>JBBMKD010000053.1:68557079-68571801 GCA_037834095.1 Argya squamiceps | reverse complement strand
GAGAAGAGAAGAGAAGAGAAGAGAAGAGAAGAGAAGAGAAGAGAAGAGAAGAGAAGAGAAGAGAAGAGGAAGAGAAATGGAAGAGAAGGAGAAGAGAAGGAGAAGAGAGGGAGAAGAGAGGGAGAAGAGAAAGAGAACAAAAGAGAAGCCCAAAATACAAAGAAAAACGAGCTGGGCAGAAGTTTTTACTTTTGTAGCATGTAATATTTTTTCTTCCATAGCACAGAAAAATCTTGTACCTGCTTGACCACCTCCACTCACTCCAAAGATTTCCTGAAGGCCGGGAATAAACCCCTGCCTTACCTATGAGCTATTTCAAAAGGAAATATCCCACAGAGCCCTTGCTGCATTCCCCCATGAGAAGAGCAGATTGCTGAAATAAATCTGGTGTGATTCTCAGCAATCTGCTGGTGTCACCTGCCTGCCCAGAGGCCCCCAGGTACCTGCCAGGTGCCCAGCCCCAGGATGGGCATCCTCACACGAGTGGGCAGCTCCAGGTGAGTGGCCATGTGCAGCCTTCTCCCAGCACCATGCAAGGACAGGCTGTGGATCTCTTGCAAAATCTTTTAAAATCAGCTTTGCCCCTCCCTCCTGCCTGCTGACTGGCTGCAGACAAGGAAAATATGGGCAGAAGTGCTACAGCAAGAGGAGGCAGGGATCTCACCCTTTGAAGAATTTAAAAACTGATTGCAGGCTCCTTGTGAATTTATTGAGTGAGTTCCTCATGGCATTTTTGGCAATTTTGCATTGGCTGAGGTTGCAGGTGTTTGTAAACCTCATGGTCTCTGCTTTTCTGCAAGAAAAGTGCTTTCTGGGGAGTTGGCACATGCCCCAAAACCATTTCTCATCTCACCTGTCCTGAACACATCACCAGAATATGCCACGAAGTTTTGTTTGGCCACTTGTTTGTCTCAGGGGGAAGAATAAACCTGTCCACATTTTTAAAATTGCCCATTGTTTAAAAAATTCCCAGTCTGGCTTCATGCCCTCAGCACCAGGTACTTATGTTTTTATACTTTATAATATTTCTTTTATTATGTTTTATAGATAGATATTTGATCTCAAGGCTCCCCATAGCTTTTGCTCTCAGGCACTGTATGAGGAGTGGTCACTCCATTCAGAACTCTTTTAATTTAATTTCTGAGCTCACAAAGGTCAGGCCTGTTGGCCTGAATTCTGCAGTGAAAGCAGGGTTTAACCAGCAGTTGTAGTGCCCAGGGCTGGTATGTGGAGATTTCATTTCCCTATGTGGTTTTTCTCCTTATTGGTGAGAAAATTATGTAGAAGAGAGATCTGTGATGACCATGACTCTCTGAATCATTGTTTCCCTGGCATTCAGTGTTTTTAAAAATTACATATTGACATTTTAGAAACTATACCTTTCTGAGACATTTATTATATGTATTTACTTCTTTTTCCTGGTTTTGTGTGCATTTCTTGGAGGTGAGAGATATCTGAATCTGAGTCTAGCAGAGATGAAGCAGAGAATGTGTAATTTGCTACTGCATGATAATCCTAAACCAAACAAAAAACAGAAACAAGGAGTTACCAGGATCTACAATAATCTCTCCACACACATCCTCTTGGCTTTATCTGGCTTTTCAAAGCCCTTGCCATTGCTCAAACACAGGACAAACAATCCCAGCTCTTTTGTAGCAGTTTTTATGGTAGAAAAGTGTTTCTGGCAGAAATGCCTGGAGCTATTTTACATCAGCAGCACCGGGGTGAGGCTCCCACCACTCTCAGCACTGACCAGCCTGAAGCCCAGGCCCTGGGCTGAAAGGGGGCTCTCCTTGGATCAAAATAACTCCTTGGGAAGTTTATCCAGCACAAGGCTGGCCTTTGCTCGGGACACAGAGGCAGCCAAGGTGACTTTTTTTGCAAAAGCAGCTCAGCTTTTGAACAGGGGCAGCTTTTAAAGCTGAGGTTTTGAACTGCCCTGCAGTTTGCTCACCCTCCCTCTCTCCCATTTCCCATCTGCTTGTGGAAGCAATTTCAGCTTTTTCAGCTGACAGCAGACCTGAAAACAAACTCACTGTGCCTCCAGCACAGGGGTGAAGTGTCCAGGTTTAGCTGCTTTTCCTTGGCTCTTGGAGATAAACATTAGCAGCAGCTCCACCCTGAATACTTGACCTGCATTCACAGTGTTTGGGAAGAATAGATCAAGAAAAAAACCACAAGACTGATTTTCTAAGGAATGTATCCCATAATATTTTATTCAAAAATACCCCCACTGATTACTTTTCATTGAAATTAATTTTTTTTCACTGACTGAAAAGATTCTTAAATATATCTCTGCAATTTTTTCCTTGATGAGTGACATCCCTGGAAGGTTATGATGCATTTAAGGCATTTTTCATAAGCATAAGTTTTTAAATTTCAAGTTACTGGTAATTAGAAATGTCAGTTTCTAATCCTATTAACTTCTCAGTTCCTGAAAGTGCAGCTTTTTTGCAGCTCCTTCACAGAGGCAAAGTGCTGGAAAAGCAAACAGAAACTTGGTTTTCTTACTCACCCATTGCAGGATGATTTAGCAAGAGTGCAGTGCATTCCTGAAGGTGAACAGGCTGAAAATTCCTCATCCTGATGGCAAACAATACACTGGGATTTTTTTTTTTTTACCACAGAATAAATAATAAAAATGCAGAGCTGGACAGAATAATGGACCTTGCTAACACAGCAAAATAAATACCTGCTACACCATGAAAGAGTAATTTCACAGCTATGCTCTAAGATTTCTCAGTTTACCTTCAGAAAAAGGACAGGATTTGTGAACTCCATCATCATTACCAGAATGAAATCAGGTTATACATAGATGGTAGCATATCTACATTAGTTTTATATAATTTTAATATCACTTTAATATAATTTCATAATTGCTCAGTCCCACAAAAAACAGCACCTTTGTAAAGATACAGTCATAGGGTGTATTAGGTTGAAGGTCCTTCCAGATTTCAAACTGCTGGGATCCTCAATCCAGGAGGATCATCAAGAGTTAAAACCACGAGTGTTTTAAAAGCCACACAAGCAAAAATCCCAAAAGTTCAAGCACGTGGAGGCATCTCACTTCCCCCATCACCATGTATGGCCTGTGTTGTGCAAAATCACTAACCAGAGTCTCTGCTGCTCTGAATATTTTCCTCTGCAGGAAAGGAAATGCATCTAAAAGCCTGACAAGGCTGCTGAAATAATAATCACCTGCACAAATTTATACAAACTCATCTTGGAAATCAGAACTGCTCCAAGAGCTGCTGATTTAAAACACCTCTTGACACGTCTCTGTCCCTGCAGTGATTCATTTCCAAGGAGGTTTTAAGGAGTGTGTGCCACTGATGTGTGTGTCTTAAGGGTTCTGATCCTTCTTGCTGTTGTTTCTGGGGTGATTTTTGGGGTCTCCTGGCCAGCTCACAGGCTTTGAGGCCAAACACTTCCCCTGGACTGGGGAATCCAGGCATCAGCACTAAGGAAAATGGTGAGGCAGCAGAGACAAGGACTAACTTCATCATCTTTTAAAGAGGAAATGAACATGTAGAGTCACATAAATATAAAAAAAAACCCACATGAAAGAAAAGGTCTCTAGTGGCAACAGTTCCCAGATCCTTTCTCTAGCTGAGTGTCTGCTGCACTTTTGTCATAAATAAATGTGAAAACCGAGGCTGCTGAGTGCAGAACGTCTTTCTTGTGGAACATTTGCACATGTCCACGGTGGCACAGAGGTGCTGAGCTCCATGGACAATGCACAGCTTTCAGAGACATTCTCATACTCCTGGACAAGGCTACTGAGGGGGTTTTTTCATGTAAAACAAGAGATAGGCTGTTTCTCTCCTGTGGAGGCAAAGAGAAAGCAAAAAAAACAAGGTTTGAAGATCTAGGTTGCAAATAACATCCCAGAATTGCTCCTGCTCAGCTTTCTGAGCTTTAGGTCAACTAAGCTGGTCCTCTCCAGTGTTCCCAAGACTCCCTGGCAGTGCTACAGTTTATAGGAGAGATTATCTCCCTCCTGTGAGCTCATTTTCTTATGATGCATCAAAATAAAAACATGGAGAAATCCTGACTGACACATCTCCTGCATCCCCACCACCCAATATGCAGCCCAAAGCAATTTGTCTTCCCTCTCTTTGCCACCCTCATTCCAAAGTCCAGAGCAGCAGCAGGAGAAATCAGGGATATGTTTGCATACCAGTAGAGGCCAGAATGTCCATAGGTGCATTTAACATCATCCCACGACACCTAGAGAAGGAAAACAGACAAGAGGAGAGTGGTAAAAACTCTTAAGAGATGGACACATTCTGAGTTCTCCTAAGAGTGGTGTAAGTGGCACTTCCAGGAACTAAACACCTTTCAGTAAATTGATTTATTGCTTTTACTCGTGGAGGAAAAGCAGTTCTGGATGTCTGCATTAAACAGATGTGCATCGAGTGGGATACTCAGCAAGTGGCTGCTTCTGCAAATCACAAAACACAACCTGAGGCCTTGTTTGGTACAGAAGTGAGACTCAGCTCATCCCGTGGCAGAGGTGGACAAAGCTCTGCAGCCTCAGTTTCCTTTCCTGGTTCTCTGTAATCAGTCAGAGTGGATGAGGCCTGGGGGAGTGTCCAGGAAGGTGCCAAGGAAACGTGGCTGGCTCTGCTCACCTGGCAAACCTCAGAGTCGTTGAAGCAGTACCATTTATACTCTGTCAGGCTCCAAATGTAGGCACAGTAATGGCCACAGCTGGTGGATCCTGAGTGAGCAACCACAGCAAAAAGCTCATACTGCCAGGTAGCCTGCAGAGAGACACAAAGAGAAACTTTCAGAGCAGAAATTCTCATCTGCCAAGGGCTGGAGAGAAGCAGCAGCCAGGGCAACAAGGATGTGCATTTTGTAAGGAGAAAAAGTCAGATTGGCCTCGAGTATCCTGCCTTTTTTTTTGCTCTTACCCTCACAGTTCTGCCTGTCAGCCTCCCTGGAGCCCAGAGGAGTGTGAAAAAGGCAGCAAAGGAGCAGCACAGAGGTTCACCACAGCCAAAGCTGCAGTGGTGACTTCTGTGATTGCCACGCTTCCCCTCGTTATTTCCCAGAAAGAGAAACACACCCACAGTGGGGCAGATCCATCTCAGCTACCTGGCAAAGCTGTTGTGGCCAGCAGTGCCAAACTCTGTGGCCAGCAACACCAACAAATACTGCATGGGAAACAGCAGGAATAGAGTTCCCCTGTCTGAGATCTGCAAAGCCTGGCTTTTGTCCTTAGGGCAGGAAGCTCCAGTGCCTGTGGTGATTTAATCTGAGCACAGAATGTTGAATAATGACTGAAGCAGTTAAAACTATGGGATGTGAGACAGCACCAGGCACAGGTAAAGTCTGAGACACTCATTTTTAAGACAGGTATTTTGAACTGAGATAAATATCCATGTGATCTCTTAAATTTTTATGAGAACGGAGCAGAGAGGAGAAGAAAATCTGCCCTTTTTGAACAGGAGCATCTCACCTTTTCCCTGTCATCTGCAAGGCACTGATCTTCTGTCAGGATTTCTCTGAGGTCAAGCTCTTGTGGGAAGGGCAGGGAGTGGCTGAGCTTGTGTGTGTGAGAGGATCTCTCAAAGCAGAAGCGCTTTAGGTGCAGGGTCAGAGTCTGTGGCAGGTGGACGAGCTTCATCCTCTGTAAAGCAACAAAAAATGCCTTTGAAAAGTGGGGAACAAACCCTGGGGAGGCAGGGTGGAAACAGCCACTGCCACCCAGTGTGAGGAGAATGGAGAAGAGCCAGTGCTCCAGGGAATATTTGCCAATTCCACGGGCCAGCAGGTGGCAAAGCTTTGTAGCCCACCTGCACACAAGGCACATCCACATACCAGAGCTCTGAGAGCCAAACTGCTCAGCTTTAGAGGCACATCCACATAGCAGAGCTGAGAGGGCCAAACTGCTCAGCTTTAGTGCCATCACACAAGGCACATCCACATACCAGAGCTCTGAGAGCCAAACTGCTCAGTTTTAGTGCCATCAGCACCCAGCCTTGGGTGTCCCAAAGGCTGCTTCACTTCTCCTGTGCTTCCCCAGCCCTAGGCTGGCAGCACCGGGAAGGTGAGGAGAGGAAAATCAACTTCTTTGTGACAAAAAACCTCCTTCCTAACAGGAGGAAAGATGCCTGTGGTTTACATCTCGCTGACACTGCTGTGCTGGCAAACCTGAGTTGTTGCTCTCCTCTTAAACTGATATGGTTGAGTCCTTTCCCCACCCTCCCCAGTCCTCAAGGGAGTTCCTCAATTATTATGGGGAAATAATTCTCCAATTACCTGCAGGAAAGTTGTTTTCCTCCCACACTGTTGACAGAAACACATGTTTTGTCCAGTCAGCTCCTCTGGATGGAAGAAGTATTGCAGACAGTCCTCCTAAGAAGACAGAGACTCCTTACAACAGAATTCCTTCAAGATTTTTATTTCTACATTATTTCAGAGGGTCCAAGCAAACAGCAAAGTTACAGAAGGCATGTTTTATTCAAAGGACAGAAGACTGAAAGGACCTAGCAGCCTGAAACAAAAGGTACCTCATTTCTCCTAGCTGCTGCTGTGATGGCAATAATTGGGGGGCAAAAAGAGTACTAATAATCCACAAAGAAGGTATTGATGTATAAATGTCTTTTATTCCTACTTCAAAGCCTTTAGAAGTTTTCAAAGCAGCTCCTTTATGCTGAAACAGTATAAAGTGGTCAGAGAATCCATAAATAAATAATTGAAAAATCCACTATGAACAGAGGGGAATCCTGCACTAAGGGAACAGTGCTGCTGCTAAACTTACCAGAGTCCTCAGCCTGTGGGAGTTGGCATCCAGCACTGGCAGTGGAAGGGTTAACATGGTGCTGTTGCTCTTTATTTCCAAAGAGCATTTCTGGCAGGTCAGATGCTCCTGTATGCAGATGGTGTACAGATCACTCAGCTCTTCAACCTGGAGGGGTGAAAAGAAAAGGCCAAAACAAGGTTTATGGAGAAGAGAGCTGAGCTGTTTCCCTGTGGGGGGGAAAGCCCAGTTCAAGCAAAGTTTTTTCTTTAAGGTTGGAACCAAGATGTGACAATGACTTCTGTGGGCAGGGTACTTTCCACAATTTAAAGGAGAACAACTCCTTCCTCTCAGTCCCTAACAGAGGGGAAAGACACAGCCCATAAGATCAGAGAGTTAAATATCTGCTTTGATGCACAATTGTTCTGTTTTGCTTGAAACTGCAACAGGAGCCTGTCTTCTGTATTAATAAAACTGTGACAGTCAGGGAAGAGTCACTTTTCCCAGTCCCATAGGAGGAACTGTTACATACATCATGTACTATCAGTGACCAAGTATAATGAAATACATTATATTTCATTCCCAAAGAATGGAAAAAGCTGTGTCAAGATACAGCAAGAAGTGCTTACAGAAATTTGGGGGAAAAACAAATTAAATATAAATAAATAAAAAGCTGCAAAAATATCAATCTTTAAGTTATTAATCAGCTCTCCCATTAGAATGGAGACTGGCATGCCCTGAAAGCAGGATGAGCAAAACTTAACTGTGATTCAGAATGTCAAAGCTTATGAAACAAAGGTTCCATGTCCCACTTGAAAGATGCAAAGAAAGAAAAGAAAATCTCAAAATTTTAACTTGGGAAAATTGGCAGTGAATGGGATCCTTCAAGGAGCAGAGGAAACCACACATGATAAAAGGAGCAAAGGTTCATTTCAGCCACCATCCTTACCAGCTCTGGCTTTTTCATCTGCTTCTTTAACAAGTTCCAGAGAGTCAGGAAGAGCTGAGCTGCATCATGCTGCACAAACACTGCACAGACAGAAAACACAACCTCAGTCAGCAGCATGAACAAACTGAGCACAGATCTCCCACAAATGGCAAAGGGAGATTTATAGATTTATTATCCCCTCCTTAGATCCAGTCCCTTGTTCCTCCCTGCAGAGACAGAGCCGCAATTTCTCTCTGTGACCTGAGCAGGCAGTGGGAAGAGACAGGAGGGTTTGTAGCACCCAGTGCAAAAGTCCTGTCCTTGTCACCAGATGTAGGGACAAGAGGACACCCCATACCTGCCAGAGGAGGGCTCAGGTGGCTCACTGAGCTCAGGGCTGCATTTCACAGCAGCAGAGAATGGTTTGGGCTGGAAGGAGCCTTAAACATGGGCAAAGACACCTTCCACTAGACCAGCAAACACCTTCTAATCTGGTCTTGAACTCTTGCAGGGGGACAGCATCCACAGCTCCTCTGGGCATCCTGCATCAGTGTCTCACCACTCCCACAGGAAAAAACTTCTTAATCTAACTTCTTCTTAATCTAAACCAGCTCTCTGTTTCAAGCCACAGCCCCTTGTCCTATCACTTGCATATCATGTAAACAGTCCCCTTTGAATCCTCCTCAGAAACAATCCAGGGAGGATTCTGTTCTCTTTTCCACCTGTATTACTCCACAGACCTGTTTCCCCCATCCCCTCATGCCCCATGAAGGCTAAAATGCTCCTGAGTGCTGAGATTAAAATGACAGAGGGGCCTATCCATATGGTTCACACACCAGATAGTACAAACCCCTTGATCCTTATCTCTCTTTAACTGGAATAGAGATGGCTGACTGCAAAGCCACTCAGAGTCAGGAGAAAAATGATGCAAACAGGGATACTGAGTTTGTGTTCCTGTTTTATAAAGGTCAGGGCACCTCCCCAGTCCTGTTTGGGCTTTTATATGACAAAGATGAGGGCATTTGGTTATACCCTGTGTATTTGTGCACATACACTCTTGGCATCCCATTGTCACTGGTCACTCATGCATTAAAAACCTCTCTCTTTTATAGAGCTTTGACCAGTTGGGAGATTTACCCTGCAAATTCTTTTCTCTGCCCTTATAAGAAGGAGCAGGAGGGGGATCTGTGTGAACTCCCTCTCTTTTCCACACTATCCCTTCTTTCTAATAAATAACAGCAGCTATTTCACTATCATGGTGCCAGCACAGCAAGACAAATCAAACACTGAACTGTCCTCTCTGCCCTCCACAGCTGAATCTTCCAGCAGTCTGAAAGTCTTCCCACCCTTTGGATATCAGCAAAAATATTCAGTGGGGTGTGGTTTGTTTTTTTTTTTCCTCTCTTCACAATTAAGACACAGCATTGCACTCATCTGGGAGGCAGCTGCAAAGAGCACTGTGTCATTTTGTACCTAACTCCTGGCATTGCTGAATTCCTGGCATTTCTGAATTCCTGAAGGAGGTGTTGGAGCCTGCCCTGCAGAGGTGGGCACGAGGCAGGGCTGCTTACATTTCACTCTGTGCTCTGCAAGGCAACGAGCCAGCTCTGTGGGACCAACAGCTTTGCACTTGCCACACTGCATCTCCTCCAACAGCAGGAGCATCTGGTAGGGGACATTGCTCCTCCTCTGAGCAGGAGATGGTGGCACTGTGATCCTGGAAGGGGAAGAAGCAACACTGATTAAGAGGTAAAATGATGAAGAGGTACAGTGAGGAAATATCAGACATCACAGCAGAAGGAGCACAGCTCATAGCAGAGACAGCAGATCAAGAGGAACCAGAATGGGTTCAGAATTTTCAGCAAAAAAAAGGGAAAAGGGAAAGCAGTCACCTGCACTAGCTCATCCCACAGTGCAGGCTGGCAGTTCTAAAGTAAAAGGCCAAAATTTTCAGTTGGCTTGTTCCTGAATAAGAGACAAGCCAAGCAGGACCTCAAGTGCTTTCTGGCCTCTAGGAACAATATTAGTTACAGCCAGTTTCAGACCTTTATTGCCTCCCACCCACTGGTGTCCTCACTCTCAACATGCCCTCAAAATTTCATGGGCACGTAAATCATAATGCTTGTATTTCAATTATATACCAACAAAACCTCTTAATTCTCCCTAAATTTACTGCAGCCCACAGGTTTTTCTTTCTTCAAATAAGCACAGTAACCCTACAGTCTACATTATTTAGCTTTGCCCATTTATGACATTTATCACTTCTGCATGTCTGTAATTTGCCTTCTTTTCTCCTCTGCTCAGTAGTGAGCAGGTAAGAAAGGACTGAATAGCAGTGACCCACTTAGATTATTAAACCTGCAGTGAAGTGAGTAAACTGAAAACAAATCAAACCAGTTATTGGTGTGGTCAGCAGAGAGACAGAAGCCCAAATCCTCCTGAAAATAGGCAGGGACAAGAATCAGGCAAAGCAACGTAATGCTAGGTATTCATTATCTGAATCTGTTGAGTGAAAACTTCTCTGTCAGAGGCCAGGGATTAGGGCACGTTTGTGTTTATATGCTTCAAGTGACAAAATTAATAGTGTGTATGTCTACAGGTCACACACCCCTTACTGTAATGGCCTGTGAGTCAACCTGGAATAAAATTACATCCTGTTAGGGAAAACAGAGATACATAAAGCCACAAAGACTCAGCTCAGGATACAAAGCAGAGATGATTAACAAGCCTGAGCACTGCAACTTCTACCTTTGCAGGGCCTGGCATTGCATGACAGACACAAAGCAGAGAGCTTGCTGAGGGACCAAAAACATCCTGCCAGCACCTCTGGGATCCAAACCTTCCAATGCACATCCCACATAATAAAAAGGAGTGGAGGAGGCAACAATGGGAATATCTGAGGCAGCTCAAGGGGCTGTGGTACCTTCGGAGGATCCTGGTGAAGCGAATGTTCATGAGGAACACCTGGAGCAGAGAGTTCAGGCAGCAGCTCTGGCCAAGGTTGTACAGTCCAACAGCTGCTGCAGGGGAGAAAAAGGGGAAGTGAGGCCTGGGGATTGGCACAAGAAAAAAAAGTGAAAATGATCTGAAAGTGGCAAATTCTTCCTGTGCATATTCAGGCATTCAGTGCATGAGCCCAGCATCTTGGTCAGACCTGAAAATCTATTCTTCAATCTGTTCTTCTGTTCAATCTATTCTTCTGTTGCTCAAGCAGATGACATTTGGTTTTGTTTGGCAGCTGGCAGAAAAAATTCATGCAAACCTGGCTAATCATTCTCAGATTTCTCCCAGTTTCTCTATTTCCAGTCCTCTCATAACACACCTAAACATAAAATAGAACAACAGGAGGCAAACACTGCCTGTATGAGAATAACCAGGGTCTAGTCCATGGTTTAGCAAATCCAGCAATGCTGGCTGTGTTTGGAATGAGACAGAGCCAGCAATTAGGAGTTTTTTGCTGCAATGGCCAATTTGAGGATTAAAATAGGGAAAAGTTCTGAGATCTTCGTGTATTCCATTGTAAAAAAAAACTTTAAATGGTTACTTGGCAAGGTAAAATGAGAATCTGTATAGTCCTCAGTGAAGAGGTAAGGAATAGGAGAAAATTTAGGCTATGGACAGAGAATACAACAGCAGGCATGAGAAATAGAAAATATGACAGTGAAGAATAGGCAAAACATTATTACCATTTTTAAGGTCTGCCACACCGAAGACTGATGTCAGCTTCTGGGTTTTGTCCTTCCTCTCTTGGGTTTCCTCTTTATTACTTTGTATTTCAATTTCTGCCTCCATGGTCTCACTTAGTGCCACCTCTGGTTTCTTGCTTATTTCTTGACGTCCACTTCTTTGTCCCATCAACAGTACTGCCCAGGGACAGAAGGGCTGCAGAGACATTTTCATTATGAGAAAGGTGAAATCAAAAAATCATTGAATGGTTTGGGTTGGACAGAAACCCTAAAGATCATCTGGTTTCATCCACAGGCAGGGATGTCACCCACTAGATCAGGTTGCTCAGGGCCCCATTCCTGGCCTGGAACATCAATAAAATCAGTAAGATTACTGCAACAGCATGTGGGATATTTGAATTAAGATGGGTGTTGAGGTGTGCAGGCTACTGCTAAGGGAACAGAAACGGAGTCTGACGACAGACAATTGCTCATCCTGTCTTCCTCTTGTGGCTAAATAAATAAATGAGCCTTCAGCTCCACAGAAATGGCTCCACCTAGCCAAGGAAATCCAAATATCCCTGTTGGGAAAGATTGGGTAACTGAGATGATTAAAATTGCCCAAAAACAGATGTTGCAAAATTAGTCTGTTTAAAAAAAAGCAATCTTTTATCAAAAAAAAAAAGTAGCCCAAGTACTGAAAAGGTCAAGTTTCACCTTCTCTTCTGACCAGATAAGCACCTTTGGTTTCTGTACTTGGCTCCCTATGTTGGTTTTAAGTGCCTGAGTCACAGCACTACTGTGGCAGTTTGGACTGTAATTTTGAAAGACATTTAAGCACCAACATAATCAGTTTCTTTTTCTGTTCCTTCAAGTGATCACAGGCAAAGTAACTGTTTGTGCAAGAGAACCATTATAATGCCTTGATTTTTAAGGGAGGATTCAACAGGCCATTACTCTGACAGTCTCCTGTGACTCAGCTACTAAAGCAAAATAAAAATACACAAAATAATCTGATAAGAGTTCAAATGCAACTGCGCAAAAAATGAAACTTTCTAAAAGGCCACTGCCGACATGGAGAGAGAATCAGAAAAAAATAGATATTCGTGGGGAAGGGGAGGGGTGTGGAGACCCCCCCAAAAGATGTTCAGAAATTATTATTCTATAAATATTAAACAGTGAGTAAAATCAACCTAAGGCCAAGCTCTGAAAGAATGAAAAAAACGTACTTAAGAAAGGGAAATAAGCAAAATCCTGGTTCTGCCTTTCATTAAAAAAAAAAGAAAATCTTTGCTTTAAATGCATGGTTTTGGGTTAACTATGCTTAATAGGATCAAATATCAAAATTCCTGAAGATTCAGGCAGAGAAAATAGAAATGGATCTTTTTTCCTTGATTATTACCTTTAAGCTTAAATATCCTTATTTCCAACTGTACTTTTGATTGCTTACTTTTGAACTCTAAATGTCACATGCTAAGATTCACCAAATATTGTCGAATTTGCTGAGAAGATTTTTTTGGGGGGGAAAAAAAAATAAACTCAGAAAGACAGATTCAAGAATGTTACATTTTATACCCAAACCCAGTGATTAGAACAGCTACGCAGGAAAAGATAAATTTAATCTGATTTCTCCCTTGCCAAAACAGAGTCTGAACACAGACTGCCCGTTTTCCTGGAGACGATTTAACGATGCATTTGGGTTTCTGAAAGCTGAGCCCGTCTTGGAGGGTTTAGCTGGTGTGGATGAAGGTAAGGGATGCTCACAGGCAGTGGGGATGTCGAAAGAGACAGAAAAAATAGGGCCTGGCAGTGCAGAGGTAGCTAAACAACAGCTAGGGATTTACTGGGGAAAAAGCAAACCTGCAAGACACAGGTTTTGTCAAGAAAGGGAGGACTAAGAGTGGGATTAAAGAGCAAGCACAAGGCTGAATGGCTTTGGGTGACTTGAGGAAAAGTTGGAAGATCTTAAGGATATTAGGGCAGGAAGGTGCAGGGGGATACAGGAGGATTTATATCTCTGGTTCCATGAAATTCTCTCCCAGTCACCACTATCAGGGATCTGCTTGTGAGACACAAACAGAACTTCCCAACCCTTGGAACCGCCTTGTTTGGGCTGTCAGAAATACAGCCTCCCTAAGACTTGCACTTGACCTCCTTTTCCCTGCACAAGGGTAGAAAACAACTGGTGAGTGAGCCAAGGAACTGAGCAGCAGGTTCTCCTCCTGAGTGAGCCAAGGAACCGAGCAGCAGGTTCTCCTCCTGAGTGAGCCAAGGAACTGAGCAGCAGGTTCTCCTCCTGAGTGAGCCAAGGAACTGAGCAGCAGGTTCTCCTCCTGAGTGAGCCAAGGAACTGAGCAGCAGGTTCTCCTCCTGCCCCCCGTTTCTCCTCTCTCTCTGGAGGAGCAACGTTGCCTCTCGGGTTCCTTTGCATGTCAGGGTTAGGACTCGGTACCTCAGCACACATGTGGCAGAGAACAGGGAGCAGTGACACCCTCCATCCCATAATCATCTACCTTAATCCTCTCCCTCAGCCAGCCCGGCATCCTCTCTTTAACCCTGCCCTGCTCCAGTGTCCGTCTGTCCTCCCAGGACACAGGACACCGGCTTCTCGTGACAAACCCCAAATTGTCCCTTCACTCCCCGTACCCCTGTGCCCGAGAAGGGCTCCCACCTCTGACACTTGGTCCCTTCCCTGTCAGCTCCTTTTCCTTCATGGGAATCTTGAGGTGCAGATGATGCTGGGGCAGGTGGGGACGCCAGCCTGGATGGGGCTCTGAGCAATCTATTCCAGTGGATCTGATCTATTCTAGTGCTGAGGGATCCCTGCCCTCAGCACGGGGTTGGAACTGGATGATCTGCAAGCTCCTTTCCAACCCGAACTATTCTATGTTTCTATGGACCCCTGAGGTGCTCCTCGGTGTGACGACCCACCCTTGAGGGGAAAGAAGCACCTAAGAGCGCATCACCTCCACACTTCTCTGGGATGCGACTGACAGGAGATTTCCCCCTTAGCCGCCGAACTATATTCTCCGTTATCTCCCTCTCTATTCCTTCCCCTGCTGGCACCCTGCGCCTCCAGCATCTAATCTCACAAATCAGCATAAAACCGGCTTCTTCTTACCGGTTCCCGCAGGACCAGCAGCGCTCCGAGCTGGATCTCACGCTCACAGGGCACTGGCGAGAAGCGGCAACCGGAGATGGCACCGCGGGTCTGCCCGCACCGGAGCCGCTCATCCGGGGGAGAGGGACGGCAGCGGGATCCGGGGAGGACAGCGGGATCCGGGAGGACAGCGGGATCCGGGAGGACAGCGGGATCAGGGAGGGCAGCGGTACCCGGGGAGCACAGCGGGATCCGGGAGGGAAGCGGGATCAGGGAGG
>JBBMKD010000053.1:68538835-68553015 GCA_037834095.1 Argya squamiceps | reverse complement strand
TTCTAAAAACATATAGTTCACATGAAACTGTGTGAGAATCTTCACTACAAAACTGCAAACACTGGAAAGCAGGAAAACTTGGGGTAACACATCACCATCAATCATATTTCTCCTCCCAGAGAGAGGAGAAATATGGGCACCATATTTCTCCTCCCAGAGAAGAAATATGTAAACAAAACAGATGGGTTCTAAAAACACATAGTTTATGTGAAACTGCGTGAAGATCTCCACTGCAAAACTGCAAACATTGAAAAGCAGGAAAACTCAGGGCAATGCATCACCATCAATCAACAATCAACAAAATAGGTTCTAAAAACATATAGTTCACATGAAACTGCGTGAAGATCTCCACTGCAAAACAGCAAACACTGAAAAGCAAGAAAACTCAGGACAACATTCCTGCTCACCTTGAATCCTGTCGGGCACCAGTCGACGAACTGGATGGTTCTCTTGGTCTTGATGGCGGCGATGGCCACGTTGACGTCCTTGGGCACCACGTCCCCGCGGTAGAGCACGCAGCAGGCCATGTACTTGCCATGCCTGGGGTCACACTTCACCATCTGGTTGTTGGGCTCAAAGCAGGCGTTGGTGATCTCGGCCACGGAGAGCTGCTCGTGGTGCGCGCGGTCGGAGGAGATGATGGGGGCGTAGGTGACCAGCGGGAAGTGGATGCGCGGGTAGGGCACCAGGTTGGTCTGGAATTCCGTCAGGTCGACGTTGAGGGCGCCGTCGAAGCGCAGCGAGGCCGTGATGGAGGACACGATCTGGCTGATCAGCCTGTTGAGGTTGGTGTAGGTGGGGCGCTCGATGTCCAGGTTGCGGCGGCAGATGTCGTAGATGGCCTCGTTGTCCACCATGAAGGCACAGTCGGAGTGCTCCAGGGTGGTGTGCGTGGTGAGGATGGAGTTGTAGGGCTCCACCACGGCCGTGGACACCTGAGGGGCTGGGTAGATGGCAAACTCCAGTTTGGATTTCTTTCCGTAATCCACGGAGAGGCGTTCCATCAGCAAGGAGGTGAATCCTGAGCCGGTGCCACCGCCAAAGCTGTGGAAGATTAGGAATCCTTGCAGCCCAGAACAGGCATCAGTCTAGAAAGCAAAAGAGAAAGTGAAACAGCAAGTGAAAAAGGTGGAGAAGACTTTGCTATGTCAGCTTATCCTGAGCTGAAGGAGTGAGCAGTCACGGGCTGTATGCAGCATAGATTTCATGTCAAGTTTTCCTGGGAAAGGGCTGGTGATAATTCCAACCTTTGCTTTCCCCACTGTGTCAACCTATGACACAGGGATCGGTCCTGCTTCTCTCTCTGAACTTCACACTGCTCTGTTATTCCTGCTGAAACCAGCAATGTACAACTGCATAATCCACCCTTCAGTATCAGTATTGGTGCTAATAGTATCAGTGCAAATAATGAATATTTATATATCAGTGCAAATAATGAATATCAGTATATGTGCTAATAATTAAAAATTACATATGCAGAACCACTTTACAAAAATGCTTGGAGGCATGCAGCTGGGAAGTGAACTACTGGGCTTCTCTCTTCTGTACCACGTCCAAGATACCATCTGTATGACTTGCAATCTCTTTTCTGAACCATTGCTATCATTTGCAACTAACAAGCTGTTAGTCCTGCCCTTCTTTCTTCTGCAGAGTCCAAACTGCTGTTTCAAACCTACTGGGATTTACCAGCTTACGGACACGATCCAGCACCATATCAATGCTCTCCTTGCCAATGGTGTAGTGGCCACGGGCATAGTTATTGGCTGCATCCTCCTTTCCAGTGATCAGCTGCTCTGGATGGAAAAGCTCCCGGAAGGGGCCAGCCCGTACTTCATCTGAAGAAGAAAGAAAAATTGTGAGAATATGCTCCAGTGCCAAAAAATTCTGGGTTTTGTTGGCATCAGTGCATGCTCTCAGTCACAGGAGCTCATGATGCCAAAAGACAGATGCTGACAGGGAAGGGAAATGTCTCTGTAGCATTTTGTCATTGCTGCATCTGATTGATTTATGGTGCATCTTCAGCCCCTTATCTTCTCATGACCTTGTTGGTGACAAGTACAGCCTGCATCCACAAGTCCCCAGGAGAAAAAAGGTGTGAAGAAATTCAGGTGTGCCAATTTTTAGATATTCTTCTATTATTGGAGGGAAGCGGTTCAGGCTCCTGCTTTGAATCTAACCTGAAGAAAAGCAGAATTTGAATGGCAAAAATGTTGTCATAAACAAACACAAAAGTTAAATATTGATGCAAAGAGAGGTTGTACACACCACGTGTACCAGCTATTAAACTGCTGGGGATCCTCCTGTTCCTATTTGCAACACCTGTGATAGCATCTGGCATCCTGTGTCACAAGAAAATTCATTTCATGCTACCTGGTGGTATCCCAAGGTACAAAGGGCTGCTTTGTGCCAGTCAAGACTGGTGGCACACCGTGGTCATATGAGTGAAACAAAATATGAGGAAAACAATCTCATCTCCATTTGGCAGGTTCATTTCCATACTGACCTACCACAGTTGGTTCCAAGTCCACCATCACAGCCCGTGGCACGTGCTTCCCAGTGGCCGTTTCGTTGAAAAAGGTGGTGAAAGAGTCATCAGAGCTGGGTTTGCCTGGCAGGTCCTTGAAGGTGCCATCGGGCTGGATGCCATGCTCCAGGCAGAACAGCTCCCAGCAGGCATTTCCTATCTGCACTCCAGCCTGGCCAACGTGGACTGAGATGCACTCACGCTGAGGGGAGACAGAGGAGGCAGGGTCAGAAAAAACAGTGTAGCCTAGTCCTTCGTATCCCTGCTGGTTACATTTTCCCAGTGTATTGATGCTGTTTTACACCACAACCACACAAGACTCTTGACTTCAGAAGGATGAAAATAACTCCTTTATTTTTGGGATGTGTCTCCCTTTTATGCTATTCTACACAGACCAATTCAATTGGTGACACAAAAACAAACCTCTTCACTCCCATTGGCCAGACCAAAGGGACATCAAGAAGTCCCTCCTAGGGAAAAGAATGTAAACAAAGTTTACAGTTACCAAAACACTTTTCTTGTTTACAGAAAATTCCCTGGGAAAGGAATTCCAGAAAACCAAAATATCTCAGGCACAAACCAGGGCTACAGTGTTTTGCTTTTCAAAAAAAATCAGTAAATTATCACTGTCAGCTGTTCATTTCCATGACCACAATGAGGCTGCACATGCCAGATACTGGGACAGCTCCTTAGAAATTGACATCTGTGTGCTGTACTGTAGAAGTGTATTAAAACAGGAAAAATTAATTTCAATTACACAAACCCCACCTTTCTTCCTGGATTGGCCCTGCTGAGGAGCACATCCCAGTTGAGTTTATTTTTACTCCTGGCTGGAACATGACCCAGCCATGTGGCATCCCTCACCCTTACATAACCCAAGGCAGGTGATGTCTTTTGATCCTTCTACCCTCTGAGAGCAGGCTAGCCTGGAAACTTGCAAGAGCTGCTTTCACCTAAGGAAATTATTTCAGATTTTCTTGTTCCTTCCAGCTCCTGAGCAGCCATTAATTTTATATCACCATTGCTTGTCAGGCAGTGCCATTGCAGTATGGTGTATTTGCATGATTTCCAGCATTGTTTCTGTGGCAGCCAGGAAGAGAAAATTGTGTAACAGCAGTCTAAAGTAGCTCCAAAATTGCTCCAAAAATCCTGGACACTTAAAACTACAGGAGCATGAAGGGCCTGCATGAAGGTGCTGGATTTCATAAGTTCACAAACAGAATTATAAAGCAAATATTTCTGGATTAGTCCCAACAGTTGCAACACTGGGTGTAGCAAAAGGCATTGTTTTGAGGAGAGAATGGTTTCAGGTATGTAGAATTTTTCAGATTTGGTTTCTGCTTTGGAGCAATTCAAGCTGCCTGAGCTCTGGTTTTGTGATCCCCAGGGCCTTGTCTGTACTAGGGAGTAAAAAAATGTCAGGTCATAGTACTGAACACTGACCTGTGATCTCCTGTGCTGATGGATGATTCAAAACACTGGCACAGTTTGGCCTGGGCCAGTTAATATTTGTGCAGACAATGCTTGGGCACCGTGCAGAAAACATCTCAACATCAAGAATGGTTTCCAGTGAGCAGCTCACTGACACTGCCAGGCTTTGGAGAGGGAAGGAGAATTGAGGTTCCCAGCTATGACACAGGCCTGACTTTAAGGGCATTCTTGTTTGGTAATATTGCATTTAGAGATAACCAATAGCACTATGAGATTTGACCAGTTAATTTTTTTAAATTAAATTCTGTAACTGCTTACCCAGCCAAATCATTCTGTGACCTGAGAATGAAATGCATCCTCCCCAAAAACTAAATTTTCAGTCACTATGGGTGACCAGCAACATCTCTGGAGCAGTGTTGTCTTCACAAATTGACATATATTTGTGTTTAAGAGACAGAACTGAAGACATTTTTTCAGAAGCAACTAGAATTTCAAAAAGAAGAATAGATAGTCATCCCCAGAAGTTCAAATGAACATGGAAGCTCAATTTAAATCTTTCATTTGATGAAATAAATTTCTCAATCTATTTCTAGTACTACTGATTTCTATTCAGTACTCATGTCTAAGCTGCTGACTCTGCAAAGGCATGTGCTCTCAGGTGCACTTGCACAAGCCTGTTTTTCTCAATTGAATTGTGCAAAAGTCTATTTTGAGTGACAATGGGGCTTCGTAAGTCAGTGTGTCACAATCTGGAGGATTACTCAGGAGACACCAAAGGCATATTTGGGACTTTCCACAGGGCAGGCTCCTGCCTTTTCTTTCAAATCCCAGTGTCAATCTGTGAGGCTGGCAGCAAGAAAAATAAGAAAAAAAAAACCAAACTTGTCTTTTCAAACACAGCAATGAAGCCAGCTGGCTTTTAAAAATACCTTTTGAAGCAAAACTACAATTACAAGTCAAGGAATATTTTAAACCTTTGCTCTCTTCAGGTCTGTAGAGGAACTGGTCTGTTTTTTCACAGATAGAACAAGTGAATGCTGCCTTGGGAAGTTAATATTGTAAAGCTTCATATAGGATTGTAGTTGAAGACTTTTCACACTGAGTTTTCAGCTGCACTAGTTTGAAACAATATCTCAGCCCTGCTTTTTGAGCCATTTCATCTTCTCCTACCCCAGCAGGGATTTGGAAATATTCTGCTAAAAAGAGAAGACAGTGGAAAAGAGGTTTCTGGTTTTGCATAGTAAACAGCATTAAAATAGATGCCAGACTTTTAGTAGGGAAGAGAGTGGACCTTCTTCAGTGTCACAGTCAGAGTAAACTGATCTTTATGTGATATTTTCATTTGGAGCCTATTCCAAACTCATGTTTCACATCCAACCATGAATTTACCAAGACAGCTCTAACAAAGAAACAGTAGAAAGGACCAGATCCTTTGTGAAACTAAACCTGGCACTGCTTTGACTGTTAAAAATTAAAACAAACTAATACCTGGCTCCAGGATTTACTGCAAAAGGCAGACTTCACTCTTCCAGCTGTTTCACAAACACACTCACTTCCCTAGGCCTGGGAAGCCTGTGGAAGTATTTTGCCTGTGACATGAGCTGGCAGAAAGTAACTCAGTTCTTCCTCTGCACCAAAATTAGACTCAGTGCTGGAGATATACTGGGGTAAAAGGTGAAATGGATTTTTTTTTTCACATTCTGAGAGGTTTTGAGAGATTTCTACAGATTTATAACAAAGCCCCAACACTTAAAAAAAAGGGCATTTTTTCACTTACTTAAACACATACGTATATAAAAGGATTCATGGACTCCAGAAACACACATGCATACCCTGTATAGCTATGGACAGTATAGCCATTGGGGTAAATTAATTTAAAAGACACAAAGGTAAATAACTATTTTTGGTTTGTTTCTAAAAAAAAAAAATTATCTGCTATGAAAATGAACTGGCGTTGAGAAAAATGTCATCACAAGTACCAAACAGCTAAGACTCCCCACATCTAATTTATCTTACTCCACTAATTAGGGACTCTCTGAAGAAAACTTAATGTGTGGAAAAGGACAGCAATGCAGCTTTCGTTTCTCCAGGAAGATTTCCTGCACTCCTTTCCCATCTTCTTCTGTGGTGAGCGGTGGTTGAGATTTGAGATCAGGGCAAAAGCTCCTGGTAAGCAGAGCAGACCCCGCTGCCTTCCCTCCCCCAGGGCCCTCGCTGTGATGTGTCCCCACGTCCCCCTTACCATGGTGTGTCCAGAGGAGTTTCCCTCCCGGCGGGATCACTGCTGGGTCTGAGCAGGAGCCGGGCTCTGCCTGCAGGGCAGGAGCTGCCCGGGCCCGGCAGCTGCTGCTGCATTTCAGTGTCACAGCGCCGGGGGAACGGGTCACCTGACGCTGTTTTACACCACAACGACACGAAGATTCCGACTGCAGAAGGATGAAAGTGACTCCTCCGTTTTTGGGATGTGTCTGTCTTTTATACTGTTCTACACAGACCAATTGGATTGGTGACACAAACCTCTTCAATCAGAGCAGAGGGACATCAAGAAGTCCCTCCTAGGGAAAAATGTAAACCAAGTTTACAGTTACTAAAACATGTGTCTTGTTTACAGAAATTCCCCTGGGAAAGGAATTTCAGAACCCAAAACATCTCAGGCACGAACCAGGGCTACAATCACCCTGCTGCCTCCAACCCCCTCCTGTGCAAATCCACACACACAGACGCTGTTTTACACCACAACGACACAAAGATTCCGAGTTCAGAAGGATGAAAGTGACTCCTCCGTTTTTGGGATGTGTCTCCCTTTTTGTACTATTCTACACAGACCAATTGGATTGGTGACACAAACCTCTTCACTCACCTTGGTCACAGCAGAGGGACATCAAGAAGAAGTCCCTCCTAGGGAAAAATGTAAACCAAGTTTACAGCTACCAAAACATGTCTCTTGTTTACAGAAAATCCCCTGGGAAAGGAATTTCAGAACCCAAAACATCTCAGGTATGAACCAGGGCTACAGTCACCCTGCTGCCTCCAACCCCCTCCTGTGCAAATCCACACACACAGACTCCCCAGGCTTCACACCCAGAGCAGCCAGGGCTGGTACACTTGTTCATTTGGAGTGTGACCACATAAAACATTGTTCTCTGTGCTTTCTCACACCTCAGGATTTTACATCACCACCCCAGCTCCCTGTTCTGCCAACACAGAACTTCTGTAGATGAAAATCACCCCGAAATTCCAGTACAGAAGGCAGAAGAGAGCAAATGATTGGAAAAGACAATGATAGAAGACAAACAAAAATAGAGATCTGGAAAGTAAATACAATTATCATTCTTAAATGTGCTCTACTAGAGCTTTTAAATGATCTCCTGGCTTCTCCAACATTTCAAGTAGAAACACTTCAACATTTCAATTTATTTCTATTATTTCTCTTTCCATGTGCAGTCATCCAGGCTGTCAGCAGTACAGGACAGCTTTCAGTACAGACCCTCACTTCTCTGGCCAAACACAGAAAGGAATTTGATTCTTATTGCAGTGTTTATTGCAGGACAGATCTGGAGACATCACCCCAACGTTCTGACACCAAATTAGTGCAGGAACTTCCACCACTTTGTTCCTCCTGCACTATTCCCACACCACTGGAAAGCAGCAGCTTCTCTCAGTAGAGAAATCCTCATGCTTGCAACCCCTAGGTAACAAAGAGGAAGGCACACTTAATTGCTTGAATCTGTTTTATGTATCCCCAGACTTTATAAATGTACTGCTTATGATGATGTTTAATCAGCAGACATTAAATAGACAACCCCTAAAATGTAGGTTAGTCTACTCTGACGTGATATTAATAGATTGTTCTGCCACTGTTGGCAACCAGCATAGAAACATCTTCTTTAATATCTATATTTCAACAGTGAGAAATTGTTCATACTGTTTTTTTTAAACTCACTTTGGTACAATCTTCATTTTGCTGTTCTTTATATAAAGAACATTATACCTGCAAATCATTACTCTTTGCTTTTGGCTGGGAAAAGCCACAGAGCCATAATTTCTGGAGCTATAATTGTTTTTTAACAAAGAATTTCCATGATAATTTCCATCTGCTGCTTTGTTTAAGCTGAATCTCAGAGTTCTTCAGAAAACCATCAGATGGTTGCTTTGAGACTAAGGAATAGTCTCCCATTCAAAAATGGTATTTTTGAATAATGTAGAACTCAGAAGTGCTGTTGTACTGGTTTAACCCCAGCTGGCAAGTGAGCCCTGAATCAGAAGAGTAAGAGAGAACCTGTGGCTTGAGGGATATTTTTTAACACACAAAGCAAAAGTTGTGCACACGAGGAAAGCAAACCAAGGAGTGGATTCACACTCCCCATGGGCAGGCAGGTGTTCAGCCACAACCAGGACAGCAGAGTTCCATCACTGGCTCAGGAAGACAAACAGCAGCACTCTGACTTTCCCTTTCCTCTTCCTTCCCCAGCTCAAAATGCTGGGCAAATATGCTGGAGGTTGAAATCCACCAAGAGGCAAATGACAAAAAGAGTTAAATGGTTTTTCTCCATCACTCCCTCCCTACAGGTTGGTTACCTGAATGACTCACCAACAGTGACAATCAGGGATTATTTTAGAGCATCATTGTGCCATTTTACAATACAGTGCACTCTTAGTAAGTTCTGAGGTGATCACACAAAATCCTCTTTCCCTTTTAAATCTGAGATGTGTAAGTCTTTGTAATTCCTTCCTCAGAAAGTGAAGGAAGAGTTAAACACTTCCCTTGTGTTCCCTGTATAACTGTTTCCTGTTAGTCTGCTGCCACCTGCTGGGAGAACCAGCTGCATCTTATTTCAGGATTTCTGAACTTCCCAAGTCCAGTAATTAAGTACCTGTGCAACACTGCTGCATTGATAAAATACTGGTTTTCAGGCATTATATGATCCCTGAAACAGAGATCTGTGCTGTGTATTTTTACTTTTTATTTGCAGAGTTTTCTCCCCTAATGCAGTAAGGTCAGAACTGTAGTCAGTTCTAATATAAAGATACATTCATCTAATAATGATGAATGCCAGGTACTTTATTCTTGTTAGTATTGGTCTTGCCCATCCCAAAATTCAGATTTACACCCTACTAACATCATCAGTGGAATAGATCTCATCAGATTCACACTGAAGATGTTACATACTTAATTCAAATATGCTAAAACAGTGAATCAATGTGAAACAAAAACTTTGATATACTTTGTCGTGTGTAAATACAATAAACACCTTTTTTTTTCATGTACTCAATCACACCACAAACAAGCAACTCTACAAAGAGGTAAATCAGTAGTCACTTTATTATAAAAATTAGATACTGCAGTTTTAGTATTAATTGCAAAAAAAACCCTTGATACTTATTTCTGCCTTCTTGCTCTCTCATGATGAATTAAAAACAATAAAAATTCTAAATCATTAGTACCTCCAGTAAAGTCAAGGTTACCAACCTACACTTAAAATAAAGTTGGATGTTAAAAGCCCTGGTAAATGACACTTAACAGCATTCTAAAAACTCTGTATGGCCTGCTGAAACCACTGGTCCAAAACTGCATCTCTGCCATCCAACTAAAAATGATGCCAGAAGACTGCAGCAAAAGTGTCCATTAATTAACAGTCACTTTGATAAGAGCCTGGCCTGACTTCAGAGTGAAGTTTGCCATTTCACTGCCTGGCTTACAAAGGACAGAACCTGAGGCCTTGCAAAGCAGGGGGGCAGAAGACATCCTGCTCATTTCTTGGAAGAGCTCAGCTCCAGACAGAGCTTCTGTGTTTCATTCTGATTTCACACCCAGTGTTGGTTTCAGTGTTGGAACTGCACTCACAGCTGGGTTACAGGAACCATGTAGTAATAGCAAAGGCTGCTCTTCCCTGTGCAGAGTAGATAAGTATATAAGAAATTACTTTTTTATATGGAAAAGCTGTGTGCTACTTAACCTGGTGGAACAATAGAGTCCTGGCAGAGACAAAAACTTTGGGGAGGGATATGTTGATTGGTTTGGGTTTTAAAAACTCTTCAGACAACCAGGCAAGGTCATTACTGCACTCATGAATAACCTGCCTGAGTTTGTCTGACAATAATGCTGTGATGTCAGAGAAGTAGCTCTTTCTATAAAAAATAAACTTTTGTTCTGAATGACAGAGCATTGCTAAATGACTCCCATCTAACCCAGGCCTCTGGATATTGGGATTTGGGGAGCAATTCTAGATATACAGAGAGACTTTTTGACATCTGCATAAACAAAGCAAGAGGTAGGGAAAGAGTAAAAACAAAGCAACAATTGCAGTTGTTCAACTAGACAATAACATAGAATATAATTTAAAAAAATAAATCTATTTCCTTACCACCACCACCAAGTGCTTTTAAGAATGACTATGCATCAGGCAAGCACTAAGTGCTGTAATTGGCATTTAAGAAGAGTAGATACATCACAACAGTCTTTGTGGCCCACCACCTCATCCTTCTGCCTTAAATATGACTAAAATCCAGTGTGCTTGTCCAAAGAGGCATCAGTCACAAGAGAAACCATGGCTTTCAAAATCCAGTGGGCTTTACTTTCTCCAGTCTTTTTCTACCATGTGCTTGTCCTAAATCTCATGCTGCAGGAGCTGGGCTTTTTAGATGTCTTCAGGCAAAACAGAATATTCCCCCCATCACTGGTACTCCGTTGCCTTTTGCAGTCATGCTTCCAGGAACACCACTGCACTTGTTCAGAGAACTGCTCAGCATTTGCAAGGATGAGAACTTCTTCCATGCTTCATAACTGGCTACACAACCCTCACTCAAGAGACAAATCCAAAACAAAGTGCTTGAAAAGGAGGATTCTTATTCAGTTGTAGCTATGGGAGGAATGGCTTTACCCTAGTGTAAAATATACCAGGAATACTTGCTGTGGCTTCAAAATTCATACACCACCATTCCCTGTCTGAAGAAATTCCAGGAGTCATCCCAGATTTCAGCAGTCCCTGAAGAGCCTGAAGATCCCCAAGACAAGGAGACACTTTTAGTGGAGGAAGACACTTAATCTCGAATTGCAGGCCTGTGGATTGGAGAAAGCACAGCTGCCCAAGCCTGTCTGAAGAGCTGCACCAGCTTGTAAATGAATGGCAGTGATGTGGGAGAAGCTGCAAAAGCACAACAAAAAGGTAAAATTAACCTGGTAAAACTGACTAGGTAAAATTAAAATGCACTAAACATATTTTAAAATAACTACTCCCAACCAGAGTTAATAAAACTAGTTATCTTCCTTTCTTCAATGAAGAGAAGGCTGAGTTTAGGACTGAATATATTTTAAAAGAACTACCCCCAACTAGAGTTAATAAAAACCTAGTTCTCTTCCTTTCTTCCATGAGGAAAAGGCTGAGTCTAGCAGAGCTCTGCCTCTCACAGTCTGTACCTTGTCTGCTGGAAAGAGTTTTCAGAAAACTGGCATTTGTGGAGCTTCATCTTTCTACATTACACACACTAAGTTCCCAGTCACCCAGATTTTGTGTCTCCCTGAGACATTTACACAGATCCAGTTTATTACAAGCAACTCACTTCTTCTCCACAACCATAATGGAATTTGAAAAATTGAAAAATCCTGTACCTGGGTCTAATCTCACCACTACCAGGTACAGCAAGAAAGTAGCCAAGAGCATCTTCTTGTAAGGAAGCAAACAGAAGTGGTTTGACATGGACCTCAGTGCTCTACGTAGCAGAGTCAACATGGTCAGGAGCTTTTGGGACAGCACTCCTGGAAAACAAGAATAGAAAAGCTGTTAGGGCAAAGTAAAGTTTAAAAAGTAATCACACAGATATAGACAATAAGAAATTAAGATACTGGAAGTCTGATTGCATGAGACTTGGGTTTGGTTTGGGTTTTTATTGAACAGGGAAGAGAGAAACAGTACAATTTTGTAATATACTTCATTATATTTCTTTTTTTAGGCATCTGCTTTACTACAATATGATCTTATAGCACAGCAGTGCCAACTTCTGTCCTGGGAGAAAACATCAAATTTTTTACAGTTTTGGAGTAGAAGCAGTACTTTAAATTTACTAAATTACTTTAAATTACTTTAAATTTACTTTAAAGTACAGGCATTGTTCTACTTGGACTCAACTGTAAATGGAAATGAAGCAAACTGTACACAGAGCCAACAAAACGTACCCTTAAAGGATTGCCAGGTACTCTTAGTTTTCCTTTTTTATCTTAAAAAAAAACCCCAAACCTCCACAGTGCTTTTGATCCTGGACATTAACTGTAATCTCCTGATGTTGGCAGAGACTAAATCCGTTTTGCAATTCTCACCAAAGGTATCACTGAGTCTTTTATTTGCTGCTGTGATGCACAACGGGACTTTCTCACGGCAATATTCTTAATACATAGATAATACTTGTTACCCTTGGTCAGTAAGGGATCAACTCAAAATGTAAAAAAGGAGCACAAACCCAAAGGAAAACAGAGGGAAAGCCCACCCAGAGCACTTTCTGTGGCTGGCTCTTGCTGCTCCTCATCAGGCGAGCGTGTCTCCTCCCGCTGTGCCCGGCGGCGGTGGCGGCTCTCGCGGATGGTGCCCAGCAGAGCCAGCTGCTGCTCACTGTCCAGCCCAGCACAGCCCCTCACCAGCTCCTCTGCGCCCTCAAAGAGCCCCAGGGGCAGCAAAACCTGCTCCAGGTACAGCTCCAGCAGCGAGCCCAGCTCAGGGAGCCCCTGGTTGGCCTGGGCTCTCAGCCAGCTGCTGCCCGCCTCCAGCATCACCTGCGGCTCCCTCACTTTGCTGTACAGCAGGATGCTGAAATGGAAGGGACAAGTGTGAGGAAACACAAAGTCTGGTGAGTTTCTCAATGCCTCTCAGGGTGTGCAGCACCTCATAGAAAATGGATTAAATCAATAGAGAGATGGCGTGGTCGAGTATGTCTTGAAAAAGCAAAAAAGGTTTTAATAAAGGAAGAAAATAATATAAAAAACAAAGAACAAAGCCAAGCACAGTAGGTCCCATACACTTCCTGAAACACCCCAAGAATGCCTCAATCACCTTCGTTCTCATTCTTATCTACATGGAGGGTTCCATTTGCAAATTGCCAATAGAAACAGCTACAGGTTTTGAAGAACAGCCAAAAGGCCAAACAAACAGGTGCTTCTGTCCTGGCACCGAGCAAATTGCCATGAGAAGGGCATGGAAAGTTCTGGTTGAACTTCCTAAAATGTCTAGAGGTAAACTGGAACTTCTTTCCTTATACAGAAATGCCCACTCAGGTGTGGGGGTGCCTTCCTACATAAGTCTTTGTCGAAGCCAACATCACTGACAGCTACTACCCACAAGCAGCTCTCATGAAGGTATGAATTGGGGTCTACATCAAAGCACAGAATTCTGAGGCAGACAACAGCTGCAGCTATTGATGTTACTCTCTCAGCATCACCCCTTCTGGACTTGATCACCATGAAGCAATCTTGCAGGCATGCTCCAGCACACACAGGTCAGGAACAGGCCTGTCCCAGATCCCACTTACACCATGCAAAGTGAAAATATCATGTAATACCCAAGCCTGGCCTGCAGTTAAACCTAACACAAGCCCCGTGAGTATATCTGACAGCAACAGACAAACTCACCACAGCTCCAGAACTTTTGGAGGCAGATGTTCAGGGATGTGGTAATACTGCAGGACCCAAGACAGAACTTCTCTCCACCGGTTCATCTCGGCCAGCGCCTGAATCCCCACAACACAAAGGGAGCATTTCACTTCTGCGAAGCTGGTGAGGAACAGACACCTAAATAAGTGTTTCTTACAACCTCATTTCCCTTTGCATCCCTTCATTACAGCCCAGGTACCCAACAGTTCTCTGCCTCCCCTCTAACTTGCGCCTAAAAGGCCAGTTCGATCTCCGAGGATGTGCGCTGTGACTGTATCTCTGAGAGAACGGACGGAGGGCTCCTGGGCATACCCCACTTCCCTCCAACACGCACAGATCCCTTCATGTGAAACATGTTAATATCGACAGGGATAAAAGAACGCCCAAAGGACGGGCACGGCCTGAAGTTCGAAGACCGCCCTGCGCTGATGCGACACCGAGCATCTTCCCAGCGCCTCCCCGTGCCCTCCGCAGGCCGACCCCGCTCGCACCTCTCGTGTCCGGGCCCGGGGCCGGCTCCCAGGCTCTCGCAGCCCGCCTCGCAGCGCTCCACGGCGGCGGCGAAGTCTCGGTGCAGCACCAGCAGAT
>JBBMKD010000053.1:68516010-68538774 GCA_037834095.1 Argya squamiceps | reverse complement strand
CATGGCTCCGGCGGGAGGGCTCTGCCCGGCCCCGCACGGCTCCGGATCAACCTCCGGCTCCAGCGCCGCCACCGCCCCCGCCGGGGCACGGCTCCGCTCCGCTCGGGTACACACCGGAAAGCCGCCACGGAGCCTCCCGGCAGCGGAAGGGCCGTCCCGGAGAGCATCCCCCGGCCCCGCGGGCCGCCGGGACGTGTAGGCACCGCTGCGGGAGGGCACCGAGCGCCACCGGGGCGGGCAACGGGGATGGATGGAGGGCTGGAGCGTCTCTTGGGGCTGGTCAGCCTTGGGAAGAGACGACTGACAGGGAACCTCTTTAATGTGTATAAATACCTAAAGGGAGGTGCTAAGAAGGTAAAGGCAGGCTCTGCTCTGTGGTTGCCAGCAGTAGGACAAGAGGCGACGGGCAGAAATTGATGCACAAGAAGTTCCGCCTGGAAAGGGGGGAGAACTTCTTCTCTGTGCGGTGACCATGCACTGAAACAGATTGCCCAGAGAAGGTGTGGAGCCTCCCTTTATGGAGATATTCCTGAACCCCCTGGCTGCAATCCTGTGTGCTCTGCGATGACCCTGACTGAGCAGGGAGCTGGGACCAGATGTCCCACCGTGGTCCCTTCCAGCCTGACTCTGCGGGGACCAGCGGTGGAAAGCGGGGTCTGGGGGAACCGAGATCGGTGCCAAAACACGCTGCCTTCCTCTTCTCCCTCGTGTGGCTGCCGAGGGAAAGGGGCCGAGCTGTTCTCCCCGTGACCGCCGGGAGTCAGCCCAGCCCCGGGAGTGTCCCGGCTCTCCTCACCCCGGCCGGGAGCCGGGAGAACGGGCTCGGAGCGGTGCTAACCCGGGAGCGCTCCCCGCAGCACCGCCCGCGGCTGATGGATGCTCTCCTCTCCCGCCCTCCTCTTCCTCGGGGAACCTCTCCTCAGGAACCCCCTGCCCGCAGTTTTAAAGCACACAGTTTAATGGGTAAAACATTACCCGGGTGTAATCACAACTCCTGCAGCAGTGCCCGGCAGGCAGCGGTCCGCATTCTCCTTCGGTTGTTGTTTAAAAACAACAGGGTGTCTTGGTTACAAGGTAATTACATCAGTCAGTGCAAATGCTCTTCAGAAAGGGATCTCTACAGGAGAGACAGGATTGATTTATCTCGTAACATTTTTAAACAACTGACGCATTTATCTGTCCCCCCACTATGATTGTTTAATTAAAAACTCAAATGGGCTAATACAAAACATGCTAAAGAGTGAAACACATATTTTAAGCACGTCTTTTAAAGGAGATTTTTCTGTGCCTTTTCAGTGTGGATAATATGATTAAAAAGGTGATCAGAGCTCTGTTTTTCTAGGTAGCTGTTTCCAGGAGGCAGGACCATGTACCTGCCCCTCTGGGCAGCAGCAGGAGCACTCTGCGGCAGCAGCTTTTACAAAAAGCAATCAATCCAAGGGGTTGGCACACCACATTTAACTATGGGACTGAAGGATTCGGGCTGGCTGAGGTGAAACCACTGCACAGAAACATGTGAAAGGAAGGGCCCAGCAAGCAAAGGCAGAGGTAAAGACGTTTCAGGCTTCTGTTTCTGCTGCTCGGCGCTTGCAATTGGGAAAACAGCATTCCTTTTTGGGAACTACAAGTCCCAAAGTGCACTGTGGGAAGAGCGTGCCTCGTACCAGCTAGTGCCCAGCACAAATTCCCAAATATGGATGAGGAATCAAGTTTGAAAAAGACTCACGCTGGCTGGATGCTCCTCAGTGAGACTCAGAAAAGGAGTGAGACAGCACAAAAACAAGGTGAGTTTGCGTTGTTCAAAGATGCTGTTCAGGGATTTCTTTGATGGGGAGCAGCCAGTCATGTTCTGTCCCTTAGACGGGCAGCCCGGCATTGCCGTGGTGATGTTTGCAGTAGATGTTTTGGGCACGGAGGCAGATTTTGGGACGGGGCTGTTGTTTCAGGTGGGGGAAGGAGCAGCAGGAGCAGCTGTGCTGTGGAGTGAGTCAGATCCTGTTTCCCTGCGGATGCTCCCGATGAATAAGGACCTGTGGAAAGACAGCGAGCTGCAACATCGATGCGGTTGTGTTAGAGGCTGGGAAGGCTCAGGGAGAGGCAGGAGCTGCTCTGAACAGCGGCTCTCTATGAGTTGCAGTGTGTGGTCGTGTAAGAAGCCAAGGTGGACAAGCAGCCTTGTAATAACAATAATTACAGGTTAAATTAATTTCTCTGTAAGGCACGGTAGAATGTTTTTGTACTTCACCCCTCTTCCTAGAGGGGACGGTGTGGCGCCTTGAAGGCCAAACCTCTTGCAGCTCTCTGACCTGCAAGTAACACTCAGCAACAGGATTGTTTAACTGCAGGCCAGGAACAATTACCTATTTTACCAGCAATTTGCTAACAAGCCAAACGAAATCATTCCGAAACATAATCATCTTCGTGGGGATGAGAGATGCTCGAGCTCCACTGCCGGGCACAGGTGACGCTGACCTGGTCACAGGCAGCACCAGCCTCTGTTTGAGCCCCTGGGGCAGCTCGGATGCTCCGTGAGGACACTCTGCTGCTGGCTGACGCCAAGTGCAGCCGCCCCAGCTGTACCCGTCATCCCAGCACCCTCCTCCTGCTATGTAGGGTCATGGAGCAGCACAGGCACGGCAAGGGCAGGAGCTGCAGCCCAGCCCGGGAGCGGAGCCTGACACTGTTTGGGCTGCCGGACCCGACTGTCACATGGATACTTGTTGCCAAATAAGAATGATGCTGTTTTTCCATCTTTCCTTGAATGGGAGCAGCTTAAATTGTCCTAAAGCTGAGATGGTTCCTCTTGTACTCAAACCAGCTACAGGGCAGGGCAATCTGTCCTACTACACAAGCACTGCAGGAAAGCAGCTGAAGTTTCCTGTGCTCCTGGATAACAGCTTCTAGTAACCCAAAAAGCTGAAATTAAACAAATTTGCTGTCAGTGACAGGTAGGATGAGGGAGTACCACAGTGGGTTTTGTGTCCTGGGTGGAATGTCCATGCCAGCTCATTGCCTTTTATATAGTTGGTTTATATATATATATATTAAAAAATATATATTATTATTATATTTTATATATTAATATATTTAATAGATAATTTATTTTAATATAATTTATATACTTTTATATATGAATATATTTTTATATTGTATGTTTTATTTATTTTTATATTAATATATTTTATATAATATATATTTTATTTATGTATAATTTACCTATCTTTTTATTTTTTTATATATGTGTATATAATATATATATTAAGGAGTTGGTTTTTTCCCCCACAATCATCCTGATTTTGTACAGGAGAAGAAAAATGAGTTTCAGCAGGGCCTTGTTTGTGTGTGCATCATCTGTGGATTTACTGGTTCCCCTCCTCCCTCTGCTGCCGGGCACTTCGGGGAGAGTTTAGAGTTACAGGCACCTGTGACAAGGCCTGCTGAGGTAAATCGCCTCAGCTATTAATCCAGATCTGAGCAGCACACGGTCACAGGGCCACAGGGCTGGCAATCAGTCTTTTTCTGTTGTCTCTTCTGTGTCAGTAGGCTGTTAATAGGAGATTAGCAGCATTAGGGAGACTTTGAGCTAGAAATGGTGAGGCCCTGTGGTTTGATTTGGAGGGAAAGAAACCCTCCTACACTGGTATAAAAACAAACAGAGGAGCTGGAAATGATAAATGGCATTATAAACACAACTGAGGGAAGCGTGGTCTCTAGGAAAGCTGTGGAGCTCTGTAGCACCTTGGAGATGATCAGCAGCACTTTAATAAAGCAGTGTGGCCCGTGCAGAGCTCAGGTCCCAGCCTGCAGCACTCTGCTCTTCTCACCACGTGCTTTTGTTTGACTCTGGCGAGACCACGACCTGCTGGAATCTGTAATTCGCTTGTAATTTCCATCAGCAGTAAATCCCCATTAAATATGGAGCAGGCTGGCTGCAGATCCCTTCCATTAGCCCAGATTTAGGGCTTCCCTGGCTGCTGGCAGGCAGTCTGCAGGGCCCGGGGCTGGCTGAAGGTGAGCACTCTCCTGCTGTGCTTTGAACAGATGGTGATGCTTCCTTATCTCACCCAGCCTTGTGGCACAGCATCAAACCTATTTTTTTTTGTTTGTTTCAAAAATAGAACTGGTTAGAGGAGACTCACCTGGTTTTGAGCCCACCTGCTGAGGTTCCTAGTCAGTGTATTTAAATGCACTCAGGTCTGATTTTAGCTGTATCCAAACCTATGTAAACAGCAGGTGAAGACAGTAAAAGGCAGAAAAAACAACTACAGGAGCATCCAGAACCCAACTGGGGGTATCACATAAAGCAGAAGAGCAAATCTCTGTTTCAGCCTTCATCACAGATGTACAAACTCTGCGTGAGGTGTGAACGCTGGAAATTGGGAAACTGGAAACACAGGGTTGTGCTCACAACTTGTCAAAACTTGAGTTTTACTCAGATAGTAACGAAACCTTTCCGAAACAATTTTAAGTTGATTAAGTCCCTTTCTTTGCTTCGTAATCAAACAAAATACTCGCCTTGGCAAGGCAGCTGTCAAAGAATAGCAGCAGTTACTTTGATTTAATTGTTACTGTTATAACAGTCATAATTAGTGCTGGGTGGGGCGTTCCATAGCTGTAAGGTGACCAATTTGGTTCGGGGCCTGAGGCATCTCCTTTTCTTCAGCTAGTGATTATCTGTGAGAAAATCCTGAAGGCTGTCATCGCTGTGGGTCAGTCACACCCCCTTTGCCGAGCACAGCGTCTCTTTGCTCGTCTCTTTAGAGTCACAGCCCCTCTAACAGTTAATTCCTCTTCTCAAGGCCCAACTTGCCACAATCAACTTTCATCCATCAGTCTCCACCTTCCCTCTTTTTGCAAAACCCAGCCTTGTGCTCTCAGGGCTGGGAGAAAGGTTTGCCAGTGTGAATCCTGGGACGGTTTGTACCACAAGGAAAACAAGGGGATTTGAGGAAATGGTTCTTCTAGTTTTTAACCTAACTTCTTGACATCTCAGTGTTGCTTTTCACAGTGTCTATCGGTCATGTGTCCCTCATTCTGAGTGCACATTTACTGTGATCTCTGTTAATGATCTCCACAAGCAGCCAATGCATCTTGAATTGGAAATTTCAGATTATACTACAGAAGTTAAACTCTTTTCCATCTCAGTCTGCTGGTCCTGGCTCCTGTCCGGCCGGGCCTTGTGGTGCTCACAGAAGCTGTGATGCAAGGTTGCTTTAGGAAAGCCAGCAATGCTGCAGAATTGTGTGGTGGCACTGCCTGAGCCTCGGGAGAAATCCCCTGGGAAGGGGCTGTTTGCTGGTGCAACCTTTGTGTCTTGTGTTTCACAGAGAGCAGAACTCCCCTGCTTGCTGTTTGTGCACTGAACTTGATACAGTAATTAACTGCTAATTGCTTTTTTATGTTCCTGCATGGCAGCTATTTTTTGAATGTGCAGCACCTTTCTTTTAGGAGTATTTCTCCCCTTCTCTGAAAGATCTGTGTGCCAATTTAGGGTCTTACCCTTTTGAGAGTTGTGCCTACACTGTGTGTAGGATTTATGTCTCAAGCAGTGCATTGGCCCTCGTTTCCCTGACAAGGGAAATGTTCTTTTTCCCCCCATTCCTCCCGTACTTGCTGCTCCTTCTCATCTTTCTTGGCAATACCAGGTGCAGACAAAGGTAGGATTAGATGTCTAATTAGTTTATGTAGCCTTAGACACACGTGGTTACTTCTTGGCACTGGGGGAAGGGCAGCCCTGAGGAATCCAGCCCTTGTCTCTCGGTGAGGTTTTTGGGAGCAGCCTGAGCCCAGGCAGACTGCAAAGGCAGGCCAAAATTTTCTAGACACATTTTTGTTCCAGATGCCTGTTCAAGGAGGAAGTTGAAAACCCAGTCTGTATGACCAAATCTGAAATAATTTCTCAGTTCATGTTCGATCCAAAAAGTTCATTTCCAAAAAATGACTCAGTGTAGACAGCCTGAAAGGACTTGCTTGGAACGTGGCAGAAAAGCTGCTATGCCGTAATTAAGATATTTTGTAACCACACTGTACATGGGACAAGTTGTATTTATAATATTTTTAGCTTATCAAATGGACTTTAAGCTGTGACTCTCCTGTCTCCCATCCTTCAGCAGATTTAGCCAGGGGAACAGAGAGGATAATGTCATTGTCTTTCTTACCTGACAGAAGGCTTATTTGATTTGTAATTTCAGTGGTATTTATGGGGTGTTCCAATATATCTGAAGGAAAATAAATGGATGAGGTAAAGCAAAGGATCAAGAGTACACTGCAGCTGTGTGCACCAGCAAAATAATATCCCTCAAGAGCAAAGTAATGGAAATAGGATTCATGTGTGAACTCTGACCAGACCTTCAAGGATGGAAATTGGGGTGGATTCTGCCAGGGATTGGGAACTTAATTTTTGCTCTCAGGGACAGACAGCAGCTGCCCTTACATTTCTCATGGAGTGTCTGTGTGGGTGAGAGAGCTGCACGCTGGTGTGGCAGCCTGGCACCGAGAGAACAACCAAGTCATGGGGATGGAGGTCACTGTAAACACAGTGAGGTTAAGTGAAATAAGGCCACGAGGAGGTCGTGGTGAATTTGAAAGGGATGGGCAGACGTGACTGATGACAGCTCTGGCGATTGGAAACAAAACCTTAAATAACTCAGATTTGTGTTCAGGAGCGCTTGTCCATTTCAGGACTCTACATCCGTCTCTCTGTGTCAAACCAAGCAGCAGTTCACAGCAGTTCACATTTCCAGCGCACTCGGGGCTGCTGGAACAATGTGTCTATTCTGAGCTCCCCTCGCAAGGCTTTCATTCCAAAAGGTGTGCTCACAAGGAGAAATTCAACACTAGAAAGATAGTCGGATAATTTTAGGAGCTAGAATCGCTGCATGCCGAATCCCCAAAGGAGCTGACTCTCTAAATAGTCTTAGCAGGGAAGCATGCTCTGTAAATCATTACCAAAAGTTAGGCTGAAAGCATTAAAGCACTTTGTATAATAAGCACGGAGGTTGTGCCTCGATCTTGTGGTTTATTTTCCTGAGCTCGCCGTGATCAGAGCAGGTTCTGTGGTGTTGTTATTCATGTGGCAATCGAAGATATTCAGAAATAGGACAATCACAGGACTAAATCTCTAGAGTTGCCCGAATCATAGGGTTAAAAGAGGACTGTGAAGGACTTAAAGGGCTGCCTACACAGTGCTCAGCAAGTCAGAGGTTAACAAAGGACCTTCCTATTTGAAAAGATAATTGAGGCTGAAAACAAGTCAACCATCGCACAGCTAAGCCGTGGAGATCATCAGTTTTTGTGAATAATAGCTGATGATGCTCGGGATTCAGTGAGTTAAGTGGCTAATCCTATACAGAAAGCTGCATCCATAATGCACTTTAAACAGGGGAAATCCACCCAATTTGACCCCTGGAGAATTGCTTCCCGCTGTTATGCTGATGGATATGTCTATAAATATCATGGAAGCCATCCGCAGATAAAATCTCCGAGAGCTGAAAAGCCTCTCGCTATTAAATGATACATTGATCTCCACGGAACAGCAGGAGCCTGGGGTAATGAGCCACTGAAACCAATCCCCTGCTCTCCCAGAGTCACTGTAAAGAAATCAAGACCCAGAACACTGTTTCCATCTTGATTCAGTGGGAAAAAATCAAACCCATCATACACCTCCTCTTCCTTCTGTCCAGTCTTCTCCACAAGAGCTATCTAAATGAGAGAAGGTGTTTTTTTGGATATGAGGAACTGCACAAGAGCAGCTCTATACTTTTCTCCTACATTTTCCCTACCTATAAAACCAAGTCTATGGCAAAAATAAAAAAAACCCCATGCCTATTAGGAAAAAAACCAAACAGCATTTTTAACACCTGGACTTATCTGTGGGTATCCTGTTCCCCACCTCCATTCTCCATTCTGTGTGGGTCACTCAGGCAGCAGTTCACCAGCCTTTTCCTGCAGTTTGTTCCAAATTTGTGCTTTGTTTACATCCCTCAGAGAAAGCTCCAGCCAGGACAGTTTGGGCACAAAGCTGCCAAAAGGTGCAGGACACTCCAGCAGCTCGGTGTGCATTCTCCAGCACAGGGACCAAGAAGCTTTAGCAGCCACTTCTGTTCATCCTCACCTTCTTCTGTCACTTCTGGATTTCAGCAAAAGACTCCTCTCTGCCCTGGTTTGGGGTTTTTTGCTTGTTTAGGGTTTGGTTGGTTGGTTTTGTGGGGTTTGTTTGTTTGTGGGTTTTGTTGTTGGTTTTGTTCGATTGTTTTGTTGTTGGGTTTTTGTGGTTTTTTTGGTTGGTCGGCTGGGTTTTGGTTTATTATTATTATTATTATTTATTGCTCGAAATCTTAATGTTTCAAAGCCTATCATGTAATAATGTAATGCCTGGCTTGTGAATTTCTACTCCCAGAGCTGTTGGTGCTGCACACCATGGAACATGCACACACACAGAGTAGCATTTAGATTTTACCCCCTTCATTTGAACTCTCCATCCTGCCTGTACAATGTCTCCATACCTGTATGTGCATGCAGGTCTCAGAGCAACCTTGCTGCCTTTCTGGTGTTTGAACTAGCTCTGTTCCAGTTTGTTTTCTGTATCTTTCTTTTCTGCACTCTCCATTTGTCACCCTCCATTTTCTCTCCCTCCATTTTGTTGTCCCTTTTCTCCTCCAGTGCTGACTTACTGCAAATCCCATCATTTCTCTGCCCTGGGGACTGTGACTGGCAGTTGTGCTGGGCAAACCCTTGGACATCCCTGTGGGATTTACATGGAAAACTTGTGCTGTTAGCAATCTACTTGCAGAGTTATTAAGGAGCAAGGCAATAAAGATTAGAAGAAAGCAGGGTTTCACAGTCCCCACAAACCCATAGCTACATACAGTTTGAAGATACAGAAATAAAGGGGATTATGAGGTTCTCTCCCTTCTCTCCATGCACCTTTCTGCTTAGAAATTCCTGTGCTTGTCTAGCACTGATCTAGGCAAGGAAGACAAGAACATTACAGGGACTTTATTTCTGGACTTATCCTTTGCTGCTTCAGTGTCTTTGAGCGTGGAGAGTCTTTTCCTTTGGAGACTCCAGGAGTTAAAATAACCTGGGACATCAGGGAAGGATGATGAGATTCACCAGCTCAGCCTGTCATGTTGAGTTCAGTGACTCAAAGAAATGGGCTCTCGTTACCTCTGAAGGGCCAGTGCACTCAGAGAAAATGATTCTGCTCCATTTTCAGCAGCACCAACAAAATGGTTTACCAAGTTCCAAAGGGTTATGTTTTTGGCATTCCTGTGGCCTGTTTTGGCTTGTTGAACGTTACTTATGAGTAAGGAGGAAAGAACTTGACTCAATGCTCAATTATAAAGCAGAATTTGTATGGCTGACAGTTAAAGGGAAACAAAACCAATGCAGGGTTTTGTGTATTTATCTCACAGGATCTGCAGAGACAATAACTACACAGACAACTGGCTTCAATTGCAGGGACATGTCCTGGGTTTTTAAAGTCATGTCTTTTGTCTCTCAAAACAACTGCAGCTCCAGACACCCAAATTCCCCACTTGTACACCTGATTGTAAATGGCCTGGCCAGAGCCACAGGGGAGTCATGTGGAGCTGGGTGGGATTTCTGTGCCCTCAGTGACCATGGCTCTGCTGGAATCTGTGCTCAGCATCAGGAGAACCCTGCTGAGCCTTCCTAAAGGATGGAACTGCAGGTATTTTCCAGGGCTTGTTTGGAAAGCTGGTGTGCTGTAGGGAGGGGCTGAAGCCACCCTTGTTTTGTGCTGTCATGCTGAGTGAAGGGAGCCTCCATCCCCACCACTGTGCAGGGGAGGGGTGCTGTGAGCCTGGAGCCTGGGCCTGTGAGGTAAAAATGCTGTTAAAGTGGGTAACAGGGGGCAAAGTCTTTGCTGGGGACTCATATCCCATAAAAATACCTGTGACAATGCCAGAAAATCTACATATTCTTGGAAACAGCTCCAGGAGGATGGTGGTACTGACTCCATAAATTGGAAATACCAGCCATGGCAGCAGCACTGACCACTGCCCAAGAAAGTGAACATGGAAAGGAGTGGGAAGAGCCCAGAAGGCAACAACAGTGACATAAATAGTGGCCTAATTAACAATTCCTACCAAGGGTTTACATACTGCTTGACTTATTTGAGGCCCTGTGCAAAACATTAGCTGATACACGTTAATTAATCATTCAGGTCATTAAATGGAAGTGGAATGCAAATGGTTAGAGGAAGCTGGAGTATGAAGGCTTCCTGAAACCATTAAATGATTTTGCTCTCTTTGATGGAGGAAGAATTTCTTCCTTTAGGGTTTAAATGTTCTCACAGTGTGGGTGTTGTTATAGTTTTAATAACCACCTGTTTAATTCCCTGGGATGGGAGATTACATGCAGTACAGCCAAGAGTTTCTTGTTTGTTTGAGTAACTTTGGCAGTTTTATGGGCCTAAAAAGAAAAAAAAGAGAGAGAAGTATCCCCAGCTTTGTGTTTCAGGGCACAGAATGATGAGCAGCTTCAGGAATGAGTTTTGATCCTTTGACTTCTCATGAGCAGGATGGGCTGGGAGATGGAGTACCATTACACTGTGGCCTATTGTTTTCACTTAAGCAATGAAAGATGAATATTTGTTGTCATTTGTTGTAGAGGAATCACTGAAATGAACGTGGCAAAACCCACTGAGAATGTTGCAAGTGATAGCTAATTTTTTAATGGATTAATTCATTCTCCTGCAATAACAAGACAGAATTCTTTGGCAGGGAATCAGTCAGCTTGATTCCTGGCTGTGGCATATTTAGGTTTGTGTTATCACTCACTGCCCACACTGGTGTAGCATAAACTCCTGAGGGAACTTGTGAAGAGCTGTGTTTTCAGTCATCTGGCCTGAATCACTGCTTTGCTGATGAGCCCCTCAAGCTGCTGGAAAAGACCTGTTTTATGCCAGGCCAGTACAAACCAGGCATGTAGGTCTGATTTCCTAAACTAAAAGACTGATTTACCGCACCGTGTAAACTGGGTTTTCAATTCACCTGCAACCTGAGCACTCAGGCTCTTAGGGCAGGTACAACAGCAGCAGTTGGTGATGCAGATAAAGCCAGCAGCCTCCAGGAAAAACGTGATTCTGTGACTGCTAATTGCCCTGATAGCTTTGCCACCCTCCTTCCATTCTGTGTTTCCTTCTGACCTGGGGCACTGTCACTGTCGGCAGTGAAAGCTATCACAGTTCTCCTTTTTTCTCTCCTTTTTCCTCTCTCTGGTTCCCCTGGGGACAGAAAATCCTGGCAGTTAGATCTACCCCAGCCTTTTTTCTTTTGTTTTCCTGTACTTTTCTCTTGGCACGATGCAGAAGTTTGCAGTGTTGTGCTTTCACAATCACATGCTGAAATATTTGCACAGCTGCCTGATGACAGAAAAAGGGGGAAAGAGAAAATCCACTCTTCCGTTATTTGGAAAGTTAAAACAAAACAAACCCACAAACAAACAAACAGACAAAATTTAACATGAGTTAATTATGTAAAATATCAGGTTTTCCTGCTGTACAGAAAAAGGACCAACTCCTACAGGCTCTAATCAGACATTCTTCAGCCTCATCTCTGCCTGAAGGCAGTGGAAGTTTTGGCACAAGGACCACAAAACTAATTATGTTCCTCCCCCAAGTGTGTATATATATATATATATATTTATAAGGGATGGTGATGAGAGATAAGAAAATGCTGCCTAGAAAGAAAGCCCATTAATAAATGAAAAGTAGATGTGGGGAAGAATGGTTGATAGAATTATTTACAATGCAGTTATAAAATTGCTGAGTTGCTGAGCATTCCAGAAACCCATCAATAACATGCATGACCACAGCAGCAGTTAATGGGAGTATAAATGGGAGCATGGATCTCCATGAAAATTAGGTGTGGAAATATTGGGAGAAAAAGGCCTAACATATCCAAATCATTTAGCACAGAATATTTTCTGATGTGGTTATAACTTTCCAATAGCCTTGAAACCTGGTTGTGAGTTAATTTTACCAGCAGTGCACCAGAGAAGCAAAAACTGATCAAACGTGGGCCCATATTTTAAAAATAGAAAAAACAGCACCGGCACTTCCTAACAGGCCTAACTATAGATCAGAGTGAGAAAAAACTTTAAATGTGGGTTTAAAATAAACCTGGATAGTTATACTAAGAGCAAAACGAACCTGGATGTTTGAAAGACCCAATCTTGTCAAGTATTTTTTTGGTCAGAATTATCTAATTAGTGAGTGATGATACTGGAGCAAATATACTGCAGTAAATCCTTTGGTGCAATGAGTGGAAGATTGAACTTTTCAAAGTTTCAGCAGCTATATATATATATAAAAAGAAGGGAAATATATATATATATAAAAGAAGGGAAAGTGAACAGGCCCACAAGCACTTTTTCAGCTTTGACATCTATAATTCACGTGCAGGGACTGCACTCCCACTGCCCACAGCTCCCTTCCTACACACACAAACACACACTCCCTGCCTTTCTCCTGCTCTGGGACCACACACAGCCCTGTCCAGTTCCTGCCCTTCCCATCAGCCAGCCTCTTCTCTGGGATCATGAATGCCTCCTCTGAGCTGAGGCCTCACTCCAAGGTGTGTTTCCACCCTGCTCCACCAAGCTTGGGTTGGGCTTTTTTTGGGTTTTTTTAAGTCTTTCTTGCTGTCCTCAGTCATGAGCTCCAGACAAAGCCTTCCTTTCTGTGAGGGAACTTCAGAACCAGGAATGTGGTCTGCACATTTATGGACAAAGGAACATTCAATGTTTCTGCTCCCTTGGCCTCCTAATCGTCAGGAAGAATGACTGTGCTGTGCCTTTAGCATTCCAGCTCAGTTTCTGAAGCCTGTGTCCTCCTGTGGACACACATTTGGGGAATAACCCCGGTTTTGTTTGTGGCCCAGGGATGCAGTCTGTCTGTCCTGGTGTGGATCCAGCAGACAGAATGTCATTTCCAGCCCGTTGGCCTGTGAAACGTTCTGTTTGTGCAATTAGCCTTATGAGGCCACTGATGAGAAATGGGTGCTTGTTAGCTGCTGTCATTTTTATACCCTCTTCCCTAAGTAATGGCCCAGCAGCCCTCGTGATCCCATTAAACAGCTCTGACTGCAGGAGGAGAGAGCTGGAAATGGAAAAAAGACTTCTCAGTGCTGCAGGCCGAGCCCAGCCACCTCCTCTCCCTGACATTCCTCTGCTTTTTTCATACTCCCTGAAGAGCCCAGCACTATTCCCTCTCAGGATTGTCTTCTCCAGGGGACAGCTTCATTCTGAATGGCTTCATGCTTCACACCCAGAAGCACCAAGGCTTTTCCACTAAGCCAAGCATAAAAATAGCTGAGGGAAGGGCTGGGGGAGGGAGTGTCAGCAAAACAGATTTATTTAATTATATGTACCAACCAACACTTTCCTATGTGAGACCAAGTGTGCAGCTCAGTGTTCTGATCTCACTGCTTTCTCATTTAGGGTTACTGAAGAACCAAATGATAACTGGAATTTCTTTAAGATGCCTTCACATGTTTAGTGACCTCACACCTGTGTGGAAGTGGGTGCTGCTAAGTCTGGTGTGTGCTAACAACTGATTTTGAACAAGCCAATGCAGGGAGGGTGTCTGGTGTGTGTTTGTGTGGGGCTGTGGTGCTGTTAAATCCAGCACCTGTAACCAGAAGGCTCCAGACTCCCTTAGGCTGGGCCTAGATGGACTTCCCTACTCCACAGAGATATTCTGCCAAGCCTAGTGGTGTTGTCGTGGCCATCACTGTGTTTGGTGATGTTCTCCAAGTCCCATGTTTAAGAATCCTGTAAACACAGGAGGAATGGAAGGGTTTTTCTAAATCAAATTAAATTCTAATCCTCACAGTATGCTGGAAGGAAAGCTGGAAAACTCATTCTGAAGGCAGAGGCAAAGATAAGTAAAAAGATTAGAATTTTTACTTCTTTTAACACATGAGATTTTTTTTTTGCCTGCTCACAGCTTTTATAATCTAGTTCAATTTTTTCTAGCCCTTCTGCCTGATACTGCTGCTTTTAAGTAGTCCCATCTCTGCTGCTGCAGATTACAGTGGAGCAAAAAGGTATTTAACCCCTCACCACAATGGGATCTTTAACATCTGGATTTTGGCACGTGGAGGCCTGTCCCTACCTGGCAAATTGGGATGAGCCTGTCACAGATTGCCCAAACAACCTGGGCTGAAAGGGAGGACAGGAAAGTCAGTTAAGAAAGCAAATGTGTGGGGTTTACTTCTGAGAGTTTGTTTTTGTCCACACAGAGCTGTGTTTGTTACTGGCGTCCTGAGAGACAAAACCCATTACCTTAAAAGAAGCACTTGGCTTTAAGAGAGAATAACAAGGAAAGCAACAAAGAACCGTTAGCAACGTTTTATAAAGAAGCCGAGAGAAATAGTCTGTCTCATAAACAAGTGGTGTTATTTAACTATCCAAAAGGAGTTGCTTTCCAAAACAAGGCTGAATTGTTCATTGTCCAGCAGAATAACTCCTGCTCCTGCAGCCTGGGCTGCTTTTCTGTCTCCACTGTGGTGGACCGTCCTGCCTAACATTACTGCTGATATTTGTGTCAATGTGATAACAAAAAAATCAGTAGAAAACAGCGATATTAAGGCTCAGAAATAACAGCACCAAGACTTTTCAGTTGAGGGGACAGGAACAAAGGAGTTCTGCTGGCCCTGAGCTTCCCCGTGGCTGTAATAGGGCCTCACAGACACACTTGTGCTCGGTCGTGTTGGCAGAGAAACACTTGGCAGAGAAAGCCCCTCTTGCCTGTCTCCACTGCTCATTCACCTGCTCACAGAGACAAGATTATATCACCCTGTCCCAGCACTTCTCCAAACGCTGCTGAGCGTGTGCTCGTGCTCAGATATTCACCAGGACAAGGTTTCTTTTCTCCTCTTTGCACAAGCCACGGTGTTTCCCAGGGGAAGCCAGTGGCTCTCTCGGGGTTGTGCCAGCTTTCCTCTACCACAGAAACAAGATTTAAGATGATGTAGAGCTGTGAGAGGAGTAACCAAGGTGGGAGGGGAGGTGTTCGTGGGGTGTGAGGGAAATACCTTCTGTACAAAACAGCCTTTTTAAAGAAATTACCCAGGTCAGAGGAATCCTCGAAGGAGGAGGCAGTGCATAGTCCCTGCTCCCATTGCTGCTCCCTCAGCAAGCCACAGGGGACCACTGCTCCGTTACTGTGGCAACAGTGACGACTTGGCAGCCCGAGCCATCATCACACAGCCTCCTCGAGACTGCGAGATGCTCTGGGAGAGGCTCACACAAGGAGATTTGCATCCGAGATCCCTTTCCTTTCACATCTTGGCTTTACCTCGCGAGCCTAGAGAAGGAGAAAATCGCTGAGAGAGAAATCCGTGTGGACAGGGCACGGGGAGGGGCTCGGGGCTCTAATTTGGGTGTCTGCGAGCTGTGAGCACCTGTCGGGGAGGAGTTGACTCATGTGAGAAGAAGGTCATTCCCTCTGCTCTGTGAGTACTGACCCAGCCAGCCTCTCCTTCCTTCTGCTGCAAATGTTGTTTGTTGTTTTTGTCGTTGACTAGTGAATCCCGGGCTTTCTTGTGTCTGAGGGGAGTATTTTTCTTTTGTGCTAGCTCTGGGCATCATGCAAAATCCGTGAATGCACTACTACTGGCTTTTTGTAAGGCATGAATTCCTGCAGGAGCTGCAGCCTGGCCATTAGCAGCAGGTTTCCTGCAGGAAGCTCGATGAGATCTGCAGTTTGCAGTGAGCACTGCACAATCCCTACCTTAATGCCAGGTTTTGTGCTCTAGCCAGCTGATATGGTCCCATATCAGCTTTTCCATTTAATTCGTGATTCCAGCCTTTGTTGTACAAGCTGTTATTTGTTTTTGTTGAGATTAAGAATTCAGGCAGTCAGTAAATCAAGTGCTTGAACAGGTGCAGAAAGAGTATTTGCCCTGTGTAGGATACAGTTACAAGCAGTTTCAATCTGATGAGACAAAGAGATGCTCCAGATAAACTGCTGATAAAAGGAATTATTGTACTGGCCAAGATCCACCACGTAGCACATGGGTGTCATAGTCAAGAATACAGACAGGAGCCATGGGTGAGATCAATCTAGCATGGCTAACAATAGGCATCTATAACTGTGGTCATGTCACTGAGCAGTGTGATCATCAGTTTGAAATCGTGTCCTGAAAAAATATTAATGTAACTTGGACATCTGTGAAAAGAATACACTGCTTGTAAAGAAAGTAATACAAAATAAAATGATAAGGAATTGTAAGGGGGATGAAATCCAAGGTTGTACACCACAGATCTGAAATCCTGATCAACCTGGCCAAGGAGATTTTGTTTTCTCCAGATGGATTTGGTGCTTGTTCTGCTCCTTGTTCAGATGGCAGCACTGGGGCATCTCTAGCTGTAATCTCATTCAGACTGTTAGGCTGTGATTGTGCTTGTGGTCTGGTGCTGGCATGCATGTGAGCAGACAGATGATTCTGGGAGCTCTCACAGCTGAGAGGAGATGGGGGTCCCTTGTTTGAAAATCCTGCCTCCCTGACTTTGGGAAGGCCCTGTTTGCAGAGCAGGGGGAAGGCAAACAGGGCCAGGCACACAGGGGCAGCCTGTGAGCACAGCTCCTGTTGGTGTGCTGGAGTCACGTGTGGGCACAATACTGGCACAGCACACTCCCCTCAGTGTGTCAACAGCATAAAGCTGGGCCTGTGTCATGTTGGCATGACAGGCTGGGCTACTACAGAGTGAAAACAGAAGTCAGGAATTAATTATGTGCTCCTTTCTCCACCCCCAGAACCACTCCTGTGTCCTGCTTTGTCCTGCCTGTTACAACTAACACAAGCATAGTAGCTTTTGTTTAGTTGGCCCCTTTGACCAAACTGAAAGATATTTTGGTGATATTTCTGGATATTTTTGGAGTCAGATGCAAATCTTTTCATCCAGTTTCATCTCATTACCCTTCATTACCATTCCAGGAGACACCACAAACACCTCTGGTTCCTCTTCCTCATCCCTGCATGACTCAAACACGAGTCCAGAGCTCTGTTCCTCAGGAGCAGAGTCTGAGTGCTCCTGGAGCCCCCTGTGTGACCCTGCACATGTGGATCTCCTGCACACAAACCCACAGCAGCTGATGTCATTCAGGCATGAGCCTGGGGAGGCAGGCTGCTGAATGAGTGCCAGGGTACCACACAGCTCATAAATATGGAAAAGCCACGGGCCCTTAGCCCAACAAGCTCAGATTCAGAAACGTTTAGCAGATGTTCTGGCTGTGGGGGAGGAAAACAGGAGATGAATAACTACAACACTGCAAGAGCAAATACTTTGTTGATGAAGCTGCACAAAATAATTGGAATGACAAACACACCCTTTTACCAGGACTTTGACCTGTCCATAAAACAACATCAACATGTTTTATTAATAGTAGTTCCACATTCTCAAGATCAATAAAGTGAGTTCATTGATTTACTTTTCCCTTTTTATTAATACTTCTCTAAACAGTGATGAATTTGGATTGAACATAGGTAGAGTCTTTTTTATAGCTTGTCAAAGAACAGCTCCAGTAGTTCTAATAAAGCAATAAACTTCTCAACCAGGACAACACAGCCAAAGAGAACCTATCCATGGTTAAGAGTTTGAGGGAAACTTCCAAACCTGTTTGAGATTTGGGGCTCAGTTATTTCCAGACAACACCACAAGGGAGCTGCTCTGTACACTTCCTTAAAGGAGTAAAAGGCTGTTGTTTTAAAACAGGCATAGAAAACACAGCTCAGGCTCTCCCTTAATCCAAACTCCAAACAGTAAACATGCCTTTTAGACCTCTGTGCTCCATCCTACATGGATTAAACCAATCTCAGCTTTCCAGGCAGCTCTTGTGGGGAATTTTCATTGTCCAAATTAGATGAAGAACCAATGAAGGGTTTCCATATTCCTTGCAGGAATTGCCATTACATTTCACCAAGGTACATTTAAATCCATTCCCTTCTGACTGTCTGAGCACAAGGAAATGCTGTGCTGGTGATTTTTTGGTTGATGTATTAATTGTAGGCCAGCAGTCTAGTAATACTTCGTCTGGGTATGGTGTCCTTGCAGATCTACATTTTCTTCCCTCACAAGCACTTGTCTTGCTGCTTTGGATGATCTCACACCTCTTTACACACTTGAACTAAAGCATGAAATGAACCTCAGCTGGGCTGCTCTTCCCAGCCCTTAGCAAAATGTGCCATTTTGGGAGGGAGTTTTCTGCACTGGTGTAGCCTTTGGTTTGTGTTAATTCTACTTAGAACTTTACAGTGTAGTGAAGTGAAAGTTGTGTGTTTCTCATCAGCTTCTCATATGCCCACGGTCCTGAGTCATAGCAGCAAACCCAAAGCTGCAACTTTATATTTTACTGCTTGGCAGAATCTGTGAGCAGTGAAATCGTGTGCATAGACCCAGAGCCTCTCTTATTCTTAAAATAGTTCCAAATGCTAAAGTCTGTCCTGAACACTCAGCAGATTTGCATGTAGCCCCAGAGAAAACTTCCTTATTAGTTCCTATCAGAACACTTATTTTTTTTCAGCATAAAAAGTGAAAATTTTCACTTTTTCAGTTTCAGTTAGAAACTTTGATCTACATGATCAAAACTCACTGGTTTTTGATGGGCTGGCTTTTTATTTTCCTTCTTAACTGCAGAAGTTTTTACCTACAGAATTTTCTACTTAGTGAGCCAAGAGACAGGGTTTTTTTTCAAGTGAATTAGACTTGTATTTGTTTCCTTACAACCAAACAGCACCAGCAATTCATTTGAAACTCAGCTTCCAGCTCAGCACACAACAGCAGTCCGGATTAGGGTGTGCATGTGTGTTCAGAGGTGGTGCAGGGGGTTAAATGCATCATTTCATAAATATTACAGCTATTCAAATGCCTTTGCAGTGAATAATCACTTGCATCAGGAGGATGATGGGTGCCTGGTGACTTCTGCCTTGCATTTGAACCACAGATTGAACACTTGTGTTCTTGCTCAGGAAGTCAGTGCTCCAGAACAACTGGACAGAAAGCAGCAAAATTTAAAACCTCTGTAGACTAGACTAGTCCTTCAGTGTCTTCTGAGAACAGTTCCTCTTTTGGAAGCTCTTAGCTGCTCATTTGTGTACAGATTACTTTTACATTAAAAAAAAAAAGGGTTTAGCTGTCCAAATAAGTGTGAGCATGAGAAAACAAGGCTATAACTCACCAAGATCCCAGTTCAGCTGCTTGCAGCAGATGGCAATTCAAATACAGTGACTTTTAACAGAAACACAGGAGAAAAGAGTTCCTGTTAATGGAGACACTCTCAGGGCCTTCAGTGGCAGTTTGGTTTCATGTTGTGGCCTTGACTTGTACAAATTGAAGCAAAAAAACAACAACAAAAATCCTCTGTCACTGCAAATGTCACACTAAAATGTATGAACAGGAGGGATGATTGCAGAACACACCAAGTGCTCCTTCCATTCTGGATTGTACTGGTGAGGCTGGGAACTCAGCTGGGAACATGCTGGATGCTCTTCCTGCACAGAGAAATTCAGGAAGGATGTGGATTAAAAGGGGAACACCATGAATCAACAGAGCCTCACTCAATCTAAACTAGGAGGACAGGCAAGAAGAAATGGAGGTTTAGGTCTGGGGAGGGAGTGTGACAAGTGACATGAGAAATCTTCCTGCATCTAAAAGGCTGTTCAGGAGTGAGAGGAGAAAATGGGAATTTTTTTTGTCTCTGTTGGGTAGGATGAGAAGTACATGTAAATTATGGTAAAAGAGTTCAGGTTGACCATTAGGGGAAACTTTCTAGAGGCAAAAAGAGTGAATCATGAGGAAAGCACATCTTTCCTGGATAGACTGTGGTGTCTGCACTGGGGAGGTCGTTATGAGGTAAAACAAATGGGACAGAGATGCTTTCACAGGGCTGGAGTTAGTGACCTCTCAGTATCCCTTCCAGTGCTGTATTTTGGTGATCACCTCCTTGTTTGAAAATCCACTTGCTGTGTTTTTACTTCCTATTTCCAGATGTGAGACTCTGCTCCATAGTACTTGTCCAGTGGAATTTGGTGCTCTTGGTTTAAAGAGATTACAGATCCCCACAGGAGCTTGCACCTGGCAAGTCCTGAACCTTGGAAGGTTGTCAAAACAGAATTTAAGATTCCTTGGCTATTTTTACTGTAAAAATCGCTTTGATTTCATAGAGATACCAAAAACTTTCTCGAATTTTCTTCCTTGTCATACTCTTTGTCTGACTGGAAGCAACTCCTGGGCCTTATGAGCCTCCAATAATTTCTCTTGGACTACATAAAAAAGCCAGGCCTTATTTTTCTCTACAGACTTTTGAAACTGGGACACTGTGCCATGCTCTGACTTCATTTTGAGCGGTAGCAGGTCATCTCCTTTAAAAAGCCCTGGGACCACAACATTTTTTCCTGGATTTGTTTGGAGCTGCTTCCTCACCAGCTGCTGTGCTCGGTGGCGGTCACTTGTGGAGTGCCAACACCCAGTTTTACAGCGCCTGCAGGCACGAATTCACAGGGAATCAATCCCTGCCGGGCTGGGGCGAGGTGGCTGTTCCAGTCAACCTCGTTTCCCAGTGCAAACCAGCGGCTCTGTAAAATCCTCGGGGGAGATACAGTGCTGGGCTTGCCTTGCACATCCCCAGCCTGGAACATCGGGCTTCTAACTAAGCTGCCATGCGGGGTTTCAGCTGTCTTAGCTCGTTTTTATGTTGCAAAATAGCCCGTTTTGTCCTGATGTTGCAGTTTTTGTGAGTGTGCTTTATTAGCCTGAAGTTCTGTCCAGCGCTGGCTGCCACCCTCCTCCCACTCCGCTCACCACGTGCACGTGGTGACAAGGGACATGCAGAGGCAGTGGAGTCCTTTGTTTTTGCCTCAGTTCTACTTTGTTTAAACCCTTCCTCTTACGGCTCATTGTGAAAACTTCTCTGGGAATCCAGCGGCATAATGATGCAAATAACCCTGTCATATGACCGAGCCTCTCTCCGGTGCTGGATTCCAAAATATCGAGCCAAGACATACAAGTCTTGCGGTGGGTGCCACAGGCAGCCTCATGCTAAGAGTGCAGATGGTTCTTCAGTTCCCTAATGGGAATTGTTTGGGTCCTGATGAGCACTTTACAAAGATTACTGTTAAACTTGCCAGCTCTCCTCCTGACTGTTCAGAGTGCTCAGCCAGTAATCCCTGCAAACAGCGCCCCGGGAGAGCATTTTGAAACATCTCCTGTGTCACTGTGTGTAAACCCCCTCCTCCATCTGCTTTCATTTTTTCAATAATTAACACACCCCCAACCTGCATCTTTGCAGGGGAGGCCACCTGCAAATATTGGTTTTGAGCAGATAATGGAAGCTGCTGCCTCCCCTGCAAAGAGCTGCTCTGTCAGTGACCTTCAGGGACTTCCAGGGGGGAATATTCCTTGTCTGGAGCTCTTGCCAGCCTTTGGTGCTTGTATGGGCATGAACTTGTGCATCTGCTCAGGTAAGGACAGGTGTCCTTGCCAGGTTTTCCAACACATCAGCTGAATCAGCAGGCTGAGGCTCTCCAGTGATTGCAACCAGTAGCTCTAATTTCTGTGCTCATGGAAACTCCATCAGTAAACAGGGTGGGTTGAGCCAAGTTTAGATCAGCTAAAGGCTTTCCTCCATCTGTTCTCAGACATGGATATAGATAGTGAATCGGGAATTGTGCACTTCTGGCTGATATTTGTCATACCCCTCTGTAGTAAGAATTTGCTCAGCCATATCATTAGCTCATTTTATGGGTCTATTATGAATGATGCCTGCTCGATGTTTTATCATGTGTTATTACAATACCTAACTCCTCTTCATGCCAAAATCTCTAATATGCTATGGAGATCAAAACTTCTCTTAAGGCAGGGTTTGGAAGGCTGTGGTTTTGGTAGGACATTTCTGGGTTCCTCTCAGTGCTTTCTTGAAGACCAGGGCTGGCTCATTTCCCTGTCCAGCCAGTACCAACACTGTCACCTCGGTGTAACCTGAGGGATTAGTCCATATTTGTGGCTCCCAAACTGAGCTGATTAGCAGGAGACAAGGGATGATGGCAGCAGCATCCACCTGCTGCAACGCTGCTCATCTTCCCGAGCGCAGGGACCGGGAGCGCATCGGGATCCAAACGGGACGAGCAGCTACGACCACCACGAGCTTCTCCCCAGCCACCCCCGACGCAAAAATATCTCCGGACTTTTCTCATGGCGACTTTACAAGAGTCTTTTAGATCTGATTTATTTGCCGCTTTCCTCCCGCCGCTTCCTTCGGTGCCACCATCGCTTGGCTCCATCAGCGCCTCCGGTATCTCGGGGCGCGCTCCCGGGGCACGGGGCGCGCCCCCGCCGCACGCTCCCCCCCACCCGGGGACGCTTTAAACGGTCGCAGCCTCGCCCCGCCCCTTTTTTGATCTCCGCCAATCCCCGCCCGGCCTGCTGCAATTCGAGCGGTGGGAGCGTACCACTGCCACAGGGGGCGGGGGAGCAGCGGCAGCGTTTAGGGGCGTTGGGAGAGAACCGCTTGGGGGATGGTGCTCGTTCTCCGCCACACTTGTTGCTTTCCCGTTGTCTTCATTCTCCTCCCCTTGTCTCCCCTCTTCACCGCGGGGCAGGCGGCTGTGGAGCCGCCTCTTCCCGCCGGCCCTCCCCCTTTCCCCGGTGCGCCGTCCCACGGGCCGGGCGGGGAGGGGGCTTTGCCCGCGCGGTGGGCTGTGGGCGGGGCAGCGGCAGCGCGAGCTGCCAAGGTGC
>JBBMKD010000053.1:68359554-68513249 GCA_037834095.1 Argya squamiceps | reverse complement strand
TGTCTCCAGGTGAGGGGAGAACTGTCTGGTGTAACCTTGGAGTGCTCAGGGTGTCTCCAGGTGAGGGGAGAACTGTCCCTGCTCTGCTGCTGTCCTCGGCAGAGGCAGGGAACTCCCCCTCTGTCTGTGTCACTGGGAATTGCCCACGAGAGCAGCAGCAGAGCCTGTACACGTTGTCACAGCCTGATGCTGTCACAGGCTGATGTTTTAGGAATCTTTTCTCTGCCCGTTGATGTGTTTTAACAACCTGGAGTAAGAAGAACCCCCCTCAGTGCCGTGTGGCTGTGGCAGGGTCATCACACAGGAGCAAAGCACACCCCTGCCCTGGGGGCTGCTCTTACACGGGTGTGTTGTTACTACAGGGGTGCAAAGTGCAGCTTTCCCCAGGTGCTGAGATACTCCTGGTGTGGATGTGATCCCTGGGAGGGATTTAGTGCAGCAGATCCTAATAATCTCATCTTTCCTCCAAAAAGGGAGGAGGGAGCAGTTCCCCTGGTCAGTGCAAGGAAGGGAGATTCCATGTGAGTTCCCCCGGGAGCTGTGTTTGCTCCAGGGTGTTTTCTAAGGTCTCCCAGCAGCACTGGATGCTGCTCCTAATTAGAGAGGTGGAAATAAAATAGCAGCAATAGCGAGCTGGGGTTCATGCTGCTGTTTGGAAATGATGTGATGAGATACAAGAGGCAGGCACTGTTTGTGTACCAGGAGGGGAGCCCAAAATGAGATAAAGCAAGAGGTAAACTGCATAGGAACATCGACTCACCACCCTTTTCCTTCCTTTTTCTCCTCCTCCCTCCCCAGCTGAATGACAGCTCTCGTTGTAATTGCACAAGGGAGAGGGAGAAAGGGAAAAGTTCATCCAGGAGAACCCAGGGACACACACAGGCCAAGGCATGAGGTCTGCAATAGAGGATGTTTGTGAATGGTGTGAAAACATTTCACCTGAGTGTTTGGGCCACACGATGAGTTCAGTTTCAATGAATTATTTGTTGTCTGTCCCTGTGGATTCCTTCTGGTGTTGATGTGGTTGGAATATGCATTAATGAGTTGATAAGGCTCTCACAGCGTTTGGTTTCTTTGTGTTAACAGTCCACAGACATGGCTCTTCCCATTCTGCCTGTTGTACCTTGGTTTGAAGAGGCACTGAGACACTCTTGTGTATGGAGTGAGTTGTGATAGAAATGGAGTGCTCAGATATGGGAAACAATTAAGGCAGGGGAGGTTGCTCACCTCTTAGGGCAGCCTCTCTTCTGATACCTCTCTTTTTCTCTCCTGTGAAAGTTTAATCAAGCAGCAATCATTTGCCTTGGTGCAAGAGGAAACTGAAGGATGTTTTTCTTTCTTTTTTAGATCCTGAAATTTACTCCATTCGAAAGTATTCAGTAAGACTAGGAAAGGAAATGCAAGTTCTTTTCCTAGACAGCAGTAAATTAACAATAGGATTATTTCAGCTTCAGGAAAGAGGAATGTATTTCATCCCACACTTCCTGAGGGAGTTCATAACTTTTCTGCTGAAGGTGGGCAGTAGCAGCATAGTTTTTTTGCTGAAGACAAAAACTTGATTGCTCTGATAGAGATCAACTGTTGGAGTAGACAACATGAGAAACTGCCTTTCATTTTTGAGAAGGGACACTGAAGAAAGCTATGGAAATTGTGAAGAAAACCTTTTTACTACATTCCTGTCTCTCTCAGCCTGTCGTCTCTTTTCTTCCCAGATCTTTATCCTTGTTATATGTTAACCTTTTTCATTCTTTCCCCACAAGTCTTTGAGATATGATCTTTTGTGTCTAGCCACATGGTTAAAACTAGTCTAAGTTGCCCTTGCTTTGTCTGGGTTTCTTCTTGACACTCAACTGTTCAAAACAATGACCATTTTTACTGAAAGTCATTTATATGTGTACAGACACAAGCTAATTTTCTGCTACATGTCAAGTGCTCCACAGCATTTCACTCCAGATGACAGTTTCCACTGTCCCCCTTGGTACTGCTGCTTGCCTTGAGGCATTCAGCAGAGCCTTGTTGTGGCCTCTCTGTGCTTTGCTGGGGCTGAGGGAGGAGTGGCAGCTGGGTGTGTTTGAGCCACGATGAAGAGTCCCATGGGTGTCTCTGCTGGTGCCTCATCTCGTGCCTTCAGAGTTTGTGACACTCTCACCTGCCATGAGCTGCCTGAGCCAGAGCCCCTTGGCTGTGGAATCAACAGGCCTCTGCTTATCTGCCTTGAGAGGTTTTGCCTTTTTGTTGTGTTCTCTCCTTTCCTTGGATCCAGCAGTCATCTCATCCCCTGAGCTGGAGTCTCTCTGTGCAAGAGATGTTTTCTTGTTCTGCTCCTGTGGAGCACATTGCATTTTGGAGTTCTGGTTTAGACTGATGATCTCAAATGTTATTGTAGATACAAACCAAAGGTAAAATGTTGCCATTTTCTGTGCTCCAACCTTCCTCCAAGAATATTTGTTTTACCTTATGGGCCTTTTGCTGTGTTTTCCTGCATTAGGATTCCAATTGCACAGCTTAATTAAAATCTGGGAACTAGCCTATTTACAGAATCAACTTCCTCTTTGGCCAGCAGGAAAATTGTTCTGTGTTACTGCTCTCTGCCCTGCTGTTTGGAAATAATTCCTCTGAAAATGCAATGCTTTGAAGTGAGGCAAGCCTTGAAGAGGACATTGCAGTGCATTGAAGGCTTCCAATAAATCTCTTTCAAGCTTTATTTTGTATCTTTTATTTTCATAGCTGTAAGATGCTTTGGAATGAACTTTGGGTGGTGCATCTGCTGAAGTCTTAGGGTATAATTTTCTAGTCTTCTAAGCAACTTTTGAACTAAAGTGACAGTGGATAGCATAACTTTTACAGTGACCTCCCTTTAAATTACTGAGATCTCTCTGCTCTGAGCTCTCACTGGAAGTGTAGGCAGAACAGCAGCATTTTTGTGGGATCATATCTCTGCCATACAAATAAATTGCTTGTTGCTGTGTGAATCCTAGCTGACATTGCTGGGTTTTTATGACCCTGATGGAACTGCCCTGGTTGAGCAGAATGGTTGGCAGCCCCTTTTTGCCTTCCTCTTGGTGTTTCTAAAGATGTTGTGTAGACCTACACAATTGTTAAAAAGTCTTGTTGGGTTGGGTGTAAAGGACAATAAACTCTGCTCTGTTTTGTGAGGTGCTGCAGCTTGTACTGAATTGACCATTTAACACCTTCATGGTTTTCAGAGCTCATTAAAGAATTGAGTCTAAAGGCACACAGAAGGCAGATTTGATTCTGAACCACTTAAAGAGCACAAACCCATTGAGATCCATCAGTGATACCCTTGGGATAGGTTATTCTGGATCTGGTGTTGAGGATGTCCTCCAGCACTAACAACATCATGGTTCTGTGACTGAAGGAAGGGAGGAAGGCAAATTTGATTCTAACCCAGTTAAAGAGCACAAACCCATTGAGATTCATCAGTGATACCCCTGGGATAGGTTATTCTGGATCTGGTGTTGAGGAGTGTCCTCCAGCACAACAACATCATGGTTCTGTGACTGAAGGGATGAAGGGGAGGACAGACTTTATCTCCTCTGCTCTGATGTGCTCAGAAAAGAGGAGTGGGGGCAGGTGTTTGCCTGGGAGTTAGATTTAATTATTTAACAATGTTTCACTTGTTTGTTATTTTATTGGGTGGCTTTGTTTTGTTTTGTGGCAGCAAGTAATTTCTTTAGCAGCATTCTGTGTACGTGGTGTATGGAACTCCATCTGGTATAAACAGAGTTGTGCTTCTGCTCCATTTGGGGAAGTCTAATCCAGCTTTTCTGTGTCAGGAGGGGTAAACAGCTTTGGGGAATGTGCCATGCTTCTGATGATTCACTTTGCTACACTAAATCACTAATTCATTCATCAGGCAAGGTTCCCATTGAGAGCTCTCTAGAGCTGTGCTGATTGTGAAGGAAGAGGTCTGGGGTTGGCCTTTGTGTCTCGTTTCCCTGGTGAGCCTGGGGAAGCTGGTGCCTCACTGCAGGTACTTCAGGTTTCTTCCAGAGCTTGTGTCGTTTGTCTTGCTGCCTATAAACAGAATCTAAACACACTCTGGACATCTAAACGTACTCTAGATATCTAAATATACTCTAGACTTCCCAGGGATGGTAGGGCTGCTTACACCTTTTGGTAACAGCAGCCATGAGGCAGTAGGACCAAGAGAGGAGTCCAGGACGTGCCTCGTGGGCTGGGGTAGCTGTGTGCACATTGCTGTGTTCCTTTCTTGGAGAGGAATTGGTTAATGCTAATTTAGAAATGGTGTAGTATCAGCTGGGGTCTAAAGCAGCTAAATTGCTGGCAGAGTGTCACTTGAGATGTTTGCTTCCTCCTTAGGAGAATTCTGCTGATGTGCCCTTTTCTGGACCATTGTCTAGATGTCTCATCAGTCTGGAGAGGCTTGTTTTCAGTGCCATGTGCTCTGTGGAGAGTTTATTTTTAAATAGTTACTGAAGCAACAGTGTTCTGAAGTGCTGCTGTGTTAGGGTAGAAGGAATTAAAATGTTTAGTGATCCTCTGAAAGTGTAGGTTGAAAAAAATACATTTGTATCTTCTGTTCTCCCGGGCTGGTTGAAACTGTGTTAAAGACGACTTGTTTATTTTGTATTTTTCTTCCTCAGAACTCCTCTAGTTTAAATTGTGTATGTTCCCAAACGGGAATATTGCCAAACCCAAGTGTTTTACTTCAGGGGCTGCTGTGCACTGGCCTTCATTCTCTGCCATAAAAAGATGACTTGTTTTCACCTGTGGTGAATTCTGCCATCTTAAGGTGAGCTTCCTCTTGAGATTGTCTCCTTGGAACTGTAGCTCCCATGGAGCAGCAAGGTACTATTACACAAGAAAAATAAATTTCCTTTTTTAAAGAGGAGCATTTTGTAAGTCTTCCTTCCTCGTGCCAAAAACCTGGGGACTTTACTGTTTATCCTCTGCCAAAGAAATTCAAAGAAAATGTTTTTCCGGAGGTCAGATTTCCTTATCACGTTGTACTCCTCCAGCATTGTAGCTGTTCTGCTTTATATAATTTTCTCTCTAGATCTAAAGTCTTCAGCTGGGTTGTGTCAGGACAAGAATTCAAGTTGTTGTATTAATTTGAAATCATATCCTGTCACTGATAAATCAAATGATTAATCAAGAATCTCAGGATGTCACCTCCATGTAAAAGGGGTTGTCTTTTTCTTAGTCCTAATTCCTTCTCTGCTCCATTCCCGTCCTCTCCAGCTCTCACAAAAGGCCCTTTGTTGTTCATTTGACTGTTAAACTATGCTTATTTTATGCTTCATCAAACTCTCAATGAGCTCAAGGTTTATAATATCGAAAGTCTGCCTCTCCAAGGGTGAGGGAAGCTAACAGGCTTCATAAACCAGCACACAGGAAAACATCCCAGGCACTCAAGACTTTTTTGGTGGTGGTGGAAAAGGGTGGTGAATTCACCTCAGCATTCACGCAGGCAGGGATGGTGATTTTGGCCACGATGCTTTGTCACAGTCGGGGTGTGCCTGTGCATTCAGCTGTTGGGCAGAGTGCTTTGGTCCTGGGCTTTGGAGAGAGCAAATGGTGTCAGCAATGTGTAAAAAGAGAGGAAAGGACATGGCAGGTTCCAGGTGCACAGTCAGCTGTGACCCAGCACTCACTGCACTGCTGCTCCTGGTTCTTCCTTGAAGGGAACACTGCTCATGGGCTGGGAATCAAGTGCTCTGACATTAACACAGTAAATTAAGGTGAGTGTTGACTTCTGATACATTTGAGCATGAATTGCCTTACAATGCTGTGCTAATTACAGCAATTCAGGAAATGATTCACAAGAGTGGGTAGCTGAGCTTGGTTCTTCTAACAGCTGCCTTAGCTTGAGCTAGGTTGGCTTATTTACTGGAATTGTGCTTCATGAGCTGCACAGGCACTTGCAAATGCGCAGTGTTAACTCCTGACTTGATTGAGTGGAGTCCTTTGGCAGATGACAGAGGAACTGGAGCAGCTTTTAACCTGTGTGCAAAGTCAGGGGCTTTGTTACGTGTTTAGAAAAGTTTCTTTACGGTGGAATGGGGCAGAAGGTGTTTCCAGTGCTGTGAATGAAATACTGGGTTGTTACATTGGATATTCCGTGGTATCAGTGGGGTTTGCTGCTTGCTTCACCATGTAGGCTCCAATATGGGGAGAATATCCTAAATAGGCATCAGGGAATCTGAGAGCCAAGATTCTGCAAGGCTGTTCTCAAATGCAGTCATGACTTAAAACGTTTTTGTTATTCAGGTTTAAAAAACTTTGTTGTTCTGTATCCCCAAGAAGAAATGCAAAAGATATTAGTGTTCCCATTTGATGGGCTAGCTGCTGCTGTGTGCAACACAAACTGCTGGGACATATTGGAGTTGATGCCACAGTTAAATGTGTGCAGTGTCTGTGGAGTTTGTTATGACAGCAGAATCTTTAGGTGGCAAGAACAAGGTCATGGGTGTGAGATTAACTTGCAGACAGCACTCCTTGTTGTGGAAAAGAATGTTTGGCAGGCATCAACTTTCTAAAACCTGATAATATTCAGGTACTGCACCAAAATTCTCCTTTCTGTGAAGGTCTTAGAAAGGTGGTGCTATGACCTCTGGCCACTCCCTTCAGCTCTGGCTTTAGAGGGGCTTTTCTTGCCAGGTGCAGGAGGAAAACATGATGGACCAAGCAGGCTTTGGTGTGCCTGTTCTGATTTGTGAGAACTTCCTGGAGCTCAGTGCATTTCTGGAGTCTCACTGCAGCATCTGGTGGATAAATCCTACAGGGGCTCATGGCAGGGCAGTGGGGGAGATGAGCTGTGACCTCTCCCAGGCAGAGCCCTGCCTCTAAGGAGTTAAAACTTGGAGAGGAATGGACTGAGGTCAGCAGCACCAACAGTCTGTTCAGTAAATCATTTTCTTTGCATACTGACTCCATTCTTTCACTCATTATTTGCTCCACTTATTCTTTTCCCTTCCCACACACATGCAGGCAAATCTTTTTGGGCTTTATTCTCCTCTCTTGCCCTGGTGCCCACCTTGTCAGTGTGATGAGGAGCTTGTAGAAGATGAGCTCGGTGAGGAAAACCCATCCTGGCTGTGGATCCTGGGAGAGCACGGCTGTTTTCAGCTGCTCCTGCCTGCTCTGAGCACTGCAGTGGCTCTACGGCATGCAGCAGGCAGGAGGGAGCTGCTCCTCAGGCAGCACAGCAGGATTCTGAGCTGTTCCCCACCGTTTTTTCCCCTTGGTGGCAGGCTGGGAGCTTCTGGGTGAGTGAACATTTGGTGCACGGCGTGGGCTTTTCAAGGCTGCTGGGGAAATCCATTCCATTGCCTTGCTGTGAGTGAATTGGGGGAAATGTAGGACGAGGCATTGGTTAATGCTGGAGTCTGCTGAGTGTAGCAGCCTTTCCTAGGGCTTGGGCAGGATGCTGTGAAGAGAGAAAAACTTTTAAGGGTGCTGGGTCTGAGGATCCACAGAAAACAGCCAGATGAATGATAGGGTTTGGGGGGTTGAGTGACCTTGAATGTTTGCTCCGGTGAAAAAAGCAGTACCACGTGTGACTGGTGTCCAGGAAAATGTTTTCTGGGAGCTCCTTTTGGTAGGGGATAAGCAGTTGAAATGTCCTGCATTTGTTCAGAGATCTATTTTGATTTTTCCGTGGAGGTGTAATAGCTGCTGCTTGTCACCTTTGTGTGATCTTGTAAACGCTGCTGTCCCCAGGCTCCTGCAAGATGTGCTGACTTTTGTGGGTGTTGAATTAACTCAGGAAACCCCCCAGACAGAATGAAATAGGTGCTTAGCAGGTGTCCTGTGACACAGCAGCTGTTTGGAGGACAGCCCAGGTATAATCACAAATTTCTACTCGTGGATTTGGGGGTTTTGGTCCTGCAGCACTCAGCGATCTCCAGCCCAGTAACTCCTGCCTGCTGCTGGAACTCAGCGTCTGTGTTCTCTCTCCTTCCCTCAGGGCACTGTTGTCTGCTTCGTTCTTCTGAGGTTTTTGTGCTTTCCCTTGTGTTTTCTTAAATAAAAAGGCAGCTCTAGAAGCAAACAAACAAAATTCCTTTCTTGTTTGATTTCTGCTCTTCCTTTATAAAACGATTTTGCTGCTTTTTCTGATATGGCAGCATTATTAGAACCAGGCTAAGCTCTGTTGCTGCAGAGTAGTGGGGTAAAGTGAGTGTGTAGTGCTTGCTACGAGAAGTTGGCTTTTACCCTCGGTTTAAATATTGATCGTGATGGAGTTACAGATCTGAAAGTGCTAAATCAAGACAATTGCTCATTGTTTTCTGAACAGGCTTTAGATACAGCTTTCCTACCACTACATTGTGCAGTGAAGTGCATTCCTTTTCAGTGAACAGACAGGCTTTAAGGCCCTCAGGTTCTTCAGACTTGAAACAACAGCAGCAATCACTAAATACAAAGGGAAAAACAATTACAGGATTTTAGGAGTGTCTCGGGCAGTGCCCCTGCCCTCCAGTTGCTTGGGTTTTAAATCCTGGGGTTTTGTGTCCTCTCTGCCTGCTCTTGTCACACAGCACAGCTGCCTGAGAGTGCACAGAGTCTTATCAGAAACCTGATCTGCCTTTAAAAATAGCCTTGGTGGAATAAAAGATGTGAAACTGGGTGGGTTTGCTGTGGGATCCATAACTGCCACGATGGCATTGCTGGTCAGGGAGGGGGATTTAGTGCTGAATGACAAGGAAAAGTTGCTGCTTAATAAGATGTTGTGTTTGGGAGGACATAATGCCTGTGGGAAAATGGAGAAATGTTCCAAGAGAAGTATTGCAAACTTTTGTAAAAGAAAGAGGTGAGAGATGCAAATTAATAAAGGAGGGAAAGTACATCCAGTGGTTTGATGAGGTGCCAGAAAATCACCATTTCTGTTAAAACATTAGTCCTTTCCCATGCAGGGTTTTGGTTCCTAGGCTCATATTCTGACTGTTCTGTGTCCAGGGCCTCAGTTGAGAATCCAAAGGAGCAGGACTTAGTGTAGTTCTCTGTTAGCTGCTGTCTGCTTTTCCTCTTAGCTCTGCCACCTGCCTCAGGTGTGCCTGGGCACTTGTGAACGTGCTCACTGCTGCCTGGACCAGCTGCTTTTGTAACAACATTTGCCTCTTCCTCTGCATAACCTCATAATATTTTTACTAGCAAAATATGTGCTACTTGCTCATTCTTAATTACTACTGAATATGTAAAAAAATAAATCAAAACTTTTAATAACTGAAGACATGCCTGCATTTTCCTGTTGATTGGTAATTAGGAGCAGCCTGGTGAAATGTTGGTACCCTAAAAAGCTGTGGTTTTTTATTTTTTTTTTAAGTTTTCAGGTGGATATTTGGGTACCTTAGGCTGAGATCTTGCCATGTGGTGCCTCTCTTATCCTTCCTTCAAAGGGCTTGGCACTGCTTCAGGAGGGCACCTTTTACTGTAGTGAGGTTTTGGGATGCTGATTTCATGTAGAAAGCAGGGGCAGACTGGGCCAGGACTTTCCATTGTCACTTCTGCCTGGACCAGCTGCTTTTATAACAAAATTTGCCTCTTCCTCTACATGACCTCATAATATTTTTACTAGCAAAATATGTGCTACTTGCTCATTCTTAATTACTACTGACTATGTGAAAAAATCAAAGCATTTAATAACTGAGCACTGCATTTTCCTGTTGATTGGTGATTAGGAGCAGCTTGGTAAAAGCTGTGTTTTTTATGTTTTTAGTTTTCAAGTGGATATTTGGGTACCCATTTGTGTTAGGCTGAGATCTTGCCATGTGATGCCTCTCTTATCCTTCCTTCAAAGGGCTTGGCACTGCTTCAGGAGGTTTTGTAGTGAGGTTTTGGACGCTGATTTTTGTAGAAAGGAGGGGCAGGCTGTGCCAGGACTTTTGTGAAGCCTTGGAATGGAATTGACTTAAATCCTGGCTGTTCTCAGAGGGTGATGGGGGTGACCTCCCTCACCTCCTCCCTGAGCAGCCACCCTCAGCAATGGAAATTTTTGTGTCTCTGCAGAGAGACTTGAAATTAGATGCCCTGGCTGCTTGGTGAAGGGGGAGTGTGAACCAGGTGGAGCCAGTGCAGTCTTTAAACAAATTCTGGAGAAAAACCCACAGGTTCTAACCCTGATGGGTCTGGATGTCACTGAGCTTTACAAAGGCTGCAGAGAAATGGAAATGAAGCAGAACTGGAAAGGAAGAACCCATTTTTTCCCTGTCCCAGCTGCACACACACAGGGTGCCCTGCACTCTGCACACACTGCACAGCCAGCAGTGTGATGTGGTGGTTGCTTTGCTGCCTGTCCTGGCTTTGCCCTCCAGGTGAGAGCAGGCACTTGCAGCATGACAGGCTGCCTGTAGCCTGTCCTTGTCTAGGAAAGCAGCAGTACCTTTGCAAGCAGTGAAAATATTATTGATCTGGCATTACACTGAAATTCTTTCATCTCTAGCTGTTCCTGCCCTTGTACCAAATGGGTGACAGGCTTTGTTTCTGGAGGGAGATAAATGAAATACACCATTATTGTTCTGGAGTTGACCTTTCTGAGTGTAGACACAGCTAGGAGAGGAATTTAGGGCTCTAATTCACTGATTCCAGCAACAGGGAACCTTTTGCCATCTTGCAGGTGTGATATATGTCTTTGTGGGCATGAATAGCAACTACTGAATATTTATGCATGTACTAATGAAGTCTTACAGCTATTTTTACAGATGCACATGGGTGTGGCCTTGCAAGATACCAGTGTGGGTGTCAATAGATGCAGGCCTGGGAAAATTGTGATAGCTTTTAGCTGTGCCACTTGGCACATACAGGGTGTCCAAATTCCTGCTTGCAGAACAGTATTAAAAAGCAAAATAAAAATTTCCACCTTTCCAAAAGAGTCATGAACCCTAGGGTTGGTTTTGTTTTTTTTTTTTTAAGCATAACTATCTCTTGCTGAAAGTATTAATTGTGCTTCCCATCTCTGGTGACTTTTTGGATGGAAACCACTGTTCATTTCCCCAGACCTGGTAGTGCTGCTGTGGGAAAGTGCACCTGAAACCCCTTTTAACAGACTGAAATTTAAAATTTGGGTGGCTGCTGGTGAAGTTGGCACTTGTGTTGGGCTGCATGCTGGGGGTTATTTCTAGGGATGTGTGTATTGAGCCCTTTCTGTGGCAAAGATGCCTCATCCTTCTGTGCTTGCTTGTTTTTAACAGGTTGGGGGTTTACAGAGACATTGTAAAATCTGACCTGCTTCAGTTTGTTTGTTTCTGAAGTGGAGAGTGTATTTTATTTGTCTCCCTACAGTGTTCCTGAAGCCTTTCCTTGACACCTGTAGTGTTCCTGAACCATCCATCACACATCAGGCCCCCATGAGCTCCTTCTGTCCCTTTAACAAAATCATTTTATAGCAGGAGCCTCAGGATTGACTCTGAAATGTTTGTTTGTAGAATTATCATTCTGATTCAGAGGAGGGAACACAGGCTTTATTATTTTACTGCAGGCTAGATAACTTGGGCAATAAGCATACAATGTTGTGTTCTGTTGTGGTCTCTTTGTTGTACTCTTGTTTTTAAAAGGTGTTTGACCTTTTCAGAGGACTGACCTGGTGGAGGCAGCTTGTTTGGCTTTTAGCATCCACAGTATCTGTTTTTAAACTCTTGTTTCAGTGTGTATTTTACCATTTTTGTCTGGAAGCTTCTGTTGTTGGAGCTTCTGTTACTCAGGGCAGTCCGAGTTAATTAACAGCCCCCTTTGTCATTTTGTAACATTAAGTGTTCTTTTCCAGAAAAACAAGATATAAATGGGGTTTATGGCTGTTTAGTGGCTTTGTCAATGTAATGAACACAGACCTTAAGTGTGGACTAAATTTGGGTTCATTGCACACATCCCAACCACTGCCTTTAAAAAAATATGTGGATGATGTGACTAATCAATGCCTGAACTTTGTATAATCCAGCTGCACTGAAATCCAGTGTAACATCTGCTGTTATAATTCTGGTTCTGGCCAGAAAATATTATAAAGTCATATCTGTGCTGCTTCTCGAGGTGTCCTGCCACAACAGGTGAAGAAAAATAGAGGCAGGGAAATGATGCATGAGCTGCTTCACACAGTGAAAACTAGTGAATAAACAGTCCAATAACAGGAGTTACAGGCTTGAGCTGGAGTTGGTGTTTGAGGATCAATGTGCCCTGAGTGAAGCAGTTGTTCCTGATGGAATAAATTACATTATACTGCTGGCATGAGTGTGTGCTGCATCCAGCTCTGCTCTTTGCCACTGGGTGGATTTCCTCCCTGCAAATCACCATGCCCTGGGGGTGCTTTTTCAATATTGGCCACTCTGACTGCACATTTCTCTTCCCTGCTTGTTCCTCTGGGCTTTTTGTTTGTTTAGATTCCTGGTCACACCGAGTGATTTGCTTGTGAATGAATTGATGGGAATAATTTCCCAAGTTGTCAGGTAGTGCCTCAGACACCTTTCTTTGTGTGGTTCAAGTGAAGTGATGGAAAAGAGGCAGCTCAGTTTGCCAGGGCTAATGTATGGCAACTCGTGGAATTCTTCCAGCTCCTCTTGCCATGCTAATAAGGATGAAATCACAGTAAAAAGAAAAAGAAATTGAAGTTAGTACTACAGCCCTGAGAAGGGAAGTGAGCCCAGCAGCTTTATGTGGCTTGTCTTATGCTGGGTTATTCACTGCAGTAAAGCTGACTTGTATTTTTATTGGACTTTTGAAGGAGCCCAAATTTTACAACTGTATTTAACACTTGTAGGTGAGTGGGAGGTTCTCCTGTGTATGATGTGTAGAAGGAAAATCAGTGAATGGTTCCTAGAGCAGCATTGTCACTGGTGCTGCAGCTTGAAAAGAAATTGAAACAACCCCTGGACTAATTTCTTTTATTTAAGAGCATAATGTGAAAGTGTGCCAGCTGAAGGAAGTGTGTATGGCTGCTTGTTTTGGCTCAGTTTTGGCTTTTTAGAACACTTAAATGAGCAAATGGCTTGCTCCTTTCCCTGGCCTGGCTAGTTCTTTCACAGATTCCAAGCAGGGATTTTTGAATGGCTGATTTGCTGGATGTGAAGGCACAACTCGGGCTTTTGTTGGTAAACAGCAGTAATAAAAATAATAATACTAAAGAGATTGTGTGCCCTGGCTATATTAACCTGTGCTGCTGTAACTTCTCTCCTAAAGACAGAAATCCCCTCCTTGGTGGTTAGAGCCGAGCTCACATCTGAGCTGGAACCTGACTGGAGGTTTAGGGGATATTTATTCTGGGATTGAGCTGTGTCTTCAGCCCCTTTGTGCATTCCAGATCTCTGCTTTGCCCAATTCTCTTCTGGTCTGTTGTAGCAACAATCTGCTGTGTGCTTATCAGAGGGAAAGTCAATCATTGACCAGGTTTCTGCTGGTGGGAAGCAGAGGTTTGGATCTGAGCTGGGAGAGGAAAGGCTTCTGCTTAGTTCTTGGTGAAACAGCTTTTTGGAGGTTTTATCAGAGGTGAAAATTTTCTCTGCCCTTTTGTGGAAGAGCTCATGGTGTTGGTGTTTTGTGTCTTTTGACTGAAAAAAGGCAAGATCCTTCCATTTCCTCCTATTGTTGCAGAGTCTAGAGCAGCACTGCCCAGTGCTTGCAGTTGGAATGAGTAGAATTTTTTAGTTGTTTTTATCTGTTTGTGTGTCTGCAGCAGCAGTTATGGCTTGAACTCTAATTTCTTCACTCTTTGCCAGGTTTATGCTCACCACTTGTGTTTTGGTTAAGCAGTGGAGATTCATTTTGGCAGATGGAAGAAATGCCCTAATCTTCACTGTTGCTTCCTAGAAAATGCTTTGCTGCTTACAGGTTTCTACTCAAGTGTGTGCTGTGCAAACAGAGGGAGATTCCAGTGTTATTTTTGTCAGCTTGTCAGTGTGGCATGTTCAGACTTTGTTTGCATGGCTGGTTTTCTCTTGTGCTGAAAAGACATTTATAAACTTCACTAGAACAAGAGAACAGTGTGTGTTTGAGCAAGTGTAGTAGGTATTAGGGCATGCCTGCAGTCTGGTTGGTAGAAACCCCGCTGCCTGTGGAGCTCAGATTTGACAGCTGAGCAGAGCTCTCCATCTCACCAACCTGCATTTATTGCAGTGCTGCTTTTCTCCTGTGAACCAGGAGCACCAAATGGTCACATTTGGCTTGGTGGGGTTACTGCCCCCTTTGGCCTGTTGACACTAGTTCTGACACAGGGGCCCTGTTCTGGTGTCTTCTTTAAAAACTGCTTTTAGGTATTGCTTTCAGCACATAAATGCTGTCTGCTACAAATGGAAGACAGCTCTGAAGCCTGCATGAAAAACATTGCTTTGAATGGTGCTAGGATGGAATAAAGAAATCCTAAAGGTACTTAATTCCCTCTAAATGGGAAGGCCACAACTCTTTCTGCAATGAGGGGCAGAGATGCAGCATCTCACTGGCTGTACAACAACCCTTTTCCCATTCTGTTCCTGGGGAATGTCCAATGTTTGTGCTGTTACCTCCTTTGCCAGGGCTCTGCTTTCCTGGGCCACAGCCCATAAACCAAACCATCCACTTTGCCTCTTTTCCTCCCAGCCTTTCCCTCTGCTGGCAGGAGAGCTCCATGTCTGGAGGAGCACAAAGCTCTCTGTGCCAGAAGATAACCCTGGGCTTGATGTTTCCAGGAGAGGGCTTGGCTCTATCAGCAGCTGCTGTCAGCTCTCCCTGCACTTTGTCCCAGCACTGATAGTGCTCTCCCAGAGCTCTCCCAGAGCCACAGAACTTGGTGTTGGGGGCTGCAGACTGCCTGGGGAGAGCTGTGTGCACACAGAATGTCTTTGTGCACGTGTCCTCCCCTTGAGGAGGGTGGCACTGAGCTGTACAGTGAATTTCTGCTGCTGCTTTGGAGCTCTGCACTGGCACTGTGGGAATAAAGAAGGGAGGTGGGTGGCATGGGCAGGGCACACAACACAACTTGGCTGAGGCTGTTCTTTGGTTTGGGATCTGGGGCAAGTGCCCTTGTTTTGTGACTTTGCTGTTTTGTTGTGGAAGTTTCTGGCAGTGTAGATCCCTGGATGAGTGGAAGCTGTCCTTACACTGATCAAGAATATTGGTGTCATCCTCAAATGTGAGAATAGATGTTCCCAGTCTCGTGAGGAAGCCTTTGGAGGATTTAGGAGCAGCCTGAGCAGGAACAGCTGGCTTTTTGTGGCATGGCATTCTCCTGGTGGGGCTTGAGGACAACAGGATTCAAACTGTTGGAGGGCTCAGTGGGGTTTACATGTGCAGATATTACAAGCTCTGAAAAGGGCTCATCTGATAGACCTTTATGGGGCTTATCTCAAAACAAATGGTTGGTGGTGAGGTGTGCATTTTTCAATGAACTGACTAAAAAACTTCTATTGCAGAAGCACTGAAGTGCCATAAAACCAAGGTACCAGCTTTTAAAATCTGGATGCCTTTGTGTCATGCAGCCATCTGTTAAGTCATTTAATAGCTCTGCCAATGTGATTAATTTGGTATAAATAAAGAGTTTGGTGTTAAGGATTTTTAATTTTTTTTGTTCAAGGAATAAATTGGTGGACGCAAGAATAAGCTTGAAGTTAAAATATTATAAAATATAATAAACCATATGATGAGAAGCTTGGATGCTTGAAAACCTGTGACTCTGAACAAATCAGTTTATTGGAAAATGTGATCACAGGGGTTCCAGGGCTGAGGAAGGAGAGAAAGGGCTTTGAGATCTTGCTATTGGCTCCTGCCTCTCTTTCTCTGCTGATATTCTGTCTCCCTTAATTTTTCCAGCACTGGTGCTAGTGGTCCCCATTTGAATCTGAGGATAATACTCTTTAAGGGGTCAAAGGCTTGAACTTGGCTTCAGCAACCCTCACATGGCTTTGTGTGAAATGAAATATTTTACTGATAAATCCCCATTAGTTGGAATAAGTTGTTGACTTTTCAAAGGAAGGATGATGTGGGATAGACACAGTGAAAGTTCTGAAAGCTCCTTTTGAAGAACAATTTTGTTTGTGTGAGAGTTAGGACTAAACTCTTATGGTTTTGCACTGTGCTGAGAGTAAACCTTGGCTTCTGTTCACTCCCACAGCAAACCTGGAGATGATTTTCTCTGAGGTTGGTCCTTGCTGGTCAGACTTGACAAATGGATTTAGCAGGTGCATAACACCAGCAGTTGGATCTCAAATATTGGCACTAGAGTCTCAAGTGAAGGTATTTTCTTGTCTAAGAGCCTGTTAATCCACAGTTATACAAATCTCTTGATGGAGATTTATAGGATGCCAGTTGAGGTGTTCCCTTGGGATTGGCCTGCTGGCTGTGAACTCTGTAACCTCACTGCTAGAAAACTACCAAAGTGATCCAGTGCAAAATGGCTCAAATTTGCAGATCCCTTGTCTGTGCATTGCCCAGGCAGCTGCTGTCACACTGCTCCTCTGCTTGGCCCCTTAGCTGAGAGCTCTTTGGAGACTGTCAGTAGTTGCTTTGTGGCCCTGGAGGGAGATTATTGATCTGCTTAAATTCAGGGAGAGTTGGAGTTATTGCCTCCCTCACTCCCTTGTCTTAAAGCAGTGGGAATATTGCAAAGACTGTACTGCCACTTGTGCTGTTAAGGTAAGCTTCATCCTTCATCCTTCTAGCTTGTTGTCAGTGACATTTCTATCACTTTGTCAAGTCAAGTAGCCTCTTCAAAGCACCCCAAGTCATATATTTTAGTAAATATAATAAGAAAAAATATATATTATAAAATAATAATAAATGTTATTAAATATAATATATCAATATAAGTATTAATATTTTATATTAATATATTGTTATGTATTAACATTTTCTATTAATATATAAAATAATATATATAAAAAATAAATATAATAAAAATAAAAGGCTTCCTGTAAAGCCTTCCTTCTGGATTCAGGAGCATTCCCATCAGGACTCTTTCAGGTTCAGGGTGTAGTGAGGTGTAGGAAAGCAGCAGGTTTGTTTAATGCTCACTGAGTGCTTTCTGAGGCCTTGTGGTGCTTCTTAATGGAGGGAAATGTTTGGGAACTCATAAAATCACAGAGTGGGGTTGGAGTCCCATGACTGGGTGGGAAGCAAGTTTAAAGATGTAGTTCCAGCCCCCAGGAGGAGCTGGGGAGGGAATGTGTGCTGCTCAGAGAAGGGTATTTATAACAGCAGCAGAAAAGAGTACAGGAGAACAGCTTGGGTAAGTCTGCTGGTCACTGGTGCTCTTCCCTGCCTGACTGGAGTTGGGCTCAGGCTGATGTAGGGGAGGGACAAGAGGTCTTTTCCTTTCCTGTGTAATTGGATATCAAGGAAAACACCTCCCTGTGAGGGTGGTGAGGCCTGGCACAGTTTCCCAGAGAGGCTGTGGCTGCCCCATCCCTGGAACTGTCCCAGGCCAGGTTGGATGGGGCTGGGAGCAGCCTGGGACAGTGGGAGGTGTCCCTGCCCATGATGGGGATTGGCACTAGGGGATCTTTAAGGTCCCTTCCAACCCAAACCATTCCATGAGTCTTTGATTTTTCAAGCAGCATTACTCTTTTGTTTCCATCTTGCAGAGCTTGGTAACCACAACTGGTACAAAGACTTGTAAGTCATGATAACTCTCTTGTTGAAGAAATTGATTTAAAGAATCCAAATCTTTTCTAGCTAAGTGTGTTAATGTTGTCATTCAGAAACTTGGTCATGGTTTCAGGCAGTTCTGGAATGGAGAGTAACAGGCTAAAATCAGTTTTTCTTTTGCTTGTTTATGAGTATATGTAAGACTTAAATTTGGTTCCAGTTCTTGTGTATTTAGTCTAGAACTTGTCTAGTAGGATGTGGAGATACCACACAGAATAAAATGCTGAGCCACAAATGTAAATACTCATGGTGGATGGGAAGAGGCTGAGGCTGTGTCTTGGTCATGTGCTAGAGCTGTTTCCTTCCAGCTGAGTTCCTCCTGTCAGGGGTTTGGTGGTGCCCATGTGCTGACCTCAGCTCTAGAAAAAGTTGGGTTTGTCTCAAATGAACAACAGCTGCAGATGTTGTGCCTTTCTTGAGACACCACCAAATATTATGGGTTTTTCTTAAATAACAGTTGCTTAAAAAAATAATGCAGCTGGTTATAACGTGCATAAAATCTTATGTGAGAGACATAGTGTGTGATAAAGCATGAAGAGCTCTGATCTGACAAGGTCTGGAGTCTTGTAAGTGCTGCTGCATTTGGTGTTTAGTCCTCTAAGTAGTCGGGGGAACAACAACAATAGTAGAAAAGGCTGGAACTTGAAATAAATAACCACATTTGAGTATGAAGTACCCAAAGGCTCATGTTTCATCCTCTAAAAAATAAACAGACATGGGAGGGTGATGGTGGTGGAAGCCCACCTACCCATAAAAAGTACTTCTGATTTTCATAGGTTTCCTCACACTCCCAAAAAGTTGTTTTGATAAAATGAACGTAACTGTGTGGAGCAGCTTCTGTCAAGGGTAAGAGACCAAGCCCAGAAACATGACCTGTGCAGGGAGCTTCTGACAGCAGATTTTCCAGAGGCTCTTGTACCAACCTGCTCTTCCTTGCTGGCACAGAAGTGTGGAGTGTGCAGGCCAGTCTTTTCCTCTGCTGAAATCTAATTTGGACGCTGAGAAAGAACAATATTTATTCCTTGAATCTCAAATTGTCCATGATGCAGCAGGCCCACCCATCATCCTTACCTAGTGACTGCTCTGAGGCTGCAGCAGCAGTGCTGGGAGCAGGGCTCTGGTCTGTTGGATGGAAGGGGAATAAGAATGTCCAGTGGAACACTTTATTCCTCCTGCCCCACTGGTCTGGCTGAGGGCTGTCTGAGCTCATGGAAGTCTCAGTGGTGGCATTACATGAAATGAAATCATGGCTGTGCCTGTCTGATGTTGAAAAGAAACCATCCCTCCTTTTGCCCCCCCTTGCTTTGGGTGCAGCCTCCTTTCCTTCCTCTGCTCAAAGCACCCAAGTGGTTCTGAACTTCAAACTGGGTGACAGAGGCTCTGTCTTCTGGCATTATTTTATATTCTGGGGGGTCAGTGTCTCTCACAGGTGCTCAAGGGTGGCAGCTGTGTTTTGTTTCTGGAAAGCAGCACCTTGGTGTGTGTAAAATGTGCCTTTGGCTACTAGATAACTTGTTTTGAACAGCAGCAGGCCCAAATTCAGATGTTTCCTGCTTCAGAGAGCTGATTTGCAAATGGCATTGCTTGCCTCATAACCTTCACTTGGCATCCTTTAGTCTAAAAATAATCACTGCCTCTGTGAGCTTTCAAGGACTAATACTCTGCTTGTTTTCAGCAGGAGACCAACAGGTTTTTTTTAAAGATTGATTCATGTAATGGTTTATAAACAAAAAAATTCTGGCTGGACAATGGAACACTCCAAATCTGACCCTTAGTAAACTGTTTATATATTCCATATTTCAACACACGTATTATTGCTCTTAAAGAGCATAAATATTCATGTAGTTTCCTCTCTGTCCCTGGAGGGTGTTTGTTTTCTGGGTCAAGAATTGGTCAAGAGGGCACATAAGGTACCCCAAATTGAGACAGACTCATGTGTTAGTTATCTTTAGGTCCTTGAGCAGCAGTGAAACAAATCTTTGTGCTGTGTTTTCCTTCTCCCTTCAGAGTGTTTTCAGGACCCAGCCATTCCTGCCTGCTCAAAGTTTTGTTCCCAGTGTCTAAAAGGCTTCAGAAATTCCACTTGAAAGGCTGGTGTGTTTTTCCCCCATTTGGTTTTGTTCTGCCAAGGTTGGGAGCACAACTTGGGTACTCCCAAGGCAGGGACTGCCTTTCCCATCTGCATTTCACCAGCTATTGTGGCCAAAACCTGAGCCAGGAGTGCAGCAGAGTGCACACTCTGACAGTTCTGTGCTCTTCAGTGTTATGCTGCCAGAACCTTTTGTATTTTGGGGCTGTGGTTTGGTTTTTATTAATTGTCCTTAGTGTTTCTCCCTGTGCCATCCTCAGCAAACAGTGAGGCAGCTCTGTGCCCCAGTGCTGGAAGACTGTGAGGGAGAATTCAGAGAGCAGTTTCCCCTAATGGACTTACAATATTCTAACATTAGACCCAACACAAGTATGAAGCTGATGAGGGGTTGAAGCAGCACCTTTTCAGTCACATCCTCAGTGTGGTGAAGCCTGTCACAGGTTGTGCATGTACCAAACTGGGGTTTTGGTGTTAACCTGAGCTGGGACAGCCATCAGGACTCTGAGGGGAGTGTTCCACAGCTCAGGGCTGTGGACTCTTGATAAATAAGTGGTTGGCAGGCTCAGTTGCTGAGCAAGGGTGGAGGCTATCAGCTCTGTGCTGATGCCTGTTCCTTTGCATTTCAGGGTGGTAACTAGAGCTGGAAGTGGTTGGGGTTTCTTTTTTTTTTGGTGGTATTTTTAGTTGTTCAGGGTTTTTTTTTTTGCTTTGTGGGGGGTTTTATGACTATTTGGCAGGTGATCTGCAGTATGATGGCAACAAGTTTTGCCTTTTCCAAGGCTTGGTGGCAAACAAGTTTTGCCTTTTCCAAGGCTTGGTGGCAAACAAGTTTTGCCTTTTCCAAGGCTTGGTGGCAACAAGTCTTGTCCTTTTCCAAGGCTTGGTGGCAAACAAGTCTTGTCCTTTTCCAAGGCTTGGTGGCAACAAGTCCTGTCCTCTCCAAGGCTTGCTCAACCCTGGGAGCCAGAATTGTTCTGTCTGATGCTGAATTCATTTCTCCCACCCCTTATTGTTCAATCCTCACTTTACAAGCTGTTTGAAGAGCAGAGTTTGACTGTGTAAGTAGTCCCAAAAGGGTGATCTTAAGTGAAGTTGTCAATCAGCAAAGGGATTAAAGAATGTGTTCTAAAATGTGCTGGGGTAATAGAAAATTCTGAGTGTTCAAGAGGAAGAAAGGCATGTCAAGACAAAGAAAGGAGAGTAATTTCTAGAGGCTTAAAGATGACTGTAAAGCATATTTACCAGCTCTTCTGCTTTTCTAGGGGAATAAAGATGCCACAGTTCCATGTCAGGAATTGCCTGTGTTCAGGGGTTACAGGCTGCCTGGGCAGAGCCCAAAGTGGACATGTGAAATGCTCCAGTTTGGGGTCAGCAGCCCAAACACAGCCTTGGGCAGCAGTGGGAGAAAGCTGCTGCTACGGGGGCGGGTTTAATGCTGTGAGCTGGCAATCTGTCAGGCTCTCAGGGCATGGATTTCTGAAAAACAACCAGAAATGGGACTTGCAAATCAGCCTGCAGTCAAAGAAATAAACAGGTGTCAATGATAAATTAAAGAAATGAAGTAGGCATGCAGGGAGTAACAGGCATTGAGCACTTGTGCAGCTGATAAAGGGACTGTTTATACATTCCTTCATGGACTTCAGATAAAGAAACTGGGCAGTAAAGTGGTGAGAAACTTCTAACTGCATCATCTACATTTTCATTGTCCAGATAAAAATAGAAACCCGTGATGGTAATGTTGTTTTGTGGGCCAGACCCCAGCAAAGCTGTGCTTTCATGGGCAGAATAAGCAGTCCTTGAGTTCCTTCTGAGCCTCAGTCACCTTTTATTGTGTACAAAATTACCCCTTTCTTGGTTGTAGTGGCTTTTTCAGAGTCCCTTCTAGCTCTTGCTTGTCTGGATCATTCATCTGCTGCTCTGCTGTGGGGAAATAGAGTCTGACTTTACTGTAGTCCACAGCCAAGTGCTTCATTCCTGGGCAAAACTAAAGATTTCCTCTGTTGTCCTCTTGGAATCTTTGCATGGGACATCCTTGTCCCTCCACCTGCCCTTGGAGTGAAGGATGAGATGGTGCCAGGCTTTTTTCCACCTCTGCTTGGGATTTAAAGTCATGGTTTGCCTGGGCAGCTGAGGAAATTGGCTCGGTGTGGTGCAGCATTTGTAAACAGTTTCCACTGCAATTTCTCCTCCTCTTTTCCAGCCCTCTCCTGTCTTTTTCCACCTTCCCCCACATGCCTGGGCTGAGCCAGGCTGGGCAGTGCTGCTCATGCAAACCTGGTTATTCCTTAGGGAAAAAACAACAAATGGAAGTAACTGACCCTGAAGCTTCTCACTGAGCATAGCAGTGCTAAAAGCTGTTCTGCCTGGAGATGGGAACTTAAAATAGCTCTCAAACAAAACTGCTTTTTGCTCTTCTCCCTTTTTAGCCACATCGTGGTCAGAAATGCTTTTAAAGAAAGTTTGACAGTTCTGTGTATTTTCTTTGACTGAAATCAATGTGTGCTGTGCCACAAAATCATCTGCTTTAGGGAGAGAAGAGAAACCAGCTGCCACATCACCAGGGCTCTGTCTGACCACCATGGGAACAACAAAAGTGATTCAGTTTTTGCTCAAGTGTCTGTGTGTGCTCTAAGAATTCTCACTGCCATCCCAGCTCCCCACTGTTGTACCTGAATCCCCTTTGCCCTCCAAAAACACAGATGGCCTTCCTGCTTTCCCACCTTGGCCCTGTTTCCCTGGCTGCCAAAGAGAGCAGAGTTGAATGGATGAGCTGAACTCTGTGCTGCCTTCGTGGTGGGTGAGTGTGCAGGAGTGAAATGCATCCACTTCCCTGCAGTGCAGGATTGAAATGCAGCAGGATGTGTGCTCTTGTCCTGCAGGAACAGTGAAATAAGGCAGCAAAAATGCAGGAGCAGCTTGCCTGGCTGCACCACACAAGTGTGACAGAGCCTCAGCTGAGAGTTTGGGGATTGTTTGGGTAAATGGGCTGATTTTTTTGTGTTGTAATCAAATCAAGCTCCTCATAATGAAGGTTTTGTTGCAGCTCTTCTTTAAAATGGTGGCAAGAAGTGGCCATTAAAAAAAGTGGAGATTAAAGACCTGAAATTGAATGGCAGTAATTGAAATTAATTGTGGCTTTATCTTGTCCAGCACTTTTTCAGTAATCTTTCATCTTTGCTGCTTTGAAGAGTAAATAGATTTTATAGTGAGGACAGTGTGTGCTTTTCTGGCTGCAGGATTGTTTCCTACTAAACATCTCCCTTTTTCCTCTGAAATGTGTCCCTTTTGGCTCTTTGGGTGCACTTGTTACCTGTACAACTCAGATTTAACGATGCCACATGAAAATCCCTGCTGATTTCAAAAAAATAAATCTAAGCTGGGTTGTCTGTTTGAGTCATAACCTTTTAGAGATTCTGGAGAACTGTATTTTGGCTCTGGGAAGAAAGATGAAAAACCATTGTAGAAATGATGGTTGTTTAAGCTGTGGTTGCTCTCTCCCTGCTTAGGCAAGGCCTAATTAACTGCTTTCTTGCAAACATATAATAATTGTGATATCTTTAGCTGCTTTGTGGTACAAGCTCACCCCATGAGAGACAGAAGTTCACAGATGGTTTACATTGTCCTGGACAAAACATGGTCCAGGAGAGCAGGCATGCTCTGCAGCTCTGCTGGCTGATGATGGGAAGTCAGAGAGGTTTTCCAGCTGAATTCAAGTCATTTCTGGAAATTAGGGGGTTGACCATATTTTTGATTCAGAGCTGTATTGATAGCTTTCATGGAGAGAAACTCTTTAGTGTAAATAAAGTATGAAAGCTTGTGAAGTGTTGCTCTGAATTCTTAGATAATGAGATGATCACATCTGAAATGGAGCAGGAGTCAGAGCCTAAAGGTTGGTCTTTTCCAAATTCCAATACCCCCAATGAATTGTTTGCCCTGAAGATGGGCTGTAATTATGTCTTGTTTGTGTACTTGCCTTATTTTTTCTCTTCTGTTTACCTCTGCCTCTCCATCTGAAATTTGTGCCAGGAAACATGCCAACCAGTTGGCACAGATATTTTGTGTTCTCTGTGTCAGGATTCCAGGAGAAACAGGACCAGGATTGTCTTTTGTTCCATGGCTGTGTGGAGAGGGTTTGAGGAGAAATGTCTTGGGACACTTGAGAATCTCAGGTGCTGAGCTGTGAACTCAGTGAGACAAATCCATTTTGCCAGGCACCCAAGCAAGAGCTCTGAGAGCACTCATGGAGAGTGGGAAGAATATTGCACTTCAAATATTCTGTCCTCAAGCATCAAACCTTGTGGTTTTACATCCCACGGGCTCATTACCCTGGTACAAAAATAAACCTGTGCATATTTGTATCATTTTCCTGCTAAATTCTAGGAAACATCATCTAGACAGCTAAAGCTTATTCCTCCTGGTATTTTTCCTTAAGTAGTCTAATTTTAAATGACTTGAACAACAGACTTGCACAACTTCCCTTGAGTGTGCCAAGTTGATAATAGAGCAAACACTGAGCTGGGCTCTGTTCCACAACAGCCCAGTGTGGGTATGAGCTTTTCTGTCCTGCTTTGTCCCAGTTTGTGATGGCAGCCCTTTGGCCTGCTCTCACTGATGTTTCTCCAGAATTATACTGGAGAAACCATATAGCTCTGGCCCTAAAAATTACAATTAAGATCCTGAAACAAAATCCTGCTTGGTGCACAGCTACTGTGCGTGCAAGAAAAAGGCAGGGATAAATCTACAGGTTTTTAACTAAAAAAGTTAAATATGGGAATGTTAAAAGAGCAATTGGAGCCTGTCTTAAAGGGGTAAGCAAGATGAAAAATGTCTGCATTTTTAAAGGTGTGTCCTTAAAGCTTGGAGGAGATTTAATGGGTAGATGCAGGCAAATAATTTTTATTCTTTCTGTGGCTGTTTGGCTTCTTGGCTTTGCTCGTGCAATTTCTGGTTAAACTTAGTGGTGATGCAACTTAAAAAGCAGTCAAACAAAAAAAAGGAACTTGTTTTCCCAACCATGTCATACTGAGGTGATTGAAACTGCATTTTTTTAAAAAATACTGACATAAATGTCTTCTTCTGCCAAGACCTTGCTGATTTTTAATTTTTTCTTTCAACTTTCACTGCCTTTGAAAACTATGGGAGGTTGTTCTATTTCTTGCAGCCTCTGCCCTAAGGTATAAAGACATGGATATCTCCATGATCTGCATGAAACAGCTGAAGATCCCACAACTGCCTGAGGGATGGATTCATCTCACCACAAACCTTTTGTCTTTGTTTTCCTCTTCCATTTCTCTTGTGCCATGTGGGGAGTCAGGCCAAAATCTCTGACCTGACTGGAGAGGCTGCTTGTGTTTGGTTGGAACTCATTTCCCAAATCAGGGGGAAGGGGAGCAAACACCTTTCAGTGGTGGCAGGAAATAGATATCCTGGACAAATAGATTTAAGCAAAGCACAGATCTATATATATGGAGCTCCTGGTTGTGTCTGCTGTCAGTTCTGCATTAACAGGAAGGTTGTGTGGCTGCATTTCCGACCACAAAAGTGCTCTTGTTCCTTTCTGCATTATCATCAAGCACTTAATTCTGCCAGCTGATGTGATTTAGTGAACCCAGGGAAACCACAGGGGTGGAAGAGAAAGTTGTCAAATTCAGGAACTGCTTTTGGTGAACAAGCTCCTTGTCTTTGGCCTTTCTCAAGGTGGAAATGTCTGTGAGCACTTCTTTGGACATAGATACTGAATTTTCTCCTGGTCATTTTTGACTGAGATTGCATTTAGAAGTGCTCAGTTTTAAGAAATGTACCCTGCAGTGACAGGAATACATTTTGAAATTTAGAATGGAAACGTATCAAGACAAAACTAAAAGCCAAACAGACTGAATTCCTTATTCTGTTCTGTGCTATAAATGTAGGAAAAGTCTCACACTTGGTTCTTCTGGGATATATTTTGAAGTTGAGTGTGGCTGACTTGCTGGTGATGGATACCAGCCTTCCCTTTGGAATCTCCAGAGCAGTTATTGGTGACTGAAATAGCCTGAGAAGGGCATCCTTAAACTTTGAGGAGGAGATTTCTCTGTCCCCTGCACTGTCCTTGGCAATTTGGCACGGAGAGGTGGTGCTGCAGGGAGAAGCTCTTCTTTCTAGAAGGGTTTTTTCTCCATGAAGGATCTAAAAACAAAGGGGGGAAAAAAAAGAAAATCACCAACTGTGGCTTTTCCTGCTCATTGTTTGTGGCAGATTCAAACCTTAAAACAATTCAAACAGTTTTGGTTGCCTTTTCTCAGACTATCATATAATAATGTTCTGCAAAGTATTACTAGTGATATCATGTGTGGAACAATTTCTTAGTGTTTTTAATTTAAAATTAATTTTAAAATGAATTTTCGGTCCTATAAGTCTAAAGAAAGCTACACTCCTTTCCCTTTAAGTAGTGAACTGGAAAGCTGAAGGATGCATTGAAATAATTAATTTCTATAAATTTAACAGTGGTAAGGTAGCATGTTTTAAAATGAAGCACTTGTATTCCTTCCAAAATCTTAAAGCCATGGTCAGGGGTTTGTGTTTGAAGAGGGCTTTGAAGAATTGAATTTTAAGGATTGTAGCAATAATTTGCAGAACTCTAATTTGTCTCTTTGGGATTTGCTTTTGATTTACTACTTGAGCAGCCAGGTCACTAAAGAAAAAACCTCCTATAAAATCTGGAATACTTGATATTGAAACTGCATGTGTGCAGATTTCTCTCTTTAAATGAAAACAAACTTGTTTTAAAAATAGAATCCCTGACTTTCCTTTTTATGTGAAGGGGAGGATGAGTATTTATGTATGAAATGCAGAAGAAACTCAGTGAATACTTCAGCAATTGCCAGCTGACCTCTTTAGGCTAAAGACCTTATTCAAGATTTGGCTAAAAGTTGTTGGCTGGGATATTTTCTTCCAAGTTTCAGCATAAATTCTTCAGTTTTTGAGCAAGTCTGCACCACGACAGGCTATGGTAATGTGGTATAACTGAATTTATCCTTGGACCCCTACCTGGGCTGCCTGCTGTGAGGAGGGAGGACATTGAGGACACCAGAAAAGCTTTCACAATTTCAGTGTGTGCTATCCATGTCTACACTAAGCCTTTTCTAAGTCTAACTAAAGTTTTTTCCCTGGAAGAGACTTAGTGCTTGGTTACATAAAAACTACTTGCCCTGTTTGCCAGAGGATTTGAGTGGAGGTAGTTGTTTTCTAACTAAACACACACAAATTAGTGCTTATTTTCTTTTAACAAAAGTTCTTTCTGGTGTGCACCTGTGACTGGAGAACTTCAGTGCTCCAGTGGGGCTTGCTGAAATGTCCTGTATCACCCAGCACGTGTTACCTCAAACAACCACTGCTCAGGACTTGTGTGCCCACAGAGTTGGTGTTCCCATGGCCTGTGACTGCTTTCAGCCTCAGCCTTTCCTGGGTCTTGCCCCTTTGTGATTAACTTCACTTTTAGACTGCTGGCAGGAGCTCCCTTCCAGCTTTGCCCTGGTAATCTTCTCAAATCCTGTCTCCAGACCCTCCTGTCGGGGGCTGAGGGAAGGAGGGGCCTGGGTGTAAGAGGGCTGAGCTGCTGGAGGTTCTGCAGTCCCACAGCAGTGTGTGTCCCACTAAAAAAGGCCTTTTTAAAATCTGCTCTGCTGGTTTCTTACCCTGTCTTGCCCCCATGAGTGACCTTTTCTTTCCTAGCAAAATCACTTTTTTACCAGAGTACTTTTGAGTAGCCACCATGAGCTGAGACTAGAAACAGCTGCTCATCCTGGAGGTGAACCTTATTTTATTGAGTTCTTCATATGTCAAAATTAAAATGGCAACTCTGCAAGAATTAAAGCCTCTTGATTACACCAAAACTGAATCAGGGTTCTTTGGATTCTACAAACAGAATCCAGACTGTATTCTGTTTGGAATATGTCAAACAGATATAACTGTTTTAAATCATATTGACACATTGCAAGTCATCCAGAAGGTGGTTTTGTAAAGACAGAGACAGATAATTTAGATTGAAGTGATACATTTTTGGTTCTACTCTGCACATCATTATCTTTCCTCACAGCCTTGTAACACCCCCAGCACAGGATAGGAGAGTAATCTTTGGCTTTGAACTATCTATTTAAAACTCGTGGTTCAGTTGCCAGCTGCAGAGCTCTTCCTTGTTGCCTCATTGCCAGGAATTGTGCTCTGCCTTTGGAAAACATAGCATGGGATTTTTGATCCCATTTTTTTGTTGTTAGGTGTTAGGGACAAATATCCTCTTTCATGTTGCAGCTTTTAAGAAACTCACGTGTTCTGGGTCAACATCTGGGCCAACATGACACTCAGTCACTTCTTGAGGTTCTCTGAAATGTTATTTTTGATTCTGCCAGGGCTTGTTTGCTGCAAATTCAGATGTCACCAAACCTGAGCAGTGAGAACTGTTTTCAAGTTTAGTTAAACCTTTGCACTAGGTGTTGCCTTTGTTTAGGAAGCAGAATGTAAAATGGCATTCAGAGCTTCAGTACTATCTGCTAGAGAAGCTTCATGTGTTGTCTTCATGGGTTAAGCTTTCTTTTGTTTAATTGGCCATTAGGGCTGGGAATAAACAATTGGATTTGTTTCAGGGTAAGGAGGAAATCTGAGAACCTTCTGAGTTTCAGGAATATGGGGGAAAAAGTGACTTGCTGCTTTTGGCACCCCTGACTTTACCTTTTAGGGTGATGTGTGCTGGGACTTGAGGATCCATCCTCTCATGTATTGCTTGGTTACATAAAAATTCATCTGCCTGGAGGTTAAATATGCAGGTCTGTCTGTTGGGAGAGATATTATGTTAGGCTTAAAGCATCCCTTGTGACTCCATCCTTGGAGATACTGAAAACCCAGCTGGGCACAGCCCTGAATAACCTGTTTTAGCTGACTCTGCTCTCAGCAGTGGGATCAACCTAGGCAATCTCCAGAGGTCTTTTCCAACCTTAATTATTCTGTGGTTCTGTGACTCACAATTTCTGTTTGACCTACTCCTCAAGCAAGAGTTTTAAACAACATGGATTGCTATGCTTCCCTAATCAACAGCCAAACCAAGTTTCTTACCCAAGAGGAGAAAAGGAAACATGGATGCCTTCCCCCAGAACTGATCTGTCTTTTTCTGCAGCCAAGTACTGCTCTGATGGAAGCCAATGGTGTGGCAGGCCTCCAGCTTAATCCTGTCTGGGTCACTCAGCACTGACTGCAGTGCTTGAGTTGGGGCAGAATGGTTTTTCTCTGCCTGCACACGGGCTGTTTTTCCATGAATGGGCTGTAACTTGTGTTCAGTGAAGGAGGCCAGGTGAGGAGTGTGCTGGAAGCTTCTCTGTGCTCCATTCTGTCTGTAGAAAAGCCTGCTGAGACACTGATCCACCCAGCCTGCTCACTGCAGGCATTACAGAGAGTGAAAGCTGCCCTTGCTCACTTTGGGTGGAGATTTGTGTGTCTGCACATCACAGCCAGCACCTGTCAGGCTGACCTGACAAGGATGTGGGCACAGATTGTGTGTGATGTCAGCTCTAAGTGAAAGTCACACTCACCTTTGGGGGGATTGAGTTTGTTTGCAGGTGTTTTGTTTCCTTGCTGCAGGTTGCTTTGCAGTGCTGGCAGCTTCTCCCACACACTCCCTAGGTGGCTTTAAATTCTCCCTTTAACAGCAAGGTACCTGTTTTGTTGGCCATTTTCATTAGGTGTTACCCTGCTCTGAATTTCCTCACATGAGCTCCTGTTAATGTGGTATAACTAATAAATATCTCTGTGCTGGAGTGAGCTGCCCTGTCCTCTGGAGTGAGGGAATGTGGGAATCTGATGCTTAGATCCAGACTCACAGCATCAGTAGGTGCTGGGTGAGCCCATGGAGAGGGTGTGGGTACCCCAGGTTCTCTCAGGGTGTCCTGTGAGTTACTGAGACCCCACAACACTGAGTAACCTCAGAGTGACTCCCCACAGTGAGCTGAGCTCTGGAGCCTCCATGGTGGTTCTCCAAACCCATCAGTAGGTGCTGGGTGAGCCCATGGAGAGGGTGTGGGTACCCCAGGTTCTCTCAGGGTGTCCTGTGAGTTACTGAGACCCCACAACACTGAGTAACCTCAGAGTGACTCCCCACAGTGAGCTGAGCTCTGGGCCCTCCATGGTGGTTCTCCAAAACCAAGAGTGCTGGTTGTAGGAGACACTGGAGCAGTCCAGGCTCCTCTTGTGTGCAGTGAACAAAGCTGTGTTGTGCTTGTCAAGGGCAGAATTCACATTTCATCACAGCTGGCACTGTCATTGCTCTGTTTCTCTGAGATTTTACTGCATCTCCATGTCTGGCTGTTTATAAATGTGCCAGCAGCCTGGGCTGAAGTCACAGACATGTCCAAATAGTGATCTCTGTGTTAAACCTGGGAGCCTGCTGATGTTCATGGCTGTGTCACTGTCAGAGCTCAGCAGTGAGCCAGGGGACTGAGGAAAGGGAACTCACTGCTCCACAGCAGATGGGCAAGGGAGAAAACCAAGCTCAGATCAGAGTAGTGCTGACTCAACCACACTTTTAGATATTTCTAAAAGTAATTCAAAGACACAAAATAATTTCTCTTCTTCAACTCCTGGGTAACATATAATACATGCTTGGAGCACTTAGAACAGTACTTAGCTCTTAAATTCTCTTCTGTAATTTGGTGAAGTGATTAGACTGGCATAGCTCATAGTTACCTTCCATTCCTTTATTGCCTGTGGGGACACAGATGTGGCATAAATTGCCTGAAGTATTTCTTTGCACAGCATAGATTGCCTTTGAGGGAAAACACCACTCAGATTTCATTTTGCAAAGCAAACACCACGCAGGAGTGTACCAGCAGCTTTTAGTAAGCTGTGCTACCACAACCACAGTTTTCTCGAGATTGTATGAACAGCCTTTCCAAACAACACTCTTATCAACTCTGTTTCTGGCAGATCTGTGCACACAGGCAAAATTCTGCAAGTCTCTTGCCACCTGCAGCTTTCAAGGCTGTAATTCTTTAAAACAGAAGAAAAAGAAGCAAAACTTCATCCATCCTGCCAAGGAAAGGGAGTTTCAAATGACAGGGTCACCTCCCTGACACTCTTCCCACCCCACAGAGCCCTTGTCAGGGGACAGGGGGTTACAGAAGTGGCTACAGTATCAGCTGCCCTCACAGAAATTCCTGCAGCTGAAGGCCTTGAAGCTGATAATCTGCATGGCCTTCCATGATCCTTCAATAAAACTCTTTTCCTTTGCATACATGTTTGCAGCCATGGTTTGGAGCATGTGATTCTGGCCTGGCACATCAACTGTGCCTATATTGTCCTGTCTACATCTGTACAGTAATATCAAAGCCCTGGATTGCTTTGGAGGCAAATCCTAGCATGAGGTCTGGTTTTTCAGTCCCAGAAAAGTGTTCTCTTAATAAACTGAGTAATTGCCTTGGCCTTTTCTTGTTGGAGAGTGCTCATGAACCCCACTTCCCTAATCTAAATACTGAGTTGCAGGACAAAATCCAACACGTTTTTCTGCCACTCCTGGAGGTGTTCTGCTGGTTTTTATATTGATTTGGGTAGGTCAGGAAGCACAGGGCACTGGAAGGGCTGAGCACAAGTGCTGCCCACAGCCTGTGGGAATCTTCCACATGAAGCTGCTCCCATCTCCTGGCCCATGGCATTGGTGTTGCCTCTCTTTTCTGAAAAGACTCCTGCATCCAAATACCATATTTGTTTCTTTCACAAAAAGGAGCAAATTGTGTTTAGAAGGGGAAGAAACTAGTTTGGAGGGAGAGAAGGTTTTTGTTCCTGCTCTTAAAGGATCAGGGCTGTATTTATCTGCCTGTGAGAAAATTCTATATTCGTATTCTATAGAAAGAACAAGAATTTACAGGATACACATGAAATTAAATTCACTAGTGTGAGAAAATCTGATGGCCTTTCACTTGGAAATAACCAAGAAAGGAGAAAGAGTCATCCCTGTGATCACTGAGGACATTACAATGTGTGCTGGTTGTGGATTGTGGAGGTGGAAGAGGCTAAAGGAATCCCAGAATGGGCAGGAGAAGGATGGACTGTACAGCTCTAATTCTTCTTAAGATCACACAGCTTCCCACCTTTCAAACTCCTAAACCCCACAGCTGACAATATGCAGGTTTTTTTCCTTGGGAAGAATAGGAAAAGAAAGTTTATCTTAGTCCAAGAGAGCTTGATTTGACCTTAGCATAATGAAGGGCAAGGAGAGATGTGGCATTGTCTATAAATACATGTGGGAAGGCAGGGAAAGCTAATGCATAGGTCAGCATCATCACAGGAACACAGAGCTATAAACTTGGCCTGGAAATGAAAAGAAAGCTATTGATCATAAAAACAACTGGCTCAGGAAGAAATGTCTGGGTTGATAACAGGGATGAGACATAAAGCATTAATAATCTCACTGGCCACAGTGTGATCAGGGTAGGAAATTGCCCGTTTTTATCAGCATTAGATCCTTTTGTCTGCTTTTTGCTCTTCAAATGAGCATTTCCCTGTTATTCCCTATAGTTACAGAACATAAAGCAGAAATTACTGTCAAAGATGCATGCCCAGCCACTGGAAGGGAAATGAACTTTCATTATTTCAGTGCTCTTAACAACACACTTTAACTTTTGTTCAGCCAGGCAGTTGGGCCAGATGATTGCTGCAGGGCTCTTCCAACTGGAATAGTCTGTTCTAGGCTAGAAAATAAACAGGAGTGTTGCAGAATTGAAAGGTTAAAAGCCAACATTGCTTATTACTTGTGGTCACTCCCAAGTATTTCAGGAACCAAACACTGAAGAGTTTTCTGGTTTGCCCCAGGAAATAAGAAAATTTTCTCTAGTTAGGGAAAAATTTCAGGTCCAAGGAGAAAAACAGACGATTTCTGGGGTGTTTGTATGGGAAATGATAGGGGAGATGTGGATTTTACTGGTAGCTCCCTGTGGAATGAGAAACAAACCATTTACATTTCTCAGTCCTCAAACTGGAGAAATGAAGCTTTCTTGAGTGCAGCATTTGTTTCTGTTAGCATAAAGTAATAGCAAATATCTAGATATTTAATTGTTTATTACTAATTATAATTATTATTAATGATTCATTTATTGTAATTTATTATTTGTAATTATTGTTATTTATTGTAATTATTTGTGACAACTAGACAGAGGGTAGTGTTCAGGTGTTGAAGGGCCCAGGTTGTTCTGTGCAGTTAATTCTCTCCAGGAGCACCATGTGGGTTTCCAGGAAAGCAGCTCCTGTCATGCCATGGTGCTGCCACACCCCTCTTGGTCATTCCCAAAGTCTGCTCTGGCTGACTGAGCCTGAAAGCTGAATGAAATTGGAGAAAATAGTTCTTAATTTCAGTATTTTTCTTTCCCAGACACACCAGCAGCAGCCTGTTGGTGTTGTCACTGAGAAAGTCACAAGTGACCTGCAGTCCCTTGTGCTCCTTCTTGGAGAAGGGTCATTCTGGCTGCTCTGGAATAGGGCATTATGGAAATGACTCAGTTGGAGTCCAGGCTCCAGACCTGAATCATCTGCCAGTGGAGATGCTGGGCTGCCCTGTGGGGTAAATCCTGGAGCAGAGCAGTGCCTCAGTGCTGTCAAACCATGCTGGGCACTTGTTTCACAGCACGGGCTGTGAGCATGGCCAGCTTGGCCTGTTAACAAAGATGTGTTGCACTAAAAGTGCTCCTAGCCCCCTTGGTGAGGGCTCTCAGACCCACATTGAGCAAAGGGAATGCTCATGGCCCTCTCAGGGATGTTTTCTCTGCCAGGTGTCCTCAGCTGAACCATCCAGCTCTGTGCCTCAGACCCCCAGATACCCCTGCAGAGGAATGGCCTTTATCCAAAGGAGGATGGATTTAAAAAGACCAGACAGAGCAGTCCTTGAGGATGAAAGGCAAAGAGAGATGTGTCCTCACTGCTGGGAACAAATTCTGCCCCTGGCATCTTCACACTGAGGTGGGATTGAATCTCTGACTAATTCCTACCAAGTCCTTTCATGTCCCCAGCAGTGCAGCTGGATTGGAGGAGCCTGCTGATGTCTGCCTCTGGAAGGGATGACTGCCATCATCCTCCAGGAGCTGCTTGCCAAAGCCTCGGGGTGCAGAGAGTAAATCTCAGAACACCTCCACCTCTTTCCCCTAACTGATCTCCTCACAGGGTTTTGTTTGCCCCAGGCCCTGGCTTGGCATGGGCTTTGCTGAGAGAGGCATCCTGCAGGTGCCAGGGCTGCAGGGAAATGATTATCTGAATCTGCTCAGTGTTTACTGAGAGGCAAATGCCCAGCCAAGTGGGGAAGGTGCTGCCTGGTTACTATTTATAACCCATCTAACAATATGTGCAATCAATATTTTCTGATAGCCAGAGCTGAACTTGGAAGTCTGATGTTGGGAGTTTTGGTTTTGCCATCCTCTGCCTTGCAGGTTGGATTACTTTTCAAGATTTTGGTGTATTTTGCAGCGTGAGGAAATGCAAACTCTTTATTCTGTTTGTCAAGATTGAGCCAAAACGTTGAGCTGGTTATTTGCCAACAAACATTCCTGTCTCCTGGTAAAAGCTTTCCTTGTACCCATGAGGAAAATGAACCACGGGGGAAGATTAGACACAGCAGATTGTGCAACAGAGACAAACTTTCATGAAATTGCTACATTTCAGCAGTTGTCATTTGATGGTCTCACAGTCTGTTAGTTGCTAAAGTCTGGATTTTGCTTTGCTTTTCAAAATTATTATCCTTACTGAGGCTTGTGGAGCATGCCAGAGTGCAAAGGGTTGGTATTCTTATCTTGGAAAGAGGAAAGATTTATGTGAGTGAATTTATTGAGGGTTAATACTAAACTAAGTTTAGCATAGTGTCAAGAGCTCCAAAATGTAAGCATGGTAAGAGTATTTTGAGGAAAGGATGGGATAAAGGCTTTCTTTCCCTTTCCAAATGGGGAAGGCAGCCTGGGAGAGGTTATAGAGGTTTTCAGGATGTGTGGAATAGACCTCAACCAAATGATCTAATTTATGAAATAGAATTTATAGGATTAATGTGTGGGTGTGTTTTCTTCCTGTGACAAATGGGGATTTAACATTGAACATGTTCAGTATCTCTCCTGTTATATAGAAGCCCTGTGCCTTCAGAGTAAAATGAATAAGTTTTGCTGTAAAAATGAGGTGTAACTCACTTGTGGAGATGGAATAACTGGGATGCAGAGTCACAACTCACCAGTGATTCCATCTGCAGGTGAGTCTGAGATGCTGTTCCTGGTTGGACTTTTCTTGTTAAGGGAAAAGAGGTGGCACTTCTGGGGGTCTGAGTTTAAAGTCTGATTTTTTAGGTGGGTTTTTTTAATTCTGAAAGTATCTTTTTTTATGGTAATTATACAGGCTAAAGTTGCACCCATGGGTTGTAGCATGAGCCCAACCCTTCCTGAACTTGTCCTAGAATAAAGCTTGGGATTTGTTTTCTTTTTAAAGTTCAGCAGTCTCTAAATGGTGGTTTGTGGGTTGGAGAAATCTTTACAGCTCTTTGATTCAAATGTCTATTTACTTAGATTTCTTGGCTCCCAAAAGAGTCTTGCAAGATGTGCATGGGAAAGAAGATTCCAAAATTTTGAACTTCCTCTGCTTTCTGTAATCACTTTTCTTCCACAGAAATGGTTCTACATCCACTAAATAACCTGTGATCTGTTGGAACTGCTCTGTGCAGGGGGTGTGTGGTGCCATACCTAGCTGCCTGTGTAAAAATGGTGAAATCAGGAATCTCCTAATCCTGTTTTCTAACTCCCTTGTCGTCCACCACTTCCTTTCAGGAAGTGCCTGCCTCTTTTCCACACCCATTACAGCTGAGAGCTGGAAGCAGCACAAACAAAACTTGCTTTCCCATGTTCATTTTTTACTGTCTGTGACTGGAATATTTGTTTTGTGAGAGTCTGGATTTGCCAAACCACGGAGGGGTGAGCCCTGGAGTTAAAAGTCCAGGCATTTATCTGCTGTGATTTAAATAAATGCTGGCACAAAAGACCAGTCTTTGAGCTTATTTCTGAAGCAAATGAAGGGGGCTTTGGTAAAATCAGCCTCATTTGGACATATTTCACTTATATAAGTGTATATCACCTGTGACTCTAGGTGATAAATAATCTTTGACCTGTGTGAGGGGGAATTACAGAATCAGTGAGGTTGGAAAAGACCTCTGAGATCACCAAGTCCAACCTATGAGCAGACCCCACTGCATTCAGTGCCACCTCCAGGGGCAGTGACACCACCACCAGTGCCTGTCCACCCCTTTATTGAAGAAATTCCTCCTGACATCCACTCTGAACCTCCCCTGGCACAGCCTGAGGCTGTGCTCTTGTCCTGTCACTTGTTCCCTGGAGAAGAGGCTGGCCCCACCTGGCTGCTCCCTCCTTTCACGTGGTTGTAGAAGGTGATAAGGTCAATCCTGAGCTTCCTCTTCTCCAGGCTGAGCAATCCCAGCTCCCTCAGGAGTTCCTCAAAGGGGATTTGTGCTCCAGGCCCTTCTCTGGCTTTGTTCCCTTCCCTGGCTAATTAATGAGAGAGAGAACTGAAACACATCATGTGAAGTGCACCTAAGGGAAGGCAAGCACATACTACAGAGGGTGCTAGACCTTTGCATTTTTTGGGTCTCTGAACCATTTCACCTTTTCATTTTTTGGGTCTCTGAACCATTTCACATGCTCAATAAAGATTTTTATCCTCTTGTCACTTGCAGCTCCTATGGTTCTGTCTGTTCCTGTTGATTATCTTTTCTCCTTTGTGATCACTTTTGTGATCATTGCAGTCTGTGTCTTGGTGCTGGGTTCTGGCAGACAGAAGCTTTCACTTATATAAATTATAAATATATTTATAAACATTAAATTATATAATCTTTTCCAAATGTGTTCATGTGAGTTTCATTTGAGATTTTCTTCTATGTGATTTTTTTTCCCAAAATATAAACACAGGCTCTGTTTGTGTTCTCCCTGTGCCATGGAATGGTTTGGGGTGATCAGTGCACCAGCAGAACCTGGAGACCTCAGAGGATTTGGCTCCCTGGGCTGCAGAGGTTGTTAAAGTGTGTTTGTAGCCTCCAGTCTTAATGTCTAATTGGGGCACAATTCTTGTTCTCTAATGTTCAGTAAAGCTTTTCTCCAAAAAAGCTGATGTTTCTTGTGTTTCTTGTGGCACACACAGCAGGTTGGCTTGGGAAAATAAGTGGGCCCATGTCCTGTGTGGTGTCAAAAGTTGATACATCTTGTTGTGCTAAGGCAACCAATTTGTTTTATCCCCATTTGAAGTCAAAGAAATAAATAAAGAAATAAAGTTTAGTGAAGTGTCATTCTGGTAATTTTAGGAGTATTCTTTTTTTTTTTTTTTTTTTAAATAGGCACTTTCCTAGGGTTATTAGATAATGTTTGCAGAACTCTGGGGAACTCCAGCTTGTAAAACTGGGTGGGAACTAACTTTAGGATGCGTTTCTGTGTTGAAATGTAACATCAGGAACAGCTTCAGAGCACTTCAGATAAGGGAATTCAGCTGTGTGGCTCTGTTACATCGTGGTGTGAGACTGACACCTATCCAGGTGTCCTGCTGTTATCCCCTCTGAGGGGACAGCTACCTCTTCCTTGGTATCATTTCCTTTTTTGTATTTTCTTCCAAAGAAAAGCACTGATCTGTTTCTTGGTCTCTTTGTTAGTGTTCATTCAGTGTAGGGAGTGCTGTGATCAGAGTTGTGTATGACAGCAGCAGCAAAGTGTGCTTTTTGAGTTCTCATGGATAAAAGGTTGTCTTTTGTAGGTCAAATGCTTTCAGAAGTTGTGTTGTGGCATTGAGGAAATGGTTAGTAATAGGCAAAGCACACATTTTTCTTTCTGTACCTTGATGTGAATTTGGGAACCAAAATACTCTCTGTAGCTGCTTCTGTCTTTGTATGTTTCCATGTTCCTGTGTATAATCAGCTTTTCTTCCCAAGTCAGTGCTGGGTTGAGGCTTTCTTGCCATGAGGATTCTGTGAGCTGTTTGTGTAGTGCTGAGAGCAGGTTCTTGTATTTGCACTCAAGTTCATTTCTGGTTTGTCTTTCTCCCACTCTTGGCCCAGCTTGGAGGGAGGGCAGACAGGAAAGGGGTGGAGACCCCAAAGACACTCTCCCATGTGGTGGGCAGAAGTGACCAGACCAGGTTTAAGAGGGGTATTAAATCAGTTTTTGACAGTTTATATGCTTGAGTTTTGAACGTTCTGAATGGGAACAGATCTAAATCCCATCCTAAAACCTCCTGTGGACAGTGGTGACGTGCCCCTTTTCCATCTGGTGTAAAAGGGAAGCTGCAAACAATGGCAACCACGCCTTTGTCCTCCTGCTTTCCCCTTCTTGGTCTGCAGAACATGGAGCTGAAATAGCTGCCACTTTTGGCTTGAGCTTTTCTTGTCAGAATTGTCCTCTTTTTGCCATCTGTTCCACAGCCTTACCACTGCCCTAAAGCTGCACGTTTTGATACCTGTGATCACTGAGAAAGTCATGAACGTATTGTAGAAAATCCATTTTTTTTTCAGTTTTTAGCTAAAAGTAAAAGAAATTAAATGTTGGAAATTAAAGCAGAGCTTTTTCATTTGTTGGAATAAAGATTTTTTTGTGTGTGTGTCTTCCTAAAGAAGGGAGGCTTACAGGATTGAGCCATTTGTTCATCTGCTCTTCAGTTCATCCTTAATAACTTTGGAACAATTTCATCCAGATTCAAGGAGGAATCAGAGTCTCAAAGGTAATTGCTTTCCTACAAGAAAACTGGAGTCTGGATGGAGGAGAGAGACAAAAATAGGTGTCCCCACTGCCTGTAGCATAAGCTTAACTCTAATCTGTGCTTAGGCTATTGCTAGCCAAGTTGCAAGTGTGTCCTGGCTGCTGCAGTCATTTGGAGTTTCCAGAGCATGAATCTTGCTTAGCTCCAGAAGGGGCCAGGAAAGGGAGACAAGGGCACAGGAAAAGTAGTTTTATGGTCATGGACCAGTTTGCTTTCAAATTCCATATGGTGTTACCACTTCTCCTCACTGCCTGGCTTCTCAGAGCTCTGTCTGTCCAGGGTGCAGCTGTGAAAAACTCAAATGTCAGGGAGCATTTACACTGTGCTCACAGAGACTCAGCGTTCTGAGTGCAGCTGGGCAGTCACTTTGGCAAACGTTTTAGTCACTCCTGGTTTAGGCTAGAGAGAGCAAGCTGGGAATGTAGATGGAATTAACTCAATAGTTTCTGATGGAAAAAAAAGAGAGGGCTAAAAAATACATTCCCACAGTATTTTTTTTTTTCCCCGTGCTCAAATAATTGATTGAATGAACACTTTTGAACAAAGTTAGGATGGAAATGTAGAGAGGGTGATGACTCCTATAATGGGTTTTTTTACCTGAAATATATCAGCCCTGCATTTGCAACACTTGCTGCAGACCTTCAATTTGTACAACCAAAGTCATTCTGCATAGGATTTTGCAAAATCTCCTCTTATCTCTTGCCTTTGGCAGAAGTAGGGCACTGGGCTTTCTTTCTTGTGTATGCACTTGATAAAATATTCATCTTCCTGCATCTGTGGTGACTGTGGGAAGGAACCACCACCTGCAATTATTCACTGCCTGCATCTCTTAACGTTTTCCACGGGTTTCTTTTGTCCTGGGCGAGCACTGGAGCTCCTGAGGGTGCCTGGAGCCATGAGTCAGTGACAACCTCCTGCTATTATTGTAAATAGCAACGTGAACGCTGTTCTCGCCTGCGTTTTTCCACGGGCTTTGTCTTTCTGCGGCCAAGGAATTCACAGAGCATCTGAGTCAGCAATCAGCTGCCTCGAGACAAAACATACAGGGTACTGCGAGCAGCCAGCGAGGCACACAAGTACCCTGGAAACCTGGCAAATCCTTCTGGCCTGCCCCTGCTCTCCTCCTGGAGTTGGAATTTCCCCGTTCTCTCTGCCGTGCTGCTCGCGGGTTCCGAGGGCTCGGGGTGTTGACATCAGCAATGCAGAGTTCCAGGGAGTGACCTCATGTAGTGACTGAAGGCTCGCTGTTCCACCTGTGGGCAGAGCTGGTTTCCCAGGCTGTGTGAAATGGGGTTTTTGGCAGAGCTGCCCTGCTCAGGTGCCCCTTGGAATGTGGTGGCTCAGATGAGCTGCTTTCTGCAGGTTTGGGACACACAGCAGTGAGTTCCTAGAGTGAAAGGAGGTTGGGGTTTAATTTTGGGGTCTTTGAGTGGTGCAAAGCCAATGCTGCTTCACTTCCTTGGGGAAAAACTGTGGGAGAAGCAAGAGTAAGAAATGATCCCTGTGCTGTCCTTACATCTGGGTGTGAGTGTGGACTAACAGACCTAAATTGTGACTCCACTTCATTTAGGTCATGTAACTTCTATTATTTTTCTGAAGAAGTCTCAGTCATCCAAAGCACTGGTGTGAAATGAGTGTTTGGGTGGTAGAGTGGGGGGAATATAAGAGTGTTCAGCTTGGAATGTTGTGCTGATTAATGAGGCATATGACTTTAGACTGTAGGTATTTTATTGTGTTTGTATGACAGAGACACTGAAAAGACTCCTTCAGCATTAGAGGTGTTTTGTTGGAGTGCATTATTATATTCTTCTTGAGAACAAAAGAGGAGACACAGGCCTTCAGTACCTGGTGGGGCCAGGAGAGAGAGGGAGAGGGATTTTTTACAAGGACATGAATGATAGGACAAGGGGGAATGGCTTCAAACTGTTATAGGGCAGGTTTAGACTAAATATTGTGAAGAAGTTCTTGATTGTGAGGGTGGTGAGGCCCTGCACAGGTTGCCCAGAGAAGCTGTGGCTGCCCCATCTCTGTAAATGCTCAAGACCAGGTTAGATGGAGCTTTGAGCAGCCTGGGAGAGTGGGAGGTGTCCCTGCACATGGCAGGGACATTGAACTATGTGACCTTTAAGGTCCCTTCCAAACCAAACCATTTTAGAATTCTGTGGTAGTCCAATGATTTCCCTGAGGGGCAAGCCTGGAGCTTGTTTCAGCTTCATAACAGTGGAGTTAAGATGGAAAATAGGGAAAGCAGTTCAGTTTGCTCAGTGAGCAATACTGATATGGGCATGGGCATCACTATCAGCCAGGTAGGAAAACAGAGGACTGAGGTGGTTGTCCTAATAAAGTTGAAGTTGCATTCTGCACTATAACCCATTGTTGTGCTTTGACTTCTGTAGGAACTTGTGTTTTTAAATGAAACTATCAGTCTGTGGCTGTATGTAAAGGTTTGCAGGTCTCCTTTGCTGTTTCTAAACATAAACAGTGAATACCATGTTAGGCTGAGAAGCAGGAGTGCCCAAATAAACTACTGGAGAGCTGTCATATGGGAGGGGAAGAGACATGAGCTGTAATGTTTGGCTTGGCTTCCTGTCTGCTGGAAGCAGGAAAAGAGCTGGTGAGAATCTAAAAAGTTTTATCCCAGTCCACATATTTCCCTTTTCACCTTAATACCCTTTGCAAAAAAAAACAAAGGGCAAAAAGCACCTCAGAAGTGTTTTCACTTCTATAGTTTGTGCATATGTTCCTATGCTGCTTTTATATCTGAAGGCAAACAGAGCTGTTCTTTCTCAGCAAGCAGTATGTACTTGGTATTATGTATAACAGAAAGAAAAAGGTTTATTCTGTATAAAAGAGAGAGAAAGAGAAGATATCTGTTCTTCAAACAAAATCTCTTATTGTGATCCAAACAATTAACTCTGTAGATTTCCAGCCTGTTCTCAGGGATCCCAGGAAGGAGCAGCAGAGCTCGTGATGGCAGATCTGCCCCAGCAGATTAAAGTAGGCCCCAGCTGCCATTTAAAATTTTGTACAGACCTGCATGTCAGAAGAAGTTGAAACCACAGAATAGAGGAATTAGTATGGGAATCCTAAAAGGATCCTGCACCAGCCACATTTCACTCTTACAATGCTCATTTAGTGACAGAAATATGTGTATATGCCTTAGGTAAGGGAAATGTTTATAGTGCTTGATGCAACACAGGCAGCCTTCCTTTTTTTCAGTCTTGACATATTTTCCTAAGAAATGAACTGCTATTAGCAGCTTTAACTTATTTTTAAGCTCACAGTAACCATCACTGTGCAAAAACCTGGCAAGGACTCTATATCAGCTTGTGTTGTGCCATCCTCTCTCATCTCTATTTATCATGACCAAGGCCACATGTCTTTTTTAGAATGAAGGCACCAAAGCTGGTTTTATTGATGGGGTACCAACTGTTGAAGGGGCAGGAGTGTTTTTAAGGCCAGCCCATAACCACTGCTGTGGTGTTACACAGTAACTGGGACATAGTAGGTCTGCCTGATCTGTTTTGTACCCTCTGCCCTCTTCCAGACATGGTGTAACATCTGCCTGTTTAGTTGTAACTTCTCTGCTCTTCATGCAGAATGAGTTTTGATAAAACTTCCCAGGCACTGGCTCAGGGTAAAGTATTTTGTGATTTCACAGAGGTGTGCTGCTGTCTGCAGTGAGGCTCAGTGAGCTCTGGAAGCCTCTGCTTCAGTCAGCTTGGGTAGAAATCCTCGGGATATCAATCAGCTGAGGCCTGATTGGGAATCTGGGCTCTCAGATCAGCAGGCTTAGACAAAATTTTGGAACAAAAAAGAGCAGGTTCAGTTACACTTCCTTCTTTTTTATTTTACAGGTTAATAATGCTCGTAAGGCAGAGGTGAAAGTGGCTCAGTGGAAGAAGATCAGGAAATCTGGCAGACTGGCAGAGCACAGCTGCCCCCCTGGGCAGCTGCCACGTGTGAGGCATGGAGGAGAGTAAAAACGACAAGGTGAACCAGGCTCACGTTCTCTTTGACAGATTTGTCCAGGCTTCCACCTGCAAGGGGACTCTGAAGGCTTTCCAGGAGCTCTGTGACTACCTGGAGCTCAAGCCCAAGGACTATCGTTCCTTCTACCACAAACTCAAGTCCAAGCTCAATTACTGGAAAGCCAAAGCCCTGTGGGCCAAGCTGGACAAGAGAGGCAGCCACAAGGACTACAAGAAGGGGAAAGCGTGCGCCAACACCAAGGTAAGGCCTTCCCTCCCCGTGCTCCAGGCAGCTCTTCCCCAATCCCTCTGCAAGACACAGCAATAAAAAAGGTGTGGATGGAGGAGGATGTTGCCTGGTGTCACTGTAAGCCCAGGGAAGTCCCAGGAGTGTTGTCACAATTTTAGCATTTGATCAGCAATCAGAAATTAATTTAGTCACCAGCAGATGTGACTGCTCACCTGAATGTTTGTGTTTTACTCAGCAAGTTCTCACAATGTAAGTTTTTATGGCATCAGCCCTATAGATAGGATTTTCCAAACTATCTAACTGGTAAACCTTTAATCTTGGTTGACTCCTCTTTGCATTTTGATGGTAACAGGAATGTGAGCTGTTGGAGCCTAGGATACAAAATATGCATGTTTGGAAATTTCCAGTTTTGATTTGAAAATTCTCATGGTTCTGTCCAAAAACCTGGACTTTTCTGCCAATTTGGCAAAAGAGATTTTTTCCCATTATTTAGAAAGTGATCATTTATATTCTAGGTTCAAAGAAAAAGAATATGCAGTGGAAACTCATACCAATTCATTTTAAAAGATTGGTATGTGAGGTATTTACTGCAGCAATTCCTGCTTTTACACACACACACAGGGCATTCTACTTTTTTTTAACCTGAATTATCATGAGCTGGAATTTATGTGCTGCACCCCTTGGACAGTGCAGTTTGAAAGCATTTCTTTATAGCATTTATTGAAATGTGAATAAAATAAGTTGGTTTTGTAAATAATCAAGCATTCTTCTTTTTTCCAAAAAGACAAATAGAATGCAGAATAGGATCAAATTAGTACAGAATTCTGTCCTCTCTCATTGAGGACAATAGATGCTGCTCTTTGTCTTGAATAGTCACCTTTTGAGAAAAGGAAATACTTTAATTGGAGGAATTCATGATTAATTCCTCAATATAGAATTGAGGGACAAATATATCTTGTTTAGAGAATGTCATTTCAGGTCTGTGGACTTATATTTTCCCCCCAGCTGGATATTAGAAAGTTATATAAGTTCCTTAATTATTTATCTTGTTTCACTTTCCTGTGGCCATTTTCATTTGGATGGAGGCATTTATATTGAATTACTGTAGTAACACTTGGTAAACTCTGAAAATCAAACAATTGGGCACTGCTGGTGGTCACAGTGGGGCAGTGGCTTCAACACCCCAAAAATTCAAGCCAAAATTTTAAAATTTACATTTTGTTCAGGCAACATAAGAAAGGGAGGATTTACCAGAAGATAAATGTAGTAGGTTTTGTGTATGCTTAGGAATAAACCTTCCAAGCATCATGGAGAAAAATTCTAAATTTTCTGCACAATTGATTGCCCTTGGGTATTCATTAGATTCAGGAATTGCTCTTATTTTGGATGAAACATAATGGGTTGAACTGAACTAGGGTGTTTAAACCTGTGAAATGAAGACAGGTGGTTTATGTTTTTATGGAAAAGAGATGCAAGGAGCAAGATGTAGAGGTTTTAAACTTATTTGAATAGTAGGCTGTAAGGGTGATTTTTGCATCTATTTGTTAACACTGTGGAAAAGGTTGGCTCAATAATAGAGATGAAACATTAAAGAAGGGATTTAATGGGTGGAGAAGTGGATAGTGCTTGCTTTGAGAGCATACAAAAAACCAGATGTGACTGGAGGGTGACATCCAGCTATGAAAGGCATCCAGAAAATCCAATGTGACATTTGTATCAATGGGAAGTGGTGAGCTGAGTTTGGAAGGACATTGGAGCTCCATTTGGTTGTGTTGGGCTTGAATTAACAACATTAAGGGAATGTCAGAAGGCAGAGATTTTAGCTTGGCCAAACTCTTGAGTTGGAGAGGTTTTGTGAATTGACAGCTCTGGCAAAGCTGATTAAAGCAGTGTCTGTGAATGAGGTGATGCAAAGGCAGTTTCCAGGGGATGATCACACATGAGATCATGGGTGAAGCCCCCAGGGAAGCTGGCAGTGAGAGGAATGAGAGAAATGAGTCCTTCAGATGGTGCTCTGGAGGAATAACAGGAGAGCCAGAGGAGTACTGAGGCTCAAAAGCCATCACAAAAGGGTGTGCTTTGAATAAATAAATGTAACCAAGTGTCTGTAAGACATCTCTTCAAGTACATTATCAGGTGGATGAAAGGAGTAAAGCATCCTGGGAGTGATGTTTGACTGAAGGGGTTTTATATCACCCAAAAATTTAACCTGTTCCATGCACCAAAGCCAAGTTAAGACAGTGAGAGTGGAATGGGAGAACTGGGATCAAGAGAGTGATGGTAGAAGTAGCACGTGGTGGGGTGGTGGTGAGAGAAACAGAGAGGCTCGTGAGCTCATGTGGGATTGTCCCTCAAAGAGAAACCTCAGAATTTGCTCCATCTTTTCATATATGTTTCTATTAATTTCTTGTTTTCTATCCAAATAGTATCTGCCATTAAATGTTTAAATGTAGTTCCTAAGGGATAATCTTAACTGTTCAAAGCAGAGGCCTTTTGAGAACTGAGTCATGTCTGATTTGATGTTTCCTAACTCACTTAGCTTTATATTCCTGTTTAATGTAATTTGCAAAGCGCTGATTAAAAGGTACAGAAATTTAAGTGGGCATGTGGAGATGATAGAATTGAAAATAAAGATTATGGTTTTATCCAAGTCAGTAATTTCTTTAGGAAGCCTGGCTTCTGTACACTTGAACATAAACCAGCTCTGAACTTTTCATACTTTGCAGGGTAGCTCTTAATTGCCCATTTAAAAATTGTTCAGGGATGAGGTTGCTGTGCCTGGAGCTGGGCAGTTTGTGCACATGGCCAGCATCCAGGCTGAGCAGAATTCAGATAATCAGAGCTCATGAAAGCATCTTGGACGTGATGGGTTGTTCAAATGTAAATAGTTACAAATGGTGCTCTCTCTTCATTGGTCATACAGAGAATAGAGCATTTCAGTTTGCATTTGATGTTCCATTGCCATGGCATTGTTACTGGAAACTTAATCTAATCTGTCTGAAGGATCTTGAGCAAGAAGTGTTTTTGAGGGGTGAGGCAGCTTCAGTGCAGGGAGTTGCAGCAATTGCTTGGAGTCAGTGAGGGGAAAGGGAAGAAGGAATAACAGTAGCTGCCTTTATTTGGCTGTACTTGGCATGTCGTGGAGTTACTGCTGATGGGAGTATCACAAGGTAGGTTTTTATGGGACATCTGAAACTGGGAGAAGCATTAGAGGTGGAAAATAATCTTTTCTAATTTTAGTTGTGCTTGGAATTTATGTTTTATAACAACATTATTTAATGGTATTGCAATGGTACTAAAAAAGAGGCAACTTTGATCATAAATTACTTATCTGAGTATTCTACATTCAGAACATCTAGAATCCTAAACATAACCTAAATGCTTTTTACCACATCCTACTGTGAGAGTGGGGAGGAAGGACAGAGAGGGGAAAAAAACCTTTTAAGTTCCTGTGACAAAATTGCAGGCAACTAGTTTATAATTTCCTGACACCCGAGTTTGAATAATCTGATTTTAGTACAATTCCTTTGCTGTTGTGTACTCCATCATAAATATTTTATAGGTGGAAATTTGTCAAAGAGTGAAAGTCACCCAATTCAGCATGTTCTTGTTGCTTATTGAAATCCAGGCTCTTTGAAGACTGTAGTTGTCAGCCAAGTAAGATTATTACCTGGATGAGTATGATATGCTGAGCTAATTTTCTGAAAAGTTTAAAAAAAGAAAGACAAGGTGGTGATTGGGAGTTATACTTACCTAGAAAGAAAGCAATATTAAATTGGAAGAACATAGTAGATCCTAATTGAGGATCCCTTATATCAAATGACAAGATGAACACCTGTTGAATATACCATTTTATTTGGGTATTTATTAGCTCAGAGGTTGGGTGTGCCTTTTGTCCCAAATGCTTTCAGGTTCCTGAAGCCACTAAAGAAGCAGTGGTGTTATTATTCCCTTCCCTTTCCTCTAGACTTGGGTCTCTGCCCTCAGATTTCTGTGACTCCTTATCTCACTCAGCAGTCTTACGTGGAATTTGCTGTCCCTAGTTATGTCATCACTGCTGGAACCTGTGCTGGTTTTGCATCTTTCAGGCTTTACATTTGCAGTTTTGTGGGGCTTGTAGGGTTTATGCCCCAGTGAATAAGTGGTGACAATGTGGCAGCCTGTAAAAATTGTCAGAGGGGGATGACCACTGAACACAAAGTTTTGCTTCTTGGGATTGGCTGTTTATCAGAACACTGGCTCATGGTTAAATTTTGGCATGCTTAAGAATTTCTCAAAGAGCTTTCTTGTGCAGCAATAAGGATCTGGAGAAGAACCACATGGCAGCAGCAGCCACCTCTGTAACGAGGTCTTTATTCCATGTCTCTGGTTTACTGGGTAGAAATCAAAGTACAACAATGATATGATGGAGTGGACTGTGTACTGTATTTATGTGACTGCACATACCAACACTTTCCCTGTGGGCCTCTTTCTGTGAGTAAGAAGTGTCTCCTGACTATCTTGGCTTTTTAATCTGGAAGTATTTTGCTGCATCATTCTGTTCTCAGAAGGTACTTCACTAGACATGCACGTATTTAACATTCTCGAGTTGTTTATGAGCATCTGATGGTGTTTGTGAGTAGAGCTGAAAAAGATAAGAGAAGGTGAAAGACCTTTCATATGACAAAGGTTAGGTTGGAGAGGTCTGGTCACACAAAGTTTGTGTTTATGTGATATTGACTTCCCTGAAGTCTCCTTTGCTGCAGTAGTAGAAGCACCAGAGCACCAACAAAGGCATAACTTAGAGTGCTCTGACTTGGCTACTCTGTGTTATTCTGTTATTTTAAATGATGGTGTTTATGAAAACATTAGTGTCTCGTGTTTATCTGCTGTAGCTGTTGCAATGCTACTGAAGATATTAAGAAAGGCCAGCTTAGGGTTTGGAAGATGAGAGGAAAACTTGTCATTGGTTTTGGTTTTGTTTTTTTGGGGGTTGTTTTGGTTGGGGGTTTTTTTGGTGGTTTTTCTGGTTTGTTTTTGAGGTGTTTTTGGCATTTTTGTAGAAAATGAAATGGAATGTGGGAGTGAGAAGCCTTCAGAAATATTGCTGTTCTCCAGGTAGTCATCTAGCTTGGAGAGTTTGACTTGGCAGCTCTTCTTAGAGCAATGGTTGCAAGCACACAGTTTTACTTGCCTGCTCTGAAATATATTTCATATTCAAGTCATGGTCACTGCTTTAACCTTATCAATGGCAGAACTTGGCAAATAGAAATAGGAATAGAATAGGAATAGAATGACTGAAATTTCAGCTTGTGTTTCAAAGAGCCCTTACTCCTGAGAGCCATGGGATGCTGGGAAGCTGCTGCAGCAATCTCCACGTCCCTCCAAGGGCTGTGCAGTCACTTTGTGCTGTTGTTTTGCAGTGTCTGATCATTGGGGCTGGACCGTGTGGCCTTCGCACAGCCATCGACCTGTCGTTCCTGGGGGCCAAGGTGGTGGTGATCGAGAAGAGAGACGCCTTCTCCCGCAACAACGTGCTGCACCTCTGGCCCTTCACCATCCACGACCTCAGGGGCCTGGGCGCCAAGAAGTTCTATGGGAAATTCTGTGCAGGGTCCATAGATCACATCAGTAAGTTCTTTTTTCCTGGGGGGAAGGAGGTGAGGAGGGTGTGGGGTGGTGGAAATTGAGCCCGCCCCAGTCGCGGCTCTCAAGTCGTTGTGGTACAATCCAGCGTTGCCTTTGCGTGGGGCGTTCTGGGCTGGTCATGAGATTAAAACATGCAGTGTTTATCTGTCATCTCTTAGACATTCCTAAGGCAGGGCTTCTTCCTACACTGAAAAGTACACTTAAAGCTCAAACTTTCTTTTTCTTTTCTTTTTTTTTCTTTTTAATGGATAATTTTTCTATTTTTTGCTGATACATTCCTGCAGCTGCCACGTTATTCTGTTTCTCTTGAGCAACTAGTAAAGAAAAATTAGTGCATGCTTTTGAACATTCTTGTGAATTTCAGTCTGGTGGAAGGAGTAACCATTTTAACTTTGTTAATTTGCAGAAGAGTGACGAAGCTATGTTTTGATTAAATAGATGTTTATGTGTTACAATTGAGAATAATCTTGATGATTTTTAAGTTTTGTTAAATCAATCTTCTTTGAAAGCTGAATGCTTTAGTGGAGCTAGGAGTTATTTTTCTTCTTTCTTCCCCAAAACTGACTGTACATGGCACAGCCAGGTGTTGCCCACCTGTCTGTGTTCTCTTTTTCTTATTTTTTAATTTGGAAACAAATAGTGATAAATGGAAGATCTTCATAACTTCAGTCGGACAGATTGCTTTTTCCATGTAATTTCTTTTCATTTTATTCTTCCAGTCTTCATGCATTTTGTCTTTTTTTTGTGTATCAGCACAGCTAAAATTTAGTGTTTAGATGAAAGATTTTTTCAATATGACAGTAAGGTGTTTTCCTTCAAAATAATTGAGTTTGAAAATTACAGTGTTCATTCTCATTGCCAAAGTTACCTGAAGAGGGAGGAGGTGGTGAGGAGCTTCCTATGCCCTCACTAACCCAGAGGTGTTGGGATGGAGGTGTTAGAGCCAGGCTGATCCAGTGGCCCTTTGCCATCTGTGACAAGTCCTGCCTGTGCTGTCTTCCCTCCCTCTCCTACATTTCATGTCCTGCTTGTTTCCCTTGTTGCTGATCAGGGGACCGAAACATCCAAAAATTACTTTTTATGCTTTGAAAAGGATTGGTGTTTCAGCTGTGTAGGATATCACACATCAGTGGTGCCTGGATGAGGTCAGGGTATCAGTAATGTCACACAGACACACTTGGGCACTTTCCTTGTTCTTCCATCTCTTTACCATCTGCCTTTCTTTGCAGGTATCCGTCAGCTGCAGCTGATCCTTTTGAAGGTTGCCTTGATCTTGGGAATAGAGATCCACGTCAACGTGGAGTTTCGGGGGCTCGTTTACCCTCCAGAGGACCAGGAGAATGAAAGCAAGTAGCACTGAAATGGGCAGTAGAGAGGGGGGAGGCTGTGCTAGGATACACAGGCTCCTACTCCTTAACTCTGCTTGTGACTTTAAGTCCTTTCCTCGTGCTCCATTAGTGAGAAAAGTTATTAATCCATTTTTTGCTTGGATTTTTAGTAGGATTTGTTTTTTCTAGCGACAAATCCAAATTAGTTACTGTATCAAACGAAGTCTTGTTTGATACACCAGAAGGACTGCACAGAAATAGACCAAGACATGGCAAATTGTAATTGCTTCTAAAATACTTAAGCCTATTACATAACACTCAGATAACATTTTGAAGCAACTCCTTTCTTTGCATTCACTGAGGATATTTTATATTGGTGAATGAGCCTTGTTTTCCTTTTGGTATCCCTGTGAAACCTGTTCTCTGATCACCACAGGAGATGTAACTTATAAGTTTTTTGGCCTTTTATTAATTGTATAGGTAGTAGAGAATTTGTAGTGGCCCTTAAAGGAATTAGGGGAGTTTTAGCAGAGCTGTGTCTGCCTCTGATTCACGTGGAATTGCTGCACAGTTCAGGAACAGCCCTGTCATCAATATATATCAAGTTCCTGCAGGGTTTCTTGGCTGATCACGTGTTGAAGGATTTATTGATAGTAAGAACTGGTTTTATCTATTTTATTTCTATTATTATTGCCATTTATATTGTCATTAACTTGGAGTTTCTCTACAGGAATAGGTTGGCGTGCATTGGTCCACCCCAAAACCCATCCAGTGTCTGAGTATGAGTTTGAAGTAATCATTGGAGGGGATGGCAGGAGAAACACCTTGGAAGGTAATGATGTGTCCATAATTCACCTCCAAAACTTATTCTTAAATTTATTGGAACAGAAGTGACCTTTAACATGCCAATCAACATCTGGAAAGACACTTGACATATGATAGGGAGATTAAAAGTCCATGTAAAAATCCATTTGTAGCAAAGACATGGGTGCTCTTTGTTTTCTTCCTCTAAACCAACAAAAGGATTTTTGATCTGGATAATTTTTCCCACATTTTTTCTTTAGTTGAGTAGTGTTGTCACTCCCACCTTTGGGTGTAGAGACTGATGTGTTGAATATTATTCTGTGCAGCAGAGAATCCCATATTATTATTTTTTTATGAGAATTGCAGCTTTGGGAACAGAGATGAGAGAGGGGGTGGTGGGGAGCTTTTTCCCTAAACAACACTTACTTTTCTGATGAAGCAATTATTCTCTCCTCTGTGGAGGAGCTTGTACATCACCAATTCCCTTCTCTCTCTTTACTTTGTGGGTCAAGCACCTGTCTGTGGCACACTGAGCCTTCTCTGAAGGTATGTCTGGTTCTCAGTGTTGCAATCTCATCCTTCCTGCAGGGTTCCGGCGGAAGGAATTCCGCGGCAAACTGGCCATCGCCATCACGGCCAACTTCATCAACCGCAACACCACGGCCGAGGCCAAGGTCGAGGAGATCAGTGGGGTGGCCTTCATCTTCAACCAGAAATTCTTCCAGGATCTCCGAGATGCCACAGGTCTGCCAGCACTCAACACATTTCCAGTGGAAGCTGTTTGTCTTTATTATTGCGGCTTTGCAGCTCGGATTTGTGTGTTTAATCAAGAAATAAGCGTCTTGTGCAAGGCAGTCAGTCCTTGCTGCCTCTGAAATCTGGCTTCCCTGTTTCTGCAGCTGTTCTGCTGTACAAAGCAGATGTGTGGCATTCAGTTATGGAGAACTTATGGTTTTCAGGAAATCAGAGCCCTAAATGGGAAGAGGTCCTGAATCCTGAGTTCTGCTTTTAGCATTCCACATCTGAATGCAAACCTTAGAGTGATGATAAATGGATTTTTTAAAAGAGGTGGCTTTATGCAGGTGAAATGTGCTGTCTGTGGTTTTGTTGTCTATTCAGATTTTAAAGTCACTCAGAGTATGGGAAAAAGTTACTTAGCATTCTCTCTGACTACTTCTAACCATGCAGTTTCAATTTACTTTCTTCTGGTAGAACTTGTGTTGCACACAACTCCTAACTTGTTCCTTCCCTACCATGTCTTTTGTTCTGTCACAAGGCATTGACTTGGAGAACATTGTCTACTACAAAGATGATACACACTACTTTGTCATGACTGCCAAAAAGCAGAGCTTGCTGGATAAAGGAGTGATACGGCATGTGGGTATTAACTTCTCCTGTCTTCTCTGTAAGCTAAAATTGTGGTGACAATTTACTTTTGGTAAGGTGAAAGTAGGAAAATGTGCTTTTCCTCCATCACATAACGTTGTCATACGGTTGTTATTTTAGAACATGCATGTAATTATGTTCTAAAAGGCAGTTAATGCCCTTCTGAAGTATTTTAAACCATCAGACAAGTGTTACAAAACCTGTCCTCTTCAAATTTGTCTCCCTTTGTAGATTTGGAAGTTTTGTTCATGCCAAGATAAAATATGCTGAAAGAACATTTGATAGCTTAGTTGAGCTTCCTAATTCATTCATGAGCTTCCCTCATTTTATGGGAATGAAAAGTGCTCAAAAGTTTCTTAATCCTTTCACAGTCAGAAGTGCAAGCAGGACCGATCACGGTTTGCAATAAAAGATTTATAGATTTTCTCCTGGAAGCATTAAACAGACAGGAATGAAAGAAACTAGCAGGCAAATTTGTATGAGTGGATTTGCCAGAATTTTAATGCCAACCACCATATATACCAATCTTAAAATAAACTCCTGGCTTTGACCACAGCACTTTAACTTCGCTGCTTTTGGCAGGACCACGCTGACACGGAGGTCTTGCTGTCCCGGGAGAACGTGGACCAGGAGGCTTTGCTGAACTACGCCAGGGAAGCAGCAGATTTCTCCACCAACCAGCAGCTGCCCTCTCTGGACTTTGCCATCAACCACTACGGGCAGCCCGACGTGGCCATGTTTGACTTCACGTGCATGTACGCCTCCGAGAACGCGGCGCTGGTGCGCGAGCAGAACGGCCACCAGCTGCTCGTGGCCCTGGTCGGGGACAGCCTCCTCGAGGTGTGTGTGCTTGGCTGGCAGCTCTGAGTGACCCACCCCTGAAATATGTGCTCCCTGACAGAGAGACACTGCAGGGAGAGCTGCTCTTTGGGGTAGGATAAAGTGGGTGGTTCAGAGGAAGGGTGGGAGTGTTGGGAAAATAGAATTTTTAGCGCGGTAGTGATGTCGCTGAAGAAAATGTGTGCAGAGCTTCTTCTGAAGTTCTGTCTGTTCCATCTGCTTCTTGTTGGGACGAGTTGACTCTCTACAGAGCCTACTGTAGGCCTGCTAATAATTAGCATTTTGTAGTTGGTTAAGAAGTACTGTCTTGGAGAGAAGCCCTTTAGGCACTCCAGGCTATGAATTATTGTTGGAAGTAGAGACACATTGGCTTTGGGAGAGCTCATGAGCTGTTCACCATACATCCGGTTTCCTCTGAGCCAGTGGGAGTGCAGCTTGAAGCTAATTACTGACTTATAATTTCCCAGCAGATTACTGCCTGAATATGTACTTGATATTTCTTTAAAATTTTTCCCTAAGTGATGCTTTTGCTTTCTCTGCTTTTTCTTTTATTTTTTTTTTTTTTGGTAACCTATAATATCAGCCATTTTGGCCAATGGGAACTGGAATAGCCAGGGGATTTTTGGCTGCCATGGACTCTGCCTGGATGGTACGAAGTTGGTCGCTCGGAGCGAGTCCCTTGGAAGTTCTTGCAGAGAGGTAATGGAGAAAGTGAATCCATTTACAATCCTCCAACATCTCATCATTCATTCCAGTTTCTTTTAGTACAAATATGTAGACAGAATGGGAGATACAGACTCTCAATGTTCTTAGAGAATGCTTGAGGGTATAATTCAATTGAAGAAAAAAAATTTCAAAGCAGTCAATAAACTGAAGTGTATGGAGGAGCAAGAAATGTTGCTATTGCTGGTCCTAGCTTTAAAAGATTAGGTGAGGAATTTTTTATTTTAGGTGCTTGTTGACATTGCATGGACAAAGTGACCTTGACTAACTGTCACCAGCTTTTCAATGGCAAACCAGATGAAGATGTAGGTGCCTTTAAAGTACTGGATGCAAAAGTTCTTGCCATCTCCTATTACTTTGTCAATACTTTTTATTATTTCCTTTTAAGGAAGCTGTGACCTGCTATTTTTCACGTTGTCCTTGTTCACTTTGTTTCATGTAAGCCAAACAGCATCTTGTCTCTTTTGAAGCATTGAGATCTTGATGTTTTAATCAGCTTTGCCTGAGTGTTGTTTTGGTGAGTCAAGGTGCTCTCTTGGAGATCAGAACTCAGGTAATTAGAAGGTGAAGTAAGGAAAAGCAGCAGTTTGTAGGTCTTATTTGAAACTTCAACTGCAGCTTCTGACCATCAGGAACCATAGTATAATTTCTAAAATTGGACAATAGCACAATTCATACTAAAAATGTCATTTGTTTGAATTTAAAAAAACAGTGAGGAAAATAATGTTGCTGTTGAAGCCAGACTTCATCACCTTTCCATTAACCACTTCAGACAGCAGTAAGATCCTCCCTGAGCTTTCTCTTTCACATGCTGAACAAACTCAGTTCTCTTGGCCTCTCTTCCCAGGGCAAATGCTCCAATCCCCTCTCCCTGAGCCCCTCCTGTGTCTCAGTGTCTTTATTGTGCTGGGTACCCCCTTCAGTTTCACTGAGTGTATTGTTCTCTTCCCTCCTTTGGAATTCTGAAGTTTTAATATGCTTATGCTGACTCTTAGCTATGCAGTGTCTGAAGTGGTTAGATTTCTGATTTGAATGTTTATCTCTCCAGAGTTTATTTAGCTATAGTAGTACTGATGCATCTCTTAAAAAAAACCAAACCAAAACAGAACAAAACCTCAAACCAGCCCCAACAAACCAAAAACCCCAAACCACCACAAAGCCTAAACAAAACAAACCAACCAAAACCAAACCTCAAACTTTTTTTTTTTTTGTGTGTGTGTGTGTTATTTTCCCAAGGGAAAGCATTTATAGGCTGCTGCCTCAGACCACCCCAGAGAACGTGAGTAAAAACTTCAGCCATTACAGCATTGATCCTGCCACCCGATATCCCAATATCAACGTCAACTTCCTGAGGCCACAGCAGGTAAATCACAAATGGTGCTCCTGGGTGCTTGTAATCTGCAGGGTCTGTCCTCAGGTAAATCACAAATGGTGCTCCTGAGTGCTTGTAATCTGCAGGGTCTGTCCTCAGGGGAAGCTCTGGAATATTTTGGGAACTGAGAATGATGTGTGTATAACATGGAAGCAGTGAAAGGCAGTTACGTCAGTCAAGAGTAGATTTTTGTACTTGAACAAATTCCTTTTTGGAATGTTTGATAATTTTAACTGTGATATAATGATACAGGAAACCTATAAATTTGTGTTTTCCACGTGTGCATGTGCATTTTCTTTGAAATAATCCAGTCTAGCAGTCTGTCATTGCAATTTGGTATCCACTGAGCAGCAGCAGTCAGCTGCACTATTCAGCTCTGGTGAGCTGATCCTTTGTGAGGTTCTTGGGGTCAGATTTTTGCTACCTACATGTACTTATCTTCCTTTTTATACCTTGGGATGCCTCCTTATTGTCTTCTGGTTATTTCTGTGTGTATCTGGGGTGCATGGGTTGTTGATCATCCTAAATGTTTTTGTGTGTCATTTTAGGTACGCCACTTGTATAACACAGGAGACTTGAAAGACATTCACCTGGAGATAGAGAACTTTGTGAACTCCAGGACACCAAAGCTGACTCGAAATGGTAGGCCTGCCTGCTGTCCTGTTCCTTTTGCTATTCTGGAGCTGGATCAGTGCAGGAACTAGAGAGCTGTAGGGTGTTATTTAACCAGACTTTAGAAAATGTGTCCAGCAATTGTTTTGTCAACAATCTGAGCTTGCAATTTTTCAAGTTTCCATTAGCATGGGAATTTATTTTTGTTTGCCTCATTTCCCTTGTCTTATAATGCTGTTAATTTTGTAAGCATATTTGTTTGTATAGTCAGTTCTTTTCACCTCCTTTATCTCTAACAATGTCCTTGCTTCAAGTGCAGAAGCCTAGACTGAGTTCACTCTAACAGTAGACTCAGAACTCTTACAAATGTAACAGTAGGTATTGCTTGTGCAGTCTTGCATGTTCCTGCTTTCCTTTTCTTCATCTTATCTCTCAACTAAATGAAGCCTCTACTTTGCTTGCATTATTCTGAGAGCTAGATGCCTTGTGATAAGCATGTCAGATCTGTCTACTTGTCTCTCCCCTGAGGGCTGTGTCAGACTTTTCCTTTTGCACGCCTTGTCTTGGATGCCCAGGGAGTGTTTTGGGATTCCCAGAGTGGCTCTTTGCTGCTCAGCCTCCCTTTCACTGCTGAATGGCTGTGTAGTGTCTGCTCTTTGCCCTGCAGCCATGTCCCTTTGGGCTGTAATCTCCTCAGATCTTCTGGTAAGACAAGGTCAGAATAGGTCAATGCCTTTAAAGGAAAGTTTTCAAGGGAGAAGAAGTTGTTAGAGAAGTACATTTGCAGTTCTTCCTCTAGAAATAGTATATCTGGACTTAGAGAGAGCACTGCTACTGTATGTCCTTTTGATCATCGTTAACAAGCCTTTGCAACTGTTTTATATTTCCTGGGGCTCTTTTACAATGGCTAGGATGAAAAGTCTGGCAAGTTACAACTTAGATAATTACTTTTCAGCAAATTAAAAATACTTTCTTGGATTTAAAGTAGATATGATAGCGTTTTTCAAAGAAAATAAGGATCCTGTCTTCCATTATCTATTGTAGAAGGAGTTTGCTTTTTACATTAAGGTTTTGCTTGTTGATTCATGGGGTTTGTGTTGTGTTTAGAATTTGAGCTGTCATGCATTTCTCTTTTGAAAGGTGCTGTATTTTCTTTTGCAGAGTCTGTAGCTCGCTCTAGTAAATTGCTCAGTTGGTGCCAGAGGCAGACTGATGGATATGCTGGTGTGAATGTGACAGATCTGACAATGTCATGGAAAAGTGGCTTAGCTTTGTGTGCCATTATCCACAGATACCGACCAGACTTGATGTGAGTAACTGCCTGCTTCAAATAACTGGGAGCAGCAGGAAATTAGTGGTAATTGCAGCTAATAATATGGAGTTGGAGGCAGTGCATTTGTGACTGAAGAAATGGATTGAAATGAATTCAATTAAACTTGATAGGAACCAATGTCCAGTGATTCACTAGAGAGTGGAAGGTCACGGTAGCTTGATGAATTTGAAAATAAATGTGTTGTCATTTCCCCTTCTGGATGATTTGGCAGAATTAAACTTCAAATTGGTACTGACTGGAAAGCATTATTGACTGACAGATTTTATGTGTGAAGTGAAGTGAGTAAGGGAACAGTTGATAGCTTCAGTTAAATCTCTTGTGAACAAGTCTCTGCACAATCCTTTCTAAATTTCCTGTTTAACAAAGGAACTCTTTCTGAAGTCTTTCAGGCTGCTCTTTCTAGAAGTAGTGACCCACAGCCTAAATAGGGAGGTTGTTACTGTCTGCACAGTGACTTGGTTGGGTGAATGGCAGAGGTGTTCTCTTCAGTGATGTATTGGCTAAAACAGTGTCCAGATTCTAAAATGGGAAAGCACTGGCTGGAAAAAGTGATGGTAGCAAAGACTCTGGTACTTTAATCTGAAATGTCTCCAGCTTCCCAAAGGGACATCAGAAAAAGTAAATTCTAGAGCTGGACTTGAAGACATAATCCACTGTAAAACACACTGAAAAATTGTGGAGTTACTGCAATCCATATGCACTGAGTTATTTCTATATTAGTGTGCTTGAGTTAACCTGAGCTACACTGTTTAATAGCTTTATAGCTGTTAAACAGCCTTTAAAATGGTTCATGTAACTCTCTACAAGCTATAGCTTTTTATATAGTTAGACAAGTTTTGGAAAAAGCCTAAAGCAGGACAAACTATGGATCAGTCAAGAAAAAAGGGGACAAACAAGTCAAGAATTAATTTAGTTCCAAACACATAGAAGATTTTATCTACAGTCTTCCAGCAGAGGAGGAAGTGGAGATGTATTTCAAAGCATAATGCTTTTAAGAAGAAAAGTCTAGGTTTTTAGGGAGAGCAAACAAATTTAAAAAGAATATATTTGAGCCAAAGTTTGCTGTAATTAAGTAGCATCAATTTTGCCACGTTGGAGGCAACTAAAATTAAGATTTTTAAGTGAAAAAAAAAAAAAGATTGGTGTCTGAATTCTCTCAGAAGACTGGTCTATACTTGATTCAGTGCAAGGCCTCTTTTTGCCCTCTGCAGAGACTTTGATTCCTTGGATGAGCATGATGTGGAGAAGAATAACCAACTGGCTTTTGACATTGCTGAGAAAGAGTTTGGAATATCTCCCATTATGACTGGAAAGGAGATGGCATCTGTTGGAGAGCCAGATAAGCTCTCAATGGTGATGTACCTCACACAGTTCTATGAGATGTTCAAAGACACCATCCCCTCTAGTGGTAAGCAGTTTGGGGCACTTGTAGCATCTCCAAAACATCTTTGATCAGAACTGAAAGATGTAATTACCTAATCCAAATCAATATGGCCAAGCATATTTATTTAAATCATATCAATTTAATCATATTGATTTAAAAATTGATAATGTTGTTACAGCTCTTTATTATTGATGATCTTAATTCACGTGTATGTCTCTGGTGAGGGGGGAAAATTGGGTTTAATAGCCTTTAAAAAATATAGTGTGTATTATTTCTAAAACTGGACTCTTTTTAAGAACACTGATGTTCATGTGCTTTAAATCATGCTCTTTAAATATAAAAATAAAATAGAGTAAACACAGTATCTGTTATGGGTGGTTATAAACCCTGAAAAAACTGTTTTGGGCAAAATGAAAAAGCAGAATAGCTGAGAAAGGTGTTAATTCTAGACATCAGGCATTTTGTACAGAGAATTTAAGAAAAAGAGTGCTCTGTTAAAAAGGAATCAGTGAGTCCTTCAGTTGTGCATTTAATAACAGCACCACAGGAAAGAACTTTATGAAATTTCCTTTTTGTGCCTGTTTTCACTAACAGATAGCCTGGACCTGAATGCAGAAGAAAAGGCTGCCCTGATTGCCAGCACCAAGTCTCCCATCTCCTTCCTCAGCAAACTGGGCCAGAGCATCTCTCGGAAACGCACTCCCAAGGTGAGCAGGCACAGCCCTGGGGGCTCCTGTCCAAGCAGTGGCACTAAAAATTCAAATTTTAGTGTTTATTAGTGCAGGTAGTTTGCCAGAGACCATGTGTTCACCAGCTCTTGGGGTGGGGCAGTACATGACATTTGTGAGTGCAAAATTGCATCTCTCTATATAATCTCAGTCTTAAAATCTTAGTTTTGTGGTAGTGTTTGGGCATTTATTTTCTCTTGGAACAAAGCTGCTTGCTCAGTTTTCTATGATTTGAAAGAAAACCTGTCCAACTGAAGGTAAGAATCCCCTAAGAAGTATCTAGGAAAAAAAGCTTTTTCTTAAACAAATGAAGAATAAACAGAGAATTAAATAAGCTTTGCAACTGAAATGATTAATTGCACTGATGACACTTCTCTCAGCCCAGAGAAGTATATGAGAGTTATTTTTGGTTTTTTTTCCCCTGCTCCTTCTGTTTTCAGGACAAAAAAGAAAAGGAACTGGATGGTGCAGGAAAGAGGAGGAAAACCAGCCAATCTGAGGATGTAAGTATTACAGTGAGAGGTGTCAGGGAGCAAAATAAATGGTAGGTACCTTTTTCCCACTTCAGTTCTTTCATTTTTTTATATCCAGGGTTTATATAGGATTTTTTAGATAAAATTTAATTCTTCTTCAGAAGTTACACTTTCATGGTATCTTTAGTGCAAATATTTTACTAATGTTTATGAAAGAATACTGCATAACAAATGAAATGTTGCAGTTCACTGATGTTCTTTTTTTATTGGAAATTACTATGGTTTGCTGAGGACATCAGCACTCAAAACTCCTTAATAAATATGGATGCATATTTAAACTTTAACCTTGATTTGTGCAAAAACCATACATTTCCAGTATATTCCTTAAGGCAGTCTTTCAAATTGAGTGTTTGTAGCCAAATGGGTACAGGTGGATTAAAATTCAGTGCTTTGAAGATGGGCCTTTGGTTTATGTCAAGGGCTTCACTGGGCTGTTTCAGCTGAGTCTTTTTGGTAGGTAAATGTATCAAATAAGATGGAAAACAAAGTTTAACAGATCATTTGATGACTTGCCAAAGGAAATTAAAATCAGATTTCAAGTGAGGCTAAGAGATTTGTTATCTGTAGCATAAGAGACTTTTCACAGCAAAGGGGCAGAAAGGGAAAGGTGACCTGGTTGTATCTTGTTGAATTTTGATGTCACTGACTGTCAGGAGGATCTCCCACGAAGCTACAGAGAAGAAAGGCCCACTCTGGTGAGTGCCCTGACAGAGAGGAGGATTGATGCTGCCATTGGGAACCAGAACAAAGTCAAGTCCATGGCAACCCAGCTCCTGGCCAAGTTTGAGGAGAATGCACCAGTGCCGTCCTCGAACCTACGGAGACAGGTAGGAGAGGTTTGTTCATAATAAACCCCTTTGTCTTGGAATTGTAGAGGGAAACCATGGATGATAGCATGCATTCCTCAACACTGGATGCTAGTGCTGCTTTTCTACTTCAAAGGCTCTCCTAGAGAAGAGTGAAGTTTACCCAAAGCTTAAAATTTACAAGCACAGGGTGGAGAAGAACTTCCTAAAAAAAAAATCCATTTCTCTGTTATTGCCCTTATAATGTAATCTTTCACAAACATATTACCAGCAATTTAGTTTCTTTTATAACTACTATTACTCTTTAAAAGCTTTCCAGGAATGTTCTGCTTATGCTGTTTAAGAACAACCATTTGATTTCTGATTTGAACATTTTCATATCAGGTCACATCTGTTTGTTCTTGTGGAGTGTGGTTAAGCTTTGTACGTGTGTGTATGTGCAGCAGATAAATGCCTGGGAGTTTCTTGGCAATCAGGGTGCTTGTGTCATTCCAAGTGAGGCCTGTTTGTTATCCAGGATGGTATCTGAACTGCTGCAGCTGCAGGGTAGTTGTCTTTGAAGTCAGATTGAGTCACTTGAAGGTGCTGCAGTGTCAGCAGGAGGAGGCTCAGTGTGGTTTAAGTGCCAGAGTCCATCTCCACAGTTTGTGCCAAGCTCTGTGCTGCCATGGTCACATCGTGGGTGGGACCTGATCTGGCTGTTTAAAAGCCAGGTCAGGTTTGTCTGTGCCACACTACATCAGCATTAGTGATGTAACATAATCAGAATGCTGATGTCTATCCACACAATAAAGTGTTTCTTCAGCTGCTACACATTGGCTGGCATACTCAGCCAATGATTTGAAGAAACAAATTAAAGGAAAGGTCCAAAAATATGTGAAGTTCCCCATTTTTGGATGTTTTTTTTCCTTTTTATATTTTACTTGCTAAACAAATTGCCCCCTACCCTATTTTTTTTTTCCTTAAATGTTTGTCTGTCTTATTCTGTATTCCATTCCTATGGCTTTCTTGGAGTTTCCTTCACTGTTTTATCTTTCCTCCTTGGTCTCCCACCTTCCCTACAACCTGCATGCAGCAGCCTGTCCTGCCTTATCAAGAACGTGTTCACAGCCAAGGCTCCAGCAGACGAGAGCAGGGCCGGCTTGCTCCCATCCCCCAGTGGAAACAGGTAAAGAAACTCATTGTCATACAATGCACTGCAGCCAGCACCACCTTATCCCTGGTGTGCTTTTCAGCCAGTCCTTTTCCAGCACCTTATTCATTATTTTAAATGACTTTCAGTGAATAAAAGTCAACATCTCCCTTTGGTGATGATGCATGTTTCGAAAATAACGTTTCAAAAATATTTAATGAAATTTTCCCTGCCCTTTTATGCTAGTTTCTACTCACCAAGACTTTCATGGATGTTGCAGCAGAAATTTTTGCTGTAGGACTTCTAGATTCTTCTGTTAGAAATTAAGGAAACATGTAAGCAATTATGGAAACTCATGAGGTAAAAGATGCCATATCATCTATGATATTAACGCTCTTCCTTGATACAATGAGTAAAATTAGTGATCAGTTTTGCTATTCCTATGTGAAATCTGAGGTGTTCTGTAGTTGCAAGAGACTTGCCTGTGGTTTCCCTTTCTTTAATGACATTTTCTTTTGTCCAGCTTTCCTTGCCAGCTTCTCACACTTGTTACTTTGCAGACTCCTGTGGTACTGTGAATTCAGTAAATTTTAGGTTTTCTTCCATAAAGGGGTTCAGAATAGGGACCAACAGCAGAAAATCAGCAGGTATCAAATTTAATTTTCTCTCCAATGATTTGGGCCGTTGTCACTGCTGCTGTTTTTCTTTCAGCCATGAACTTTCCAAAACTAAGTCTTCTGACAGGTGATCTTTTCAGGCATTTAAGGATACTTATCTCACTGGCTTCATCTCCTTCCACTGTTTCCCTGTGCAAATAGCCTCCTCATGTTTCTGAGAGTGCTCAGAAGTATTTTGCTGACAGCCATAATTTGGAGAAACATCCACTTCTTTCTGGCTGTAGTTTAATCAGAGCATACTTCAGAGTCAAGAGGAAGAAGATGACACTGCTTTGGAAATTTGCTGTTCTTGATGAATATGGATTCACAGTGATCTTCATGTCTGAGGCATTCAGCACAATTAATGCTGCATGTCATGACTGGTGCCATGATCCAGAAGATTTCTTTTCAAGGAAGAAGACCTAAGCCCAGGGGAGTTATTGTCAGTAGAACTGTCAGGATGCTTTGGTTTCCTGACTCAGTGTTTGTTCTTTTACCTTTTGTCTCATCAAAATCTTCTTTATAGGCTAATGAGCACCTTGAGATGGATTCACATCGTTCATGATTAAGGCAAATTTTATTTCTCAAGAACACTTAGCAAGGGAAAAAAAAACCTGATGCAAAAAATCTCTACAATATTAAGTGAGTTGATGAGCACTGCTTATATTACCTCCTAGAAAAAGGAAAACTGGATTGCACTGGTTGTCTCTCCCTGTTTTAGCACTTGGAAAATACCACATTCCTGCACCCTTGAGATTTCTATTTGAACTTGTTACTGAAAGTTTATGAAGGCTTTATAATTAAGCCTTTATAGTGAAACACAAAAGTTTTTATTGTTGTTCTTTTATCATTGATATTAAAAAAAAAGGACAAAGTTTTATTTCCTGTTTTTATTGAGGATTTTTCTCCTCACCAGGGAGCAGGTTTTTGTTTTTGTTTGTTCTTGTTTATACCTGCACTAGGCAGCTTAAAAGAAAATTTTAAAAAGGAAGACTTTTTTAGACTTAAAAAGGAAAACTGTTCATCCTTGACATTGATAACATCTCTGTATAAGAAGCATTGTAGGGCATATCTTTGAAAAATCTTTCTGCAACAGTTTTACTTTGAGGATTTAAATTAATTTTTTCAGCACTGGCAGTGATTGCCTTGTGTGGATGATTTTCCTCTCAATATTACACATGGAGATGATGTTTCCTCGATTGGCTTTACTGCATCAACAGAAGATGTTGATTCCTGGGTGCAGATTGTTTGCAGGATTTGCAGTGTTTTTGTAATGAAGTATAAAACTGGCTCTCAAGGATGCAGAATCTGCAGGATACAGAAGGATCAAAACCCCATTGACAGGGTCCCTGTTCCAAAGGTTCCTTCCTGTGTGCCTGGGGAAGGAAAGAATGTGTTACCTTCATTCAAAAGCCATGGACATGCCCAGAGCCATTTATTCCTGACAGAGCAGAGATCAGCTGAGCCCACTGAGCCAAGCAGCCAGCCTGGCCAAGCCTGGGCAGGAGCCCCTCCTGCAGGGAGTTGTTGCTGGGGCAGTACCTGGGCTGCCTGCTGAGATTTCTGCTTCTGGTTGCTTGGGCAAGCAGAACCTGATAGGTGTGAGACTGCACCTTGTGATGGGCTGGACTGGCCTTCTGTGGTGACATTGGTCACTCTGGCTGTATAGCTCGTCCCTGGGTGACAGACTGCCAACAGGGGAGTGCTGCTGAGGACCAGGACCTGTCACTGAATTTACACAATCACCAGGTTGGAGGAGACCTTCGAGATCAAGTCCAAGCCAGTCCTGACACCACAACTAAACCACAGCACCAAGTGTCACATCCAGTCTTTGTTTAAACACATCCAGGGATGGTGGCTCCACCATCTCCCCAGGCAAACCATTCCAGTACTTTATCACTGCACTTGCTGTAAAGGATTAGGATTCCTTCTGACAATTCTTTAGGGAGGAGGAGTTTGCTGGAAAGAGCTGTCCATGAAGCTTTTGGAAAGGTTTCTCTTTTGCCACAGGTGTTGAAGTTCATGAGCAGAAACTTCTGCTGCTGTGTGAATATATCACATAGCAAATACCTTCTAGTGGAGAGTGCTTTGAACAGGAACAAAGCAGCTCCTAAGGGGACAAAGTGTGTTACTGAGAGAAACCACAGCTTGCCTAATGTTCTTACTAGCTGGCAAAATGAAGCTGAGATCCTCTCTTTGGGAGAAGAACAGTTATGTGATTGACAGGTTTGGTTTTTCCTGTCTTTTGGAAACTGCATGGAAGAGGAAAATATATTGCAAAAGCCTAAGAGTGGTTGCAAGGAAGAGAGTTACAAAGGAAAGGGTCTGAGTTAGACCCACAATTCTGATGAGAAATTGGCGTCTACCTTGGGGTGTTGCCTGCTGGTGTCTGCCAGATGGAGTTCCTAAGCTGTACTTGCTCACCAGTTTAAATCTAGAATCTTGCTTTACCCTTGAATTAAGGTACTAGGTGAGCAGTTTCCATCAGCTTGGAAAAATAAGCAAGTGTGTGAACATTTTGACATTTGAAATGCAAACTTGGCCATGGAGAGATGAAAATCCATGGGCAGCTCTATGGTTGAGAATGTGGCCATGCTTTCAGTAGAAATTAGTGACTTCATAGCTGAGCCTTTTGAAACAGCACATAAATGTTCCTCATCCACTGCAGTGCAAAGGCATCTGCTTTAGTTTAAGCTGCTTGTAGCATCTGTTTGAGATAGAGGAGTTATTATTTATTTAAGTGTTTTGTTGAAAGGAGCACCCAAACAGTGTTAGTGCCAGCTCCTCTGCAAAGGCAGCAACAAACATCTGTAATATCTCTGTACCATGAGCAGTTTTTTACAGACTTTGCTAACAGTGGCTTTGGGTACACAGCATTTTGTTTTTTCCCAGTGCAACCATTTCCAGATATGCTCTTGTGAGAGCTCAAAAGGAAAGGAAAAATCAGGCAGAAGGCATGTTAATAAACAAGAAATGGTGGAGAGAAGACTATGCACAACAAGGAGTACAGCACTAAAGGGCTTGTTTTCTGGTGTGTAAATTGAGGACATAGATGTGCAATGTGTAATGTGCAGACTATTAGATACAGCTCCATTTCATCTATAAACCAGCTGGATTTCTGTTTAATAAAATGTAGTACATTTAAGCTTGCCTGAGATGGTGTCATGTCTGTAAGGTAGAGAGGAAGGATCTGAAGCTGGGAACAGAACACTGAGACCTGAATTATATTAGTAATGAGCTGCAAGCAAGAGTAATTAGGCCAACAGGATGGATATTTTAAAGCATTTTAAGGCACAGCAATAAGTAATTTTTCATGAAGCAAAGTCCAGTTGTGCTATGGAGAGTTCCAGGTTTTGCCTTTAACTGATTGTAGGATGACTGAAAAGCTGTTGGTTTAATTGCTGATTGATACAAGCCTGTGTTCACTGATTGTCAGATGTGATCCTGTGGCTCTGGGTGACAATTTGGATCTCTCAGCTTCAGATACACTGTGGCTTTAGCTCATTTGACAGAGGTGTGAGCTGAGGATCATGGTCTCAGTTCTTGCATTCTGGCCTGTCTCACCAAACCACTGGTAATGTTACCTGTTTTCTACCATTATTATGATTTTTTTTTCTTCTTTTTCTGTTTTAAAAAAAGATGAGGCATAAGGAACGTTGTCGGACCTGCCCCAAAAAAGTGATCATGCTTTCTTCTTCCACTCCATCTTCCTCTCCATCGTATCCCAGGCTGCAGGTGATTCCCTCTGCATGCTCTGTCCCTTTCTCTTCATTGCTGCTTGCACAAGTGACTAGCTCTGTTACCAAACAGCTTATTCACAAACACATTTCCAATTTTCTTTCTTTCAGGAGCTGAGGTGATTCTCAACCTCTTTAGGTTAGGAAGATAGGGCAGCATTAATTCACTGGAAGCATGAAAAATCTCCACTGGAGACTGAGATTTTGCTGTAGGCAAATTTATTACAGTAGCCTTTCTCAGTTTTGAGATGCAGCAAAGTAGAAATTAAATGTTTGAGGTAATGCAGGGAAAGAAAATTAAACTTTGTTCTGTCTCCACTCTCCATTTAAATCGGTGCGACTGAAAATTTGCCCTTGTATCCACGTAACTTTTTTAGGATTGCTTATCTGAAGTGAGTTTTGAGTGTTGTAGTGGCCTGCACATGTCCACTGTGGTCCTTCTGTTTCTCCCACACCAGTCTTGTCTCAGTCTGTCTGACTTTGAACCTGGAGCAGTGGGAGCTGTTCTGAGCACAGGGTATAAATCCAGTGCATCCAGATGTTTGTGCATGTGTATTTGTTGTCCCACTTAAATATTACCTGAAATCCTTCTAATATTTCTGTCTTCTTGTATATTGTCATTGTGCTTCTTTGAGTTGTATCCTTTTAAATTGTTTTGTTTTCCTACTTTAAATCCACTTCTTGGTCAATCCTGAGCTAGAGGTCCTGAAAAGGCAGCTGCAGTTCCATGGAACTGTCATGACTTCACCTGAGGATTGTGCAAATGAATTTCCCCAAAGGTGGAGCATGTTTCTTTGCTGGGCTCTTGTTTGCCTGCAAACTGTAAAGGAGCTTTACCTTTTAGCAGAGTAGAGAAGTTTTATTCTTTGGCAGAAAGTTTGCCTTGCCTTATTGCTGTGATTTCTCCAATTTTAATTACATGTTGCAATTTATCTGGTGTAATTATTGCCAGCCTCCAGGACACACATTCTTTGCTGCCTCTGTGGTGTCTGCATCTGCAGAATAGATCAGCTCTGCCTACTGATCCCATTTGAAACTGTCCTAACAAAAAAGGGGTTGATTTTCTGCCACACTATGAACAGCAGACTTTTCAGGAAGGATGCAGGAGAGGATATTTAGGAAAGCCCTTTCCATTAGCAAAACCTGCATTTAAGCTGCAGGGTAATGTTATCAGATGATGTCATAGCTAGTTGCCTTCCTCGTGTCAAAATCCTTTGAAAATTTTGTTGGATACATTTTATGAAAGGAGAAAGGTTTTCCCCAACCTTACAGATAGAGAAACTAAAGCAGTTAAATGCTGAGTTTTACTTTCTAATTGATAGTGTGGGATTCATTTTCCATGTAGAGAAATTTGTTTTCACTCACTGAGGATCTGGTAGTTCTGTATTTTCCTTCTGTCACCTCTCCAAGTGTTTGTTTGTTCTGTGTCTTTTTGGTTGCCTAGCTCAGTCATGAAAGCTACTGCCAAGTGTATTTTGACCATTTTCTATGTTGCGTCCTACAGAATTCTTCCTTCTTTTAACTCAGGAATTTTTATCCACTGTGCTACAGAACTGATGTTAGACTCAGTTGAGTAATCTGCTTTTGGAGGCATTCTTTTTCCTTAGGAATGATTTTTTCCCCTGAAATTGTCTTGGCCCAGGCCTTAGAGCAAGTCAGATGGATCTGTATCCTTGTTACTTTTAAAACCTTTAATTCTACTCTTCTACTGCATTTATTCTGCCACTTATTTTAAACTTTCCATCTCCTTCCTCTGAACTAACATCACAGGATGAGTTATACTGAGTGTCTTACCATCTTTATTGCACTAATTTGATTACATTGTGGTGCCATGTTGTTGTTGTTTATTGACTAATATAAATATATATATATATACCTTTTTAAAAAGTTCCCTACAGGAGCCAACTTGTTATTGCCAGGTTTAGAATATTCTCAATAAACTTCTGCTCTTGTTGTGGCTTCTTTCCTGCCTGCATCATAAGAAAAATGAGATAAAGTGTGTTGTGATCAGGAGGTTGGTCTGTGGTTGTTTCTAAGCTGATCATTTGTTGCCTGCAGAGATTCAGGGAACCTGGCGCCGGCTATCGCGGGGAGCAGAGCCCCAGCCAGGAAAGGGTAAAGAGCATGAGCACATGGCATGGGTGCTGATGGCACAGAGCTGGGGGATGTGTGCAGTACAGAGGTCACATCCAGGGGTGGTGTGAGGCACACTTGTCCTAATGCTGCTCTTAACACGCTGGAGCTGCTGAGAGTCAGCCAGGAGCCAACCTTTCCTGCGTGATACCCACCAAAATGCATAACAAGCCTTCATCAACAGTTTGCTCTATGCTTTTATTTTGCCCTAGGTCGAGCACTTGAGCTCTTCTCCTTCTTCTTTTCCTCTTACACCTCTTTAGTGAAGAATGCTGTGGCTGCAGCAGAACAAGAGGAGTTATGTTTGGTGCTAATTCATGCCAACGTTGTTGCATTGTGTTCACCGCTTTGCTTTCTGGATGGTTAAACAACTGGCATTCCATCTTGCCTCCTACAGGCCAAAGTAAAAGGAAAAATGATGAGACATTATTTAGTAGGGAGACTTTGAAGCCTTCTTAACAATGAAATATTCAACAGTCTGTCTGAATGGCTCAGTATTATACAGAAGCATGGGAAAAGAGAAGATAGGCACTCAAAAGGACCGGTTGATTTGAATTCATATTGACAAATTAATTGACATTCCAGTACAGGCTTTGAATGAATTAAGTCATAAATGGGAGCCAGCAATAAAACTGTTGCAACTCCCAGAATGTGTTCTAACAAAAGCCTCTTGTGGGCTGAATGTTTTCTGACAGGCAGTAGAAAATGCATACACGTGTCTGCAATGACACAGAAGCCCACAGCTTCATAACAGGCCCCAGTTTTAGTGGAAATGATCTAGTAGGAAGGAGTAGGTGGAACAGAAAGCAGCTTGAAAGTAGAGAGTATTATTAATGCATCTGAATGGGAAAAGTGTTTCTTGTAAACTGGGTGTGAACTCAATTTTTCTGTTCTGCATTGGAGGACAATTAGTAATACAGAACAGCACCCTGATATTCTTGACAGATCAAGCCTCAGATTTCTTGATGCACATGTTTGTAGTTCCTGGTCCATTTACTTTTGTACTCTACAAACAAATTAGCTGAAGGCTCTGTGATACTGCAGTGATAGTCCTGCCTTACATAGCAGGCCACCTGCCAGGCCTTTTTTCATGTCACCAAGTGCACCACAAAACAGTTTAGGAACATTGATATGAAAGACCAGAATAGCAGAGGTGTCAAAAATTGTGCCTGGGGTGTATTGACATGGCTGTGCAATAAGAACAAGTAGGACAGTGAAGTTGCATAAGAGACTGGCAGCTTCTGTGAGTATTTGATTTTGCTGTTCTCTGCTTTATTTAGACAGGCTCATTAAACATGCTCTCTTTGGCATGTGGAGTATTTACTTTGCATCTTTAAGAAATTAATTCCTTCTTTATGAGAACTGAAGTACATTACCCTAAGATGTGTTTCTGTACACAAAATCTAAGAAACAAATAAGTACAGGTTGAGATATTTAAAGGAAATCCTTAAGAATAGAGAACTGTGGGGAAATAAATTGACAAATCAGGCTCTTTTTGCATGATAAAGCCACATTTTAAATTTATTTTTTGATGGTAATGCCAGAGAGAGAGAGGCTATGTGCTTGTTTGATTTTGGCTGCAGCAGTCCTAGGAAGAATTGTGAATAACAATTCAACTGTTTCTTCTTGACCCTGTGAGGGTCAAAATGTAGCACTTCATTAGAAAAATAAATATTGGGGGCGAAAAAACCACCCCAGTTTTCACATGAGAGCTTTTGTTACTGTTGTGCATGTGAGTGTCATACCTCTTGGCTGGCATTTTGGTGTGTCTTCCTTTCTGTGGTGGTTTGTTTACCCCCTGCCTCGTTCCTGGTCTGGCAGAGATCTCCTCGTTTGTTTTCCCACAACCAAGTGCCCGTGAGCGTTGAGCAGAGGGCCTGTCAGCTGGCTGCCCTGCTGGAGTCCAGACGTGCACTGAGGCACCAGGTGACTACAGCCCTGCCTGTCTGGAGTCCTGGGGCACTGTGGGGGGCTGGGGACAGGTGAAATCTTGGGGCAGAGAGAGAAAAATAATCACCAAAATATCATAACCACTTCTCTGCAGTCATGTGGTTAAAACGACTGTCAAGACTATTTTGTGCAGTGTCTTTATTTGACTTGCCATTTCTTAGCTGTCTCCTTGTTTGGTGAGTGACTCTTTCTGTTCCTCAAAACAAAATATAAACAGTGAAGTAAAAAGCAGCCTCTGAACTTCAGAGTAAATGCTGAAAACCAGCTGGGCTCTGGATCAAATCATCTCACATTGAGCAGTCAGTCGCTCACTAATTTTACTTGCTTCTGGAAGCAAGAATATTCACATTTTCCAAGCTTAATTCCTGGCTCTGTAGCACTCCTCTTGTGTCCATCCTTCCTGTGCAGTTGTTTCCAATGGTGGAGCTGGCAGTTTGTGCAGATTGTCTTTGATTCCAGTGTACACTTTTGTTTTGTTTTGGTTTTGTGCTTCATTTTCCCTCCAGTCTGTTGTCTTTGGGCTCTGGGAGCATGCCAGTTTGAACTGTGGTTTTCTTTGGTTGCTCTCTGTTTTCAGTTATCTTCAGCAGTGCTTGGCAAACTGCAGAGTGCTTTTTTTGGAAAGCACCATCTACAGAAGTGATATTTTTTCATAACTTACTGTTTTGTGTTAACCATCCCAAATCAAGCTGTCTTCTTGAGCTGGAGCATAAACAGTCCCAGAACTTTTCCTGGTGGGCATAACTTTTGTTAGCCTTACTAAAAAGAATTTTGTGACACCTAGGTCAATTCCCATTATTGGGGCTTTTTTGGGATGCCATCTTTTTCTGATGAAAATCACAGAAGCTGTTCTCCAAGAAAAAACAGCAATCCTTTGGCTAGATTGGAAATTTTGGGGACAAGCTCTGAATAAGAAGACTACTTTAAATATAGTGACACCTCTTTGCTAATGGGTGTCATGACTTAATATCTCAAGCAAGGTCCACAATGCTTGTGTGCATTTCCTTATTCAGTTAAAATGATGAGCAGAATTGAAGACCTGGACTAAAATATTTTGCTCCTGCCTTTTGTAGTGCTCTCTAGCAATTTTTAAGCTCCTTCTGGGGGTGTAAAAGATTACAGCATTGCCATGCAAAGATAGAAATCATTTTTGAAATTGTCTAATTTCTGTATGGTGCAGAATTGAAAAGGAGGAGAGACTGAGAACACAAAGTAGAGGAAAGCATAAAGTGGGTAGGGCAGAGAGGAAGAAGGAAACAGATGTTGGAACACTGTGAGCAATGATGGATTATGATGTGGGATTTAAGGGAAGAAAACAACAAAAATACTAAGAGAGAGAAAGCTTAGCAAAGTAAGATGTTATCAGAGAAGAAACTTGATTAAATGTTGATGTACAGAAAGTTTTTGTATGAACAATTATATTTCCATAAGTTGGGGAAATTTTGAAAGCCAAGCTCTTTTGCCTTTTGCTCAGTAAATTTAATCTTGAGGTTGGGCTATTCCAAGTGGCTAGAAGTAGCTATTTTCATGGGTCATGCAGTTACATGACATTTAGTTTTCCTTTTTATAACTAAAACCATAATTTATTTTTCAAAGAAAGCCAATTATTTGTAATGTGCATACTTTTTTCTTTCCAGAGTAATTTTTAGCAATGCAGTTTCTTCCAGTACCATTTGTCTGATACTTCTAACCTTCAATTTTTTCCTATTCAGATGAAGTATTTCTTGGGAGATGAGCATAATCATCCATAGAGATAATGACAAGGGTGTATTAGAAGACCAAATTTTGGGTTCTCCTGTGAGGAACCAGTTTCAGAAGGATGCAGGTTCACAGTCTGTGATTTATTTTTTGCCATTTGATAATCAAGATCAGCAGATTATTTTATATTGATTCATTCTTTTTTTGTTCAGTGTTTCTAATCTGCTTACAGTGAAATTTAGGTTGGAAATTTGCTGATAATTACTGGAAATACATACAAGCTAACTTCTTTCTCTTCTGTCTCCCAGAAGAGCAGACTTTTGGTTTATTCAGTTAAAATGTAGAAGAGGTCTCACATGGCTTGAAAGATGATCTTAGTGCCTTGGGCCAGTAATAGAGAACAATGGGAGATACAGAAGGAGAAGAGGAAATTGATTTGGGGTCTTTGCCAGTGGCTTAGTTGGTTGGGTTACAGGGGACTGGACATCTGTGGAAGTAGGTAACTACTTCCAAATGGTCCTAAATAATGTAAAACCTAATAAAGAGCAAATTAAGAATAACTACTCTGCCTCGCTAGGGAGAAAATAGAGATACACTGGGTATTTTTCTCTTAACTTTTCCTGTAAGAGCCTTTAAAAAATTGTTCTTGATGGTAGCCAGAAAGGCCTGGGTTGGTTGCTTATTTTTAAATTTTCTCTTCTCTCCTAGAAGAGCACAGGTATGATTGTGCTGATGTTTATTTTATGTTTTAGCCCGAGAGCGAGCCGTCTCGCCGATTCTTTGTTGACCAGTGGGAGCTCTCCCTTAGCCTCCGCTCCTCCAACCGCCCTTCCTCACCCTCCTCCGACTCTCTGCGACAGGTTAGCCCTCCCCTGAGCACTGCAGGTGCACTCAGCTGCCTTTGCTTGCCCAGGGCACCCCACTGGGCACTGCCAGGCTGGCACTGCTTCACCTGCAGGACCTCTGAGCTTGTTCCTGCACCAACAAGAGGCCAGAGGCAGCCAGTGCCTGGCACAGCTCGCCAGAAATCAGTTTGGAACTAAATGTCTTTAACATTCAGTGTCTGTGATGAGTTTGTGGTGCATCTCACACTCAAACCAAGGGGGTTTGAGCACTGGTGGTCCTTGTGGCTTTGCAGTGAAGCTTTCTGGTTTTGCTGGCTGCTTTGGTTGGAGTTTTGGGCTAAACGACAGAATGTGGTTAATGGAGAGTGTGAAATAAAAAGTGCTTTGGCTTTTTGAAAAATCACTGAGAATTTGAGCTAGTCACAGTTGTACTGTGTAAACAGCAGGAACTCGATCTAAGCTGGAGCTGGTTTTTTACCTCCTTTTGAAAATGTTGCAGAACATTGTGTGTCTTGAAGACCATGGGAAGAAAGATAAAATGCTTCACTGAATACCCATAATTAAGCCAGATGTGATATGTAGGCAAAAAAAGCAAAAGAAATCAGAAATACACAACCCCAAATGAAAAATTCAGCAAGTAAATTTCACACACCAAATAGTCCAAGGTACTGTGAGTTAATATTAACATATTCATTTTTTGAGTATGAAACTTCTTATGTGCTGGTAGAAATTTAAAGATCCTGAAGGGTCTGCAGTTGAAGATTTCAAATCAAAACTTGCTCAAGGGGAACCTGGTTCAAATAAAAGCAAGTTTTTTCCCCTGGAAATGTTTGATCTCTCTTCTAAGAAAACTTAAAAAGCCTCAAAGGCTCTGATCATGCAGAGGAAATGGAAAACTCTTGGCCAAATTATTATGATAGCCAGTTAAAAATCAGTGATGAGGAAAATTTTAGAAGTGAGCACCATTTTAAATGTAATATTTGACAAGATATGTTGTCATTGAAAAGCAACTCTGCTCATGTTTATGTGGAACCTGAAAACAAATGGAACCTGGGAAACTCTGAAAAACAAGTAATTTGTTATTTCTTGCATATAAAAATACTGCAAGTGCTCTGCCCCTTGGAATGGAGTCAGTAGACAGGTATAAATTCTTTCTGGGTAGGAATAAACCCTCCCCTCATTACTGCAGTGACAAAGAGCTTAAGGAATTAGGATTGTAGTGACAGCAGCAGTAATCTCTAGCTGAGCACTCCACTTTCATAATCTTTTTTTTCACAAAGAAGTACCCTTTCTGTGGTGAATTTCAGTTTTTGTGATGCTTCCTGCTGTTCTCATGTCTGAACCTGTGAAGGTTTTAAACATTCCTAAAAGGCTAATAACCACACATATTAAATTAGCTATTAGTTGTGGGAAATAACTGCTGTGCTTCAAGCAAGTTCTGCTATACAAGTAAAGGAGGTTTTAAGATACAACTTCCCTTTTGTTATTCTTGGCATTTCACACTTGCTAGAAGCTGAGTGGCTCTCTGATCCTGTATTAGCTAAGAATGCAGCCAGAAACATTCATAATGCTGCTTAGTCTGGGAAAGGGAAGTTGCTTGGCGTGCCCTTTGCTGCTCTGAGTCAAATCCGTGGCGTTTGCAGTGTGATTGAGCTAACATGGATGTAAGCACCTCGTTTTCTTAACCATGTAATTATTGCCAACGGTTGTGTTTCCTGTGAAAAACACTTCCTCCACTCCTGAACTCATTTGGTACCATCTGAGGTAACAGCCAACTTGCCTAGACTGCTGAAAATACTGCAGGGCTTTTAGATATCCAGAGTTTTAAGGAGTCAGTCTGTGCCCATGATGGAGAAAAGCCAAGTCATAAAGCTACGTTCAGGGTTGAGCAAATACATGTTCCAGATGTCTGCAGGTGTGGCTTTAATGCAGTGGATGAGGCTCTTCCATCTTGTTCCAAATAAACTTCTGCGTATTTTTAGCCCTGAAAGAATTAGCATTTTTGAATCACTGTGAGTTCTTTAGTGAAGAGCTTCTCCCTGCTCTGTGAATGCTCTGTAAATTCATTCTTTCCAGATGCAAAGCATACAAATATACTGTTGTAAATCAACATGTGTTAGACTTGGTAAAATGCCTTCTAAAAGGTCTTTTTTTCTGATGTCAATTTTACCTGAAACCTAAGATCTTTACCTGTATTTGGCCTCATCTTTTAGAAGTGTCTATACTCAAGTTTCCAGGCACAAAATACCCCACAGGTGAAAGCAAGATCTGCTCCCTTCATCATCACAGTATTTCTGGAACACTTAAAGTCAAAATTCAAGCCTTCCTGTCCATTCCTACAGGTGATCCTGGACTGTACTGGTGATTTCTGACGACACTGGCTTTGCTGTTACTACTTGTCACTTTATATTGTCCACTGTCTTGGCATGATTTGACCTCTCTGCACCTTTTCACCACCTAACCTCTCATCATTCTAGTTATTTTTTCTTTTTAATTTGTTTCTTTTTTTTTCTTTTCTCACCTCACTCTTGTTTTATTCAACCCATCTGGTAGAAGTACATAAAGATGTACACAGGCGGAGTGAGCTCATTGGCTGAGCAGATAGCCAATCAGCTTCAAAGGAAAGAGCAACCCAAAACCCTTCTAGACAAGAAGGAACTGGTAAGATGATGTGCCAGAGATGATGAATGTTTGTGATTAGATGTCGTGTAGATCTCAAGTTTTGTGAGTGTCCTGTTGTTTACACCACTGATGGAACCTGTCGTAGCTTTGTGAGAGATTTTTGTTTCCCTTTCTCCATCCACCCTCACTCTTGTCTTCATTTCCTTTGCCAAATGTTTTAATCTAATGCCAGCATCCAAAGACTGTGCATAATGAATTGAGCAATGTGTTCATAACACTGCTGCTTTCTGGAGGAGACACTGGTTTTGGTAATGTAGGTCTAAGAATTGCTGTTTGAGGGTGTTCTAATGGTTTTGCCTTTCTTCATATGCCTCAAGTCACTGATTTCAGGGTCATCATTATTAGTATTGGTGTCCACTCATCTACCCAGAACTTGTTTTACTCCTGATAGATGTAGGCATGGAGCATTTTTCCTGGACAGCAAGGTTAGTTTTGGGTCTCCTGGCTAAAACCGTGAGTTGTGTCCAAGAACTGCAGCAGCATCCAGGTGCTCCCGTATCCACACAAACAACGAGCAAACCCGATCATGGTGTGTGACCTCAGTGAGGCTGGCCCCACCCCAACTCAGCCACACCTGTTTGTGCCCAGGGCTCTCTGAAGAAGGAGTTCCCCCAGAACCTGGGAGGCAGCGACGTGTGTTACTTCTGCCGCAAGCGCGTCTACGTGATGGAGCGGCTGAGCGCCGAGGGCAAGTTCTTCCACCGCAGCTGCTTCAAGTGCGAGTACTGCGCCACCACCCTGCGCCTGTCCTCCTACGCCTACGACATCGAGGACGGTAAGGGGGGGAGGGCCTGCCTCCTCAGGGCCCTGCAACAGCTTCTGTCACTTAAAAATTATTTTTTTATAACAGAGTGACCTCTGTTCCCCAGACATGCTCTCTCAAGTGTTGGGCCTTCATGGGTTTCCTTCCTTCATGGCGGCGGCAGAGCAACCAAATTTATAGGCATTAATGCAACATTGTAATGATGCCTGGAGAGGCTACCTGGGGCAGAGGCTAGAGAGAGTTAAAAGAATAAAGGAGGTATTTATTAAATAAAGGAGGTATTTATTAAAGTTGCTTAAGAATCCTGTGGTTAGTTAGGGAAGAGAGTGACTTCTATTCCCCAGACATGCTCTCTCAAGTGTTGGGGCTTCATGGATTTCCTTCCTTCATGGCGGCGGCAGAGCAGCCAAACCCATAGGAATTAATGCAACATTGTAATGATGCCTAGAGAGGCTACCTGGGGCAGAGGGGAGACAGAGTTAAAAGAATAAAGGAGATATTTATTAAAATTGCTTTAGAAAGATTTGGTGAGTTAGGGAAGAGAGTGACTTCCGTTCCCCAGACATGCTCTCTCAAGTGTTGGGGCTTCATGGATTTCCTTCCTTCATGGTGGCGGCAGAGCAGCCAAAGTCATAGGAATTAATGCAACATTGTAATGATGCCTAGAGAGGTGACCTAGGATAGAGGCTAGACAGAGTTAAAAGAATAAAGGAGGTATTTATTAAATAAAGGAGGTATTTATAAAATTGCTTTAGAATCATTTGGTGAGTTAGGGAAGAGAGTGACTTCCATTCCCCAGACATGCTCTCTCGAGCTGTTGAGGCTTCATGGATTTCCTTCCTATGCCAGGTCATGGCAGCAGCAGAAGACCAACCAAATTTATAGGAATTAATGCAACACTGTAATGATGCCTTGAGAGGCTACCTGGGACAGAGGCTAGGCAGAGGTAAAAGAATGAAGGAAGTATTTTTAAATAAAGGAGGTATTTATTAAATAAAGGAGGTATTTATTAAAAGGGCTTCAAAGAATACACCTTGGGCAGTACAAGAGCCCGGCCAAGGCTCGACCCAAGATGGACTCTGAGTCATGAGTTTTCCCTCTTTTATAAGTTTTGGTCCATTTCCATGTTGGGGTTAATTGTCCAATTACAGCTTCAGGTTATGAAGTCCTGTCCTCCCAGATTGCTCTCCTCAGTTTGCTGTTGTTTGCACTTTTGGGCCTGAAGCTGCAATGGTGCCCTTGGTTCTCAGGCTGGAAAAGGATCATTTTGTCTGACTGAACTGTGAGGAGAACTTGCTAGCACTTTATATGAAGTTCAGAGCAACACACTAAGGCAGTACAGAATCTGAAAAATATGAAAGCTTTGTACTTTAGTATATACTGGATAGAGAAAATGGCTGTGGAAACACCATCTGGTTTAAGGGGCAAAAAGAACTGAAATTGTGTATTCATAATGCATTACATAATGACTTTAAGTAATGGACTTGCTGGGTTGTGAAGAGTTGAGGAAACTTAGAGTCATCAAACCAGACTCCCAGTAAGGAATAGAAACCCCTTTATTGCTTGGCTGGAAGTTCAGCAGACTTGGCACACAAGTTTAAAGGGGCCAGTGGTAATTTTGAAATCAACACATAAAGTAACATCTTTCCCCCAACTCTGATTTTTGACAAAGCATTTTTTTGAACCCTGCTGTTATTTTGAGCACTCACAAGTATCTGACTGTCTGTTAAGCAGCAACAGACTGAGCTCCTCTGTCAGCCCTACGGGCTGAAACAGTTTTTACCACCAGATTTTTAGTGATTCCCTCTGCAAGCATGCCTGTGTGTGCAGTTATGGCCAGACAGTTCTCAGCGAAGCAAGCACAAAGCTTGGAGTTCCAGCAGGCTTATAGCATTCTTTCTGAAATATTACATGTCTAACAGTTGTGTGTGTGTATGAAGCAGATGTGGCCAAACAGAAATCTGTAGTATCCTATCTACTGTAATTGCTGTGAAAATGTAGCTTGTATTTCATTCTGGGTTTTCTTTGAGAGGAAAAAAAACCCAGAGCTATACACACATTGTTGCTGTTCATCTGGCTGTTTGGGCTGACAGGCATTCTGCAGCTTTCTGCAGTCAGTGTCTGCTTTTAGGCTTCAGAGTCTGACAATTTTTATGTAAGAGCTTTTCAGTTGTTGCTCATTTCAGACAATCTCAAAAAGCAGCTTTTGGTAAGAGTAAATATTAAGAAATACTTACTGAAGTCAAGATTGCTAGAGAGAAAGTAAAGATTTCTAGATAGAAAAGTTTTTCTGTCATAAAGCATTTTGCAAATACCAGCACAGAGAAACTAGAGGAAGAGGCAGAGGTCAGAATACGTGTTGGGAATGCATTTGCAATGCTCTAGGAATGGGATAGAATTGGAGAGTGCTATGGGCTGCAAATGCCAGGCAGGTTACACTGACAAAGGTACAGTGGGAGATAATTTTGAGGCATCAGTTTGCTGCTTTTATCAGCACCAGTAGTATTTGCATGATGGTATTGCTAATGCTGCTTTGTCCTCCTGACAGTGCTCAGATACCAGTGAAAAACCTCTCTAGACTTGTGGGGTGTTAGTAAAACCAGCAGGATCACAAAAGGCCTTCTTGGTGAAAATGAATCATTGTCCTTTCCACAAGTAGCCACTGTGCATTTTGAGAGATGGTTCTTTGGGAGTTAACACTGTCCTCTCCCACTTTCCTCTGCTGGTTGTATTCATTCTTGCTTTTTCCAAAAGTGCTTCTGCCAGCTTTTCATGTGATGATTTCTTTGTTCCTCACACACTGCCGCATTGTTAGCATGTGATACCACACAAGCCTCACAGCTTTGCTGTGGTGTTTGACAGGATTTTAAACTAAATGGCTGTCAGGCACCCAATGGAAAGGAGGCTAGTTACAAGGGGAGAGAGCAGGGCTGGAGCTAAAACTTCAGCCAGTGTTTGCCTCTGCATATAGGGGAGAAATTAGGGAGAGCAACGGGAGTGGCAGCAGAAAATAAGTTGCAATGAGATGGATAATTTATATTGTGCTAAATTCCTGTGTTCCTGGTGCTGACCATCATTTGTGTTTTATCTGCAGGTAAATTCTACTGTAAACCTCACTACTGTTACCGAGTCTCTGGTTATGCTCAGAGGAAGAGGCCAGCCGTGGGTCCTCTGTCAGGAAAGGTAACTCAGTATTTTCATCTAATGTGCTGTGTTAATAGATTTTAATTCTTACCATTGAGAAAGTATGTGTGATGGTTTGGGGATTTTTCAGAAAGTAGAAAAATTCAGAGTGCATTTAGTTGCTTTATATATTATCATGAAAGCTTGCAGTTCAACTAAATCTTATTTAAAAGCAATTCCTCTACTTAGTACTACTCTTTTCATGGTACTTATTATAAAATGATGTGCTGTCCTGTTCAAAACAGAATTTTGATTTGTTTTTCTTGTCAGCTGAAATACTTTCTCAGTGTATGCCGAGACTAAGTGAATAATGTTTCTAAATGAATAATGAATAATGTTACCAGTTCTGGTTTTGCTTTGTTTCTCCATGGTTTTACTTATGATGAAACAAATTGTTTGCATTTCCTTTGCAACATAAAGTTCTACCCCCCTTGCATAAGCTGTGAAGATCACATGCCTTCATTCCTGAAGGTCTGCTGTGTGTTAACAGGAGCTTGCATGAAAAGACAGAATATCCCCTTTCCTACCCTATCATAATAGAAATATTTGTGCTGTGAATATAGGATGAACACAGAAATAATAATACAGTAATAAAAAAAATTATAATACAGTAATACAGAAAAGTCCCTCAGCTTTTGTCATTATAGTCCAAGGCACCTAATTTTTCTCCTCAAGCCCTTTTTCAGTGTTTTTGCATACACTGAGCAAGCTACATGCTGGTTTCTTAAATTCTGTTAAGCTTGCATGCTGCAAACTGCCCTTCTCCCTTAAATTTTATTTTCCCTCATGCTAGCAGTGGTGCCTGCCCTTCTGCCTGATTCTCAGGTTTTATTAGTACAAGCTGAAGCTGTACTCCTTTTTGGAAGCATAATGGATCCATCCCAATATGTGCCAAAAATAAAGACTAAAAATGGTGCCTGTTTTATTTCTCCGAGGAGCAGACTTCAGGGATCTTACTGCTTTGACTTTCTTGGCTATCTTGCTTGTTTTTCAGAGCTTTAATAAAGCCTTAAATTGAGAAGGAACATGCTTGTGTTCCAGACCTTGCCTTATATGATGGTTATGGGGTATTTCAGTTTCTAGCTCAGCATGTTCAGTATGATGCCTTGGGAGGGCTGAGCTGGAACAGAGACTGGACAGAGCTGGAGAATAAAGTTGGGATTTATTGAAAAGCCTCCAGGATCCACCTTGGGCAGGACAGGGCCTGGCCAGGGCTACACCCAAGGTGGACCCAAAATGGTCACAAAATGGACCCAAAATGCTCACAAAAATGGCTGACCAGTCACGAGATCTTACATTTTTATAAGTTTTGATCCATTTGCAAATTGGGGTTTAATTGTCCATTTACAGCTTCAGGTTGTGAGGTCTCATCGTTCTTGTTTTCTCTCTTCAGTCCACTGTTTTTTGTGCTGTTGGGCTGAAAGTTGTCCTTGGTGTGCAGCAGGAAAAGGATTTTGTTTTGTCTCCCCAGTCTGTTGTCACAATAGGACACAAAGATGCTTGACTCCAGTCAGAAGGCAGTAGAAAGCAGAGGGTTTTATTTACAATTCATTCAGCCCTTTTGGAACATGTTTTGCTAGGAAGGCACATTATTGGTCCATAGGACTGACACCTCTCCCATTGGCCAAGTAACAGAAATAGCAAACAGCACCTGTTGTTATGGGAGAAAATATTGTTTACATGAAGTTTTTTAAAAAACAAAACTGTTGAAAAGTTTCCCTTGAGAAGAGCTAGCTCTTCTCTGGCTCAAAAAATATCAAGTCCACAGTCTGTGAAGAGAGCTCAATAGCACTCAACATGAGGCTCAGACCTGCACCCCTGGGCAGCCCAGAATCTGAAAATGTGAAAGTTAAAGGCATCAAGTACACACAGCAATTTCAATTTTCACATGAATTTACCTTTTTTATTTTCACATGAATTTACCTTTTCAGTATTCACATGAATTTACCTTTATCAATGTTCACATGACTTTACCTTTTCAATGTTCACATGAATTTACCTTTATCAATTTTCACATGAATTTACCTTTTCAATGTTCACATGAATTTACCTTTTCATTTTTCACATGAATTTACCTTTTCATTTTTCACATGAATTTACCTTTTCATTTTTCACATGACTTTCCATTCCCCCCGTTGCTGCAGGACACCAAAGGAGCTGTGCAGGACACTGAATGTGACAGTGACTGTGAGCTCAGAACTGCACCCCTGGGCAGCACAGAGTCTGAAATACATGAAAACTAAAACTTAAGGCATCGAGTACACACAACAATTTCAATTTTCACATGAATTTCCCTTTTCATTTTTCACATGACTTTACCTTTATCAATTTTCACATGAATTTACCTTTATCAATGTTCACATGACTTTACCTTTATCAATTTTCACATGAATTTACCTTTACAATATTCACATGAATTTAACTTTATCAATTTTCACATGAATTTACCTTTATCAATGTTCACATGAATTTACCTTTTCATTTTCACATGTATTTACCTTTTCAGTATTCACATGACTTTACCTTTTCAATTTTCACATGAATTTACCTTTTCATTTTGCACATGACTTTCCCTTTTCAATGTTCACATGAATTTACCTTTACAATATTCACATGAATTTGCCTTTATCAATTTTCACATGAATTTACCTTTTCAATGTTCACATGACTTTACCTTTATCAATTTTCACATGAATTTACCTTTATCAATTTTCACATGAATTTACCTTTATCAATGTTCACATGAATTTACCTTTTCATTTTCACATGTATTTACCTTTTCAGTATTCACATGACTTTACCTTTTCAATTTTCACATGAATTTACCTTTTCATTTTGCACATGACTTTCCCTTTTCAATGTTCACATGACTTTCCCTTTTCAATGTTCACACGACTTTCCCTTCCCCCTGTTGCAGGACCCCACAGGAGCTGTGCAGGACGCCATGGCCAGCGGCGGGAGCGGACGGGCCGGCAGCATCCCCCCCTCAGCAGAGAGAGCCCCAGGTAGCTCCTTCTCGGGCAGGGTGGTGCAGTTCTCCCTCAGCCTCATGGGCAGAGTGGGGGTGGTGAGCCAGTGCCTGCACACCATGCTCTCCTCCATTGGCCACCACCTAACCCAGAACCCTCTGGACTCCTTTTTCATGTGCCAGCTGCTGGCTTTTGGGGTGCCCTTTCTCTATGTGCAGTCAGAAGTTCTGGGGCAGATCCTAGGGGAGTTCTGTGGGCAGCCTGCTGACCAGTAAGAATTGATGTGACCCCACTCAGAGCTGTGTAATTCGTTTGGTTTTTGGGTTTTTTTTGCAGTGCCATGTGAATTTTGTGTGTGTTTTACGTGGAAATCTCAATATATTATTTTGTACTGTGGCTTTGGGGCCTAGATGTTCTCAGTTCTTTCAAGGATGTTGTTTGGAAGAATTCCAGGAAAACACAGATGCTCAGTTGAGGGTCTCCTCTGAGTCAGCCCAGATAAAGAGCGCTGTAATGTGTATGCAGCTCAATGTCAGTGAAATTAAAACTTTTTCTGAAGCACTGGAATAGCTCAATAGCTCAAACTGGATTTCTGTGTTTTCCTGAATTCTGGGTGTGGTTTCTCGTTCTCCCAAGCTTCTCTTTATTAATCTGGTACTTGAATAATGGGGAAGATCCCATTATCTTTGGATTGTGTCTCCTTTGGAGCTCTGGGTGTCTGACAGCTAATGGGGCTGGATTCCTTAAACCCCTCAAATTTCGTGGTGCTGGCAGGTCATGGTGCATTTCCCTCTGCCAGCATCTGTGCTGCTCCTGCCGTGGCTTTGGGGATGGGGTGGTGAATGCCTGTGTCTTACTGTGACAGTTTTCCCTTTTAACTTGAAATTCTAATTCCTTCTAACACCAGACAAGTGTCTGTGCTACAAATGCTCGTTTGCCCAGCCCCCAAGTGCTCATTTTGTGATGTCAGAAAAAAGCAGAAATATTCATTTCTAGTACTTCTTCCAGAAGAGTATGGATAAGCTAAATCAGCTGCTTTTAGAAAGGGAATGTACTTAGAGCAATACTTTGAGAAAAGAATATTTTCATAGTGCCAGTTAACAACACAGGAGCAGATAAAAATCATGGTACTCTTTGACTTATTGTACAAGTGTTTCTAAGATTGTGACTGAATGCAATCTGACATAAATTTATTCTTAGTGTGTTGATTCTTGGAGTGTAGTTACTATCAAGATTTCTCTTTTGTCTGTGTGCAATTTCCATATGGCAAAAGTAAGAAAAGGGTAGGGAAGAATATTTGCAAAATGCTGTGGACAGATGAGTGAACTACAGCAGTTTTTGCATAACTGGATAGATTTAAAACTGCTTTCTCTGAAAGTGAAAAAACTTTATTTTTTTGTAGCTTGGAGCATATTCTTAAAGATCAACAGAAAAAGAATTTATTGTTGCACAGAGCAACTGATATGAGCATAAGGTGTTTCATGGAGTGAAGCTGTAGGTGATGAGAATTGGAAGGAGGAGATTTTAATTACATTTATCAATCAGTTTATCACAGCAGCTGCTGGCAGAAAGTCTCCTATGATTCAATCCTTCCAACAAATCAAATTTATTTGCTTTTACAAAGGAACATTGAGCAAGTAGCACCTAAATGATCACTAAGTAGAGCAAACAACAGGGCATAGTTTGTGATAAACGTCTATAAATCAGATAAAAATCACTGTAAATCAGATGTCTCCTTTTTTAGTGGTGGCACAATCCTGTAGCAGCACTGTGGTACTCCCAGAGGAGTAAGATGGAACAGACACCATTTTGTCTAATGGCAAAACTTGAAATCTAGGGCTCCTTCTGTTTGCTTTCTGCTTTTTTAAAGCAGTGTATAACTGTAGCATAACGTTTAGAGCTTTTTGGGCCTTTTAAAGCTTTGCCCCTTGCAGTGCATTAGGGCATGCTCAGCTTAGCTGGGTCACTTTTCAGGCAGGTGTTGTGTGTGCATGGCAGAAGGACATTCAGTGGTAGGAGAGCTGAGCAGTGCCTCTGTTGTGCTAAAGAAATACCATTAGTGGCTGAATTTTGGCTTTTTTGTGCAGTATGGTTTACCTAAATCTTGGAACTACTGACTTAGCAATGGTTAAGAAGCAGGAGGAAACTAAATGGAATGTACTTGAAAAACAAGCTGCCTTCAGCTCCCCTTCTTGCAGGGTAGCTAGGTCAGGAAACCTGTGGTGGGTTTTACAGTTATTTATGGCTTGAAAAAACAAACCTTTTTGAACTACCAATGGAAGAACAGGATATTATTCCTGAACAATCAAAAGGAGTCTGGAAGATTACATCTCAGTGTACCTGCTGAATTTAAATTATTTGTGTATATGCTTTCTTGCAAGCTTTCACTGTAGACTAGAGAAATGCCTTGAGAAAAAAAACCTGTGTGAGATGAAGGCAGAGCTCTGTTCCCTTGCCTCCACTTCATCCATCTGGTCACTCACCTAGTACAGGTCACACATCTGAAAGTGTTTTACTTCCTTTAAGGCAAGACCACCAAGTGGAATTTGGCAATAGCAATTTCAGGCCCTGAGGTCTGAGCTAATCCTCAGCAGTGAGGTAGATCTTGGTGCAGAGTTAGTTGCCTCTAAAAGGATTAAATAAAAGCAGAAAAGCAGAAAAACATGCTCAGGTTTGATATTTGGTGGAGGTATAAAGATACCTTAGATGACAAGGGTGTACAACACTAACATCCAGTGTGGAATGTATAAAAAGACAGCCATTTTTAAATTTTATACCTGAGAGAGAAATTCAGCCCTGAGTTACCAAGAGTGCTTGTTTCAGGGAGCTTTATGGTGACTCATGAGAGGTGATGATGTCATGAAATCCCAAATGGGTGTAAATTGCATGGGTTTTCTCCCTGTATTCACTGCTCCCTTTGCTATACCACCAAACCTTTTCTCAGCCAGCTTCATGCTCAAAATATATTCAACCACAAAATAGCTTTCAGCAGGTTTAGTCAGGTGAGGTGAGATTGGGCTCGTTGTGACCATTCTTGTGCTGTCACTAATGTTTGGCACAGATTAACTTTGCTAAAGGTGTCAGTCCCTGCCTGGGTGGCATTTAGTGAGTTCTGTGTGTCCCCTGCACTGTGGTGGGTGCAGGGCAGAGTCTGTGATCAGCAGGTTGAGGTTTGTTCAGCTGTCAGCTGGAATCACCCTTTTTTGGGAGGGGTTTGCAGAGAGGCTGCTGCCCTGATTCCCACAGGGCAGGTTATGGCCAAAGGGGCTTCTGGAGCCTTCAGGGAAGGGCAACAAGCTTTTGGGAAATGGCAACAAGCTTTTGGGGAGTGGCAACAAGCTTTTGGGAAGGGGCAACAAGCTTTTGGGAAGGGGCAACAAGTTTTGGGAAGGGGCAACAAGCTTTTGGGGAGTGGCAACAAGCTTTTGGGGAGTGGCAACAAGCTTTTGGGGAGTGGCAACAAGCTTTTGGGAAATGGCAACAAGCTTTTGGGAAGGGCAACAAGCTTTTGGGGAGTGGCAACAAGCTTTTGGGAAGGGGCAACTAGCTTTTGGGAAGTGGCAACAAGCTTTTGGGAAGGGCAACAAGCTTTTGGGAAGGGCAACAAGCTTTTGGGAAGGGCAACAAGCTTTTGGGAAGTGGCAACAAGCTTTTGGGAAGGGCAACAAGCTTTTGGGAAGGGGCAACAAGCTTTTGGGGAGTGGCTGCCATTCTCTCTGGAAAAGGGGAGTTGGGGACAGCTCTTCCTGTGCTTTTAGTCCCTCTGAACTGTGGCATGCTTGTAGATTCTGTATCTTTCTCTGTACCTTGTCTGCCTGTTTTTCTCTATCTTCTGCATTTGCCTTTGTGCCAAAATGCTGCTATTGCCAAGGGAAAAAAAACCCAAGCAAACAAAAAATCTTTTGCTTTTCAACTGTCTCTCCCTTTGATAATCTGTAACTGCTGTGTCTTGGAATTTTTTTTTTTTTAATATTATTTACAGTACTTTATATGGTTTTAATGTGCTTTCAATGCAAATGCTGTTCTGTTTGTTCTAAAGGTCTGTAAGAATGTTTCTGGATTTTCAGCTCTTTCTTGACAGATGGACTTGGAACAGTCTTTACCCCTATCAGCTTTATGATGTGCTCCTTGGGGTGATGTTAGCCAGCAGTGTTTTGTTGTAAAACATTTCCCATTTCAGGCTCATGTTTTCACAACAATGCATTTCTGTCCCTATCAGCAATAGGAAGTTCATAAAGGAAAGGCTGCCTAGGGCAGCTCATACTTGTGCAGCAATAAAAGGCAAGTCATGAGATCTTTTCCTTGAGTTCCTTGACCTGTGAAAGATTAAGAAATCAAATCTAAGTGACAGTATGAAAAACTGAAAAATGCAATACAAAGTAGAGGTACTTGGACTTTTGCTTTGATGTCACATAAATATGGAGTGTATATACAGGTATGCAATCTGAAAAGTTAAAATCCTCCTGTGGATGTGCCTTAAGTGTTTTCAGGGAGAAATATTCAGAGCAAAGCCCTTCACAGCAGACCCTCAAACAAGAACTGTTGTATATAGCAAGCAGTATCCATGAGGAAGTTCTTTAGTTGACCTGGAGAGCTGGGAAAGAGTGGCTATTTCCTCTAAATGACAAGTGCTTTAAAGTAAATTATCTGAGCCACATCTTAAAAAGGATCTTAAGTGTCTGTACAAATAAGGAATATTTTTGAATGCATCCAATATTATCTGCACAAATTCAATTTTGTGTCTGAAAAAATACAAATATATATTTCTGTTTAGGAATAAGCTTCTTGTTCATAAACATTGCCTCTATTGTTCAGAAGCATTGCCTCTTCACCATTCTGCATACATTGACCATGCCTTACTTGTGAAATGATTTAGCTCAAAGCAATACTGTTTGCTGTGCAAACAAACATCCTGATGAAATCCTCTACTTGGTCACTTCTCTCCATTATTATTCACCTTTAGGTTTTGTTCTTGTTTTAATTTGGTCTAGTTTAAACATTAAATTATGAGACATTACAGCAAACAAATTCTGTGACACGACATTGTGTTTGAGGTGCCTTCATTTTAAACCACTGGACGTTTACAAATATATCCCACTCTTTTCCCTGCCAAAAATATAAAAGATAAAGGAAAACATTCATACTTCAGGATGCACCACCAAATTGGGATGGAAGCTATTTCCTCTGCTAGCATGCCTATTGTCTGTTCTGTTTGGAGGAGCCATGGTGGTTTAGCAGGACATGGCACATGATCCTGAACCCTTTTTTGGGGTATCCTACAACACAGAGAGATCTGGTGGGAGACTGACTCTTTCTGAAACATTTACAATACAAACTTAAGAAGCAGCCCCTGTATTTTTGGAAGCTGAGGAGAGTGTATGGGTTGCCTGATTAGAGCCAGGGTTCAGTGCCCAGTGAATCATCCCTCAATAAATAACAAGCCAGGGATCTGTTAGGATAAGTGCTTGACTGTTCCCAGTCCATCATGTTCCTTCTCAGTGTTCTTATCAGGATTTGGGTGTCTTTGGAGAATGCTAAAGGACTGGCAATTTCAAGCCCAGAAAATTTGGAATTAGCAAAAGGTGGGGAAGGTTATTTGTCCTTAAGGGCAGGAGATGCAGCTGACCTGCTGGAGTTTCACTGAAAAAAATCCTGAAAAACATTTTGAGGACTGAGGAGAAAATAGCAATGTGCTGAGTTTGGGCTCATGGCTGGATCCTGCTAAGAACACTTTTTCTTGGGAGTTACTGAGCTCCCAACTCCTCCTCCTCTCTTTGGCTTTCAGACCTGTAGACTTGTGCCACTGGAATATTTGGTTTTTTGTATGTGTATATTCTGAAGGGTGATATGAATTTTTCTGGGCACTTTAAGAGCTTCATTGAATGTTTTTGTGTCATAGAAAAATAGCATTAAGTTTGTATGAAAGAGCTGGATTTTTTTTTTCTTAATTGCAGAATTAAAATGTCTGGGTTTTTTTTGAAAAGTGGAATCTGAATAATATTATTTTCAGATTGTTTCCCTCAGAGAAAAGGAGGGACTGTGCATAAAATAAGTTGAGTGACAGATAATGTTCAAGTGAGATGATTTAGTGCTCAGAAAGGCTTCATGTCTCCGCTGTGTAGTCCCTTTGAAGACTTTGATTTATGCAGTTGTTTTTAACCTGTTTTTGTTTTGGGTGTGTGTGTCTCTGAATTATGTAACACGTGGTTTCCCTGTTGCTGTGAAATTGAGATTTTTTTTGTTCAATTGTGTGAAATGTTCAAGGGAATAAATTCCAAACAAACTTCAGGTTTCTGAGTTTTTCTTTGTCCTCCCCCTTGTCCCTGCCCTGGTTCCAGGTGAGGGATGCTGCAGGGGATACAGAATTGGAATGAGCAGATAAATACAGCAGCCATTTGGGGAGCTGCATGGCATGTGCCATCTGTCACTGCAAAATTCTACTTTTCAGTCTCTTTCTGTATTGTGGTGGGTTTTTAAAGGTTTTTCTGTTATGGTTTGCTCAGAGTACAGGGCACACATTGTGCACAGACAGCATGACCTACTGAGGACCTCCTTGCTAGATACTCTACTGCCTTGGCAAAGCTGGCTTTGGATAGATGTGCCCTCAGCATTGTGGCTTCACAGTTTGGTGTCTTTAGGAGGTTGTTTTGGGTGCTTGCTGCAGGCAAAGCTCTCTGCCATGCTCTGTAACAGGGCAGTGACACCCAGGGGGGACAGGGACACGGGGTGTGACAGGTAAGAGTCTTGGCAGGCTTTGGTTGCTCTGCTTGCTGTAGATTTGCTGTGGTGGTGGGATGTTCTGGTGTGATTAAAAGACAGAAAATGAGTAAATACTGAGCTTTGTGGCTAAATTCTGTATCTGGTGTTCTAGCTGGGCTGTTGTCTTTCCTGAGGAGAGCTGCACACAAGGTGGTGACCTGCCTTCCTTAAGACCCTGAGGAGTTTATTCTGTGATGTTCTCATCATGACAAACAGACCTGCATTGTATTTCTGAGCTGCATTTTCAAAAATATGACAAGTTACTCTACATCAGGGACTTGTTCTGTATTTTTTCTGCTTCCTGCTGCACCATCCACAGCTAAAAGCCTCTTACAGCAGATGGTTTTTGAAAGTTCAGTTGTGAATGACATTTGGCCAAAGTAGTGACATACAAATGGCAGGTCACAACCACAAACCAGTTCTCTTATATGGAAAATTTCTTTCTTTGGAGGGAGGGAATTGCTTTCTGCCTTTGAAATTGCCTGTAGTTTTTCATTGCTGTGTTGAGCAGTGGCAGTTTTGAGGTTAAGCTGGGCCTTCAGTTCTGAGCAGGAGCCACGAGCAGTCAGTGTGACACTTCTCATGCTGGTGCATGAACTGGAAATGTCATTTTGATGTGCCACTCCAACAGCCTCCACTGGTCTGTGTCAGGAAAGCTGTTAACTCTGCAGCCACAGAGATGCTCTCCAGAAATCAAATGTTTGCTTCATGAATTCAGAAGAAAAAAAAATAGAGGTGCATTTCTAGAGATCACCCCCATCAGAGTAGAAATCAGACTTCCTTGCTGTACCAGTGTAGGAAGCCATGTAAAACTTGGAGTAACCAGGTTGGAGCAGTGATGAGAGACAACCCTCACCTCAATTCTCTTTTCAGTCTACACTGATATCTCCCACTTTCTGTGCCTGGGGTTCTTCTCTAGCGTCGTGACTTCCGTAACAGGGATGAAAAGTGTAAGAAATTACTTCTAAAATAATGAGTGAATAAAAAATAATACTAATTAAAACAAGGGAGTTAGTTTTACCACCTGCTAGTGATCAGCAGCATAATTTATTAAGATACGTAGTTGGTGATGTATCTTAAAATGCAGGAAATAAGGGGAGAAAACCAAATTAAAAAAAAAATACCGACCAAACAAAAAGCTCCAAAATAAAAGAGCACCCAAACCAAAAATAACAAAACCAAAAAACCACCAAACCAAAACAAATAGAAATAATCTCAAGGGAAGGAGCAGATAATCCAGAGCCAACATCAAAGCTATTCCCCTGCTTCTTTGATGTGTATTTCTGAAGGAAGGTGAATTAGTTGCTGAGCTGATCCTGATGGTGTGGAGTTCAGTTTGAGTTTTCCAGACAAAACTGGGCAGATGCTCTTTAAGGATGAGATGGCACTTCTGCACTCTGTTTAGTTGCTTACATCTTCTCTCAAAAATGTATGTTTAGTCTGATGTTTCTCATGTTTGCTGTCATCCCAGAAGGCTGTGTTTGCTTTTTTAGGAAAATTTCATAATCCTCCTTTCTGCTATTGTAGACGTTCATCTGATGGCTTGAGGGTAGAAGTGTTTAAAAATAGGGATTTTTTACCCAAGAGATGTTTTGAATACTTCCAGGCTGATGTGAAAACACATCAGAAGTGATGTGTAAACTATTTTTAATCAGTAATAAGTCTTTTGGAAGCTTTCTTCCTGGAGCTGTGTCAGATTTTTAATACAACTATCTACATATATAATTACAAGAATTTTCTTAGTTTTAGGAAAAATTTCCACTAAGATGTGAAGCTCTGGATTGCTTGGAATATTTGACTGCTTTGTAAAATTTACACAAGAGTGTGTGATATAAGTGTAAATAATAGAAAAGTATGCAACAGAATGGGGGAGCAAATGTTGAACCTTTCTGGAGTATGTGCATCTTTTACCTGTGGCAAGTATTCCCCACTATATTTTCCTGTCCCTGCCAGCCTAAGATTTCAGCCTGTTCCATTTGCAGCACCTGATAATCTTGACATAAGTGGTAGAAATTAGGTAAAGACATGCTTAATATCTAAATATATTCTGAGAGCCAGCAATTATGGAAATCTGTAGGACATTGCCTCAGAAGAGAGATAGTGGTTATTAGCTGAAAGAAGATAGCTGTTCACAGTTGGTGTTTTAAATCTGATCACAAATTGAACAGGAACCTGAGAACATTAAATTCCACGTTTTTATTATGCATGATAAAATTTCAGGTTTCTGATGGGTTGTTCTTTAATGATCAAAATATTGTCCATTATCCCATGTGGAACTAGCAGTACCAGTTTCTGTAAAAAAGAAGCAAAATTTGTACTGAAAGGATTTGTAGAATGAATCATAGAATAGTTTGGGTTGGAAGGGACCTTAAAGATTGTTCAGTTTTAACCCCCTGCCCTTGTCAGGGACACTTTCCAATGGACCAAGTGGCCAAAAGTCCTGTCCAGCCTGACCTTGAACCCCTCCAGAGATGGGACATCCACACCTTTGGCCAATCTGCTCCAGTGCTTCATCACCCTCAGAGTAAAGAATTCCTTCCTGATAACCAATCTAAAACTATTCTCTTACAGTTTAAACTCATTCTCCATTGTCTTACCACTCCATGCCCTGGTAAAAATTCCATCCCCAGTGCTCTTGCTGTGCCCCTTTAGGCACTGATGGGCTGCTCTAAGGTCTTCACAGGCTGAACAACCTCAACTCTGTCAGCTTTTCCTCACAGGAGAAATGTTTCATCCCTCTGATCATCTTTGTGGCCTCCTCTGGACTTGCTCCAACAGATCCAAATCCTTACCCTGGTGCCCCCAGGGCTGGGTGCAGCACTCAGGTGGGGTCTCAGCAGGGCAGAGGGGCAGAATCCCCTCCTTCCCCTGCTGCCCACACTGCTTGGGGTGCAGCTCAGAACATGTTTGGCTTTTTTGGGGTCACATTGAGCTTCTTGTCCACCAACACCCCAAATCCTTCTCAAAACCTTCTCCTGCACTGGGCACTTCTTCATCCTCCCAGTCCCTGCCTTTGCCTTCTGTGATTTGATGTGCCTGGAGCACTTGCCTGGGAAGATTCCACTACTCCTTTTAGGTGGAAACAGCCTTGGTTTGGCTTGGTGTGACTTGCACAGTGGGGATCTGATGAGAAATTGCAGTGGCCTGCTATGTACAAGTGGCAAGAGGTAGATGCCACAAGGAATAAATTATACAAAGTGTTATGTAGTAGATCAGGTAGCAGAAGATCTCTTTGTAAGGACATAAAAGGGTCACTTTGCTTTGGATCATAACTGGACAATCAGTCTTAAATATTAATTTCTAAGTTGCTTAACAAAAATAAAGAGAATACTTCACTCAAGAAGTGGGAAACCTCATTAATCAAAGTCGTGGTGATTCTAAAATCTAGTGTGGCCTTTTCTTTCTTTTCCTTTTTCTCACTGCCAGTTCCTGGATGTGCCTCATCCCAGGTGGTTCTTTGAGGTACCATACCTTGAATAGCTTCCAGAACCAAATTTGTGCCTGCAAAGTAATGTTATTTTATCCTCTTCAGCCTTCCTACTCTCAGCTTCTTTCAGAGAATGGAAATGAGGCCAGGCAACATATGATAGAGCTGAGCAAAATCTCAGGGGAAGCTCTGACATCCTAGATGATGCCAGCAAAATGGAGAATGATTGGTAATGGGTTACTGAGTTAGCAATGCTCCTGAGTGATTAACAGGCTTGAAATCCCTGCAGGACTTACATTGTATCTCTAGTACTGGAGCCCTGTTTGGGCAGCAGTAAAAGTGAATTCTGGACAAACATAAAGATTTTCCTGCCAGAAGAGATGTAATAAGGAATATTGAGCTTAGCAGTGTTCCCTGGGGCTTGGATTAGGTGACCTAATACCTCCTTTCCCCTGATTCCCTTCTCCACCCACCAGTGACAGCACTGGCCACTTTCCAGGAGTCAAAAATAGCCATTCTCCTGGATTATTCTATACCTCTGCTCTAAGGAAAGCAACTTTTCTATATTGTTAAACCATCTACTGAACTCCTAACCTTCATTACATAATGCTGCTATTTCATGCATCTGCATATGGGGAAAACATTCCTCAAACATAACTTATTCTGTAAGTTAGATGAATTTCTATTTGTTTCCAACACATAAGTATAAATGACAGAATGACCTTGATCTTAAACTGGCTAATTATATTCACTTCTGGTTGCTTCCAGTCAAACCAGAGAAAGGTCAGATCCATGCAGTTGCCAGCTGTTTCTAAGCTCAGCCCTACTGATGCAGTAAGCAACTGTTTTGTCAGTGTCTGTTTTGGGAATTCCAGAAGTCTGTTTTAACCAAAATAATGGGGGGAGTGGGGCAAAATATTGCAACTCATAAGACAAATTGTGAATTTTCAATTTTTTTCAATGGTCAGGCTTATTAATTTTCAGTATTATGAAGAGAATGAGCTTCCACATTTACAGATGGTATCTGAGAATGGAGAACTTAATTCTAGCTGGACGTTGTGGAATGTGTGGAGGAGGATTTACACCTCCATGTGTTTGTTTCTGGGGTGTCTGTTTCAGAATCCCTTGAGTATTTTAGCTGTCAGCTGTTCCTATACAGATTAGAATGGTTTGGGGGTGGGGACTTTCTGCTCTTCATTGCTTGGGGACCAGTAGATATCAACATCTCACTGGTTTTTATTTCATGTGCTGTTGAATTAATGCTATCAAACTTCTTGGCCAGCACTAGAAGTGGTTCTTTGATAATTCTACTGGGTGCTGCTGCATCAGAGGGTTTTTTAATTAAACACCTTTCTGTCTGTACAGCTTAATCTCCCTATTTATCTGTTTAAGTCCCCAGTTTGCTGGGGAGAATTTCTAGACTAATGGTGTGAGGGTGGAGCCTGACATGGTAGCAGAGATCTTGAGAATGTTGGTTGCTTGTCAGTTTAAGGACAGTTTTATTGATCAGGTCCAGCATAACCCAGTTTGCATTTACAATTCCCAAGAGTTTTGACTCAGTAAAACACATTTTCTAGACAGCTTAGTGGCTATTTACTGTTAGGATTGATATGTGTGCATTGCAGAAGAGTTTCAGGAGGGCTGTCTTCAGGTTTAGCACATTTTGAATGCTCTGCATGGATGCTGGGTATCTTGAATAGAACTTTGTTTTTCTTATCATACTTATCATTCAAATCCTCTTTGAATTCAGGCCTTTTATTTTTAGCAGAATGTGTTATATGGATCAAATGGGAAACATCAGAAAAGTCAAGATATAATGGCTTTGTAGTACAGCAGAGTAATTCAGGCTTCCTGAGGGCTTGGGAATACCCTGGAATAGTAAGAGAGTGAGTTGAGGCATTGTATCAAAATAACACTGACATTTGAGCACTGCTTGTCATGGTTTAACCCCAGCTGGCAACTAAGTACCACACAGCTGTGGGGAGCAGAATCAGAAAGAAAATAAGACTGGTGGGTTGTGATAAGAACAGTCTGATAATTGAAACAAAGTAAAATATTATAACAACAACAACAATAATTGTAATGAAATCAAGAGGAATAATCCCAAAGAACAGCTGATGCACAGTGCACTTTGCTCACCACCCACTGTGTGATCCCCAGCTAATCCCTGAGCAGGTATCAGTCCCTCCTGGCCAGCTCCCCCAGTTTCTGTTCTGGCCAGGACATTCTGAGCATGGAATATCCCTTTGGCCATTTGGGGTCAGCTGCCCTGGCTGGTCCCTCCCAGCCTTTTGTGCACCTGCTCACTGGCAGAGCTTGGGCTGCTCAGTCCTTGGCTCAGGGTGAGCACTGCTTAGCAACAGCCAAAACATCACTGTGTCACCACCACCAAACCCAGATCACAGCATGGTACCAGCTACTGGGAAGAAAATCAACTCTATCCAGCCCAAACCAGGATGTTATTAAGTATTTAAATTCAAATAAGTATTTGTTTGAGGTGGTGTTGCATTGTTGCACTCTTTCTTTCTTTCTTTCTTTCTTTCTTTCTTTCTTTCTTTCTTTCTTTCTTTCTTTCTTTCTTTCTTTCTTTCTTTCTTTCCCCCACTTCACTCTCACAACCAGTCTTAAAGGTACAGAACTTAATATATTAAGTTTAAATATATTAAGCATAACCAGAACAGACAGTTGGGGATAAAAGCATCACAAGGTCACCCCAGGACACCCCTTTTGTCTTTGAGGATGTGCTTACCCAAATTCAGGGCCTCCTAGCAGGAAATGTGCAGTTCTGCAGCTGGTGAGGTGAGGCTGTGTGAACAAGCACTGACAGGAATGCAGCAGCTCTGTTGGGCTCTTGCCAGGGGTTTCCTGGAGAAATTTCCTAAAGGAGCAGATAAATGTAAAAGGACAGATGAATCCAGATTTAAAACTTTGAACTTCTTGCTAACCCTTAAAAGATCCATTCTGTTTAACACCCTTGTGCAGTCAGTTTAGAATTGCCATGTACATGGTTTATCTGTTGCTGTGCAGAAATTGTTAACAGTGTCTAGATAATAATTTTTGAGAGGATTAAGGAAAGGATTTCAGGAAAAATCAGTTGCACTTATTTAAATGGAATGTCCTAATTGGCTTACTGTTTGAATGTGTGCAGCATCTAACAATTATAAAACACCAAGATTTCCTTTCTTATTGTGCACTTCCTTACATCAAAGTGTTTTTTCTTGACTTGAAATGAAGTTGAGAGTGAAGTGCTTGGTGTTGTGTGTTCTGGATCCTGTTTTAGGCACTGCCACCAGACTGTTGTGAGATTGCCTTGCTGGTATTTAATCTCTGTGTCTGGACTTGTGCAGTGCCTCTGCAGTACTTACCTACTTCCAAAATAGGTTTGTTTTAGTGTCCCAGTGCTTGTGAAGCATTTTGAGGCCCTTGGATGAGAAGTGGAGCTGGAATACAAACAGGCAGTTAATGGGACTGAAGTGGGTGAGGGTGAAACTTCTAGGAAAAGTCCTGAAACTCGATGTGACATGAACACAGATGAAAAGTGAGAAGCTAAAAATACTGCTGGAGGTTTGCTGCCTTCTCTATACCTCAGTGATAATGTTTGCTGAATTGATAGCACAGTTCAGAAACCCTTCCCCAAAAGACATTTCTTAGAAATAAATTACAAGGGAATATGAGGACTTGCAGCATTTCAAACTCAGAGCTCACCACATCCCTTTTAAACTCCCCTGGAAAAGTTCCCATCTTCCCTTTCAGTACTTGGTCATAGGCAATATGCTGCTGTTTCTATAGGCTTTATTGTATTGACACAGTTCTCAAACAGTTGTGTGGAGGTAGAAGTAATTGAAGTGTTTGGAAAAGACAAGTGAAAACAAACAGGTACAGTGTTTCACATTACCACAAAACCACAACCTTTGGGAAATCCATAATGAAGATTTTCCTGGGAGTGTATTAATTAATTCCTTCTCCCTTTTGCATGTGTTTCAAAGTAGACTCCTTTCTTTGAATTTCCATAATTCCCCAAGGCCACAGCTAAGTCTGTGCAAAATACTGGACAAGAGATGACATGTACCTGAGTCAGATATTAAGATAGCAAGCTCAGAAAAGCAAGTCTAGAGGTACTGTGTGATTATTGAAAAATAGCTTCTAGTAAAATAGCCAGCTATTTTCCCTTTGGGAAGAACTCATTGTTCTCAGATTCCCAGTTCTCTCCTGCATCTTCAGCATGGAAGTAAAGGAGTAACCTTGGCAGGATTTCATGGGAATAATGCTTAGATTTTACAGAACAAGGTAATCCTGGAGGGGAATTGAGATCCTCCCTCAAGAGGAGCTTCTCAAGCCTTCCAGGAATTGCCAGATGTGCAGGCAAGGAGTGATTCTGTGAGGAATGTTATCTCTGATCAGACACTTATCATTTCAGGAGGCAAGCTCTGTCAAAGCTGAGATAAATAAAGGACTCTGGCAGCTTTCATGCACCAGCTAAGCAGCCTGTCCTGTCAGGAAAAACAGCTCCCTTCAGATGATCTATGTAACAATGTTCATGGCCCACTGACTCTGCCAAAGTAAAAGAGTCAGATTTTAAAATGTGCCCTATTTTGGATGTTGTTTGTGGGTTTTTAGCTGATCAGTTGATTGTTTGAGGAGCTACACTTGGCTTTGAGGTGGTTCAGCTCTCTGGGTACTAACACAGCTTTTCTTCCTGGCAAATGCAGCCACCTCAGCCCTTTTTCTCACTTGTGAGTGGTTGCTGATTTTTGTCTGTGTGGGCACAGATGCAGTGGCCAAGTGGAAGGTCAGGCACTGGCTGGGTGCACCTGCAGCTGTCTCCTGCCAGCAAGCTACAAAACATCTGGGAATACAGTGTGTTGGGTGGAGAGAAGCAGCTTTCCCCTCCAGAGGAACTTTATGTCTACAAGAACTGCACTGGAATAGACTTTGCCCATGCATTAGCACCAAAAATGTATGAGGGAAAAATGAGAATTGGCACCAAGCTTCAGAATTCCTCAGTCTTATTTATATTTTTATTGTAATATTTTTATGATTTTTTTTAATTGTAGCATCAAATATGTTGGTGTGAACTTTAGAGTATAAAATGGGGAAATTGTCCATCATCTGAAGACTTCAGTGATACCTGTATCTCACACTTAGTCTCATCCCTTGTATGATTTTTTTTATAATTCTTTGCATAAATTGAAGTGCAGTGCTTTTCCTTCTGGTAGTTGATGGTGCAGAGAGTTGGCCATCAGTAGAATTTGTCTTGTTTCATATTTGGTATATTTGGTAATGAGTTGGACAGTGGCTTTGCAGACAGCCAGATTGGCTAAATGCATGGGAATGCCCTTCCTCCTTTGAGATTTTGAGGCATGGAGTGTTTGTCAAGCTCACAGGACATCTTGGCTTGAGCACATCTTTTTGCATTAAAGTTCAGGTTGATTTTCCATCTTTTAAGACAGTTGCACTGAGTGACTCCCACTTACAGTTTGTGCTGTGATAGGATTTGTTTGTTTCTCTGTGTATGAGTTACACTGGGTTGTGATGAGAAGGGCAGTGATGATTTGTGTTTTGAAAAACTTACCTGAAGGATCATATATGGTCATGAAATGCATTTAAACAGATGTCAGCTTGATTTTCAGTCCTTCTCTACCTTACAGTGAGTGCTGCCAGTCTTTCTCCCCACATGAGATATTGGAGTATTGAAACAGCCTTTTTATAAAGAGCTCTATTCTATTTAATTTAATTATATGGCAATTATTTGTTTGTTTGTGTTTAATGCTTTTTATTGGGTTTGTTTTGTTTTTGTTTTGGGGGTTGTTTGTTTTTTGTTTTGTGGGGTTTTGTTTGTTTTTGGGTTTTTTGTTTGGCTGGTTGTTTTGGGTTTTTTTTTCTTTGAAAAGGCTGACAAAAAGCCCCCAAGATGGTTAGAAAACAAAAGAACTGAAATAATATCAGATGGATCAAAGTTCTTGTCTTTTGTCCAGAATTCTTTTTCTTGTGAACTTTGCATCTATGTTCAGGGTTTGCACCAGAAGAGAATAAGTTAAAAACAGCTTGTGGAAAGACATTTCTGTTAAAGTAGCTGAGCTTCACTGATGGCTCTGTGGGTATAAAGAGTTCTGAGTATACAAAACCTTTGTTTTTTTTGGTTTTTTGGGTTTTTTTATAATTAATTTTTAGTATATTCCTTGTTTGTTTCCCCTGACCTTGTTTTACTGAGTTACCCAGACTCCTGTGTTTTTTTACTGACAGCCAGATGGCAGAGCAAAATTTGAGCTCAGTTCCCCTGTTACTGTGAGCTCAGGTTGGGTAATGAAACAAGGACTGCAAAAGTAGATTTGGCTGAGTTGGTGTCACCACTGAGAGAGAGGAGATGAAAGGTGAATCCCAGTGAAAAAGGCAGTTCAGTTCCACTAAACTTTGCAAATCCAAGCACAACAGAAGGCTCAGCAGCAGCAGATGGTGGAGACCACAATATCCCTGGAAATGCAAGGCAGTGTTGCCACCTGGCCAAGTTTATTTGTTTATACCATGAAGAAGCTCTGTAGTTCCACTAAAGGCATGGCAGCCACTTGCCCACATCATGGAAGGGTTAAATCATACTAAGGGAGAGAGAAAAAACCCTTCTGGCAGTTGTCTTTGAGAGTTTCTCTTTGAGGAGGGGGATTGGAAATAAATGCCAGTAATTATGTAAAGACCTGTGTAATTTTGTGTGAAATATGAAGGTGGTACTGATTGAGTAACTGTCCTGAAAAAAACCTGTTAGGAGTAAAGTGAGAAACTACAAAGGATGAAGAAAGGAAACAAAGACTGTCTTGGAGGTTAAAATGTGTGAGGATAAAGTAAATGTTACCAAAGCTCATGCTGGGTTAGACTTTGCAAAGGACAGTAAAACAAAGAGATCTATTTCTTAAGCATGTAAGGACAAGCAAGATAAGGAAAAGCAGAAGTGTATTCATAGAGAAGGTGGAGCTGACATAAAATGCAATTTTATGTTTATCAGATAGACATGGGAGCAAAAGAGTCAATGTGCAGCAAGATTGGGAAATGAAGACTCATAAAATGAAGCCAATAGTCTTTGTGTCAGAAGAGTGGGAGAAATGTAAAATGAAATTCTGAGCTTTGTGGTAACAATTGGTGATTAAATCAAGCTGCCCTGATGTGCTTTGACTGTCTCATTCAGGAAATACTGTGTGATCACTGGGTGGTAACAGAAGTATGTCCTGCAGATAAACTAAAAAGAAAACAAACCAAAAAAGTTTAAAAAGTGATCTGAACAAGTACATATCAGTTAAACAGTAGGTGTAACACCTTCTTTTAAGGAATAACTAAAACCTGCCAGTTCTGCAAGGGAAGTCCTTTGACCTCCTGCAGGTAAGTGCTATAAAAGTGTGGCAGAGACTGTGCTGGACTGGCTGGACAGCTTTTATTGACAACTGATACCTCCATGAGGGAAATTGTAGTGCATTTGGACATTCTGGACTTGAGTAAAGAACAGGAATGGTGCTGACACATGGAAATAATTATTGGAACTGGATAAAATGGGGGGAGTAGTACATGAAGTGTGAGTAGCTAAGAAGTTGGCCTAAATTAGAGATGAGAGGTTTTCTTAAAGGAGGAAATAATGGGCTTGGATGTCACCTACAGACTGTGCAGTGTCCCAAAAATTGATCTGGGGACTGTTCTTTTTAATATTGTCACTAAGGTTACCAGCCAAAAAAGAAAAAAACAACAAGGAAAAAAATCTGCTAATGGAATTCAGTGCTGAGGCAACGTTTCAAACCCTCATCAATGCAGAGGAGGACAGGCACATCATTCACTGAGAGCTGCAAAATGTTGCCAACTGTAAGATTAAACTTAGCAACATAATAGTGGAAAGTACCAGGTCATGAACTAAGAAGATGCTGAGAATTTTGGCTACCAACAAAGTGCTTATCAGTTGAAAGCAAAGAAGGAGAAAGATCTAAACATCATAAAAGCCAGGCAGTATTATGTGGCACATAAATAGGCAGGTGTGCTCTCAGCATTGTGTCAGATGAGAGATTTGTGGCAGGGCCTCATCTGGAAAGCCACGTTCACTTTTAATCACCCAGGTTCTGGAAGGATTAATCCAAACTGGGACAGGTGCAGAGACCTAGGGGATGATCAGTGCTCTGAAGAGCTTATCTTCAGTGAGAAGAAGGCTTGGCTTTGTTTAGCAAAACAAAACAAAAGCATGGAAATATTGGGCTCTGTGAATAGTAAGCTGAGTCAAGAGTGGCATGGTATTCAAGCTAAAATATTGCAATTTAAAAAATAAATGGATGAAAGCAGGATAGAATAAAATTCATTGAGTGTTACCATGAATGAAGCTTCTCAATACTTTTCTACAACTGTCTGGTTCACATATCCTTGCAGTTCTTGGGGATTTCTGGGATTTTTGCTTGCAAATATCTCTCTGAGATTTGTCCCTGTGATTCATTTCATTAAAAATTCTGATTGAAAAGTAAATCGATTCAAGTCTATTAAAAGCTTCAAAATTTGGCCTTTTTCATTCCTTCCCTCATCTTTAGGTAGTAACAATATTTCTTTGCTCCTTAACTCTAGATTTCCCTTGGCTGGTGCCAGTTTTAACACACAGCAGGGTTGCCCTAGAGCATTCCTGCTGTGTCCCAGATAATACATCCAGCCTGTGCTCAGCCCTTCCACACAGACCTCATTGCATCTCTAGTTTTTGCAGCTCAAACGGCCCTATTTCCTCTCTCACCTAGCACATTTAACATTCTTTTTAGCATCTATTAGCCAAAACCACTCAGATTCCCTTTTGCAGTCTGGCTTCCCCGTAGTGGCGAACAGGATAATGACGTAAGGTATTCTCTCGCTTTATTTCCCTCCCTCTGCCAATCTCCCAATCACTCAATTTTCTCAAAACCACGAATTCCTGACTGCTGGATTTGTTGTTTGTTGCCTGGCTCGTTCTCAGGTTCCAGTGTGAACGGGCTGGAGGAGCCCAGCCTGGCCAAGAGGCTGCGGGGCACTCCGGAGCGCATCGAGCTGGAGAATTACCGCCTGTCGCTGCAGCGCGAGGAGGAGCTGGAGGAGGTGCCCGAGGAGACCCTGGCAGAGCACAACCTCAGCAGTGTGCTGGACAAAGGGACAGAGGAGGATGTGCCCAGCAGGTCAGCATCATTCCCCAGAAGCTTTTTCTGCACGCTTTGCCCTCCTTTCCTTTTTCTTGAGCTGTTTACCACGCTGCCCTTTCTAACGCAGACATTTGCTCTTGTACTTTCTGTTGTAAAAGCTCACCACTGATACAATCTTGCACGTGGCCAGCCTGTAATAAGCCCCCTGAAGATGTATCCTACAACTTCTCAGAGTGGCTTAATAATAGCCAGACAACGTCTCTGGATGTGCTTTGTAAAAGAAAAGGGTTTAATAATGACAAAAATTAAAAACAGTGTCAAACAAAAGAAATATAAGTTGAACACAGTGTAGAGAACACTCTTACACTGCTAAGGCAGTCCAAAAAAAGCACTTGAGCAGTTCTGTGCAGTCTTTTAAGTGCTGAATGGTCCAGGTGGGCTTTTTGGGCACCTTGCCCAGTGAAATTGGTGACAGGTTTTGAGGTCTGGGTGTCCAACCAGTATCTCTGCTTGGCACCTCTCAGTTACTGGGAAAAGAACATCAAAGTTTCTGGGTCCTTTGCCTTATTAGAACAGCAAGGGATGAGTCTTAAACCTTTCCCTATATGGAAACACCTGCTTGGGTGTGGGAGTCCATTCCTACATGCTGTCAGAAGATACCTACAGCACCATAAAACCATGAGATTAAGTTCTAAGTTGGAAGGGATTTTTTTTTTAATTTAATTTTTCGACTATATCAAAGGTGAGTGAGTCTTTTAAGCAAACAGAACATGCATTCAAATGGAAGAGGGTTCCAAAGTTTCCTTCTTCTCTGTATGCTTTGCATTGCAATTCAAAACCATGTTTGGTTTCAAGATTTAGGCTTGTCAGTTATAATCCTAACTGAATGCTGGTCAGGATTGCAATGCCTGGGGGATATTAATGGGAAGCAACAGCTGTGGCTGTTGAAAAATGTGTTGTACCTTCATGATAATAAAATGAGGGTATATAAATGTGTCTTACCTTCATGAATTTCTTTTTATCTGCAAAATTCTGTGCAAGCATGCCAGGATGCACATCCATGCAGGTAGAGCTACTGAAAACAGTTGCTCCAAGAATAATTGAGAGAAAGAATGAGGAATGATTCTTTCCTTGAGGAAGAATGCTCATGAACTTTATAATCAATCACACACTTCTGCAGCGTCTTGATCTGTTAATATAATTTCTCATCTACTTGTCTTTGTAGCAATAGCAGCCCTTACCTTTCCAGCTCTGAGTCTGTCCAGTAATCTTGGAATAAACTCAGAAAATGCTGTTATTTGTTTGCTGAAACTTAGATCCTACAATCATATTCTATGTATGAATTATCTGCAGATACAGATCTGTACGAGAAATTGAATAATCTTGGCCTGTTTGTGGGAGATTAAAACTATATTTTCTTAATTTATCCTTCCTTTAGTTACCTGCTCATCTTTAGGAATTACATCAACTATGGCAATATAATCATTGATGATCTCAGGGGGTTTTACTCCTTTATGTTTCTACTTCTAAAACAGAAGTGTGGACCTATTGACTGTTGTTATTCTTTGTCTTGATTTCAGTAAATCAAGGACACAACAGGCCTGCTCAATAAATGGCAGAAAACTTACAAAGGCCAAGAGTTAATTTAAAAAAAAGTGGAGTTTTGAATTTTGGCTTGAAGCTGATGGTCGTCTCCAAAAGGTGTTTTGTGAGATTCTGGAGATGGAGGGCAGAACAATATTAGGTTCAATATTATCAAATATTGGCTCATATTAGTACAATATTAGCAAATTTGTTTTTTGTCTTGTAGGGTGTTATATTTAGTTCCTTTTGTTCCACATTCATCCCTCTAACTTGTTATCAGTATGAGTATTTCTGTCTGTAATAGATTGCATTGTGTAATTTTCCATATGAGAAGCAGTGTGGGCAACTCACATTCTGTCATAAGGAGAAAAGAGAAAACACAATCAAATTCCCTGCCAGTTTGACCTGGAAGAATTTATATTCCAAATCCAAATCTGGCAAGCAGTTTACTCAGAAAATGGACAAAGCAGTGTGGGGCAAATATCAGAGAGAGCAGAGGGAGAGTTTTCTAGGGGATGTAGCTATTGGGTATCCAGCTATAACCACTCCATGGATAGACTGCAAAGACAGAAAAGACTGAGAAGGAAAAAAAAGAAAAAAAGGAAGAAGTCTGACTACTTTTTCAGCAATAACAAAAGAAGTTTTGACTCCTGCAGCCAAGCCAACCAAGGCCCTGATTTAATCATCTTCACTGTCTTGGTGCAGTGCTGCAGGGGTAGGAGCAGGCAGAGGAGATGGGGAACTCTTTGTTCCCTCCATGTCTTACAAAAGATGGGTTGATCTTTCAGGGTTCACTGAGGTGGCTGATGGAAATCAGGCAGAGACCTCACATTTTGGTGGCCTCACAGCTTCCCATCGTGCACACAGCTGCAGAGAAAGTTTATGGGAAATAGTATTCCAGAGTATTTTTCAAAAGAAAGTTAATCTTATTTAGGTTTCAATAAGAAAAAATATCAATTAAGCAACTAAACCCAGACTACAGAGTAGTGTGAGGTGTGGGGAACCTTTTAAATGCTTTATTCATGGCCTTTAAGTGGCAGTAACCCCCAGAGTGTCACCTCCAGTGTTGGTGTCATGCCCTGTGTCCTTTCAAAGGAGTGTCACAGGACAGCTTGTGCTCTATAGGTCTGTGTGGCAAGGGAAGGCAAGAGATTCATTGCCACAGTTTAGGTTTCAGTTCCTCTCCTCAGCACTAAATCTGTGTATTTAGTGATAACATAGACCTTTTTCAAATGAGACACTCAACTGCTTATGCAAATTCTATAGAGCAACCTACCTTGGTCTTTGATTTCTGCTTTATAGAGAAATAAAATTGCAGCTGTTGAATTAATTCCTACAGCACAGGATTTCCATGCTGAAAGGAATGCTCACTATACCAGGCCATCTCTCACTGCTGTCTTTCAGCTTCTCATTTCTCAGTATTCAAAGGTCAGACAAAAGCCAAGTGATAAATAAAAGCCAGGGAAGGTAAAGTGAGCTGTGTGGTGAGGAATTTGTCACTCCTCCCCGTGATAAGCCGGCCGGTGCAGGAGCAGCAGCTCATCCCATCCCATGGCAGCAGTTTGGGCAGCACTAAACCTTATTGACAGCACACCAAACCCCCAGCATGCAGCACCTGTCAGGTTTATTTCCATACCAAAGGCTGGGAAAGTAAATCAGGGAGAAGGGGAGCATCACTTTTTATCTCTGTGACAATTTCTGCATAAAGCCTTTGGAGTGTGCTCTGGTCTCTGTGCACTAAGCTCATGGCTTGCCAACACTGTTTATATTCAGTGTTCCACATGTGAAAATCAGGCAGCATGTTAAACATAACTATTGAGTTTATGCTGTAAAAAAGTTGCTTGTAATTTGAGCAAAATAATGTTATTTGTATGCAGAACAGTGAAGAGAATTTCAGAGCCTATGGACAGAAGTGTGTGACAATCAGAGCATGAACAAAATGTTTCCCTTATTAGGTTTGCTATCAAAAATAGGCTCTCAGACAAGTAGATGAATAAAATTATTCAAATATGATAGTACAACTGTACAAGTTGTATTTTATAGACCTACATGAAGTGTAAACTTCATTACTTTCAGTTTGGTGGTTTTCCCTTTCATTGTCCATATGGAATGGGTTCTGCCAAAGGCTGTTAGCCAGTGATAGTGGGCATAAGGAAGCAGCAGAAATACTATTCTCAGATTATTCACCCAAACTTTAATTATTCTCAAACAGTTTTCTCCTTCAGTCAGATGAATTGGGCCTCTTAAGATTTATAAGGGAGGCGTCCAACAGTTGCTCTAATAAATGCAGTTTTGTTATGACAATGGTCTATTAAGGTAAAACAAAGCTAGAGAACCTTTTCACCCTGCAGAGCGGATCTGTGAGTGTGCTGTAGTTGTCATTCATTTGCCAGTGACAAATTTGTAAGAGTGAGCTAGATTAAATGTCACTGGAGAAGTGGTTTCATTTCCTGCCCCTGCTGCATATGCTGAGACACTGTTAGAATTAAACAGAGGTGACTTCTAAAAGGCACTAATGATTTATTGCTTTGCATGGTTTAGACTTTGCTGTGGGAATAATAATCTCATTATTGTAATTATCTTTGCACTGCTTCCTACAGTTTCTTGTCACCATGTACACTGTGTACTTAATTGGATACATATTTCTGTCTGTGATGCAGAAAAGTGAGGAATGTTGGGGCTTTTTTTCTCCATCTCTCCTTAGTTCACATTCTGTATCCTTTGTCTGATGTGTTTTGTATTCTTTCTACTCCCAAAAATTTCTCTGGTTCACAGGGACAAGTGCCAAAATCATCTTGGGTATTTTAGCAGTAGCTGCTGTATCAAAAGACATGACCTTCTACATTTTGACACTGAAGAGCTCTTGCACTATTTTATCAAGAGCAATGTGATAGGAAGAAAATAGTTTCTTCCTGTTGTATTTAATTGTCTTGAACTGTAACAATAAATGCTGCACAAATATTTGGACTTGGCTTCACAGGCACTTTTCTGCTGCCTCACCTTCTTTAAAACAAGCAGGGCAAGGACCATACTGCAGCCCACAGGTGATGCTGTCACTAAAAGGCCCATGAAAAGTTGAAAGCTGAAAATCAATGTTATATTTTAGCCTTATGTGTGTTGAAATGACTTGTTAGTGATATAAGACTGATCAAGAAAACACTGACTTCATAATCTTCAATATTATTATTTATTATTAGCAATATAATCTTTTTTTTTTTTTCCCTAAAACAGTAGTTCAGAATCTGAGATGGAGGAGGAAGATGAGGAGGAAGATGATGAACTGCCGCTGCCTCAGCAGCCCCCTTCAGACTTGGGTGGGGTGCCATGGAAAGAGGCCGTGCGTATCCATGCCCTCCTGAAGGGAAAGAGTGAAGAAGAGATTGAGGCTGAGCAAAATCATGAGATTGAGTACAAATATGATGATGATGAGGAGGAGTATGAAGAGGAAGAAGATGAGGAGTCAAGTGAAGGTTAGCTTGGTTTGTCTTTTTTTTCTGCTAGCCAGCAGGGAAAAAAATGAGTCGAGTATTTGCCATGCAGAATAAGAAAGATTTGCCTTGGAAAACTTTTCTTCTTCTTTCACTTCTTTGTTGCTCTGATTTTTGAGGGAGTTATTGTCAAGGAAAGCTCAAGGTGGCTCATTCTGGATACTGAAGGACTTTGCTCACAGGACAGTTTGGAGTACTAATACTAACACAATATGCCTCCCATCCACCATGGCAACATGTCAATTCACAGCCTTGTGCTGCTGTGTTGGCTTATGGTTGGTTTTGATTATTATTTGGAATTAGATTTGAATGTGCCCTTTGTTCTCTGACAGCAGGAGCTGGAAGCATTGTGGTTGCAGTGTTTTCAGTTTCAGAGTGCCTGGCTAAGGGGTAGTGCCCTGTCACTGTCAGCAGGACACTCCACAAGAAGGTGCTGGTAGCTGTCCTAAGTTAAAAGGTGGCCTTGAGAAATAAGGGAGTTCAGGTAATTTCCCATTTTGGCTTTGAAAGATTTCTGTGGAAAACCTTAGGGAAAGACTCTTTCCCCTGTGTTTGTCTCAGTCATCAAAGTGCAACGTTTGTGCTCAGAATGGACATGTTTCCAGTGTTTCACCACCATGCCAAATTTCTCACTGCTCTTGTCTTTGTCTTTATACTCACATTTCCTTTTCGAGGAGACTTGCAGACTCCAAAGAGCTTTTTTTGTAAAGGTCTTTGGCTGCCTGCTGCAAGCAGAGGTCCAGTTTTTTGAGTCTTAGTGGCAGTGTCGTTGATGAGCTCAGCAGGCTCCTTGGCTACTTTCTCAACATAGGAGCTGAGTGTCCATGAGTGAAGTCTGTGGGAGTCAAGACTTCTTTCTAAGTGTGGTAAACATGCCTGTTGTGTGTTCAGTCTGCTGAGCAGTGCTGTCCTTGGAGGGGTGTTGTTCCATTCAAGCAGATTCCCTGTGGAATACAGCAGGAACGCGGGGAGTTGCAGCATTTCCAGGCAGTTTCTCTTTTCTGATCCTGTCCTCTCTCTCTGTTTCTCTCTCTCCCTCTCTCCATGGCTTGTGTGTGCACACGGGTGTCTGGTGTTAAATGTGGATGTGTGCTTCCCTCTGCTGTAGAGGGGGAGTATAACCCCTGGGAGAGAGAGCTGCAGCAAGGCCTCTGGCTCCAACGTCTCTCAGATGAAGAGGACTCGGGTACACACAAAGGTACCCCTGCACCACCTCCACATCCCCACAGGACAGGGGAAGGCATTAAAGAGCAGGTCCCACATGAAGAGTTTCTGTGTTTTGTTTAATTGTGTTTGTTTAACCAGCTCCCTCAAAGCTGATTCAGTAGCTGTTGTTCATCTCCTAGTTCAAGTGCCATAAATCACATCTGTCATTGCCACTGGTTGTAGGAAGGTGATAAAGCTGCCAGGTACCTCAGGATTTCTGGAAAACCTGGGCAATTTCCTTCAGTAATTTGCATGAACAGGGATTTGCAGGTAATAAGGAATATCAGATTAGCTCTATACGTGCAGACTGCTTGCACCTGTGCCTTATCTCAGACACATGGGACACATCAGAAGTACTGCCTTTGGCCTGCTTGTGTCAGCAGATTTGCTTTTTTTGTTGTCCTCTGTGTGTGTCTGTCTGTGGGGAGAGTCTGGAAGGAAACTAATCAAGCTACAGCAATCCCTCAAAATTCTTCAAACAGTTACATAATATTAATTGTATTATGAATTAATATTAAGGTCATAAAATTAATCAGACATTCAAATCTAACTGGTTGTCTCATTTTCCATGATTTTTCCATGATGAATAATCTCTTGCAGATTATTTTTGATAGTTGTTTTTTTTGTAACACTTGGTCCTAAGAATTTATTAATCTCCTGTTCCCTCAATGTGTTTCATTAGAGCCAGAATGTATAAGAGAAAAATCCAAGTGCCTTCCTGCATGTAAGGGGGCATATGCAGTAGTCAAACTGCATATTTTACAGTTTATGGTTGTAATAACAGTAGCTTAGCTTCTGACTTTTTTTTTAAGAGGAAAAAAAAAAGGAAGAAGCACTATAATTTTTTTGCTATTTAACTTTTCTGTGATAAGAATGAGAAATATTAATAAGGTGGCTGAAGGGCATACCTGAAGAAGTTCCCCCGTTGCAGTTTCTAGAGTGCTTCAGACCTGACTCTTAAGGAGTTGGTTTGCAGGTGGCTCTTTACTCAAATAAAGTGAAAACATTGAGCCTGCCCACAGTTTATAAAGTGGTGGTGGGTGCTACAGTGGAAATGGGAGAAAGCTGCTGTCCAAATCTAAGAGCAATTAATGCTCAGCTTCCTGCAAAGCTTAGCAGGCAGTCCTGAGAAAGGCTGTGCCAGGTGTTGTTTGAAATTCTCGAGCATTTAGACATTAAAGAAGTGTTAGGTTTGCCTCTAAGCCAAGCAGCAGCCCTTCATGTCTGGCTGTGCTGCTCATTATTTGTTGGAAGAGGTGAGAGGGACAGGACAGGCTCAGGCCTCTGTCCACAGGCCTGTGGAGAAACTGAAGGTGGGTGTGTTACAGTGGTCTAAACCCCAGAGCAATGTACTTTAAAATGTGCAGATCATGTGGGACCTGCTCTTTCTGAGCCTTGCTGAGGGAATCTGTACCTCTCAGCCCTTGCTGGCAAACCTAAACCTTTTAACCAGACCTTTGTGTGGCCATGCAAATGCTAACTCTACTCATCCTGGGGCCTGCATGCGAGTGCTTTGGAACAGAGTGAGAACAGCCCAGGTTCCTGTCCCTGCAGGATGGCCACAGCCTCTGGAAACCCCTGTGGTTGTGCTGTTTAATCCAAAAACTCTCTGGGGAGGCAACAGAGACATAAAGCTGCTGAGAACTTGGCTACCTTGTGAATCCTGCTCTGCATTTGAGTTTGTGTCTCTGAGCCCGTTTCCCTTTAATAACCATCTGCTGATTCTGTCCTTCCTGCAGTTCCTTCTGCCTGTTTCTTCTGCCAAATCTCACACATAGTCATTCCTGCAATGGGAATCCCAAACACTTTGTCATGTCTGGGGAAAACATGGCTGGGAGAGAGGAACTTGTTAAAATGAGACAGCAGGAAATAATGAGTGCAAGCTCTAAATGCTGATCATGTGTCTTGTTTCCTTCAAACACTAGAGCACCATACGAAAATCTTAACTGCTTTTGAGGTTCTAAACTGCTGCAACAGTGCTTTGCCCTACTCAGTGGTAATCCAGTTGCTGTGAAAATTGACTTTCTGCTTTATAAAGTAAGTGGGCATTTTCCTTTCAGGTTGAGACATTTGCTTTTGAAGCCCACTCCTGCAGGTGATCACCTGTCCCTGCAGAACCAGTTATTTTATTGTGGATAAGTGAAGCCTGAGTTATAGAACCAGAGCAGACACCAATAGAGACAGGGTCTATAAATTTAATACCTCAGAGTAAGTGCTCCCAAGGCAGGTGTTCTGCAGAAGTTAAACAAGCCCAGCAATTGCTTTAGGTGCCCATTGTTCTCTTTGACATCCCATAAGTAGCTGAGCTTTGTGTAGGCAGGTAATTGAGGAGTAATGCAATTTCTCTTAAACAGAATAATTTGTGTGACAGGAATTCCCTTCTGGGGAGCTGTTAAGCTGTTAAGTCACAACCAAAACGCTGTTATCCTTCAGAAAAAAAATTTCTCCCTTTGAACAAGTCAGTACAGAAGAGCCAGGAGTAAACAAAGTTATGTTTTAGGTGCTAAAATTAGCATATGCACAAACACAGATAAAATTCTCAGATCCATCATATTATTTAATTCACAAAGTGTGTACCCAGACTAGAAAGAAGTGCCTAACCCAATAGTAGGGAATGAAAACCCTTTTGTCTCCATCAATCAGATGGAGATTGCCCCTCACCTTTAACAGCAAGACATCTTTGGCAATAATCACAACAAATAGGCTGAAGGAGCTGGGAATTTCTGCTAAATTGGTATTTACATACCACATGCTGTGGGACACCCAGAGAACCTCTTTCATTTCAGCAAAGCTTCTGGCAGTAGACACGATGTCCAAAGATGTTTTTAAGCACATCCCTGTGCCTTTGGAATGGCGTTTCTCAGCCTTGAGGGGAGCGTGAGGAGCGCTGTGTCGGTGTATGCGTGCGCACACAATGCTGAGCTTTTTCTGTCTGCAAACTGACCTCAGCCAATAATATTTTCTTTTCTTATTTCCTTTCCTATGATGTGCTACCTTTCCTTTCCACTGTTCTCCCATCTTTTCCTCCCTGCCCCTTCATACACCCTGCCTACAACCTGTTATGCCGTGCCCTCCTCCTGCTAGCTGGAAACCTTAGGCTGCAGCAGATTGTAAATCCGGTTGATCCTCTGGAGATCCTGGCAGATGTGCACTGGACACACATCCGTGAGAAAGAGGAGGAGGAAAAAATGGTCTCAGCCTCAAAGTCCTCCACCTCCAGAGGTAATCTCTCCCAAGCCCCACACCATCAGTTCTTGGATCACAGTTGCAGCTGTTTAACTCTGTTGCTTCTGCGCCCCTTCAAGAGCAGTGACTTCAGCAGGGGCAGCAGTGATTGAAAGGAACTGCTTTCAAATTGCACTGAAATTACACTTGGTTAAACATTTTGCTTTTCAGGTCAGTGTCTGTTTGAAATTGCTGCTTTCTCAGCTCTGTGACAGTGTGACTTCTGACCTATTTGTCTGTCTGCTTTGACTCCGTAGCGTTTTTCCTCACCATACACAATTTAATAGTGCTGGCAGTCAGCCCTCTGTAACTGACTTGGGATGATAATAGTAGTAATCTCCTGCTTTTTGTGGCAGTGAGGACTCTACACCTTTTAGGGAAAGCTGGGAGGTTATGTTGTGTAGCCACTACAGCAAAAACTGAACAGGGGCAGCTTCTGTATTGAGTGTATCTCTCTACTGCTTCTTTTCCAAGTTTGTAACTACATCTGATATTAGCAGGGAATGATGGCAGTCAAAGGGCTTGCAGATCTGATCAGTGGGAGGTTTGGCTCCCTGTGTTTAAGATTTGAGAGTATATCAACCTCTGATGTGCAAGTTACCAGTAACTCAAAGAAAAACTTTGGAGGGAGTAATGCAGATAGTCAGATCTCATGTGAGCACCTTCCAGCAGTCCCTGCTGACCTTGTTCTAGGCTATGGTACAGTGTGTCTTTAGGTAAGTATGTCATAAGTGCTTTATCTGTGGGCTTAAATCAAAGTTCACCCTGCAGCTGATGAGCAGTGATCTTCTCTTGCTCTGCAACCACTGACAGAATTGTAGAGGGAGAATATCTGCTGTGAGAAGGGGTGTCTTTCACAAGAAAATGAAATCAGGTTAAAAATCCACAGCTCTACCTCATGATACTTGATTCTCTTCTATTCCAGATAATTGTCTTTTCTTTACAGTTTTAGATGCTTGGTGTAGAGGCTTTTAAATCCTGGTCTAGCTTGATACACAGTTCCAGATCAGTTTGGCTATACTTATATTTGCAGTTTGTAGAATGCACTGGGATTTTCTGGTGTGAAATCAGCTCCCTACAAATAAGAGATGGGTATTTTGTTCCCTCTGCAGCCACAGAAATAGGCTGTGTTCAACTGTCTGTAATTTTCAGTATTCCTAGAGTGGTTGGTTAATGTTTCAAAAGCACAAAGTAAAAAACCTTAACACAGTTTCTGAAGTTTACAACAATTAAGGTTACTTTTGCTTCTGCTTGGGGGGGGTCTGTGTCACTCTTGTTTCCAAATTTTTATTTTAATTTGTAATTTATAATCCTTACTTTTTCTGTGGGGTACTATTACAGTTGCCAGCAATAGATGATCTTTCCAAATTCCTTTGGAAAGGGAGTCAGAACTTCCTTTCTGTGCTCTGAAACTGGGCCAACCTAGGACTATCTTGATTTATAATTAGCTGCTTCTGTTGCTTTGTCATATGGTAGAGGTGCAGGGTATTATCAGCAGTTTGGGTATTTAAAAGGCTGTAAGTTTTCAACCTGAGTTCACTGGACAGATTGTTGCTGGCTGAGGGGCTGTATTCTGTGATCTGAGGTGTTTGGGGAGCCCACTGGCAGCAGCAGTGATCAGGATTGGTGTGACAGCCTGGGACAGTGTCACAATTCCCACAACTCCTCTCCTCCTGCTTTGGGAGCTCTTCTTCCTCTGCTGGGCAGCACAGGTTCTGGGACACCTGGGACTCCTCTCTCATTGCTCAGCTCTTCCTTCTCTCAGTTTCCCTCCTCTGCAGAGTTCTGAGGGGAGCACAGTAGCAGCAGCCTGCTGCTCAGATGTTGTGTTCTCCTCCCTGTGCCACACACATCTCCTCTAACATTACAGATCCCAAAGGAAGATTAGGCCCCTGACATTTGTGTGTTATCTCAATTTAATTCTCAAGCCTGGAATAATCAGTTGTTTGAAATTTCATCGGTTTTACTCCTGAATTTGCTACTGAAAAACTTCCTTCTGTCACTCTTCTATTTTCTGACTGATGGTCTGATTTTGACTTCTTACAATTTATTGTTTTTTAAATTCAGCGTCCGACCTTCCCTCCGTACGCCATGAGGCGGTAAAGGCGTGGCTGGAGACGGTCCCTGGAGGTAGTTTGGTGATGTTCTCTGTATTCCACTGCACAATAACCCTGCCCTTCTCCATGCCTTCAGCAGCTCAGCTGTCCTTCCTTTAACCCTGGAACTCACAGCCCTGTCGCTACTGCATGAGTGGACGTGGAGGGGAGGGATGGGGAGAGTGCATGCCCGCCTTGCTCAGACAGCCCCTTCTCGCATGAACTCCTCATTCATCGTGAGCCCTCCCAGGGCAGGCCAAGGACAGCTTCTCCTGGGGCAGGAATGGAGGAGGGAGCCAGCTGAGAGCTTTGATTTCCTTCCTAAACTGAAGATGGGGCCAGTTTTTCTTCCCCCAACCCTTAGACTAAAAGAACGTGGGGTTTTCTTGCAGTTGAAAGGGTTGAGTGACAGAGTGCTTCAAGCAATTGCATTTCTCTGTAGCATTTGCAAACTGTAGTTAAGTGGTGGAGTGCCTGTCAGCACAGAAAGTTCAAGATTCTCAGTGCCCAGGGTTCCAACATCAAAGAAAACAGGAAAGAAGAATAAGTTGAAGCTGAGATCTTTGGGAATAGTGGGGGTTGTTGTATCTCTTTTGACCTGGCGTTCACATTATTCAGGAAAGCCTCAGGGATGTTGAAGGACGGTAGAGCTCAGCTGATTTTTTCTTTTTTGTGGTCTCTCTAAGCTCTATTACAAGCCTGAAGATTCTGGGATGACAGTGAGGGAGCCCAGTGTGTAAAGCTGTGAAGGTGTCTAAATTAGTGGAGCAGTGTGTGCTAGGTAGTTGATCTTCAGCTGAGTTGCTTTGGCACATCAGAACAGCCAGCTTGCCTTTAAAACTTTGCTTCTGCTGCTGCTTTGGCAAGTCAGCAGTGTTTCCAAGGTGTCTGCACACCGTGCAGGCTGCTCACAGCTGCCAGCTAATCCCAACCAAGTGCTGATCCTGGTTCCTGGCTGCCCTAGTGTGTAACTTGTGAGTTACTGTGTGACAGCTTTTGGCCTCTTGCTCCTTATCCTAACTGCATATTTGTATATGCACAGTATTTGTATCCTGTAAGCAGGCACCTGCAAGCTTCCCGTGTCCCTCAGAGTGGGATCCACCCTTGCACCAAGTTGTTACTTATTAATGCATCTGTAATCTTCCCTTGAGTTTTTTGTACCAACCTATTTAAAACCTGATTTTCTCCTCTTTCTCCAACACAATCTTTTTGTGTGTCACATCCATTCATGGTTTCTGGATCTGAAGACCCACACATACGTAGTGGATTCAGATATTCTTAACATCAGTCATGTTTTTTGCTATTTTTGATTAAGATGACTCACATTTGCTGTTGCCATAAAGCCATTCCATGACATTATCATTTCCAAAATAACATAAGCTATTGCATACCTAAACAACAATCAGACTGGGACACGGTTTGGTTTTGTTCAGTAGATTTATAAATGCTCCTGTGGGCAGTCCAGCCTCTGCCACATGGTTCAGTTTTCCTGTGCTTGACATTGGTGAGGGTCTGGATTTAAAAATCCTCTGATGTAAAGGAATAGGCCAGTATGTTTTCACAAAGGAGTGGAGCTGCCTTTTCACAGTCGCTGACAGAAAATAAACTAATCCATACATTTGTCTGTCTGAATAATACCTCAGAGCATGGAAAATAGGAAATTCTCAGGGTGAAGGAAGAAGACAAACCACCTGCTGAAGGGTGTCTTTTGTAATAAGCAAAAACCTGTATTAAAGGAGAGGCTGCAAGACCTCAGTTTTAGGGAGGGTTAGTTTGTTTTCAAGATTGCCTTAATTAGCAATGCAATGATATAAATTGTTCCAAGAGCCACATCGTCACTAGTAAATAAAAAGGATCAGGAACTGGAAGTGCTCACCTTTTTTTAATATTTAAATTATGTTTAATTAAAATGTTTAACCAAAAAAAAAAAAAAGCAAATCATCCATTGCACAGGTTTTTTGAAAAGTTTTGTTATCATTTAATACTGAGATTTATACTGTACACTTTGGTCTTGTCTCTCCTCCTGTAATTAAATCTTTTTAAAAGCAGTAGTGTCAGATGTCCTAGTTTTCAGAGTTACAAATTCAAGAATCTCTTCTTTATTTTGACCCAGCAAATCAAATTGTGGTCTGTAAATGAAAAAATACCAATGTTTTGAATATGTAATTTGAATTACTTCAAAGTGCCTCAATTAATGATCTGTAACAGAAAAAATGTTTTTTATATGTCATTTTAATTACTTTAAAATATCTCAATTTGTGCACTAGTTGCTTGTACAGCATATGCACTTTCTTAGACCTTATTACCAAAGACTGCTGTAGCTGCACAGAGTTAAACAGTTTCCAAGTGTAATAATGGTATATCCCAAACCTAGACTCTGTCTTTGACTTACACCCTCAAAGCCAGTTTCAGTTTCAAAGTGAACAGTCCTGGTTAATTGTGAAGTTCAGCTTTGACCTAATACACATCTGCTATCAAGTGGTGGTAACTTGATACTTGTTCTGTTGTGGTAGAGAAAAACCCAAAATGTTCCTGGAAGAACAGTAACCTTTATTGTGGTTTGATGTCCTCCCAGTCCCCTTCTCGTTTAATTTTTCACAATGCCTCTTGCTCAGAAAAGCCCTGGCAGCTTTCACTGCAAGGAGTGGGACTCTCCAAGGGCAGGCATTCCTTGCTTCACTGGAGTCTGGGAGTGTCACTTCACCATAGATGTCTCTCCAGGTGACACATTTCAGGATTTCTTGTTCTGACAGAAATTGATAAACATCTCCAGTACAAACTGTTGGTGCAGTTCAATATCGAACCTTTTCACTGTGTAGTGTTTGTTTTCTTTTCTTTTTTTCCCCTCAATATTTGAATATATTCTAGCTCCATGTGAGGAGGAGGATGTGGAGGATGAGCTGGGCACAGAGCCTGCAGACACAGAAGGGCAGGCAGGTGAAGAGGGAGACACGGGTGCAGAGCTGGATGATGGTAGGGTACCACTGTGCAGCCTTTAAACCTCTTGTGTGAACACTTTGCATGAGGGTACTTAAACCTGGTCTTATTTTTAGAGGTGTGGGAGTTTGTTTCAAATGTTCAAGTGGGAGCCAGGAGTGAGGGACAAAAAGAAAGAGAAGAACCTCAATGTCCTGGATTATGTAATGAATTTCTCTTGTCCTCTCACCACATGTCTTGTGTCTGTATTCAGTACTCATCCTAATGAATAACAGAAATAGAATTAAATTTGTGAAAGTTCCATAATACTATGTCAGAGTCCTTCTCTTGCTATTGTAAAATTAACTGCATATGGCAGAAAACATCCAAGATTTTCCAGAGAACTGATAAGGCAGTTACTGATTTAACTCTTTGTACTAACAGTCCAATCATTTACTGCTTACATTTACTTGCTGAAATGACTAATTATCATACCAAAAAAGGAGTGAACATTGAAGTGTTCAGGTGATGAAGGTGGTTAGCACCATGTGAATAGAAATTATGATGTCCTGGTGGATTTGTATCCAAGTTTTTTTGGTTTTCCCATCCATGATCAGAAGACATTGCATCTGATGCAGAAGCGGAGTTCCGCTTACGTCAGGGTGGTGCAGAAGAGCCAGGACTGAAGGTCTCTGAGGATGAAGAAGATGAAGAAGAAGAAGAAGCAGAAGGTGCTTCTGGCAGTGTGACAGAAGGTAATCACTCTCTGTTCAGTGCTTGAATGGTGTTAATTGCATTTGAGATAGTCTGTGCAGTTATGGGATTTAGGAGAGGAGAGTCTCCTGGATTCAAACCATCTCACTGCTCTCAGTGGCTGCACTTGTATTAACATTTTGAGAAGCATGTTCTGAATCCATTAATTACAGCTTTGTAAAATGTGAGAACCCTTCTAACTGCTTTTTCTTGTAAAAGTTGTTACATTAAAACCTTGTACCATTTTGGACATCTAAAAATTTTTGTTGCATTCCAGATGTCCAATCTAAAATTTGTAAAAAGCTGAGAAATTTGTCATTACTTGCTGTGTATAACGTGAAAAAAAAGGTAGAATATTAATGGTTGATGTATTTTTGGAACATTTTTTCTTTCCCTAGATCCATGCAAGCCATCCATCCCTATCCAGCCCTCTAGTGACAGTGTCCTTCCTCTGTCTCCAGCTGCTAGTCCCAAAGCAAAACAAGCAGAGGTAAGAAAGGGAGTCTTTGACATTTTCTACTTAGCACCTGTAGTTCAATAAAAGTTTGTTGGATAAACTAATGAGGACTGACAGCAGTGGGCTCTCCTCCTTTCCTGTCTCTAATATTTATGTTGATCTTGAAGTCTGACTTAATTTAGGCTTAAAATATGATGTATACTATCTTTCTTTCCTATCCTCAGAGTGCAGTGGCTCTATCACACCCACACAAGTTCCCATCACGAAGCCCCAGGCAGAATTATACAGGGTATTTTAATTTCAGTGAGCAGTTAGCAACATGTATGTATGATAAATGTGGGGAGCCATAAGTAAGGTGTTTCCTGTTTAGCTGGTCTGGCTGCCTTTTATGTGCCTTTTATGGCTTTTATGTGCCAAAAGCAGATTCTGTACAGTTGCAGTTGAAAATTACAGTAGGAACCAAAGGTGGTGCCTCTTTGTTCCAGAGTTCAGCATAGTTCAGCTTAAGGAAGTGAGGCATGTCAGTGTTGTACTGTCATGTTGCAAGTGTACTGCAGTGTGTAAGAGCTGGAAGTACATGACCCTTAAAATGTTCCATTCAAATTTTCCCTTCCAAATGTTTTGTTGGTTTTTTTTCTTTTTTAAGAAATTGCTAAAATATTGTCTTGGAGAGTTCTGGTATAGACCAGTTTACTTTTAGAGTGGGCTGAGTCTGGTTTGCTGACAGCAAGTGCTGACAACATTCACTTTCTATTAAATTAAAGTTTGTTTTTTTGATGGCAAATGATTCTATCAGACACAGTTATTGTTTAGCAGAGTTTAGGACATTAAATTAGTATTTTGATACTTGGATGGTTTCCTTATTTCTAGCTTTGTTAAAAGAAAAAAAAAAAAAAGGAATTGTAGTCGTGTGTGCTCAGTGATTATTAATATTCCCCTTTTTAATTTTTCTGTAGGATGTAGAAGATCCCCTGGCTGAAGTGTGCCGTGCAATAAAATCCCCAGAGCCACGCTTTTTTCCTGAGCCTTTCATTCTTGAGGAGAGACCAAAGGAGGAAATTCCCAAAGACAGGAAAGCAAAGAGCCCTTTGGTGCCACCATCTCCAGTGCTGTCCCAGCCAGTTGCATCCCCAGAAGCCATTGCAGCCCCATCACCAGCAGAGTCTCAGCCAGGAGCACCAGCCCTGGCCTCAACCCCAGCATCTGCTCAAATGCCTATCTGTTCCCAGCCTTTGCCTTCTGCTGAGACATCCATTCCATCCCCAGTGGAGCCTCCAGTGTGTTTCCAACCTGTCCCAGCCTTAACATCTACTCCTTTAGCCAAATTGGCCCTTAGGGGCCAGGATGGTGGGGTGGAAAAACTGGGGAGCCCAACTACTGCAGAGGAAGCCCTGAAAAGGAGCAGCCTTGTGGAGGAGTTCTGGATGAAGAGTGCTGAGATCAGGAGGAGCTTAGGGCTCACCCCTGTGGACAGAAACAAACGCTCAGAGAGCAACTTCACCGTGTCTGCCCTGGAGGCAACTCCTCAGAAGACTTTCAACAGCAGGAATATTTCAGGGGATGAAAGGATCCATCCTGTGAAACCCCAGCCTGCCCCAAGAAGACAGGGACTATCCAAGTTAGAAAACGAGCAGATTTCTCTGCTCACTCCCAAGTCTCCATCAGAAAAAGAGCTCAAGATTCCCAGTGAAGTACGGGGTGATGTCTCCAGCAGCTCTGGGCTTGGCCTTCAGGAGAGCTCATCTAACATGAGAACCATGGCCAGCCAGAGCTTCAACACTTCTGACTCCACCATGCTGACTCCCCCATCGAGCCCGCCCCCGCCGCCTCCTCAGAACGAGGAGCCGGCCACGCTGCGCAGGAAGAGGTACCAGGCCCTGTGGCAGAACGAGGTTGAAGCCAGGTCACCTCCAACACCAGCATCAACCCCTCCTGCACCCCGGGCCCAGGAGGCAGCCCCTCCTGCCAGGGAGGCCCCCCCGGCCAGGAGGGACGACGTGCGGAAGTCGTTCGCCGAGAGCGTGGACGAAATCCCGTTCGCTGATGATGTGGAGGACACCTATGATGACAGGACTGAGGACTCCAGCCTCCACGAGAAGTTCTTCACACCTCCCACCAGCAGGCCAAGGCCAGAGAAGCCACATCTTTTGCCCTTGGTCAAAGAAAACGGTGGTCCACCCTCGATGGAAGGAGGGGTGCACCAAAAGAAGAGACTGTTCCCTGACATCTCTGTGGAGGCCAAGGAGCTCGCTGAGGAGAGGATGAGAGCCAGAGAGAAGTCTGTCAAGAGCCCAGCACTACGTGATGCCATGGCTAAACATCTGTGTAAGATGAAAGACATGGAGATGCCCACTGCTGTTACTGTTGGGGCTGCAAGGGCAAGAAAGGCATCTTCTATGCCCTTGAAGACCAAAGAATTGTTTTATGAGTCTCCAAAGCATTTGGCCTTGAAATTAGCAGAGGGATCGGCACGAAAACATAATTCTGCTGAGAAGTACTCCACTCCTCCTGCAGATATGGCTGGACCTGAAGGGTCTGTCAGCTCCTCAGAAGGCTCCAGTGGGAAGAGTAAGAAAAGAAGTTCCCTCTTCTCGCCTCGTAAGAACAAAAAGGAGAAGAAATCCAAAAATGATAGCAGGCTTTCTGACAAATCTAGTGGTGGGACAGAGGAAGCAACAAAGCCTAGGTCGTTATGGAAGTCTGTTTTCTCTGGCTATAAGAAAGACAAGAAGAAAAAGGCTGATGAGAAATCCTGCCCAAGTACTCCCTCAAGTAATGCCACTGTGGATTCTGGCAAGCACAAACCCTCTGCACTGATTACAGCTGCAGGTATAGCAGATAAGTGCCTTTACACTGTGCCCTTTTCCTACTTTTCCAAGGTATCTTTGAAAGTAGTTTTGGTTTGTTCTGTCATTCAGCTGCTCTGCTAAATACTGCTGTTCCCCAGTGTCAGTTGGCAGAGTGGGGTAAGTGCTAGGGACTAAATTTGTGTATCTGCATATTGACAGAATCCACTGAAAAAAAATGGATCCCTAACTAAAATCTTAACTCTCAATATGTACAAGGCAGCACATCTGATTTATCTTAGATTTGAGAAATAAGCATTATCTGTTGGGATTTATGACATTCCATCCCTACTTTAAATCTGATCTTCATCTTTTCTTTGGCCAGTCTCTTTTCCTTCTTTCCACCTGGCTCCATGGAAGCTGAAGACTGCAGAGATGCTGTTATTCCTGTTCTCAGGAACCTGGTGGCTCTCTGCTGATCTCTGAAGGAGGGATTTGGCTGTCTCCTGTAAATCTTTCCCATTCCCACCAGTTGCAGACAGAGATGTTTAATGACAGTTTGGGATACAGTAAAGAAGTTACCTATAAATGTGATTGAAAGCAAACATGTTACATTTCTCTGGCATTGTACAAACAGCCAAAAGAGAGCCAGCTGCTGTCATTCCCAGTGCTGTATCTATCCCAAGAGCATTGATAGAGCACAAAAAGAGAGCCATGGCCATTATTTTTAACAGCTTTTGAAGAAAATGATGCTCTCTTAGCACAGCTCAAACTCATGCTGGTCATTTTGTGGAGCAGGGCTTCTTTGATCCCTCCCAGGTAAAACAACTGACACTGACATAAAAGAACTGAGTATTTTTGGTGCTCAACTCAAACCTACAACTGAGCTCTGAAGGGTTTACAGAAAGGATTGTTACCACTTCTCTAACTTGCCCTTTCTATTCCCAACTTCCCAGATTTACAGCTCCGTCAGCACCTGAGTTTCTCAGAGGACTCTGACCTCTCCAGTGATGATATTCTGGAACGTTCCTCCCAGAAATCCAAACGAGAGGTATGTAGGTGGGAAATGCATTTATATGGATCTGGCACCATTCAGGTCACAGACTCAGAGAATCACATCAGAAATTGAGATGATTATTGTTGTTGTTTCTACTCTTTCTCCCATGGAGCAGGTTTTCCTGTAAGTCAGCTGTCTGGCCTATCTAAAAAAGATGGTTTCACTTGTTTCCATGATTACAAGCTACTCTCCACTGTTGTTACAAGAAGGATCCATTGTCTCACTGTCCCATTACTCTACTGGGCACTAAAAAGGAGATGAACTGGCCTGTAGTTTCCTGGGTATTCCTTTTTCCCCTTTTCAAAAATGGTGGTTTTTTCCCCTTTTCTAGTCAGTGAGAACTCCACCAGACTGCTGCAGCTTCTCACATATGATGCACAGTGGTTTAGGCCCTTTCTTTGCTTATTCCCCCAGAACTTGTGCACCTGTAAGTGCCTTAGATGTTCTCAAATGTGACTTTTTCCTACATGGGCAGTCCTTCATTCTCCCAACCCCTTCTGTGGCTGGGATGGTGTGGCTGGAGCCACTTGTGGTGAAAATCAAGGCAAAGTTAGAGTACCTCAGCCTTTTCCATATCCTGGATAACCAGGTTTCCAGTTTCCTTCTGGAGAGAGCCCATGTTTTTCCTGGGCTTCCTTTATCACTGACACACCTATAGAAGCTTTCCCTGTTGCCATTGATGTCCCTGGGCAGATTTAATTCTGTCAGGGCCTTAACTCTCCTAACCTGACCCCTGGCTGCTTGGAGAATTTCTCTGTATTCCTGCCAAGCTACCTGCCCTTGCTGCTACCCTCTGTAGATTTCCTTTTTTCTGTTGGAATTTGTCCAGGAGCCCCTTGTTTATCCACACAGCCCTTCCAACATTTTTGCCTGACTTCCTCTTCACTGGGATGCAATGTTTCTGAGGTTGGAGGAGACAATCCTTGAATATTAACCTTTTCTGGTTAATCCTTGAATGTTAACCAGCTTTCCTGGGCCCCTCCTCTCTCCAGGGCTTTATCCCATGGCACTCCACTAAGCAGATCCATGAAGAAGCCACAGTCTGCTCTCAAGTCCAGGGTAGGGAGCTTGCTGTGCACCCTCCCTTCTGACCTAAGGATTTAGTTTAATTCCACACATTTATGTGTGGAAAATGTATGGTGAAAGCAAAGTTTCAAAGCTAGTTGTTTTTAAATTATTTGATTCAATTTTAGAATGTCACTATTAATGCAAAAAGAAGGGAATCATTTAAGGAACTGTTTGATCATAGTAATGAAGAATCCTGCTTTCATTCCTGAGAGTCTCTAAGCTCTGCTAGACAGAATTGGCAAGGTTTGGAGGAATATGTAGAGATTTTATTGACCCCACAGAACACTAAGACTCTTCTGGTACACCAAAATTCAAACTGTGTTCCCACTGTTCTTGCCTGGTGGTGCCTGGTACACGTGTTAAAAAAGCTCAAGAAGAAGAGAGCCTCTGGGAGGGAAATGTCACAGGCAAAAATCAATCTCTGATGCCAAGTTGATCCTTGGCTGGGATGGCAAAGGTGTGGAAGTACTGCAAACTGAAGTGTCATGTGAAATGCTTTCTAGTATATATAGTGGAATGAACTAGAATAGCTAATGAATTAATTTAAGGCTGGTGGAAGAAATTGATGAACTAAATAGGAATTTTCTGTATTTACTTATCTCTCTTTTAATCTCTTTCCCTAGTTGGTCTAGATCTCATCTGAGAGGAAGATTATTTTGTTTTTATTTTTTCCCTTTTTTCTCTCCCCCTTCCATTCCCTCTTGCATGCCCTCAAGGTGTTTCATGAGAAATTCTGCATTTTTCAAGAGATGCAGAAGAATGAGGTACCTGGGGCCAGCAGAGGACAGATACCCAATACCTGGGGTTCAGATAAGAGTGACAGACTTTTTCATCTGCCTTGATGGTCATTTTTTTTCTCTGCTGGGCCACTTAGATTTCAAAAGGCTTTTGCAGAAAGAAAGATCACATCTCTAAGCACAGGAGGGGGGTGATAGGTGACAGTGGCAGATGCCTGGAATCCTCATACTGAAAATACCTCACAAGCTCTGCCAAGGGTGTGGTGATAGTGTCTCTTTTCCCCTCATTTGCTGTTGCTGAAGTTGCATTAAGAATTTATTTACTCAGCATCTGCCTGTTTCCTTAAGAATAATTTTGAGAATGTATTTATTTAGAGGATGTGGATCTGAAAACTTGACTTACCTTGTTTTATTGCATCCTATCCAAGGATGTAGAATATACATGCAAACACTGGAATGCCTTGCTGTCAAAAGAAATGTAACCAAACTTAACCAAACCAAAGTCTGACCAAGCTGGGTTTTTTACTGGTTTGGGGTAGGAGTTGTATTTTTTTAAGTTATAACCTGCCTGCTACTTTATATGGGTAAGAGCTGACTTACTGTGTGCTACTTAACTTTTATGTGAACCCCTTCTCCAAACTGAAATCCTGTTCATGCTGCTTTTTTGGTGATGTAGTGAGCTTGCTTCCCAGACAGCCTGCTCTGTTTAGCCTGTTCTTTGTGACCAGCAGTGAATTAATTCAGTGTTGTTTAATGTGGTGTCTTTCAAGAGAAGCATCTTGTGAAGGATTATTCCTAAGGGAGCACCCCGTGGGTGTTGTGTTTGTAGGTGTGTTGTCACCATGTGTGTGTTTGTCATTGTTCCTGTACATTTGTGATGTTGTGCTCAGGTGTTCACCACCACAGGTAGCTTGCTTTCTCCTGGAGCCTGCAAACATGCTGGTGTTGTTCTCTGCCTTCTCATTTGTGACTGGTTTTAGTTAATTCAATGTGAGAGTGCAAAATGCTGTCTGTTTGCCCAGAGTGGCACAATGCCTTGTGGACTCTGTGACATGAAGGGAAATTTATGTCTCTTCTTAGCAAATAAATCCAAGTGCTTTATTAGATCTACAAATCTACCATTACTAAGATTTTTACAAATAAATCCAAGTGCTTTACTTAGATCTACAAATCTACCATTACTAAGATTTTTACAAATAAATCTAAGTGCTTTACTTAGATCTACAAATCTACCATGACTAAGATTTTTACAAATAAATCTATAATGCTTTACTTGCCTTATATTTGGGTACAGGGTAGCATAGAATGTCCTTGGCTAGAGTAAGCAGTGATTTCCCCCTCTTTTTCCTGCTCCTTTCCCCCTCCAGTCTGAGCTCCTCAAGATCTTTGGAGGCTCTCCTTTTAGACAAGGAGGTTCCATTGCTGCAGGACACATAACCCACCCTGAGCCCATCAGGGGTTTCTTAGTTCAGGAAGCAGTGAATAAGATGTATGATGTTGGTTAAATGTCAATTATAATTTCTATGAAATAGAGATAATTTAAAACTATGGAATAAACACATATCCTAGGAGAGACTGTAAGTCAGAATGTAAAGGGGGAGTTGTGTAACAGGGTAATACATGGCTGGCTGAGCCAGTTCAAACCAAATATGTTCAGAAATAAGCAATTATTCCAAATCTTAAGCCAGAATTTTGTACTCATACAGGTAGACAAAGGCCAAATAATTCCTTTAGAAAAAGGTATTTCCAAGTTGACTGTATCTTCAAGGAGGCTGCCAAAACTAGTTGCTTGCAGGAAAGTGCTAGAAACTTGATTTTATGCCCAGAAGTTCCATTGTGCTTCATCAGCCTGGGACACATTCAGCATTTGCACAAATCCGTTTCATGTAAAAACCACTTTGTTTTATGACTGTGCATCTGTTTTCAATGTTGAACTGATTTTGCTTCATTTTGTGCATTTTTTTTTTTTTATTTTTCTCCCTTTACCATTCCCCCTTTAAAGTCGATCTATGTACCACACGCCTTGGCATTCAAGAGATCATACTCGTCAAAGGTAGTGTCTCCATCCCCACCTAGCTGGCCATTGTTGCATGTCCCTCTGTGAATTAACCCATTGAATCCCTAGCTCAGCACCACATGTGCACTAACATCACCACTGACTGTGCATGCCTGAGATGTTAGCAGACATGGGCAGCAAATTCTGTGTAGAGGATGTCTCCCAAAAGTGCATCGAGCTCTGTAATGTCTGGTTGGAATTGCATGCATTTATCAGTGCACCACTTGGACAGTGATGGGGATGATCTGTGAGCTTCAGAACAAATTGGTCTTCAAGGCACTTAAATATGTTGGCATATTGTTCTTTTTGGATGCTTCGAATGTGAGTTCAGATGGATCATCACACTTTAATCAGCAGCTTTCAAAATGGCTGAGTTGGCTCAAATCTTGTGAAATTCTTTATCAAGCTGAAATCAAGGCAGAAGCTGCTGCTTTCTGAAATTCTTCTTGTCTTGTCTTTGCAGTCACAACAGTGTTACACAGGATAGAAAGGTCATGTGCTCTGTCACTTTACCTTCTAATTTGGGTACCATTGTGGATTTGTGTTTTAGAAAAAGAAAGAGTCAAGTGTGAGCTTTTTGAAGCTTTAACTTCAAGTGCCTGCCAATGACCTACCTGAGGGATTTTTAATTAAGCTGTGATCCTACCTTAAACTCTGTTCACTGAGAACCATCAACAGAGGTAGACTGACCCACGTGGCAGTACAATAACTAGATCAAGCAAATTTCAGGGTGGTCTGACATAAAATTCTCTTTTTGAAGTTGACTGTCCACAGAGGAGATCTCTTTCCAGAAGTGGAAGACACATGTTTACAGCAGTCCCTTCCAGCTTACATACATGTACATGAGAAAAGAGGCTTTTTCTTCACTGTAGTTTACTTAGTGCAGTTGTCAAATCTTTTTGACACTATTAAAACTCTTTGAGAGAAAGCCTTTCTAGGCTATGATATATCCCACTAGTGTATCTGGTAAGATCCTAAACCAAATTTCAGTAATGTTAGAAAGACATATTCTTAAAGTAGTTTCACTGACAGAAAATAAGAGGAAATACCCTTCTATTTCTATAAATATAGCTTTTCCTTTTTTTCTATAAACACAAGCTTTTTTGGATGGCTTCTGGTAGTTCAATATTCTACACTAGTCTATAGTAATTTCTTAGCTTACACTGCTGTAACTGTGACAAGCCTTTACCCTCTCTTAAAATGAAATCAAAGGGACCCCTATCATTGAACCCTCTATATGGTACCCATTGATTTATCTAAATCCATTTGGCCAAATTTATTGAGAAATGAAAATTTCTGAGAATAAAAACTGGTTTGATCTTTGGGAAGAGGTTTCATATAGCAGTGAAAGGCAGGGGTGGGATGTCCTATAAAATCACAGCTTTGCAGCTGGCTTAAATGCTTCTTCACTCCTGATTTGATCCTGAAATTGTTGCTCACTGCACCGTGAACACCTTTGCCTACAGAAGCTTGACTTTTGACACAGCCATGGCAAAGACAGAACACCTCCCTTCTGAGATTTTTGGAAGAGAAAATGGTCATCCCTGCCCCAGTCTCTGTGAGCATGTAAATAAGATGTGCTGCTGTTTTTCCTTCCTTCAGAGGGCCTACACAGAAGAGGAGCTGAACGCCAAGCTGACGCGGCGAGTGCAGAAAGCCGCCCGCAGACAAGCCAAGCAAGAGGAGCTAAAGAGGTTACACAGAGCTCAGGTAGTGTCTCACAAGCCTCCTGTCATGGCACACAGAGAGCTCTGTGTGAAAACACCCTGATCCTGACACTCCTGTGAGTGTATCAGAACAGAGTCCTCTCTTTCTGCACGAGTGCTCCTGCTCCCTCTTTCAAATTTCATGTCATGCCACAGAGAAGTGAAGGATGGCTGGAACCTTTCATGAGAGTTTTACAGTGGGAAAAATCATGCCCATAACACCTTGCTAGCTGGGCATGGATGAACCATCAGGCACAGTGATACTCAGATAATGCCTGATGGAGCTGCACCTATTATTGCTTTACTAGGTTATGCTGGTGGGTGATGTGTTATCAAATTAACCTGTAATTACCAGAGAGTCTGCTGGAAAACTGTTCACATCATCTAGAGGTGATGAGATTTGTCAAAAACTCAAGGCAGGGGCTCAGCTGACTGAGTAGCATCACCTTTCAGTTCAGTGTTCAGGAAGGTGATAGCAGTTGTAGCAAATAAATGAATATCAAAGTGTTTGCAAATTTAAGAGTTGAGATACAACAGGGTGGGGAGGGTGTTGTCACCAGAACCTGTGATGCTTGCTGTTGAAGCAGGGTGTTGTTGAATACAAATACTTGTTTTTGAAAAGGCAAATCTGACTGGAATCTCTTAGTGCTGGATATGTGCTGCAGACACAGCAAGAGAATTGCTTTGGTGAGGTTCTGCTCCATTCCTCTCTGAACAGATTATCCAGCGGCAGTTGGAACAAGTGGAAGAGAAGCAGAGGCAACTCGAGGAGAGAGGAGTTGCTGTGGAGAAGGCCCTTCGAGGAGAAGCAGGTATCCATCACAACCTGGTCTGGTTTTCCATGTTTTCTTACCAAGTGCTTGTGCAGTAATCTGTAGCTGTTTGGATTTTAGAGGCAATTGGACCATTATAGCCTTGAGACTGAGCCAGTGTGAATCCATTCTCCCTTTTCTACTCTTTTTGAGGCCTTGTTTTTCCTGTGTTTCTTCTGATTCTGGGACTTCCCTATTGGCAGAGACTTAGTTCATCATTTACCTTTTCCTGAGGTGTAGGAGGTAATTCTCCAGCTGCTACTAAATGGCTGACAGTTTCTGCATTTTACTGGATCCTACAGCTAGAACATTGCAGGGGTTTCCCAGCTGCCATTCACACAAAGTTGTCACAGTAAGACAACCCTGTTTGTTTGTGAAGGAAATAATTGTGAAACTGTGTGTGCTTTCTCTCTATTGTGTTGGATTCTCAAGGTAGTGTCCTTACAAGGGACCATCACAGAACATCTTCCTCACTGCACAGCCCAGCACACTGGCTTGCTTCTGACAAAGATGTGCAGAGCAGAAATGCACATGTTGTCCTGAAAGGTATCCACGTCAAGCTGTTAAAACAAATGTTGTGTGGACTGGAAATTAAATTAAATGAGTATCATCTGATCTGGCAAGCATATGAGTGGAGGAATACCTGGTTCAGATAATGCTGATGGTAGTTATCATGATTTGGAACAAAAAAAATTCCTCAATTTGCAAGGAGTCAAATATCCAACAGGCAAATGCAGTGTGTGTATACCTGACAAGGCCAGGATTAAGTACCTGATCACAAGGGTCAGAGCTCAGAAAAGGCAACAGTGGAACATGTTGAAAAATGTTTGCTTGCTGCTTGAAGAGCCACATTTGTGTCTCTGAAGATGGAGCTTGGTTGAACAGTGAGGGTGCACCAGGCTGTTGTGACTTCCTGGCAGTTACTGCTCAGCCAGAATTAGCCATGGATGGTGCTCCATAAGGCTGTGCCAAACAAGCAGGACTGAGTGCTCACCACAAGTGTGAAGAACAGTCTTGAGGACTTTGATATGTTTATGATCAGGCTGTCTTTTTTCATTTCATTTCATGGGATCAAAAAAATAATAGGCTTGTGCAAATACCTCTCTTTGCAAAGCTGCCTCCTTCCTTATGCTGTGTGCTCCTGTGTGGCCCCACTCTGTTCTCTGGCCTGCCAGTTACTGCACTTACCAAACCCACCCCCACTGTTTCTAATGGTTCTTTTCATTTTGCTTCTTTTCATCTGGAAGTCCAAATAATCTTGGTTATTGAGCTGCTGAATGATTTTCCTGTAAGACATGGCAGCACAAGTGGGAAATCTTAGCAGCTGAGAGAACATTATTCATGATAAAGTTTTCTACTGAAGGATCATAGAATGCCTAAAACATGCTCAGAGAGGACAGAATATGATCAACAGTAGGAGTTACAATTTTATGTGGGAGACTGCAGAATAAACTTTTGGATGAATAGCTTCTCACTCCCAGCTCTCCCAAGTGGAAGCAGTCTTAGGTGAGCTTGTGTATTTGTGAATTTCCTAGGAGAACTGTGAAACTGTGGGTCCTGCTTTGCAAAAGAGATCTCTTTTCTTCAGGAAATCTCCAGGGTATGCTTTGCTCTCGCAAGATATTTCTATCCACAGGTCATGTGTGATGTTTGCAGAAGCTTAACTCTGACATAAAGAATTCACCATCCTCAATTCTTGCCCTTATTTCAGGGGATTTGCCAGGAACACATTCTGTTGGGGTGGGGCAAAAAACCATGTTCTAATCTGTGTTGACACAAGTTTATAAATCAATTCCATGCTTCACCTCTCCAGGTCCTCTTGCATGGCCATAGAACCATTTAGGCTGGAAAAGACCTCTAAGATGATGAGTCCAACAATGAACCCAGCACTGCCAAGCCCATCATCAAACCATGTCCCTAAAATGCCACATCCACACATCTTTTAAACCCCTCCAGGGTGGGGACTCCACCACTGCCCTGGGCAGCCTGCTCCAGGGCTTGACAAACCTTTCCATGAAGAAATGTTTCCTAATATCCAATCTAAACCTGCCCTGGCACAACTTGAGGCCTTTTCCTCTTGTTGTGTTGCTTGTTACTTGGGAGAAGAGATCAGCCCCCACCTGGCTCAAAACTCCTTTCAGGAAGTTGTAGAGATAATAATGTTTCCCCTCAGCTTCTCCTTTTCCAGTCATTTTACATATGTTTGCAGTAAAAATAACTGAATTCCTTCTTTTTGAGATCTGTGATATCACATTCCATAAAGTTAATTTCTGCCTGCAATGTCCACTACTGATTCAAGAGAAAAGTATCATTTTTCTGTCATCTGCATTGTGACCCAACAGTGACCACTACACTCAGCAAGGACTGTTGTGTAAAGGTGTGGAGTCCTGCTCTTGTTTCTGATCAGTCTCTCCCCTAATGAAACCATGAAAACAAAAGTTTAAAAAGGGAATGGCAGTGTGTGAAGTGGTGTGGCCATCTAAAAAACAAAATAAATCTCTTTATAAGGTTGTACAAGGAGAAAAAATGGGGGAGCTTGGGAGGTATGTCTGCTGTGCACTTACTTTGTCCATGTAAATAGAGAAGGATTGCAGTACAGCATCAAAATAATGGCTCTTCCATAGCAGCCAGTATTATTGGGATAGTGTATTAGGCTCTTAATGAGTGGGATTTTCAGGTTCCTTCCCTGTAGGGAAAGAAAAAAAATCTCTTATTGATCAGCATTTAAATATGAAGTTTTGGCTAATGTTAATAGTAGTTTCTTACAACTTAAAAATCCAGAGAGAAGAAACAGAATTCTGTAACTTGCAATGTTTCTTTTCTTTTTTTATTATAGAAAAAGACAGACAAAACCATCTGAACTACTTCTCTATGTAGTTTATCATCTTGTAGTATATTGCATCTTAGTCATCTTTGCTGTCTGTAAAGAATTGCAAATTTTCTTTTTTAGAGGTCTTCCACTATTTTTTAATTCTTCAAATCTCTCACATGTGGACCACTTTCCAGTTTTAGAAAAAAGTATCTTTTCTAAATACTTGTAAATTTTACCAGTTCCACTGGTAAGAGCAAAAACCAATTCTATAGATAAACATTTATTTACTTAGAATAATCTTGTTTCTACTTTCTATCCATTTTGTATCATCCTTAATATGTTATTGGCAAGTGACTTATACTGGGAAGATTGTCAATAAATTCTTCACAGTGATGCTCTGCTGTTCTCCTGAGAGGTTTCAGCTTGAGATCCAGCAATAGGCACAGGCAGCTCAATGCTCTTTCCAGGAATTTCACACCTTCTCTGCTGTTTGTCAAGGTGGAATATTTATAGGGTGATACTTGCTCTTCAACCAAACTCAGAAACGTTTTGCAGGTCACCATCAACTTTAATTCTGATAAAATAATTGTACCTTCTTGGCTACCTCCTTGTCTTTTCTTTTTTTTATATTAGCTCAGCCTCAGCCATGGCACAATTTGTCTTTTATTCTTTCAAAATCTGAATGCTCAGTCTAACATTTAGTTTCTGATTCAGAAAATCTCACAACCTGTGATTACTTAATTGCCTCAATGTGTTCTCTGTGCTTGTCATTGAGAATCTCAGCCTTTGGTAGTTGCATTCAGAGCAAGAATGAATGATCAGGAGGGTCAGCTCTATTTCAAATGGCAGTGTAAGCTCTGTTTCAGGGGTAAGTTTGTCAAACAGAGGTGCTTTAAGCTGCTCTCATCCCTCGTTTTCCTTCCCTCCCTGCCCCCTTCCTATTGCATCATGATATTTTCACTACAGTGGTGAAGTAGCATCTCAGTGAAGGATTTTCTCAGTTTTCTGTGGTGTTCCCAGGGACACCTTGAATGAGTTAATTAATGTTATACAATATTACTAATTTAACAGTACTTTGTGTGATAGTGCATTCGCCTGTTTGGACATGCTAATGATTTCCTCTGTCAATTTTCCTTTTTTTTTTCAATCATTAACTTAAAAATGTGTCAAATCAGAAATTTCCAGAATCTTTCTTTTATTCCCTCTAGCATAAACCTGGATAGTCATTTTTAAGAGCTTGGAAAACATCTACTGTCAGATCAATACTGAAAAGTTTCAGAGCCATGTTCTTTACATCAAATGAATCATATGCAGTGAGAAATATTGCTCTCAGTACTTCATCTGTCTCCTCCCAATGAAATGTTCCACAGTGCTAGACTCATGGTGCACCTGTCTCTAGCAGCTGTGGAAATAAATGCACATCTGTGTCCTGAAAGCTGCTGTGCAGCTCTTCCCTGGCACAGAGGCTGCATCAGCAGGAGCACACAATCCCATCTTCCCACCCCTGAGTGTTTGCCATTCATGTTGGCACTCAGTGCCTCCCCCCTGTGTGCCATACACCACCCTCCACTCATTCACTCACCTCCAAGAAATCAACCCTTCCACCTTTCCTGCAGCTGTCCTAAGAAATCACACTGTTTCCTTCTGACACATTGCTCAGCTCCAAAGCAACAGGATTAATTCTGCTTTTCTCAGCAAGAAAACAGGAGAGACATCAGTGACAGGTACTGCTGCAAACACAAATAGGTGAAGTGTCTCTGTGTAAACCTCTTGGTTTTTCCCCTTGGAAGTCCTTGCCTGCCTGCTGGAAATTTTCTCTTCATCTTCCCAATATATATGTCTGTGATATATTTGTGTGTGTGTACATATATGTATATATACAGAGAAAGAGAGAAGTGCAGTGTTTATATATATATATGTGTGTGTGCCCACGTGTAGAGCTGCCTGTCTCTTGTTTGGCCTCTTTTTTTTTGCTTTGTTTCTATGTCTTTCTCATATATTGCTTTGATTGTATGGGGCTAGGGTGGGTATGTGACTCAATAACTCTGTCTTCACCAATTCCTTGTTGTAGACTATTGGGGAGAGTCTTATTACAGTGACCTCATCGACTTGCATCTGGGTGGTATGTATGGCTGACCCTCCTGCTGACACTAACCCTGCTGACACTCCTCCCCACCCTCCCTTCACCCACTTCTCCCATCCTTGGCTCACAGAGAAGGAGAAAGCAGCCCTTGCACATGACTGATGATAGCAGAACCCCTTTTCCAGCTCAGGAGCAGGAGATCCTGGCATGTTCCACAAACCATGTGTGAGGCTCCCTCTTCTGTTTTTCACAGTGCTGATTTTTTTCTAAATTTCTTCTAGCCACCTTCCCTCCTAGCAGTGGAAGGTTGTAATGGGATTTTTTTGTTTCTTTAAAAAGTCCACCTCTGTGACTGAAGTTTTCTTCAGGAAAGTATTTTAAGGGGGAACAGCAAAAGCAAACAGCACTGTCAAGGATTAGTCATGCTGTTGTCTCCATCTTGCCCTTCTGAGGCTTGTTTTTTTTCTTCCAAAGAAGCCAGAGTGTGTTGCTGATTTAACAAAACAAAAATGCTCCCTCAAGGGACTTTGGAAACACTTGCAGATGGCAGATATGTCTTCTTTCCTGGTTTGGTCTTATTGTAAGGTTAGAAAATAATCTGCTGTTAAGAGTTCCAGTCATTTTTGCTGGAATGATGCAGTTTGCATCATTACACAGCTATTAAGCTTCTTGCTATGCTATTGCTTTAATACCCCATTTAGTGCTAAACACACATTACAGTGTTTACTTCTCACTTTCACTTAAGAATCTGGTCACCACTCTATACCATGGTTCTGCCCTTGCTTTCATTAATGTTACATCCTGAGTCCCTTAGTAGATGATTAACTTTTGGGTTGCAAATGACATTTGATTAGTGTTTGCCTATCTTGAAAATGAAAATTTCCTTTGCTAGTTTAAGCCCCCAAAATCTATTCTTATGAAGTGAACACATCTGTCTGCCAGCAGATCCAGGAGAAAGCAAACTCTGCTCTATTTCCTTGTTATCTGAAGGTCTCATTCAATTTCTCTTTCAGAGTAGGAAGTTGCTTGATCTGTGTTTTTTTGAGGGACTGCATTGCAGACCAGCTCTGCAGAGGGAGAGATCCACACGCTCTAGGCCTGCTCAAGACACATCCCTGGAAGTCTTCCTTGATTTCATTGTGTTCTGTGTTTGATCCTTCAAATATTATCTTGCCCAGGTTTTGAACAGCCATTTTTTTCTCCTGCTCCAGGGAGGCTGTCCCACATAGTACCTACCTGTCCCTATCTGTTGTGAATTACCCATGGCACAATAGACTTTTATAGAAAAATATCCACCTGAATTCAGCATATCCACCCAAGTGCAAGTTTCACAATGGAAGACTTTCCTCCTCAGCAGATCTGATTTGTTGCCCAGTTCCCCTGTGCTAATTTTGATGTGATAGTCCTCTGCTTCATTCACTGTTCAGTCCCTCTGGCATTCTTTCCTGGGCCACCTCCTGCAGAGAGACCTTGAAACCCTCTGCCTGGTTTTATCCACCAGGGCTGGCCCATACTCATGTGTGCATAGAGTAGGAGCTGTAAAAGGGTTGATGCTGAATTACCCTTAACAGACCCTTATCCCTATTTAATGCTATCTCCACTACACCTCTCCCTCCTCCTGCCTCTGCTCCTAATGCCTCTTTAGAGACAGCCATCCCATCAAAATCACTAATAGTGCCTTTAAGAAAAAGCAGAATCATCTTCACTTAAAGGGACACTGTCACTGAAAAGAATTTGCTGTGCTGCAGAGAATCTTAATTGGAAATGGAATTTGCTGTTTAGCTCGTTGCGTGTTTGCTTTTCCATTTCTCTGAGCTCAGCCATCTCAGAGTGGTCATTTTTGAGCAGGCTGCTTTTATTTATGTGGTGACTCAGTCACTTGGGCTTCCAACAGTCAGAGGCAATATTCGTGGTTGTTTTAAAAATGGTTGATACATCTTAAAACTCTCTCAAGTTTCTGCTCATCTCAAAAGCACCGTTTTCAAAACCAATTTTAAAGAAACCATATTGGGCAGTATCCCTTTAAATGCAGTGAGCCAGTATAGCCTGGAGTATGTGGCTTTATAGTATTATTTTGTTGCCTCTGTAATTTGCTTTATATTTGCTTTTGGGGCTGCCAGAACACTTTTGCCAGAAGGGATACATTTTTTCTGGTGGTACTTGTCAGCTCAAGTGGCAGATACAGAGCTCAGCTTCAAGATTAACATGTCTGTGCAGGATGCTGCATCTGGGTGGAGTGCCATTAAAATCCCTGGAGGTCCTGCTGAGCACTGCAGGCAGCTTGGATGCTGCAAAGTTAATTATTCTATCAGCAACCCATGTCTCTGAGGCATGGGCACGACTGTCATAGAATATTAACAAAAAATAGCAGAGCACTTTGGAAAGTTATCTGTAAACTGGTAATATTTAGTTGTTACAGATTGCACAACAACTTCTGCAAGGGGAATGGGAACTTCTGACATCCTGGTCAACTTGCAGTGTGTAGGATTACAGATTGCTGTCTTAACCAGCTCGTTGCCCTGCTCAGATGTCATAATCCTCTCTTCCTGTTCTGAAATGTTTTGTACCGTTGCTGTAACGCAGATGTTTCATTTCATGCTACAGATGGTCACATTGCAGCTCTGAGTAATTATTCCTCTGTGTGTATTGTGTGCCTGCTGTGGTTAAAAGAGCATTGCAAAGGTTGTAAAGTCAGCTGAAATTAAGAGTTTCTATTATATTGGTGTATCAACAGATTTATAACCTTCAGATCCACCACAGAGAGCTGTCTCATGTCTTTGTGGAATAATTAGGTTGTCATCTTCTGGGTGGATCCTTATGGAGAGGAAATGGGACACAATCTGTGGATTTTATAGATGTTTGTTGGCAGCTGTGAAATAGTGAGACTTGAAAATATGGATTCTGAACCAAACAGTGGAAGGATGCATTGGTCTGGTGGATATATACTCTTTTTGTCCTTTTGTTCCCTTTTTTGAGTCAGTCCTTGTCCTGATCCTGTCTTATTTCATCCAGAGCTCCTTACCCCACTTCCATTTTCGTTCTCAGGCATTTAATTTTAATCCTGCCTTCTTGACAAAGAAATCCTAGCATTCTACCCTTCAGACCTCCTGTTTCTCTCCACTAGCTACTCCTGGTCTCATCTTCCCACTGACACAGTCTCCACAGTCTAAATCCCAGCCTTTGGACTTCTTCCAAAATTTTTGGGCTCTGCTCCCTCTTCTGCCCAGGACTATTTGTCTGTAAATTTTAGGTCCTGCCTTCTTCTCAAATCTGCCTTCTCCTTTCATCCCTTACCCTTTTTTGCCCTCTCCTTTGCTCTCCATTAGTCACCTTGCCTCCTTAGTCCCAGCCTCAGTTCCTCCTAACCACACTGGCTCCTTGTCTGCCTCTGGAAAGTACCTCCATGGTTTTCCTCTGTGCTCAAGTGAGCAGCTTCCTTTTCCTTGCACCCAGCAGGGAATCATTAAACAAACAGCCACACACTCCCATCTTGCTTTTTTTCTTGGCTGGACAATGCCAAGACAGGCAAGAAGGATGTAGAGAAGAGAGCTGGTATGTTTGATAGTGTTGATTTCAGACACAGATTTTCCCTTCTTGACAAGAGCCTTAAAACATCAGGTAAACAAGGCAGGGAAGTGCAATTGTTTTGGGCTTTTTTAAATCTTTGTACTCTGTTTAAAGCACACTCTACAACAACTTTACCTTTTAAAAAACTTATTTAAAGCATTTGAGCTTGCTATGTCCTTTAAAGTCTTGCAGGTCTAATTCTGCAAGGCTGGAGTCTGATATATTCAAGTGGGGTCAGTCCTATTTCTTGTGATTGGCAAACACAGCTCTTCTGAAAGGGGAGTGGAGTTGTAAGATAAACATTGTTTTTGCAGTCTGCAGCTGTTTTGGACGCTGTAGTCAATTGGTAACTTGTTTTCTTTGCTGTAAATTCTGAGCAGGAAAGAGCACTTGATAAGCAGAGCTTGTTAAGTACCAGTACTTGTTAGGCAATTGCCATTTACCTGCTTCTTTCAGCACACAAAAACAACAGTTGGGAGACAGGGTCGGTGCAGGGCTCTATTCATTCTGAATGCATTCTGAAGTGTCTCAAGGTCCAGTAGAAGCAGAAGACTTCTCTGGAGTCCTTTGTGTGTGTGTGTGTTCTGCTCCAAGCATTGCTTTCCCCAGGTTTTTTCCTTCCCTTCCCTGCCTTTCCCCCATCCCCTTCTGCTGGATAAATAAAAGGGTTCAGTTTGCATGACAATCCAGTGCTCTGTGAGTTTTCCCTGGGTTTCTTCTAGTGGTTGTACTGTAGAGGATATTGAGTTTGACCCAGATTTAATAAACTGTGATGTGCTTGTGAGACATTTGTCAAAATCCTTGCTCTCAACCTGCAGTTCTGTGGATGTTCTCCAGGAGGTGGTTTTCTGTATCCTTGGGTTTTAACAATGCTGCTGTTGAACAACTTCACCAAATAGTAAAGTTAAAATGCTTTATTTTTCAGTACTTGGCTTTCTGACCATAAGCTGATTTTTTTTAAGGGTGGGAAAGAAGACACTGTGATCAGTGCCTGATCTCTTTTGGATTGATCCATATTTTAAGCACTGATTTAAAATCAGAGCTTTTAGTTTTCCTGATAAATAAGGGATTTGTTAGTAGAATAAATTTCCAAAGTGTCATGTTTTTAGTTTGTGAGGGCAAGTGCCACAGAACTGAGATTGGCCTCAGAGCTGGATTTTCCTGTCAGTGTTGCTGTTTCCCAAACCACCACAATTAGTCAACAATACAGAAATCAAAGTCTCTGGATCTGCAAAGCTTGTGAAGGATGTGCCCCACTTGTTGTTCAGGTAAATTTAACTTGCAGTGATTCACCTCTTCTCATAAATCATCACAGCTCTCACTTTAAAGAAATGGGGCAAATAGTGAAGGGGATCAGGGTGAGCTGTGGTTTGGGGATAATGGGGTCTGCCACCCCAAACTTTGTGCTGTGCTTTCTTCATCCTGATGGATCATTTTGACCACTGTGCTTCTGATTGTGAAAAGAAATGTTATGGAGCTAGAGAGGAAAAGGACAAAACCAGTCTAAAAAATTGCTCTTTAATCAACAGGTTAAAAAAGATTAGAAAAGAATTCAGATGTCCAATGTAGCTTCTGTAACAAAGAACAATGTAGAGTGAAATTGAAGGTATATTTTATATATTCTTAATATATTATATATATTTATATTGATTATAAAATATTTATATTATATATTTTAAAAATATAAATATTTTATATTTATTTCTGGTGTTTGTTTTGAAGAGACTTTGAAGTTATGGTATTTATTCCTGACCCAGCTCTTGGTTTCCACCACTGTAGCAAAGTCTGCAATCTCTCAAGAGTACTGTGACAGACAAGTCATTCTTGTGGCTTTTTTACACAGAAGGAAGGTAACTCCACTCACTTGATTGATGGGATGTGTCTGCCTCTCAAGAATATTCACTGTGCTCAGGAGCTGGGGCACACTCCTTTCCTTAATAAGCTGCTCTGGCTTGCCAGCAGCTGGGACTGCTGAGCTCTGCTGCCAAGGCTTTACACAGAAGAAGAGTTGGCTTGTGGCACTGAAAAGGGAGCAACTCCTGACAGTCTGTTGGCAGCTTTATCCCTCTGGTGAAAAATAATGGTAATTTTCTGTCCAGAGGCTATAGCCACACCTTGGGCTCTTGCTGGCAGCACAGGGGGAAGCTGAGAAGGGAATAGTCACAGAAATGTTTCCTCTCTTGCCTTTCAGCTCCTTCCAAACAAACTGCTTCAGCAGCTGTTGCTGCTGCCAGCAGAACTCTTTCCACGCTGTGGGTGAAGATCTGTGTCAGTTTATTTTTGGTGGGGAAGGAGACTTAAACAGAAAGGGGAGGTTAGCTTTGTTGAGGTTTCTTTGATTTGCACAACAAGTGGGTTTTTCCCTATCTGGCCCTGGCTCCACATCCAGAAAACTCGTCTTGCAGTGATGATCCTATTTATAGTTTAATGAGACTAGGAGGTGGTGATTTCTCTTCTTTAAACAGCAACAACATCATAATAGCAGCAACAGTAATGTTTATTCTAGGATTAGTAATGGGTTTTGGAGCAATAAACCATGAAATAAGCTTTAGAGAACCATGGGAAATAAGTTTTCAGGTAACACTTTTTTCTTGCTGTTAAGGACCTCCAATACATAAGGAAGACTTTCTAAAGCCTTGCTAATTATTCTACTTTGGACAGAAATTGTTTCCAAAGTAATTTCAATGATCATAACCTGTATTCACCGATGTAATTAACTGTAATTTACATCTAGAGTAGCTGGACAGGATCTTAATTGCAAAGGTTATGTTTATTATCTTACTGATAAAACATGTTGACTTTCCTAGTAGCAGGACTAGTGTAGATAACGTGGACTTTGTAACTTGATTCAAGGACAATTTTTTTTTAGACAAGAGTGAGAAGATAACTAAGAGCAAGGGAGGAAAATACAGTTGTGGGGAGTGAGCTCCATATTAGTCAGGTGCTGTGATCCCTGGGGCTTTTTACTGGAGACCAAAGATGGGATCCTCTCCTGGTATCAGACCACTTGAGTACTGATGACAAAAGCTCGTGGTTGGTGGCCATTTCACAATGAGGTGAATTCCATTTTCACAAACTGGGTATTTATTTTCAGCTCAAAAAATGGAAAACTGGAAGTTCTTCACCAAGTGTCTATGTGCATGGCTTGTAATGTATCAAATCCCCCAAGGCCCAGTTGTGAATGAAATCTCAAACCCTGGAAGAAGTGGATTTTTCCATACAGTTAAATCTCCATCTCCCTGACCATCCTCAAAATAGTGGTTAGACCAAGTTAGAGTGTTAAAGTTCTTAGTTTGAAGAATTAATTTTGAATAAGAGAGGATGGGAAAATGTCCTTGGGTGACTTTATGATGCTTGTATCCCCAGTCATCTGTTATGTTTTATTTAAAAATATTTAACAAGTATCATGCACTAAATGCTCTGCTTTGTGTGGAAGGTGCACCTTTGTGGGTTTTCTTGTTTGTTTTTGCTTTTGTAATCTGATCTGTAAAATGACAGTTGCAGGAAAAAAAGCCTATTTTTCTGGTTTAAATTAAGAAGGTGGAAAATTCAGAACAGCTGTAATTAATGTTCTGGTACTTTCTCAACTATTGTTGGTACAATGCTTTATTTGTAACTGTCCTATGGCCAGCTGTGGCACCTCTCCTAATGTTGCCCCTTCCTGCTTCCAGTACAGAGGTTTCTTCTTCTGAGCAAGCTGTGCTGCTCAGTCACAGGCTTTGCAGCTGAAGTGCTCTCCCTCTTGCTCCAGTGTGTCCTCCATGTGCTGGTCCAGTTCTGTGATGGTCCCTTCTAAAGCCTTCCCAGTTCACTGGGACTCTGATTTTGTAGAGCTTTCTCTGAACCACAAACATCAAACTCTGCTGACCTCTCCAAAATTAGTGTTAATTTTACCATACTCTTGTTGTGGAGTTTATGCCTTTTCCCAACACAGAAATGCCTCCTCTTTATAAATGCCCTGAGCCCAGTAAGTGTTCTGTTCTGGTAGCTCTGACATTTCAGAGTTCATCATCTCCCTGGTGCACGTTCTCCTGTAACTATTAGTGATGTTGGTTATTGCCTCCTGTTTATCTTTGTGATGTTAAGTCCAGCTGCAAAGCAAATTCTTGGTGTTAAAACAGCTGCACCTTTTGAGAGATGAGAAATGGTTGTCCTTCACTGGCTGATGGAAAAAGATGATAAAGATTCAGTAAGTCACCAATGCTAACAGGATTTGTAAGCTTTAAAATGCTTTGTGGGATGAGAATACCAAGGGAGAGCTTTAAATTTACTGGTTTAACTTTGCAAAGTCCTCAGTTGGTCACTTCCCCTGCAGATGTAAATCATTTTATCCTTGTAAAAGCCTTTTCCCCCCTAAGCACAACAATCCAGTGGGGTACACGTGTACTCACCACACTTGACACAGCAGATCCTGGCAGGCTGGTTCCATGGTAATCAGAGTCTCCCTGTGATGTTCCCTGTCTGAAGACATTTTATTCCATTACAAAGGACACTTTTACCATCAGTGGATGCTGCCACGGTGATAAGAGCATGGTCCTGATAGAGCTTAAGGTAGGGTGGCTGCTTACAGCTGGTGTCTTCTGCATGCAGGTGAGACTTACTGTAACCCTGCTTGAAATCTGACATTTATCAGCAGCAGTGAAATATATGTCTCTACTCCTCCTGCCATCTGGGTCACAAACCTTTCTGTGAAAGACCTTGCACCTGAGAACTGTGCATTAGGAAAAGGGCAGTAACAGTAACCTCCTGCCTGGTATTTGTACAGCTCAGTAAGAGTTCACCAGTACCTCAGCCTACCTCTTACCTGTTATCTGTGCTTATCAGGGACATTATTCATCTGTAGACTGTATCCCTTGTTTCTGCTTCTCCATTTCTTGTATTTTTTTTTCCTTTTCTTTTCTTCTCGTGTTTTCCTTTCTTTCTCACTCTTACGCTTTTTGTCCTTTGCTTGTCTTTTATTTCACCCCTTTCCTCCTCTTCCGTTCCACTTCCAACTTCCTCTTCCTCTCCTGCCTCTTCCTCCTCTTCCTCGTTTGGTCCTATTGAAGTTGAGCCCAATGGCGGGACACCACGGCGTAGACCTCTCTCCTTCTGCCCTTGCTGTGCCCACGAAGGTAACGTACCCTCACCCCCCTGTGTCCCCCTGCCCACAGCTGGGCTCTCATAGCAGCTAGTGAGTGACCACAAGGCCCCCCAAACCCTTTTCTTGCTGTGTCCCTCCCAAAACCAAACCTTGTGTGTAGCTTAATGGTGGTAAAGCAGCTTCTCTGAGCCTGTGGCAAGCTGTTAAAGGTACAGTATCCCTTTTGCTGGTCCCAGCTGTGCAAGAGGAGGTGCAGTGACTGGGAGGGACAATGGGCAGCAGCTGTGGGACCTACCAGTGTCACAATTGGTGGCTTCAATTTTCTCTATTCCTCCTGAAGGATGTTTGGAAGGTGGGGTAAGGGATGACAATCTGTTCCTTTAAATGTGGCCTTTTAATTAGCATATAGGGATTAAAGGAATACTGTGTCTTTATAAGGACTGATTTGAAAAACATCCTTGAAACTTTAAAAACCAACAGACCTGAAGTTAGACTAGTTGTCCCTCATCTGTCTTGCTGAGTGCATTCTTTAACTATCCCAAATGGAGTGTGCTGTAGAGTTTCCATTGCCAAGGCATGGGGAAGGGGTTGTTTATGTGTGTTCATGGTGTAATTTTGCTAACCACTTACCTGCTTTCCATGGTCCTCCCTCACATCAGTTGTCAGTGCTCCCTTTCCAATCCTCCCATTATTCCTCTACTCATTGGCTGTTTCAAAATACTCTTAAGTAATTTCATAGGTCAGTAGCATTGTGTTTTTTTGGCTTTTCCTTTGAGGCATTTATTTTCTATTTACATCCTGGCATCGGAAAGGAAGGGGAGACTTCCCAGTGTTCTCATGGCGCCACAGCACTGGACATCTGCATGTACAGTCTCCCTCTCCTGCCACATTGGGCATTTTGTGCAGAGATGCTCAGAAAGGAATGCTTGGAACTGAGCAACACACTGGTATCAAGTGCACGGAGCCAGGAGCTCTTAGGGTGGTACAGCAGAGTCTGGTATTCCCCCAGGGGTGGTTTGACACGTCTCCAAAGGCAGGGGAAAGGCAGCCCCAAGCTGCAGCTTACTAGGAGTTGTAGGCTCTCCCTTGTGTAACTGCAGAGCAGCTCTTCTCTGGCAATACTGAGGATGAGGCAGGGCACGGGTGTGAATTAAGTAGCCATTATTAATGTGGTATTTGTGATGTGTCTGTGTGGTGGAGTTTGAATAGTAAGCTTGCTGCTTGATTATTTTAGCATTAGATGGACTATTTGAGAGCTTTTGTTCTTGATGTAGAGAGTACATATCCATGATAACAAGCAGAGACAGGGCTGTTAGTTACCTTGGGATGCCTAGGTTATGTGCAGTGTAAGCTGATGGGATGCAGCAATCCAAAAAGCTTGATTTGAGGCCTTGCTCCTGCTTCTACTTCCACATAGCAGGAGCCTTGCCAGTGGCCTGATGGGGTCTGATGTAAATCACAGCATTCAGATGCAGGTGGTTCAGTGTGGAATAAGTGGCCCAGACCAAGAGCTTGCCAGGAGGAGCCTCCTTGGTAAGTTCTTGTGTTTGCTAAATATCAACAGAAGGCTTTGGGAACAGCATTCTGCATTTATTCCACATGACTCCTGACAGACACAAGACTTGGAATAAGTTTAGGAGTTCATTCTAAAATAAAAGGACCAGCTAAGAGTTCTGTACTAGGTGGTCAGGGCCCAAGGTTTCTTTATTCTTCTTTTTTTATATTAGCAAATGTGTCTGGGGGTTCTTTTTCTTTCTAGCACTGGTATGCAGTACAGTAGAATTAGTTTCTGTGTTCACTGTGCAGGGGGATCTTCAAGATGAATTGGTATGTGTGGCTAGGAGGAGCAGTCAGAAAAGATTTACTTAACTGTTGAAAAAAGATGTTACTTTTGGCTAGTAAAAGAGAAACTTTGAGGACATGCAATTGAAGAAAATAAAGGTAAAACACGTGGAGTGGCAATTGAACCCTTGTCTGATGAGCATATGTTGAAATAGCTGGCATGAACATCTATAAAATTCTTCTAATGAAAGGAAAAGTTAAATACTCATAGAAATTGGGGCTTTCTGCAGGAAGAGTGAGGAAAAAACAAGTAATCACAAGAATATCAGAAACAAAAACTAAAAGTAGGCTCCAAAGAGAAGAGAAGAGAATCCTTTTGGAGGTGACTTCCACTCAGCTGAGTGCTGTAGGCAAAGTGAACGGACCCGGCTTGGGAGTGCTCTGGCAGCATCTTGCTCGGCTTTCTTTGCACATTTTGCCCCATTGTTGTTTTTGCAGTTTGGCCTTGTAAGGATTGCAGGGCATTACCTGAAAATTCACCAGGTTCCTTTCTTGGCAGGCATGGGTAAGAAGGATGACCCCAAGCTGATGCAGGAGTGGTTCAAGCTGGTGCAGGAGAAGAACGCCTTGGTTCGCTACGAGTCTGAGCTGATGATCTTGTGAGTGAATGTGGAAAAAATGGGGATTTTGTCACAAATAGTAGTGGAAAATCTGGCAGTATTGCCTTCCCTCTAAGGCCAGCAGGTCAACAGCCTCTTAGGCTGAGATAGGAATCCAAGTGCATTTTAAAGGAGTGGTAGAAGGAGGAATAATAGTGGTAAGGGATGAAATTATTCCAATTATTTGTGCACATGCAGAAGTACAGGTATGAGAGCCCTTCTCATGCTGTTTTTGTATAAAACACATCCTGTTTATGCAAGTGTCTTCGAGCTATGCAGAAATAATGTGAGACTCCTTCTGATTTTGGTAAAATTGTCTTCTAAGCATAGCCAAAAGCATATAATGCAGTCACCTTTGCCATGTGTCTCTTTTCTGCCTGTAGTGGGACCCCAGTGCCTCTCATGTGGGCTCAGATGGTAAAGCTGTTTTCCTGTTAATGAAATTGGGATTTTTTACTGTTCCCATTGTGTAAATTCACTGAAATTCATTTTGGAGTGTGTCAGCTCACCTCAGCAATGTGGAAGCCTTAGTGGCAGAGAAGTCCCAAGGTGGTGTTTGCAATGCCTGACATTTCCTTTAAGTAATAAGTAATTTGTTAATCAGTAACTTTGGTTTTAGACTGGGAAGTAGCAGGGGATAGGTAGAAGCATTGCAGATTTATTTGCTCTTTTGACTCTGCTCTATATTTAGTTTGCTCCACTTTTGGCATTGCACTTTGTAGCTGAAGGCAAAGAACCTGAAATGCTAAAAGCCCAATTAAATCTTTTAAAAATACAGTTACATATCTTAAGTAATTTAACAGTTGTTCCAAACAAGATTGGTAAAATGCACAGCAGATATCTGGAGAGGGAGCAGAAACTGAGGATGAACATGAAGCAATTTTAGCACTCCTGGACCTTGGATTTCTGCTCTTTTCCTTGCAGTGCTCGGGAGCTGGAACTGGAGGACAGGCAGAGCCGACTGCAGCAGGAGCTCCGTGAGAGGATGGCAGTAGAAGGTGAGAGCAAAAGGAAACATTTCACAGATTGTATGTGTGTGTTTCTACCCTTGTGTGTATGCTGATAGTTTTTGCTATCTCTGTAGATCATCTGAAGACAGACGAGGAGCTCTCAGAGGAGAAGAGGATCCTGAATGAAATGCTTGAAGTGGTGGAGCAGAGAGATTCCCTCGTGGCTCTCCTTGAGGAGCAGAGGCTTCGAGAAAAAGAAGAAGACAAGGACCTGGAGGCAGTCATGCTTTCCAAAGGTTTTAGCTTGAACTGGTCCTGAGCTTAATACATGTACCTCTGCTGGTCTGTGTTGTCCAGTTGGCCTACCCTGAGTTTGCCAGAATTCCATGGATGGGAAGATGTTGAAGGGGAAACCTCCAAAGGGTCCAACAGCATGGAGGGATTCAGTCTGAAGCACTCAGAAGCCTTTTGATAAGTGTGTTGGTTCCAGAAGCTTAAGTTTTACATGTCTGCAAGCCAAGTTGAAGAAATGAGTTGAGACTGTGGAGTCTCCTTGAGGTCCTGTACAGTGGAGGACCATATTTTGTGTGTGTGGTAGGAGGGAGGGGGGAATGATCCATGTGTGGGGAAGGAGGTTAAGGGGAGAAGTACCCTTAACTACACTGGATTTAAGGCAGTCCATTCCTTTCCTGTTTTTACTACACCAGTTCTGATAAAAGGGAGGGAAGTGACAACCCTTCCTGAAAAACCACAGCAGCCTGTAGCAGTGGAGTCAGCTGTCCAAGAGAGCTCCAGAAGCCCAGGGCAACACCTTCCTTGCTTTAGTCTTCCTCCCCACCAAAGAAACCTGCAGCTGATCCTTATGCATGGATATGAAGAAATACAAGACAGAGGAGATACTGCTATGTGTGATGGAACTCTCTGCCTCGTGGTTTTTGGAGAGAAGTGGGCATCAGTGGACTCTTTCCCTACCTTAGCCTCCTAAATCTTCTTGCAAGGCGAGCAGAAGAGAGAGGGAAGATGCCCATCTGCTTTGCTACACACTGGAGAGACAGCTACTGCTGGCCTTATTCTTCATGGCCACAGCTCAGAGGCTGGTGGGCTTCCTTGTTCTGTTTTATTGTGACTGTTTTGACACTGGAAAATACTGCTGTGGGACAGTGGTAAGTGTGTGCTGGGGCAGGGGTGTTTCCAGGCAGCATTCCCTGGTTAATAGGCCCCAAAAAGGGAGAAGCCCTTAAGTGACCGAACCACCATTAAGACTTTTCAGTGTTTTTTTTTTTTCTCTGTATTTTGTTTTTGCACATTGGAAACGAAGCTTAAGACCTGCCTGGGCCCTCAGTCACTTTGACCCTTTTATGTCAATTAACTTATTTTTTTAATACTTGAAAGAAGATTCATTTTTGTATCTTTTAGGAAAAAAAAAAATGGACGAATGATGGGTGTGTGTGCCTGCTGCATCCTACAACTTCCACTTCAAAATTACTGGACGTTGTTACCTGTGGCTATTTATTAGTGTTCTTATTAATAATTTGATTGTTACACATAATTGATTGTGGAGGGAGTGTTTTAACTCTGTTAGAGAAAGACACTACTGCAGATTGGTCCCTGCTTCACAGCAAGGGCAGCCTTTTATGTACCCATGGATGCATCCTGCCCTAGGAGTTTTCCTCTATGAAAAAATCCTGTGCACTCATGGAGTTTAAGAATCTATTTGTGTTCTTAACATCTTTTTCTTCCACATCCCAGATTCTCTCTTTTGGACTAACAAGCCTGTATTTATTTAAATTTTACATTTTTATACCGAGAAAGCCAAAACTGTGAGGTAGAAATATCCCATCTATATCTCTTTCTCACTGAAGGAGGGGCTCCTGACACAATTTGTGGGATTTCCATGAGAACAAAAATAGCACATCTGTTGGAAGAAGCTCCTTTTGGCCAAGTTAGTTAGAATCTGCTGCTTTTCAGCCAGGAGGGTTGTGTAACCACACAGTCACTGATGAGCAGGATATGCACTGAACAACTCAGCACCATTCCCTGTGGGACAGATCCCTGGGCAAACCATGTCCTTACCCATCCTGCAGGGCTGACACAGCACCCTGCACTGGGGATGTGTCCAGGGGGTTTCCCTCCTTGGGATGCTGACTGTATTCTTTCCTTCTTAAAGAAGTTCCAAGGCTGCTTTCTGATGTCTTTGAGAACGTGTCCCATTCCCAAGCACATTTGTAGTGTCCTGACTCTTCCAGCTTGAATTGACACTGCCGGTGCCTGGCGCCCCAGCAGGGCTGAACATCCTGCAGTCTTTTGCCCTGGCACAGAGCTTTGCATGGTTTCCTGCTCTTGGCTCTCTACCTCCTCCAGAGGGGTCTCCTGTAAGCCAAGGTCTGGGATTTGAATTCACCTCTGATTGGGGGAATGCCCCAGGCTGAGGGAGAATGGGTAGGAGTGTCCACGGGGACTCTGAGCAGTGTTTTCCACCCAATTTATTCCACCTAGTGTTTAATGCTAAGGCATTACAAATGAAATCCAGATACTGGTGAAACCAAGCAGACAGACAGGCAGCTGCAGTGCTACTTCATAACTGTGTGTGTTCAGCAAGTGGTACCTGCCATACCAGCATCCCAGAGCATTGGCTTTACCAACAGGATGTCCAACAAACAGAATTCCCTCCTGTTTGCTGGTGCAGGGCCTGCTGCCCCAGTCAAACTGGCAGTGCCAGTTCACACAGTCTGCACTGGAGGGGCCAGTGGAAGCTGGAGTGCAGGAAGAGGGAAGAAAGACAGAAAGTTTACTGTAAATTGTCTTGTGCAGAGAATTGACCTCAGTCCACTTTATAGTGCACTGGGTATATGGACCATATCTAACTTGTAACAAAAGGTCACGAATGTGAGTTGTAGAACAGAAAAAAATCCTGAAGAAGAAAGATCAGATGGTTTCTTTTCCCTTTCACGTTGGGGGACATTGGCCAGGTCTTTGCAATGCTGAAGAGTGAGATCACCTGAAGTTGTAATACCTTATTGCACAGAAAACCCCACATATTCTAACCCTAAACTCCTTGGGTTGTGCTGAAGGCCTCCACCAGCCAGAATGAAAACGAAGAGCTAACATCGCACACACAAATTGATTAAAAACACACAAAAGGGAATGTTAAAAGGCCTTTTTGTATCAAAATGGTTGTAAAAGGCACAACTTGTTATTTGCTGTTCAGTTGCACTTTAAGACTATAACTTGCATATCAGAATAGTGGGTTTTTTTACTCTCTGAATATTTTTAAATCAAAATTTTTGTATTTTTGAAGCTGAAGAAGGCTCTTGTGAGCACAAGATTCCGTATTTGTATCCCAATCCAAGGACATTTTAGCTCTTTGCTCTGCCTGTGTTGGCAGCAGCCGTGTGCATTCAATGACATGTGTCCATTTCACGTGGGAGGAGAGCCAAGAGACCCCTCAGCTCCCCCGAGGTGGGCACACAAGGGTGGCTGTCCCCAGGTGACACGGTCCTGACCTGGCAGCAGGTGGGGAGAGAGCCGAGCTTGGAACCTGAGCTGTGTTCATGTTGAAATGGGCACACTGAGGATGGGGCAAAGCACACCAGCTCCTGGAAGGAAATGCCCAGGAGGGAAATGGAGATGGGGGAGTGAGGACTGCCACAACAACTAATCTGCCCTTTTCACAGTACCTTTTTTTTAAACTGTTCTGTTCCTTTTAACCATATTCTCATTAAAAGTCACAACTGGCTGTAAAATTCTGAGCTTCAGAGAACTAATGTGTGGGGAGGTGACATTTCAGCTCCAACTTTCAGACATATTCCTTCTTTCAGTTAACCAATGCCCCCCTGGTCTCACTAGGGCATGTTATAAACTGCATTGCTGAACATATTTTAGAGCAAACCGCAAGTTTTGAAAGTCCATCTTTCTCTCTCTCCGTTTCTGCATTTTCTGTAAATATTTGTTTGTATGTAAAGGCACCAGTGGATCCTTGGGCTACCCCCAGGGTCAAGAATCTGAGTTTTGTGCAATGCCTAGGCCTCTGTTAGAACACGGTGCTTGCGTAGAGCTAGTCACCACATTTGTGTGCACTCTGGTGGGTTTTAATATTTTTTATACATCCTAATCCTGAGCGTTATTATGAAGTATTCCAAGTGGTCTAGACAGCATGATCTAGAGCAGCTGGCAGTTCCCTTTTGTGAGCAGCTACACCTTGTTTGGTTAACATTCTTCTAAAATGAGTTTTCCATTCAGTGTTTACAGCACACACCGGTGGATGGAGAGAGGGGTTGTGTTGTAAAATGTGCAAACCGAAGAGCTGCAGTGGGAATTTCAGTTGTCACTGTCTGCAAGGAAGAGAGCTCTAAAGCATACTAAAAACCAGCCTGTATATAGTTCACAGAGAAAAGAGAATCGCTGGGCTGTTGACCTTTGCAAAGCAACAGAGAGATGAGAAGCTTTCCAAAAGTTGCTGCTTTTGGATTGTTTAAGGATTGCTTGGCAGGTACTAGGCAGGGTAGCAGGCAGAGGAGGGTGTGAAGGGGAGGATGCCACGTTCTGATGGCATTGCAGTAATTTAAGGACTCTGTATCTGTGGGTGCATGTGTGTGTGTGTGAGGTCTGATCCAGGCCAAGGGAGTTGCTTTGGCACCTGCCCTTGTGTATGAACTCTGATATTCAGATTGTTCAAGGCGTTTACGGTTGGCATGTATGGAGCATTAACAGAAAAGAGAATACCCTACCTGTACAAAACCAACTCTGTTCCAGCCTGGTTTCTTCTATTTGGTTGTGGTTTATCGTTTGTTTTTATGCACACTTGCTTCATTGGTGTTGAGATTTTAGCACCTCAGATGGCCAACTGAACTAAAAAAAAAAAAATAATAAAGTCATTAATTATTTTTTCTTTTTTGTTGGTGGCGCTGTCGATTCTTTCCTCTGTTGTCACTTCTTTGGTTGATGATTGATGAGAACTTGAGAGGAGGTGATCTAGAGATAAATCTGGGTGTTAAAGGGCTTGGCTTCAGCTTCTCTTTTGATGGCTCACTCTCAGCTGCCCTGAATTATCTGATGCAAAGGAATCAATGATACACCCCCAGCACATGTACATGTTCTACATTGTTTCTTCACATTCTCAGGGAAGTTACTATAAATATCCCAGAAGAGGGATGAAGGCAATAAAAATTGGGTTGTGGAAACTAGCATCTCATTTTTGTAGCTGAAGCTCACTTCCTCAGCCTGCAGTACTACTGTGGTCATTTTAGACACATGAAGGATGAGGCAGACAGAGAAGGTTAGGCAGGAAAGTTTTATTTTAATTTTTGACTTTATTTTTTATATATTTTGGCTAGAAGGCGAAAGATTGGTTAAACAAGTTGCTATTTTCTTGACTTCATTGGTGAACATTACTATTAATCATATTTTTCCTTTACGAGGAGAAACATGTAAACAAAATAGATAAGTTTTAAATATATACATAGTTTATATGAAGCTGTGTGAGAATCTCCACTACAAACTGCAAACCCTGGAAGGCAGGAAAACTCAGGGTGATAATACTACCCTGAACATCTGATGCTGCTGTAGCAGCATTCAGTAAAATAATGGGAGAATTGCATTAACTTCTATGCTGTCTTTCTTTTTTTTTTTTTAAGAAGGATGTTGGGGGAATTCCCAGCCGGGGAAGTCCCAAGCAACTGATTTATTTTCTTGCCCACTCAGCCAGAAAGAAAGGATAAGGGCCGGTGTTCCTATGGTGGTGTGATGAATGGAAGCCTATCGCTGCAGCCCGGGGGGATGACAGCCTGGGATTTCCCCTTGCGGGCTGTGCTGCAGGTGACAGCAGTGACAGCGCTGCTGCCTCCTTTGTGCAGCCCAGCAGGGCAGCAGCTCCTTCAGTAAGTGTCAAACCTTACAAATCTTCCTGTTCTTTTGGTCTCCTGCTCCCAAATAATGGGATAAAAATAGTAGTGGGAGAAAGCTGTGGTTAAGCAGGGATGGGGGATCTCTCTGCTGTGGCAAATCTACAAGGCTTTCTCACTTGATGCCAAAAGAAAAATTAGTGTCTGGAAAGTGACTGCTGAACTCAGGGATACAGGAGGTTGGCTCACATCCATAGTTTAGGAGACTGGTCTTGCAACACTTCATCATGGCTTTTTTTAAGTTACACTGCAAATTTGTTAGGCCTCAATCCCGATTAGGAACAAAGACATTCTGCTGTTTTATAAACTGTGGATGGAACAATGGGTTTAGGAAGAACTTTATGTGTTGCTAGCTTGGGCAAAACCTACACTGATGAGTACTCCCAGATGAGTGCTCCTGCACAGATCAGCTACACGTGTCTGTGAAATTGCACCTGAAAATGACTCTCTAACAAGTAAACCCCATCCCAGGAGCCCAGCCTGGTTGTAACTGCTGCTTTCCTTTTCCTTGATAATGAAAGTAGCCTTCAGAAGCCCTTTCCACAGGTGGCATTCCATCCCCACCCTGTGTCATTCCCCTTGGCACAGAACCACAGCCCCTCCCCAGCTCTCTGCCTGCCGTGTGGAGGTGAGGAACAGCACAAAGTTACCGAGGAGTGGAGGGGGAATATTCCCTCAGCTCTCTGAGCACAGTTGGAAGGTTGTCATGGGTTCATTAAGAAGAGTGCAGAGCCTCTTTCTGGCAGCAGCAGATATATTTTATCTTACACAGCCCTCCTGGTTGTACTCGGCCTGGCTAAAGACAATGAATGTAACTTGTTAGGAAAAATAACTAAGGGAAAGTCATGCCTACAACCCCCTGCCATTCTGGCTCCCCTCATGGTTTATAGGGTTTTTCTGAAAAATCCTCACCGTCAGTGCTGCTACATTAGCAATTGCATTTTTAAGTCCCACATATTGGAGAATGCAAACCTAATCCTTTAAGGATTCTACCTGGCCACACATCTCTTAAGAATTCCAGCAGACCCTGAGTAAATCCTGCTTTAAATCCTGAGCACCACCAGCAATGGAGCTGTTACCAGAAAAACGACTCTGCAGGTAACAATGGGTGAAAGCAACAGTGTTGGCATCTGGCTGCATCTCCTCCTGCAGCCACAGGGAAGAAGGAAACTCATGCTTCATTTTAGAAGTATTACTTGAGGTATGTTATGATAAGAATTGCCTCCTTCCTTAGCCTGTATCCTTTTATACAGCACTCAAAATAAGGAACAACAAAAAAAACCAAACCCCAAACCTGCTCTAGAAACCAGCTCCAGAAAAAGTGATACTTTGCCTTGGCACCTTGGGAACAGTGTGAGTGCCCATGGATACCAGAAAGGTGGATAAACTAGTATTTCATAACCTGCTGAGTAAGTGGTGCTTTTCTGGATGTCTCAGCTGCAGAAATCACGTGGCTTTCTGTAAGCAAAAGATAACATCTCTTTTTTATTATTCACATTCTATTATTCACACATATACAAATCCATATTACTTAGATACCAGAACCCAAAAGATATAAAAAAACCCTACAGTGATTTATCAAAAAAACCAAACAAACAACAAAACATTTTGGGCAAAAGGGAGAGAAGAGGACAGTGCTACTTGGGGCAGTGCTGACTTTGCAGGACAAAGCTAAACAGTTTGAGGAAACAGAAACTTCAATTCCTTGAAATTGATGTATTTGTGTATCACTTTTTTTGCCTCATAATACCATTCCCAGCGGGAAGCCGTCCAGTGGATTGGCCAAATGACTCAAACCTGACTCAGAATTGGTTCCATCTGTTTTGTTAAACCTCGGGAACTTTTAAAACCACTGTAAGGTCAGGCACCCTCGTGGGGAAATCCAAAGCCCGTGCATGGCCCTGGCACCGTGACTGGGCATGTTAGGAAGGAAAATGTGACAAGAAGGACACCTGTACTGAACACCAGGTAAGTGTGGCTCTAAACAGTGTAAGGCTGGATTAAATAGGAATTACTCAAAGCAGGACTGTATTAGTAGACCCGAAAGGAGGTTGTAGCAAAGTGGAGCTTGGCCTCTTCTCCCGGGTTACAAGTGACACAATGAGAGCACAAAGTTTTTAACTGCATCAGGGGAGGTTTGGGTTGGACACTGGGAGTCATTTCTTCACAGGAAGGTGATCAGATATTGGAATGGGCTTCCCGGGGAGATGGAGTCACTGTCCCTGGAGGTGTTTAAGGAAAGACTGGGTGTGGCACTGAGTGCCGGCTCTGGGTGACACGATGGTGTTCGGTCACAGCTGGGAGCCGATGATCTCAGAGGCCTTTTCCAACCTAACTGGTTCTGATTCTGTGATTTTAAGCCCATAAAACGATCTTAAACGAAAATCTGCGTTTATTTGGCAAGGACAGAAGTGGCTGTAGATGTGTTAGAAGCAGCCTTTGGCCAAGCAGCACCAGGTCGGGACTCATCAGAATTCCAGAGGGAGGATCGCTGTCAGGAGGGCTGTGGCAAGGCCCGGATCGGGCGGATCCCGAGACCCGCGCCAATCCTGAGGCCTGAAACGATTCCTGAAGCGGATCCCGAGGCCCGGGGCGATTCCTGGGGCGATTCCCAAGGCCCGGGCAGATCCCAGGGTGCATCCCAAGGCCGGGGCGATTCCCGGGCAGATCCCAGGGCGCATCCCAAGGCTGGGGTGATTCCCAATTCCCGGGCAGATCCCGGGGCGCATCCCAAGGCCGGGGCGATTCCCGAGGCCCGGGCAGATCCCGGGGCACATCCCAAGGCCAGGGCGATTCCCGATTCCCGGGCAGATCCCGGGGCGCATCCCAAGGCCAGGGCGATTCCTGGGGCGATTCCCGATTCCCGGGCAGATCCCGGGGTGCATCCCAAGGCCAGGGCGATTCCTGGGGCGATTCCCGATTCCCGGGCAGATCCTGGGGTGCATCCCAAGGCCGGGGTGATTCCCGATGCCCGGGCAGATCCCGGGGCGCATCCCAAGGCCGGGGTGATTCCCGAGGCCCGGGCAGATCTCGGGGCACATCCCAAGGCCGGGGTGATTCCCGATGCCCGGGCAGATCCCGGGGCGGATCCCAAGGCCGGGGCGATTCCCGGGCAGATCCTGGGGCACATCCCAAGGCCGGGGTGATTCCCGAGGCCCGGGCAGATCCTGGGGCGCATCCCAAGGCCGGGGCGATTCCTGGGGTGATTCCCGAGGCCCGGGCAGATCCCGGGGCGCATCCCAAGCCCGGGGCGATTCCCGGGGTGATTCCCGGGGCGCATCCCAAGGCCGGGGCGATCCCCGAGGCCCGGGCAGATCCCGGGGTGCATCCCAAGGCCGGGGCGATTCCTGATTCCCGGGGTGATTCCCGAGGCGGATCCCGATTCCCGGCTCTATTCCCGACCCCTCACGCCCCTCAGCACGTGGCCGTTGAGCCGGGCGGGGAGCGGGCGCGTCCCGCGCGTTCCCGCCCGCCGCGGGGCGGGGCCGTCTGAAGGCTCAAATACCGAGCGGAGGAGCGTGGCTGGGAGCACCGAGCGCGGCAGCCCCGCCGTCCCGAAGCCCCCGGTGAGTGTTGCCCGTGGTTCCCCGGCTCGGCGGGGACACCGCGTTGGGCGGGAAGCTGGCGGGGTGTGCATGGGCGGCGCCCAGGGCGCACCCCGAGGCCCGGTGCTGCGCGGGCAGCGCCGGTGGCCGTGGCGGTGTCGGGC
>JBBMKD010000053.1:68340168-68353303 GCA_037834095.1 Argya squamiceps | reverse complement strand
AACAATTGGTTTCAACAGTTGATGAAGAGGGTGATAGAATACTTTGTGCATATCTTATTCTACAACCCAGGACACACTGTGATTCCTCAGTGCTTCCTGCTTTTCCATCATTTCTGAGAGGAAAACATAAGAACTGCTTGCAGTGCTCTAGCAGGGGTCTGCTGCAGCTGCTGGGCTGAAATACTTGGGTTTTTTTGGGGGGGCACTTGGGTTTTTTTGGGGGGCACTTGGGTTTTTGGGGGCAGTTGGGTTTGGGGTAATTGGGTTTGGAACAGAAGCCCTGTAAAGACCAGCAGGCTTGTGTGATAGTGGTGATGGTGTTTTTCACCAGGGTTTGCTCTGCTCCCTCCAGCCAGGTCCTGAGGAAAGATAAAAGTATTTTCCTGATTTTACTGAGGAGGTGAAGTGCAGGATGAGCTTACTGGCTGGAATTCCTCTCCTCAACAAAGGGGGAAAACTCGGCCCAGTGGCAGATCCAAAAAACTCTTGATAGCCAAAATCCAAGTCCTGCCCTTAGCTCTTTTAGGTGTGCCCAAAACATGGAGATGTGGAAACTCTGGCTGTAGTTAGCTGAATTTAAATCCCAGCTGCAAGCTTCCTGCTGACTCAGTTTGAGCTCAGCTGTGCCTGTGGGCTGGCTGCTGAGGAATAAAGTGTTGTTGTGCTGCCTCTGTCACAGAAACCGCACTGAGAAGTTCCTGCCTGTTTTTTTTTTTTTTAAAGAACATTAGTTATATGGCAGTGCTCCTTCTTACTCATTCATGTGCTGCGTGGGGGCTGGTCGGCAGAGCTTTTGGAGCCAAATGAGAAGGGTGGTTGGTGGGGGATTGGGATGTTTTTCTTCCTAGGAAGTCAAAGTGGTGCCCCATAACCACAAGATCGCTGCTGTTCATGTCATCCTGAAAGGGCAAAAGACCCTCAGGAGCTTGAATAAATTTCTATCAGAAAGGCCAACTGCCAGCTTCTTTTTAGAATTGTCTCTAAGCAAGTTTTTCTTCCAAAGAGGAATATAAATTCCCTTTAAACAGAGTGCATTATATTTCCAAACCAAAATACACAGCTGAGAGTGCTTGGTGTCCAGGCTGAGATGATAATTCTGTACTAAAGCAGCATAAAGAAGCAAAAATGCCCCAGCTAAGGCAGTAATAAATATTCAGCATGTTTTGCATCAAAGGAGTAAATGGCTTTTGCTTGTGCTGCCTTTTGTTTTCCCTCGCTGCAGAGATGGGCAGTGGCATTATTTGCATCCTTAAAGGAGGCAATTTGAAGCTGAAAGGGAGAGAAACAAAAGCTGGAAACCTCAAGCAGTTGCTGTCCTGCTTAGAAGTATCCAGGAGAGGTTATCTTGGTTGGATTTGAAGTAGTCTCATGATTCCTGACTAACAGGGCATTTCTCCCAAGGGGAGAGTAAATAAATTGCAAGTGACCGGGGAGGGAGGTGTGTCCTGCTCTCGCCAGTGAGCTGCTGCTGTCTCCGTGTGCTCCTCATGACCTGTCAGTTCTGCCACTTCCAGAACGAGCTCTCGGTGTTACATCCTCCCCCAGAGTCAGAGGGGTGGAAATACCCTCGGTTTGGACGCAGGGAAAGTCCCGGCGCTCTCCAAGCCAGCAGCTTTGGTTTAACAGCTTTTGTTGGTTTAACAGCCAGCAGCTTTGGTGTAAACCAGAGGTACCAAAGCATCCTTTAGTTTCACAGCTCTGTGTGTGTCCCTACGTGCCCAGAGGGTCTTGTTGAGCCCACCCTTCACCTGGTTTATACATTGCAATATCTCTGTTCTCCCACCATCCTGCTTCTCTTTCCAGAGCCTGGAAGCAAATTCTGCTTTAAGAGTCTCAAATAAAGCAAAATCTTGGGGTATTGTAAACATTGCTACAGGCTGGCAAATCCTTTGCAGAGTAAGGAGAGATGGGGACAGGTTTCCTGGGTGATAATAACACCCTATTTACTCGTGCCAGCACTGTAACAATAAACCTTCCCTGGGCTGTTTGGTTCCTGTGGGAGCACTGCAGAGTGCTGAGGCTTTTGGTGGCTTTGGGCTCTGTGATGTGGTGTTTGCCTACACTCTCCTGACCCGAAGTGCTGCAGACAGCAGTGGCACAGCTCAGGATATCCTCAAGCAAGGAACTTCCTCACTCTGTGGTGCTGTTTCTCTTCCTTTGTTTTCCAGTAGTGACTGGTTATGTAAAGGAGTTGTGCCTGTGGCAAGTTCTCGTGGAGACAGTAAAATTGAGTGGTTGTGGTTGGATGTGTGGATTTAAAATGTCAGGACATACCAAATATTTGATTTCCCTGCCTGTAAAATAATGCCCTCACTCTGTAAAAAGCTTTGTAACTCAGCAATGAAACGTCTGCCTGCAGGACAGGTGAGTGCCACCAGGTCCTGGAAGGGACAAAGAAAACATTGTTTTATTTCTTGCAATAATGATCTCATCCCACCTGCCACTCCCAAAATTCTTACCTTTCAGCTGCAACGCTCAGGTTGGAAAGTTTTGACTTTGCAGCGGCTGACGCTTTGTTGTGGTTTCCACTTTGGAGATTTTAAATGTTCCTAACTCAAACGTGAGCCATAAACACCCTGACAGCTCACACAATAGGTCCATCGAGCAGACGTTGTCACTGTCTGGCGTTTGTTTGGGAGGTGTCTGGGCATCAGACACGGAATTAAAGGAGTCAGTCCTGCAGGTCTATTCCCTGCTGAGCAGAGTGTTTTCCGAACCACTTAAATAGTTTCCCAACTATTCCTAACAAGAATTTTAACTCGCAGGCTGAGCTGAGGAGAGGAGAACAGTCTGAGGGGAAGGGATGACAAGCAGACACTCTTTGTGGGGTGGTTTCTTTTCTGAGCTGAACATGTAGCACAAGCGTGGAGATGAAAAGTGATTTTTAGGGTGGCTTAGCACTGCTGCAGGGATTCTGGGACTCCCCTGAGAGCTGTGGGGAGCTCCCCCCAGCAGGTACCCACAGTGTAAAACTGTGTGAGGCTTTCCCTTTGGATTGAGTGTGGGACAGAGGCACAGAGTGCCAGTTGTCTTGCAGTCCTGCTGCTCCCTCTTTTCCAGCCTGCAAACTTGCAGTGCCATCTCTCCTCAAAGCCTGGAATTGTGGGGTTCTGGCCCTGCCTGCTCTTGCCTCTGATTCCACCCCTCACCAGGTGGGAAAAGCTCCTCTGGTGAGTTCCTGGTGAGATTTAAAGGATGATGCAACCTGGGGATGAGAGGGAGAAACAGAACACAGGACACCAGAGCTGAAGGAGCTGTGGTGTTGGAGAGCAGTGAGTGCCATCCCTCAGGGTGCACTCAGCCCCATCTAAAGACCCAGGATTGCCTTGGAGAAAACACCCAGACAGTTCACTGGTGAAAAATCACAGAATTCACTTGTGCTAAGTGCTGTGTGTGGGTGGGATGAGGTCTGTCCTGCTGCCCTGACAGCCTGCTGCTGGATGTGCTTCACTGACTGTAATTATGTTTTCTTCCTCTCCACAGTCCTGCAGCCCATACAATGTTGAGTTGGAATGAACACACCCTACCCTGATTCTGTAGAACTGATTTAAGGGCCTTAATCTTGTGCTTAAAGTACCCCCTTCATTTATTTCTAAGAAAGAACAGGTCTAAAAAACTGGTTGTAGTCTTATGTGTTGAACACTTCAGGGCATTTAGTGGTTTCTCAGAAGCAGCTCCTTTCTCACAAAGAAATGTGAGCTTCTCACAAAGCCCATTTGTCTAATGAGTAAATTGAAGTAAAAGATGAATAATGTATTAAAATTAGTTGGTGTTTCAATTAAAATGTCATAATCTGTAAAAATTCTTGCCAAGATTTCAGCAGCCCCTAAAGCAGCTTTAGCAAATGAGCTGGTTTGACTCTGAATCTCAGTGAAGATGGTTTGTCCCCTTTATCCACCTTTTCTCCTTCTCCCACTAAAGATTCTTTGTACCCAATACAAGGTAACCTTTTTTCCCTCCACCAGAAACACTTTGAATCTGAATCTAAAACTACCAAGATTCCAAAGTCTTAATGATTAAAAAATTGGGGTGGTGTCAGCATGATAACATTTGACTGTTTGGGGTTTGTTTTTAAGGGACTTTATTAGTTTGTTTTTTGGGGTTTTTTTTGGGTTTGTTTTTTTTTTTTTTGAGATTCCCTTAGGGAATTTGACTTCTCAGGGGGAACTTTGTGTCTCTTGAAGCTCTTTGCATTGATTCAAAGTATTTATGTAAAACTCGAGGTTCCTGTTATTACTAGTTAACTAAAATAAAAAATAACTTGCCCTGTACTGTAGCAGTAGGAAGCTGTTTTGGGCTGTGAGAGAAATCCTTTTTCCTCTTCCCTGGTGTGATTTTGGGACCACCCAAGCAGAACTTTCTCAGCTGAGGGCAGGTATTGCCTTCAGGGGCATTCACTGCGTGGGTGGTCAGTCTTTGGTTTGGGAAATTCAGTTTGTGAAGTTATTGTGTTAGTTATTGTGAAGCTATTCAGGCTCCCTTGTCTTTATTTTTTGCCATATTAGTATTTTGAAGTTTTCATTGTTCTGTTTGTGTGTTTGTTTGATCTCTGCTCATGTGCAGGAGCTGACAAAATTGCTATTTGCAGCTATGGTGGGTGACTTGTTTTAGTCTCTCTGTGTTTGTGGACTTGTCCTGAGGAGTGTCTGTGTCTACACAGAGCTGATTTGATCCCTGAGGGGAGGGAAGATCCCACATGTGCTGTGGGTCTCTTCTCCCTGCACAAACCACTGACATCTGCCCCTGCCTGGGCTGGAGCTGTCTGTGCCTCCTCATTTAAAGCTGAGAGTGGGAAATGGCATTGAAAAGGGATGTTATCTCCAAAACCAGAATATGGGCAAACTGAGGCTTTACCTAACCTACAGAAATACTGTTGGTGTGGACAACTCCTGAGGAGTTTGCACAAAGCCAAAGTCCTGCCACAGATTTAATTCTAAATCCCCACTCTCCTCTTAATCTGAGTGTTCTGTTTGGAGTTCTCAAACCTGAATTCACATCTGTGTCTCTTCCAGCAAAGTCAGGCCCAGAAGAAAGACCACCCTGACGTGTTCCAGAGCCCCTTCAGGTCCCAGAGAACAGGACAGAGCAAAGGACTCTCCCCAGAACACTCCTTAGGGTGAGTAGCAGCAATAGGGATTTGAATGGAACAGAGGAAAATGCAAAGCAGCAAGGGATAAACCTTTGTTGTAGCTGTCTGACATAATTCCGTGAAAAGGAGAGCTCATGGTTAAGAGGGTTCCTGAGGGCTGGTGTGTGCTTCAGATGTATTTGAGACTGTGTTTTGGTCTTGGATTTAAAGAGCCTTTAAAAAGCTGGGAGATGCTTGAAATATGACTGTGCTTTGCTTCAGAGTTTGAATTTCTTTCTGCTTTCACTTCCCTCTTTTCCACCAGCACAATTCATTATTTAAAACACAGATGTGAGGGGTTGTTACTGTAAAATGGTCATTTATCAGTAGCCCAGGTCCTTGATGCTTAGCAGGCCTTTGGTTTGGGTTCCTTAGTGCCTCCAGCCTATTTTTGGTTAGCAGGTGCCTGCAAAACAACCAGGTTATTGCCCTGGGTGAGGAAGGCTTGGCAGGGAGGGAGTGCCCATCTTCAGCCAGGCCTTCTCATGAAGAGTTAAACCAGAAACTCCTGTGTGCAGCTGGAGCTGCTGTGTCTGAGGCAGCAAATGCAAAGTTCTGACCCAGCCAGCTGCTCCTGGCAGGGTGAGGAGGGAGCACTGTGCTCCTACATCTCCCCCTGGGGAGGGAGGAAGGCAGGGAGGCTCCCCTGTGCCCTCCCTGTGCTCCTCCTCTCTTTTCTTGGGCTCTGCCCTGCTTTTTCCTTCCTAGCTGACCTCCCTGGAGGCTGAGCAGAGTTGCACCCATGTGACTCTGTTGATCCAACTTTTCCCATCACAGATATTTGTTGGGAAGTGTTGAAGTGAGCCTGAGTTTTATCCCCGTGGGTCTCTTGCAGGGAGGGTGGGGAGAGGCACCCTGGATGTGTAGCAATGTCAGCTGGGTTTTTCCTTTCAGGGTGTTCTGCTGTGCATGCAGAGCCAGCAGCACAGACTCTGTGCTCAGGAGCTCCTCTCTGAGCACCCTGCTCTTCATTGCAGCCTCTGGCTCCAGGGAGGGTTGTCCTTCCCTTCCCCAGCAGCAGCTCTTGTTTGTAGGTTGTGTCACTCCACATGTCAGTGGCAGGAAGGAGATTTGTGCCTCTCATTCTGACACAGTTGTGGTTTCCTCAGCCCTTCTGAACAGCTGATGGTGTCTGATGGGCAGCTCTCTCCAGAAACATCACCAAAAGGGACATTTACCATGAGACATGGCCACACACAGCTGCAAGATGTGGATTTATGGGAATTTTTCCCCCTTCACACTTTTCTCTCTTACTCTTTCACAGGACAAGGACTTGTATTCTGAAGCAGAGGGTGACCTGAGCTGCTGTGGCCCTGACTCCACCATGGAACAGGTCAGAGTCACACGTGTCTGCACTCAGCTGCTCTCAGTGTGCAGTGGTGCTCTGGTGCACTTGTCTGAGGTGCTTTGAAGGGGTTAAATCTCAGTGTCCTCCTTGAATTTCCCAGAATTTCTGCAGCTTTCCTGGAGCTGCTCTCAATACAAGGAAGTGGATGGAAGCAGTTAGGTTACAAAGCTGCTTCTTGGTGTGGCACTTCCCCTGGGTACTGCAAGCTGGAGATGCAGCTGTGTAAGAGGCTACAATGTTATTGATAAAGCTCCAAAGTGCTGAGCTGATAAAGGAATGGGCACAGCCCTGTGATCAGGGCATTGCACTGGTCTGTGCAGGGTTAAACACAATTATGGTGCTGTTACTTAAATCTCACACATTGAGCTGGAACTGAAATGTTTGTCATCCTCCCCCAGCCCAGCTCGTGTTGGGATACAATTCTAACCCCCTGCTCTGCCCTCCCACAAGCCTTTTGAACACAACATGATTAAAAAATGTATCAGTAATAAAACAATGACCAGCCCAGGAGGCTGTTGAAGGGGATTGCCAGGTGACCTGCAGCACTGTCTGTGAACATGCCTGCTCAGATCATGGGAGATGTGCCTTCTGCCTCATCTCTGACTGATCATGTACTTTATTTTCCATTTGGTTCCATTTCTGAGCCCTGCCTGTTGTTGACTTTGTTCCTCCTTTTGTCTGCCCAGTCAGATATGGTTATGTTGAGGCTTTGCAAGGTTCCACTCCCCAAAACTCCCTTTCAGTTACCAAGTTCATCCTGGTTGCATATTGTTGGCATAAAAAACCATTCTTCTTGAACTATTTTTCTTCCCCCTAGATAAAATTAAGCTTAAGTATTTTCTTACAGGCAGACCATCTACATACTACAGTAAGGATTTTCTTTATTTATTTCTGTATTTATACCACATCCTGCTCTCTTATCTGTTGAACTAAAATTGGAGAGTCTCCTGGTTTTTTGGAGGCCTTGGCTGGTTATGAGGCCTGGTATTCCAGTGGGGCCTCCTGCTCCCATCAGTCTGCCTGCCTCATGAAACCTAATTAATTTGGGCACCTAATTAACCTGCCAAACCTAATTTGGGCCCTCTGTGCTGCCTTGCTTGAAGGCTGCATGTTGTGTGGCACTTGCCCATTTGCTGGGGGTGACTGTGCCACTGGAGGTGGCAGTGATCTGCCCTCATGTCACTGCTCTTGTGAGCAGCTGCTTGGCTCTCCACGAGGAGCTGAACAGGTTTATTGTGGAGCTGGCTGAGGTTCCTTGGAAGAGGGGGAAGAAATGTGAACCCTGGGGGGTTTTTACAGGCTTGTGCTCTTATCTCTCTTTCCCACCTTGTCACTGCTCTGCTCTGATTACATTGACACGAGGAGCTGCTGCCTTCTTCATGCACAGCAAGTAGAGTGCCCAGTTTCCAAATATAGGGGTAAAACCCTTCCAAACACACATGTCTGAGTGAGGGAAATGGATGGGATTTGCTGGTTCAAAAGAGGAGCTCAGGTTGGGGTTCCTGCTGTTGCCACAGCTGGAAATGTGAGGAGAAGGTGAGCTGGGTTTCCAGCAGCAGTTTGTCAGAGCAGAGCTTTCTGTCTCTCAGGATTAGGTTTTCTTTCTGACCCGAGTTCAGGTGGTGGTTCCAGTGGTTCGAGTGAGTCCTTTTTTGCCCTCTGAAGCTTTTTAGCTCAGTGCAAGAATGAAGAGGAGTCTCAAGATCTTGTTGTTCAAGGTTTCTTGTGTGTTTATTATTTCTTGTCTTACAATTCTCTCTGTGTCCGGCCGAGATGTTCACAGCTGCCCAGACACAGGTGACTCCCCCTGTGATGGGGGGTCACTGCCTCTTATACAGATTATTACGTGTCCATTATTTACAATTCCATGCCAATGCCTATTATCTATACTAAAAAGGTCATTTCTACTTTGATCCAATCTCCTCTTACTACTTTGTGTCACTGTCACTGCAGAAGATGGAGGCCAAGGGAGAACAAGAAGAATCCAGGGCACCACCCTAAAATCTCCATCTTGTTCCCCATTCACCTCCATTCTAAGAACACCAAAACTACAAAATTTTCCACCCTGTGATTAGCTACACTACTGTCTGTCACACCTTTGTGACTTGTAACTCTTCTCTCAATATTGGAAGCTTTTTCCATGGACTGAAATCAAAGCCTGTGTCGTTCTGGGCTCTGTGCCAGACAGATTCCCCCCTGTCCAGGATTCAGACCCTCTCTCTCAGGTCTGCTGAGGTCTGTGACCTTCCAGGGCAACCACAGGGATGCCCTGGACTCTGACACAGTCCTGTGTGGGTCAGTCTGCATTTGCTGAGGCCTTGTGGAGCCCCTGGCTGGAGCTGTTCAGGGTGCCCTGAGGTGTTCAGGGCTGCAAAACCCCGCTTGGAGCGGGACATCTTCCAGCCTTGGCCTTAACTGTGATTTCCTTCTGTCTCAGCTCGATGGATCCCTTCAGATGGAGCATGCCCTGCTGTTCACCTTCCTGGAGGTGTCCCCTGACTGTAACTTCAGGGACCAGCTGCAGGCCCTGCAGAGCCCCCAGATCGTGGGGTGCAGGTTGAACGACGACGACGAGCTGCAGACCGACGGCAACCGCAGCGGCCACTTCCAGAACGGTGAGATGGGGGAGCAGCCTCTGCTCCACCCCACAGGGCTCTCTGCACAGGGGGCTTCCTTCCCTGGAGGCAGGGAGAGGGGGCTCTGCAGAGCTGAGACATTCTAGAACACCTGGGTTTATTGCAAGGGTGGGGGGTAAAAAGGGCCTTTTGCCTTCAGCCACCAGCCTGGGCTGAGGGGAAGTCCCAAAGAGAGAGGGAGAGAGAGAACAAGAGGGTGAGAGGTAAGAGAGGAGGGAGCAAGAGAGCCAGAGAGAGGTGGCAGGGGTCAGACTGCAGGGTCCTTGTTACAATCCATTATATCTCCTTTTGTGCTGAATATTCTAATTTACACTAATCAACCAGTACAAGACACAAAACCCTATAGAATCTACATACAGCCTATAAGAACTACTACATTACCAGACTGTGTTATATTTTAAACTCTAAAAACTACTCTTTAGACTATTCTCTTTTGCTGCATTGACCTTTGGATCCCTCAGCCAGCAGAAGGGGATTGTTCAATCCAAAGGGATTCTCCTTCAGCTGGCTGGGCTGTTGTTTTCAGCTTATAAGTAACTAAGGCTCAGTATCCTACAGCTCAAAGCAAGCTTTCATTTCCATTTTGATTATAGGTTTCATGTTTTCAGAATCTTTTGCCAAGAAATCATATTTATAAGGTTTCCCTGATTCATCTTCCCCATTTCCTATCCTTGCTACTGTCTGTTTCAGAGGAGGAATGTTTTCTCTACTGAGAAACTCACCTAAGTGTTAAATTTCCACCACAGTGGAGACAACTGGTGCTTAGTACTTTCTCTCTGTGGATTTCTAGAATCCTGTCACTGGGTTTTGTCTGCAGCACATCAGACAAGGGCACAAAGCTGGTACTGCTCATAGCTGCCCTCAAGGAGTGTGATCCAAGGCAGTTCAGTCAGGCCTCACTGCTCCTCAGGCAGCATCAATACTTGGGTTAGGATCTTGGAGCAACTCGAGTTCTGGTACTGGGTGGATCCTTTTCTGCTCTTACCAGTGTGGTGGAAACTGTTCCTCAAGCAGCTTCTGGTGCTGTTCCTGCTTTGCTACTGCCCTTTGCCCAGGGTGTGTGTCAGCTGGCACATGGACCTCAACTGAGGCAGGCTGAGGAGGAACTGCTACAGTAAAATTGCCCTCTCACACAAATTTGCACAGGTCTGGTGCCAAAAGCAGGTAGGACAAGGTGTAAGGTTCTCAGCTGCAAACTGATGGATTCAGACTGGATCTGAGGAAGGTTGTTACAATGAGGGTGGTAAAACACTGGCACAGGTTGCACAAAGAGGTGATGGATGCCCCACCCCTGGAAACGTTCAAGGTCAGTCTGGCTGGGGCTTTGAGCAATCTAATCTAGTTGAAGATATCCCTGCTTATTGCAGGGGGTTTGGGTGAGAAGGCCTTTCAAGGTCCCTTCCAACTCCAACCTTTCCATGAGGTGCTTTATTTTAGATGGAGCTTAAGAGACAAGTCCTGACAAGTCACTTAAATTCTAGAACCATTAGGTTGAAAAAGATCTTCAAAGTTACACACAGCTTCTCAATTCCTCTCTCTGGGCAGGATGTTGGCTGTAACCATCCTGTTCAAATTTTGGTTTGGAGATGTCCTAACATGCCCTGCAGTGATTTTTTTTGGGCAGGGTGAGGCTGCACTTTACCTAAACTACAGATATAAACCCACTGTTTCTGGTAAGCAACTGGGTGCACTTAAAGAAATCATGCTTAGTCCTGTCATGAATACACTCAGGGGTGGGAAGGAGGTTGCTAAGGGAGATGAGCAAAATGCTGTGGGCTGGTGTGAGTGAATTCTGCTCTCTGTGTTGGCAGGGGTGGCTCCAACAAATGAAGAGGTTGTCCGGCTCATCGCCGCTCGGCTGGCTGAGATTGGAGACCAGTTTGATAGAGATATCCAGCAAAGGGTGGTGAATGACCTGGTGCTGCACTTCAGGAATGACAGTCTGTCTAATGAGGTGAGGGAAAACAGCCTGCTGAGCAGCTCTCCTTTTAAATGTTCTGCATCCTTCCTGCTGTGACTGTGAAGGCATCTGAAAATCCATCCCAGGCACTTACCTTTGGAGATTTGTTAGAGGGGATGCAGTGGCAGAAGTTGATGTGTAAATTGGGTTCCTTAGGCTCATCTCCTTTCTGCAGATGGTGAAATGGTGGTTGTGGAGAAGGACTGACTTTGAGGCATTTTGTCCTTCTTTTGGTGGCCCCATGGCTTATCTTGGACAATGAGCAGTCTGGCCAAGGCTCAGTTTTAGTACTTAAGAGCTCTGGACTTTTGTGCCAAGTCCTGGATATCTGCTGACCATCATGTGGGTAAAAATTGAGCAGGTTAGTGACAGGAGCTTAACTAGTGCTTGTTACTGAGCACTGAAGAGAGAGCAAGTCATGAGGCCCTTTCCTGGTGCTGGGAGTGTGTTCACAGGCACAGTTCTGGGAGTGGCTTTAGGCCTGGCTGGGTGACCTGCTGGGGTGGCCTTTCCCTGGGTGCAGCTGGCCCAGCATCTAACAGGCCTTGCTGCTGTGCAAGAGAAGTAGAGGTTGTCTCTTTTGTTCAAAAGGAAAAAGAAGGCTGTCTGAGGATTAGATCTACACCTGGATGGAGGGGCCTAGTTTTTTGGGGGTGTTTTTTATGTAACAGGCTGGGAGGAAGGGGAGCAGCATCCTGTGGGGTGTTACAACAAGCAGATCAGTTATTGGGCTGTGCTGAGTCCCCTTTGTGCCCCAGCTGTTGCACTGAGATCTGTCTCTTCTTTCCCCCCCAGGAGATCATGAGGCACATGTCCAGGGTGCTGGGAGAGCTGGTACAGGCCATCCCCTCAGACATGGAGCAGGAGAGGGCCAAGCTGGTGCTAGCAATGCTCTTGGCCAAGAAAGTCATTAACACAGTGCCCTCCCTTCTGCTGCGTGTCTATAACAGCACTGTGAACTTCATGAATCAGCAGTTCCACGACTACATTGCTGACATGGTGAGTCCACCAGCTCTGTGGGAGGCACAGCCAGCCTTTTTTAGCTGTCCTGGGTTATTCCCTGAGGGGTGAACTGCCTGTGGCCTGCTGATTTCCCTGCAGTGCTCTGGGGGTTGGGCCAGAAGGGGATGTCAGTCCCTGCAGGGCTCTGGAGATGAGTGTGCTTGAAGGGGACATGTCAGAGTTTCTGCTTGCCCCCTCTCACAGCAGCCAGTGCACACACAGAGGGCATTTGTTCTGTGGGGCAGGGAGAGCTGGCACTGCTCCTCTCCTCCCTGCAGTGTCCTCAGGGAGCTGTACCAGTGAGATTGTGATTAATGATCCCGTCATTCCCTCAGGGAAGGAAAGCCTGACCTGGGCCCTGTTGGCTGCATTTCCCCAGGGTCCTGACCCTTGTCTGTGCTCTGGCCTTCCTCAGCTCCCCACAGCTTGGGGCAGCTGGGAGGGGAAAGGAAGAGCTGGGCAGCACCAGGGAGGGCTGTCCCACACTGTCCCCAAGGGCTGTGTCCCTGGTGGCAGGTGGCAGTGTTGGGCTGTCCCCAAGGGCCATGTCCCTGGTGGCAGGTGGCAGTGTTGGGATTGTCCCACACTGTCCCCAAGGGCCATGTCCCTGGTGGCAGTGTTGGGCTGTCCCCAAGGGCCGTGTCCCTGGTGGCAGTGTTGGGCTGTCCCCAAGGGCCATGTCCCTGGTGGCAGCTGGCAGTGTTGGGATTGTCCCCCACTGTCCCTATGGGGTGTGTGGCAGGTGGCAGTGTTGGGACTGTCCGCACTGTCCCCAAGGGTTGTGTCCCTGGTGGTGGCTCCAGGAGGAGCACAGCAGGTGGCAGTGTTGGAGCTGTCCCCAAGGGCTGTGTCCCTGGTGGCAGGTGGCAGTGTTGGGCTGTCCCCAAGGGCCATGTCCCTGGTGGTGGCACAGGAGGAGCACAGTGGGTGGCAGTGTTGGGCTGTCCCCAAGGGCCATGTCCCTGGTGGCAGTGTTGGGACTGTCCTGCACCGTCCCCAAGGGCCGTGTCCCTGGTGGCAGTGTTGGGACTGTCCTGCACCGTCCCCAAGGGCCGTGTCCC
>JBBMKD010000053.1:68318494-68332241 GCA_037834095.1 Argya squamiceps | reverse complement strand
ACACCGAGAGCCGGGAAATGGATCGTGTGAGGGCAGAACGGGCCAGGAGCCGCGGAAACAGCGCCGAGAGCCGGGAAATGGATCGTGTGAGGGGAGAACGGGCCGGGAGCCGCGGAAACAGCGCCGAGAGCCGGGAAATGGATCCTGTGAAGGGAGAACGGGCCGGAGAACCGCGGGAATGACACCGAGAGCTGGAGAACCGCGGAAACAGCTCCGAGGGCCGGGAAATGGATCGTGTGAGGGGAGAACCGCGGAAACAGCGCCGAGAGCGCTGCGGAGCCGCGATAGCGAATCGGGGCAGAGCTCCGGCCTTCAGCCGCGGAGACAGCAGTCCTGAAATACACACTGTGCAACATACGCACCGCGGAAGATGTGCACCGCGGAGCGTCACACTCGCGTAACTACGCGCATACTCCGCGGAGTAAAATCGCGAATTTTGAATTCAAAAACTACGGGATGAAAATTCGCGCCGCGGAAGTTACGCGCCGCGGATGATACGCGCCGCGGAGTGCAACACCCGCGTAACTACGCGCATACTCCGCGGAGTAAAATCGCGAATTTTGAGGTAAAAAATTACGCGGTGGAAACATCGCGCCGCGGAAGTTACGCGCCGCGGAGTGTAACACCCGCGTAACTACGCGCATACTACGCGGGGTAAAAACACGATTTTTGAGTTCAAAAACTACGCGGTGGAAAAATCGCGCCGCGGAAGTTACGCGCCGCGGAAGTTACGCGCCGCGGAGCGTCACATCCGCGTAACTACGCGCATACTCCGCGGAGTAAAATCATGAATTTCGAGCTCAAGAACTACGCACTGGAAAATTCGCACCGCGGAAGTTACGCGCCGCGGATGATACGCGCCGCAGAGTGTAACACCCGCGTAACTACGCGCATACCCCGCGGAGTAAAAACACGAATTTTGAGGTGAAAAAATTACGCGGTGGAAAATTCGCACCGCGGAAGTTACGCGCCGCGGAAGTTACGCGCCGCGGAGTGTAGCACCCGCGTAACTACGCGCATACTCCGCGGGGTAACGCGCAGAGTGAGAATTTGAAAAAGGAGTAAAGTACAGGAAATCTCAGCTCACGGCTTTCAGCAGAGGAAAAAGCGCCAATACGCGTGTGGGCACTTACACCGCACAAACGGGATAAAACAGGGTCGGAGGAAATCGCGGACTTTATTTCTGTGCTGGAGAAAACAACCTGAGAGTAGCTGTACAAAGTGTACAAATCTAAAAGTGGGACAGGCTGGGGCAGCCGGGAGCTTGTAATTAAAATAATTAAAATAATTACAATCAGCTGTGAGGGCACCGCAGCTGCTGCGGCAGCCGCCCCCCCGCGGCCTCCAGAGACGTCCCGCTCACTATCTCCTGTGCCTGTGGCCGTTTCTGTTCCCTCTGCCCAGTACGATGGCCAAGTTACCTTTTAATTCCGTTTCGCATGTTGAAAAGACCATTAAATAATGTTAGATCCACTCTGGAACTGCTTTTAGTCCGCGCCATGCGCGCACGCCGCGTGGGGACGCGAACAAAAGGCGCGGAGGCGGATCTGTGTGCGCGCGCCTCGGGAAAATGGTTCCGGCGGGAAACGTATCCCCAGAGGAGCGGGGTTCCGGCTCCCGCTGCGCGGGAAGCCGCGGTGGCTCCGCGGGGTTGAGTTTAATCCTCCAGAAACCCCCGAGCTCCGCTCGGTTTGCAGCCCCGCGCAGAACGCGCGAGCTCCGCGGAGGGCGGGAACCGGAGCGCATTTCCTGCCCCCAGCTCCTCCCCGGAGCTGAGGGCTCCAATGGCGCTCCCTCACGGTCAGTGCGCGGGCTCTCCAACAGCCCCGCCGCCTCTGCCGGCCCGGGAGCCACAAGCGCTTTCTGCCTCTTTAACCTTTTCTGTGTTTATTTTCGGTGTTTCCTCCCATTTTGCTACACGCGGCCTTTAGAGGGGTTTTTGTGTCGCTTCTCCCATCCGCGTTTCTCCCGCGGGTGTTCGGGGCTGTGCCGCCCCCGCTGCCCGGGCACTGCAGGGTTCAGGATCTCGGCCCCAGGTTTGTGACACAAAAAGGTTTGTGACACAAAAAGGTTTGTGACACAAAAAGGTTTGTGACACAAAAAGGTTTGTGACACAAAAAGGTTTGTTTTTCCCTTTCCCCCGCAGCGGCCGCAGTTTTCTTTCTCTTTCCCCTCCCCCTCCTTTTTCCCCGCGGGCAGCGCAGCCCTCCCCGCTCCGCGCGGAGCGGGGTCTGACCGCCTCTGTTTAATAAAGCTTTACGCGTTGTGTTTGAATGCCTTGAAAACGTGTTGATACAGGTTTTTCTAAGTTAAATTTGTGCTCTGACCGAATTCTAATTCGTTACAGTTTTACGGTTGCTGGAAAAACTGAAAGCCGTGCTTTATTAGCTATCAAAGATTTCAGTCTCATTTCTTTAACAAGAACGTTAACAAACTTGCCAGATGAAATGACACAAAAATACAATCGCGAGGAGCTGCTCAGCTGTTCAGCAGTCTGCCAAATTACACGGTACTTTATTTTTTTTTCAGTAACCTGCATTCTAAAAAGTCTTACTACATTTGTGTTTCTGTGAAATTTGCAGTTGCCATGAGGTTTTCTCATTATAAGTTTAATATGCTTGTTGAGACTTTTATCCTCCAGTACACCATCATCAGCTGTTATTTATCTTACAGATTGTTCACTATTACATTTTCTTTTTGTGTTAAGAACAATAAAATAAGCTACATTTTGTCATATCTATTACTTTCAAAGGTGCTAATTTGCAGTTATGTTTAATTAAAGTCCAATAAAACAATGCTCTGTTACTTTCTGTTAAGTTGAGCAAGGCTAAGTTAATTTTGTGAATTCCTAAGTTTCACTATTATTAAGTTTAGACAATGTTTTATTCCAGTTTTACATAGATCACAGTTGTATTCAGTATAAATTAAAACTGAGTTTTTATTTAAGAGAAGATATGATTGTGTTTTTATCATCAACAGGTTAAAAGCAGTCATTAATTTGTCATTCAGTCTATTCACTTGGTCAGACATCAATTGCCTCTGAGAAAAGGAGGCCCAGTGAGAAGAGAAATGATTTCACCACCATTTGTAATCAGAAGAGGAGCAAAATGAGGACTGCCAGAGCCTGGCTGTGTCTGGAGGCTCACAGAGGAAACTTGGCAAAAAAATCCTTCTGTCATCATCATGGTATGGTGTTCCCACCAACCTTCTTCAGCTATTCCCTGTTCCAGGCTCCCAAAAAGACATTTAGTGATGTCAAAGATCAACATTTCCAGCTAGTGCACTTTCTCCTGAGTCTCAACTATTTGGACTTTAAAACAATAGTCATTTATCTCACTTTCCCCTGGAGATATTGGGCATTATTTTTATTTTTCTCATGCTGCCAGTGACATGATTGGATTTAATAAGTTTTGTTGAGTGTAATTGGTTTTTTAGGTATCTTGTCCCATATTTAATAGATAACCTCAATAAGATGCAAATTGTTTTAACATCAGAACATATGAGCTTTTTTAAAAATTAATAAAAAAGGAGGAGATGTTGTGACAGGGAGAAGAATTATAAAAGAAAAGCCTCATAAAATCAAGCCTTCTCTATTCAATTAAGAGCTGCCCTGTTATCTCTTCAAGTGTAGTTAAGCAATTTGCAGGTTCCCATGTGAAAACAATCTTGGTTAACACAACCTGTTATTGGGTTAAAAAATAAGTGCATCTGTGTAAACAATAAAATCTGTTCCCTGAGAACCCATAAAGGAGAAATGTCAACAACCTGAATCAGCACACACACACACAAATCACCTTCTGACCAACAAACGAAGTGGTAAGGAAACTACCTGCACACAAAGTCTGTGAAAATTGTATAAAATAAGTGATGTGAATAAAGAATTGGCTTTTCCTGCAGGAAGAAAATGGAGTCTTGGCTGACTTATCACAATATTGGTGTGCAGGAGCAGCAGCTGCCTGAGCTACATTTCAGTGGGGATTACAGAGCCCAGAGTGTGCAGGGAAGGGATCCCCTTACAGGAGCTCTGCTGGGAGTTCCTGCTTTCCCCGATGTACCTTTATCACCCTGACATCACCAAAACACCCCACATGGGCATTTTTAACCTGGCAAGATACTGAAATCTGAAACCAAACTGCAGCAGCACAAAAAAACCCCAGAAAGCAAATGCAAGTACACAATCCCAGCTGAACACCACTCCCCACTCCTTTCTGTGCAAGTGCTCAAGTCTCTTTTCATCTAACAGTGTTCTTCTTAAATTCATTTTACCCCATTTCCAGTGCTATGTGAAGCCTGTATTTCTACTTTGTACCAACAAGCTGGAATCTGCACTAATTCTAGTGTTTTACTACAATTTTAGCTATTCTTAAACAAGTTCACTTTCAAAGGCTGCCACCATAAATTTAGTTACACAACTGAGGTTGAAACAAACAACTAAGCACAAACTTCCAGAGATGGTGACAGGGTTTGCTTGCTTATATTTAGCTGGGAAAATCTGTAGGCATCCTAAAAAATTGACAGTGGGTTTCAGCTGGAGAAACTGCAAGTGTAAAATATTCAGTTTGATGTACTGGGTTCCTTGGTCTGGAATATTCCTGTGGCCAGTTTGGGTCAGCTGCCCTCTCCTCACTGGCAGAGCATGGGACACTGAAAAGTCCTTGATTCAGGGTAAGCACAGCTTAGTAACAGCTAAAACATCAGGGTGTTATCAATGATACCCTCATTCTGAATCCAAAACACAGCTCTGAACCAGATAGGAAGGAAACGAACTCTATTCCAGCTGAAATGAGGATATAAAAGAGATGGGGGCAGAGAGAAACTCCAATAGAAATCTGTGAAATAATTAACAAAGATCCAGTAACTTTCTTGTTTGTAACAAGAATGATTTGAACATTCCATCAAGTACAAATTCCAAACTTTCCTTTACAGTCCATCACAACAAAAAATTCCATTCATTCTCTTTCTCCCTGCTCCCTTCCACACACAGCAGTTCTCCTAAAGCACTCTGAGCAGCTGTCCTTTTTTAAACCCTTCCCAACTTGGGGCTTTATTCCTACCTAAAGTTTCCCATTCCAAGATACCTTCTTGGTTGTTTCACAACTTTTTATGGATTCACACAGTGACCTGTGCCAGGACCTCATCCCAGTTAAAAACAAACATATTTTTTATTTTGCAGAGATGTTTTTAACCCTCTGCCCATGGAATTTTGGAAGATATTTGGACATGGGCAAAGGAATATCACAGAACACTTGAAAAGGAACTTTTCTTCATAAATGCCTTTTAATTGCTCAGATGTGGCAAACATCATCCAGCTTGGTAAAATGTTCAGGAGCTAAAGTGAAACAATGCAAGGAGTTCCTCAGGGAAAAGATTAAAAACAATTAAGCTTTTCACCAAGCATTTGAGGATCACCACAAAGTCTTAATTCAGAATGCAATAAAAATGAGTCAAGCATCACATTTGTGAAAAAGTTCAGACACCAAGCACATGCCAAACCCAAAGAAAGTTGTGCTCTGCAACCCCTCTAGTACCTTGTTGAAAGCCAGAAAAATGGCAATTAAACAACAAAATAATTAGGGGTAAACCCTCTGTACTGTCCTCCTCTCTGTTCAGCTCTCACTTCCACAAATCAGGATGAATTTATTTCCTGCCCACACCACATCACAACACCCTAGACCACGTCTGTGGTGTGACATTAGAAGAAAGAACAGGGACACACACCACAGATAACAGCACTTAACATTCCAATGGAAGTGCACACGTGCTGCTGTGACTCACTCAGCATGAGATACACAAAAATATTCCACAAACACACTATGCTGCTGGGGATCTGTGAGCTCTGGTGATTACAGCAAGAAAAACCCACCACCAAGGGCTACCTTGAGGCAGCCTGAATCCCCCTGAAGTCACACACTGGTGAAAGCCAGCAGGCTCTGAGCCATGACTCAGCAGCCACAGAGAGGAGGATGGAGCCACCTGTACCCAGTGGGGACAGAGACTGCCCTGAAATTAAAACCATCCTGAACATCCGTTCCCTGGAGATTTGCTTCTCACCAAACACAGGTAAGCTCTGGGCACACCCAGAGGGTAACATGCAGGATATAAACTGCTTGGGAGAGGAGATGAAGGATGGTTATACAAAGCACTCAGGCCATCCTCCATCGTTTCCAATTAATTAATACATGCACCAACACTGCACAGGCAGCCTGGAGGGCCTCAAGAGTTTTATTGTTCCTGTTCTCAGGCAAACATCTCTGCCCTCAAAAGAGTTCTCAGCTGCTGGCTGCCAATAAATCACAGCCTGGCTGATTCCTTTCTGTCCTCACAGACAACTCACCTTCCGTGTCAGTGCCTCGGGGACAAACCCCAGCCCTGGAGGGACAAGGCTGGGGCAGAGCTGACACACACTGGCACTAAGTAATTCCAGCACTCTTTAGTGAAGCTTTAATTGAAAATCCAGACAGTAATAGGCATTATTTAGGATACAGGATTAATATTTCTTGAGCTGAATTAAGATTTAATACATAAAGTCAAGCGGATAAAGCTCGGATTTTGTGCTGGTTCAGTTGAGGTTTGCATTTTGGTGTTGTTTTTTTTTTTTTTTCTTTTTAAGGCAGCTGTGATAAAAACTGAATGACATTCAGGACAATTCTCATCTACAGATGTGACCCAGAAGCAAAGCTCTGCCAGGCAGATTATTTCAGGACAGGATGGAACATGTGGAAGGATTTTTAATAACCTTATATAAGCCCTACACTTTAGATTTAATAGTAAGAAAGGAATGCATGTAAACATTTCTTTATCTGCTTTGTTCATTGTAAATAGGCAGTATACTGCTTCAAACCAGAAACATCAGAGTTGCTCTTTTTCATATTTGCAGTTGGAAACTTGCAAACTTGGGAGTGCTTTTCCTCATCCAGCTTAGAGAGCCACGACAGGGTGAGCTGGACTGGACAACAGCAAGATGGCAACAAAATAATAATTAAAAAAGAAGTCTGAAAGCTCCTGCAATAATATGGTACAGAACTGTGATTTAAAAACATGTTAGCTTTCAATTACGATTTAAAGACAGCAAATATAACAAAACCTCCCTCAAAACATAGAAACTGACCCTTATGTTGTCTATATTATCTTTCATAGTTTTCCAATATGTTTATTTTTTAGTGTATACAAACAAACAGGCTCATTACCTACAGTATATATTTACTAAACAGCAAAACCTTTAACTACACATAAGGAAAAAAATCCTTATTTCACCAAGTAGTAATTTCAGCCTGATTTATGCAAGGCTGCTTTGGGTGCCAAGAGCTATTCCAATCAAAATTCTGAATGTCTCAAAGATAAAAGCAGCTCTTTTCTCTACAAAAAACAGCAGTAGTAACACACATTCCTGCTATAATGGAGACAAGATTAGATTAGAACAAAGAGATCCCCATTAAGGTGTCCAGCAGAGCATTTGCTGCATCTTTCAGCAGACTTTGAATGTCCTGCCCTGTAAACTCCAGAGACCAGGACAATGCAAACCAGCTGTGTCTAACTGAGTCTTTCAGGGTTTGGTCTGAAATGTTCTTAAAAGCTCAACTGGTCTTCTGGTTCAGTTCTTGAAAGTATGAACAAGGGATGATGTGGATGGGCAACTCACACAAAACTCATTTCTGAAGGCACAAAAAAGCCCACCTGAAAAATACACAGCCCAGCAAAGCACCTGCACACCCCAGATCCTGATTTTGGCTGACACAGGCAAAAATTCTGTACAGGTCAGAGAGTGCCACCAGGGGAAAAACTCCCCATGTTCCCTGAGCTTCAACTCCTCAACACAAAACTGAACAGAGCCACATAAAATCCCTGAGAAAAAGACTATCCTGAGATTCAAGAGGAAATGCTGGCAGAACACTGTCCCAGGAGAGCAATAATAAAAATTTCAAACACTCAAGTCAGCTAGAAAGTTTTTTAGGTGAGGGCACTGACTATCCCAGAGAGAAATGAAGGTCAGGAGGTGTTTGGACAATGCTCTCAGGCACTTGGTGTGGCTCAGGGCTTGGACTCAGGGATCCTTGTGGGTCCCTCACAACTCAGGATATTCTGGGATTATGAATTATCATGAATTATCCTGTGATTATGTTAAGGGCCACCTTCCCCACACCAACAGAGTCACAGAATGAGCACTAGGAACCCACCAAATGTGCTTAAAATCCAGTGTCTTAAAAACAAGAGGCAAGCAGTGACAAACTGGCCTATGCCCAAACCTTCTCAGACCCCTGTGGAAGTCACAGCTGACAGCATCACCCAGCTAATCCTTCAGACAAACAGTTTATAAAGGGTTTTATAAACCCTTTATATATATGACAACACTCAGATCCAGAACAAAACGTTCTGAAATATAAAGAAGTCCCAAAAAGCCCTCAGGTACTTACTGTGCCTCTCTGTTCATCCCTCTGAAATTGTCAAGACAGGTGGAGCCAAGAAAAAGAGAGCAGAGTTCTTACAAATAGAACTGCACTTTTCTTTAAGGAAATAAAAGGAAAAGAAGGTTGAGTGAACCACATCAAAGCACTCTGATATTGCAGCCACTGCTCTCATCCCCTCCAAGGAATGCTTTGACTAGAGCAGCCTGCAGAAATGATCCTCTTCCATCCCTGCCTTCCAACATAACATCTACAACCTGCAGGAAAGTCAGCACCAAGGCAACACCCTTCAGCTTTCAGTCTTATGGGTTTAAAGTGAGGTAAAATCAGTTATTTATAGACCACTTGTTCAGATTTGAAGCTGTTGGAAGGGGGAAAGACAAGGGAGATCTAGTTGCTCCTTTACTATTTAATGTCCTTCTTCAGCCACAGTGCCTAAAAATTATCAAAATCTATCACTGCACCAAAGAAGTTACTTTGCTGTAGTATGCCATGATACAAGCATAAAGCATAATTATTTTGAAAGGAAACATTATTTTGAAAGGAAGACTCCTTTCTAGGACTGCTCTAACTAGACTGCCCTTTCTTGCATCTCAGCCACAGTAAAGTTACTTCTCTCTCCTCCAGCAGAGCACGTCCCTGTATTTCTGCACTGTCATTCCCAGGGCAGACACCTGGACTGCTGCAGGAGATTTCCATCTCTGAAAGCACAAACTGACTCCCTCACTTCCCCAGGATGACTCTCTGTCTCCTCCAGATTGTGAGCACTCTCTAATCTGTGTATTGTTCAACCACCAGCAGCAAAGAAAACAACTAAACCAGCTGCAAAGCCCAAGACAAAACACTGGAGACACAGAGAGAACAACTCCTCTAAGGCTGAGATAGGAAACTGTGTAGATTTCAAGCAAATTTACATTTACTCCCTTCAGTACAGGCAGTTGAGTAGTTAAATGCAAATCCAGGTCTGAACTGAGTGAGACAAGACCCCTGGGAAGGCAGAGACAATTTCTGCCACGGGTCACAAATATAACTCCCAGCCTTGTGAAAGGAAGGTTATTGACTGCATTCTGATAAAAAGGTTCAAACAAGGGGAGAGCAGAGGGGCTGGAAACAGGAATGGAAACCTGAGAGAATAAAAAAGCAGCTAGTTGCCAACAAAACTTACACTCCTTCCTCCTTACAGACATTCCCAGATACTTCTACAAAGATGACATCTAACTATGGAAAACAGGATCTGCAGAACTTGAGAAGAAATAAATTATTTGGGAAGGGGTGGGAAAGGAAGAGGGGAAAAAAATCCTTACCAACTGACTGGCCTTACTGTGCACTTTTCCAGGAGACCAAGAATTGCTTCTGATGCAGCAGCATTCAGCCCTGGAGAAGTCAGAGAGAGCAAAAAGGCAGGGGAGGGAGGAGGAGGGAAGGGAGGGGAGATGAGGAAAGGGGTGGGGAGAAGAGGAAAGGGGTGGGGAGAGCATGTACACACTGTGTTTGCTGAGCCCTAACGCTGCTTTTGGGAAAGAAAAGAACAAAGCTACCTGCAAATCCAGCTGGGTATTGTTTTGCAATGGCTCAAGATGATAAAGGAAGAAGGTTTTAGTAGGAGCAGTGCACCCACTGGTCAGGAGGAAGAAATGTCTATCCCTACAGGTGTCTGTTTAGAGAACCTGGAATGCCCAGCATGCTTTTTGCTCCAAAAGAGAGATCATACTAAAACTCAAGAATCAAACAGGTAAATGCAAGAGTTGCAGCCAAACCTGTCAGAGCAATTAGTGAAAGAGGGAATATAAAACTATGCCAGCCATTCCCTCACCAACCCAGCAGTACCTCCCAGCCCCACACTGCCATCAAAAGTTGGCAATTTTAGTGCCTGAAGGGAGAAGGGGAAGGGAACACTCATTGTTTCAACACACCATTTCAGCACCACATCTCTCTGTGGGACTGGCATGGAAAATCAAACAGCAGCTTGTCATCCTCCAGTAGATCAAATTTCTCATTTCCCACAAAGCCATGCCAATTTCTCGAAATCTGCAGCACAGCTACCTAATTTCTAAACCTTTATTCCCCTGAGCTGGAAATTTTGCTTCTGGTTAGCTGTTTACCATCCAGTCAGATGCTTTCCTGCACCTCCAAACCTCCTGAGCTCCCAAGAGAAGCTCAAGTCTTGCCCACAAGCAGAACCCTGGGAGCTCTTGTGGCTGCACAGGATGATGATGCAGCAAATGGATGACACAGCTCTGTGCAGTCCTGACTCCACACATCTGCACTGAGGCACAGGAGGGGCTCAGCTGACCCCTCACCTTTGGCTAATCCTCTCCTGGCAAAGGTTGACTTCAATCCAGAAATTGGGGAAGATCCCAAATTACACAGTGCCCAAGGGATGAGACAGAGACACTCCAGAGTTTTCCAGGTCTGCCCCTGAAAAGCTGACTCCTGTGAAGCTTTCCTCTGCTCCAGATCCACAGAAAACCAGACAGGATATTCTTGCATCTCACTTCTAAGCATGCTCCTCACAGCTGCAGGGAAGACCTACCTTCATACAGCTCCAAACAACACAAAAATCGACCCTCTTACAGCAACATGAGCCACTGGAAACTCCCAGGTTTACACATTGCCCTCATGGCTTGAGGAGATTATTACTGACAACCTGATCCAGCACACAGAGCCCCTGTGGCAGATGCTTATCTTCAAAAATGCAAACACTCCAACACTTCTGTGTGGCCTTCAGCCTGCCAGGCTCTTCTCAGAACACAACCTCTCCCATCCTGGCCTCACTCCCTGCTCCCAGCATTGCCATCCCACAGCCTCAGAACAAACCCACCAACAGCCACAGGGTGAAAAATGAAGCTTTTCCTCACAGGGAGGGAAAAAATACAGTGTAACCATATATATCCCCTTCCTCCACAAACAGCCACAGGGTGAAAAATGAAGCTTTTCCTCACAGGGAGGAAAAAATACCGTGTAACCATATATATCCCCTTCCTCCACAAACAGCCACATGCCCAGTGAGTCGCCAAGCCCATCCCCAGAGCAAGTCACAAAGGTTAGTGCAGCTACATTAATTCATCTGGAAAGGATTTTCATCACCTTGTCTCTTTCCTGGCCTCTTGTGCTGTGTCAAAAATAGCTCTGGCTTGTTTGCTGCACTGCCTGTGTCAGTGTGATTTTCTGCCTGGCTGGATGTGCACAGACAGGCTGGACAGCACCAGGCAGAGCTGTACATCCATGCACAGCCACCCTAACACAAAGCACAGCCTGTGCTTGTTTTCACAAGCTTTGCCCTCTGTGAAGTGTGTTTACAGCAGGCCTCAAATAAAAGGGGCTGGAGAACACAGCACAAGCCCTTTTGGAGGTCAAAAAACCAAAAAAAAAGAAAAAACAAAAAAAAAAAAAAGAAAAAAACCCCTAACATTGATCTGTCTAAAAGCTGCAAGAAAGGGCCTGCCCTGGGATGAAAATACTTTGAGATATGAGTGCATTTATCAAGTGGCCTGAGGTGATTTGGCTGCAGGCTGTTAGTGCTTCTGTCCATTAAATACAAACCATCCCTCCCTTGAGAACTGCTCTCCACAACTGCCAGGAAGGGAACAGGTAAAGGAGGGGCAGATGTGCAGAAATCCTGGAACAAGCCACTCTTCAAAAAAACAGGGGAACCTTTGAAATATGAGAAGCTTCTGAATGAGATTTTTTCCTCCTAGCACTTTTTTATCACTGGGTTTTCCTGAATAGCTTTTCTTTTCAGAATAAATCGCTTGCTGGAGCCATTTCACAAATCCCAGATTAATTCCATTCAAATCTGGCATTTTTCCCAAACCCAGTAATCTTGGGCTCAGCCTTCAAGACCCAGCTCATCAGCTGTGAGCTGCCTTCCTGAAATATTCCTAAATTAAACTTCCTCAGCACACCATGACTCAGGAACATTGGGTTACCATGAATTAAAGATTTCTACAAGGGAAAATGCAGCACAAAGAAATCCTGCTTGCTTATTCTATGCATGTTCCTATACAGCTATAAACTCTAACATGCATTAGAGTTTTTACTTTTATAATAAAATAAAGAAGTTATAAAAAAGTTATAAGTGATTAACACTTTTTATAAAAATAAATTAGTACCTTATTATAAAAATAAATTAGTACCTATTGATATTTCTGTATGAAGTGCTCCCCAATTACTTATCTGCTAAGAAACTCTGCCCCAATTACTTATCTGCTAAGAAACTCTGCTATTTAGGAGGAGGAAAAAAACCATATACCTTTTCCAGCAGTCACCAGAGGGTGAAGATAGCATTAAAAAGAGGAGCCTCTCAGGCATATCACCTCTTGTTATGGGTCTGCTTTGCAGTGCTCCATGTATATGAACAGGGAAGCACAAAGCTCACCATACTGCAACAAATTAGCACCTAAACACACACTGGATGAAAATTAATTGTTATCTGACACCAAAGGAGCTCTTCCATTTCAACAGGAATCCAGAAATCAGACATGCAAAGAACTGGAACAGACTGCCTGGGGAAATTGTGGAGTGCAATCACACAGGTCTTTAATATCAACAGCAGAAATGAATGGGTGGAAGTCATTTCTGCCTTGGGGCAGGGAATAGAAATAGATGACTGCCCCCTTCTGCTCCTCACCTCCTGATTGTTCTGTTAAATTTCTTTTTCTGAGTCATTCCTTCTTGCATCTGCCTTACTTGTAGCAGCCCCTCTTAGCTTTCCCTCCTCCAAGGATCACACTTACCCATCCTCCTTGCTGGATGATGTAATCTGCAGAATAATCTTCCAGATATGTCACCCCAAAGTTGACAAGGGCACTCAGGGGCTCCTGGCCCCGCCGGGTCAGCTCCATCAGAAATTGTTGTAACAGAACCAGGGGCACCAAGACCTTCAAAAGATAAGAGTTGTGTATAAATACAGGAAGTATTAGCAATGTTGCTGTGCAGCTAGAATGGAATTTGTGTGTCCAGAGAAAAAGTCTGAGTCTTCAAGTGCAAACATAGCAATATGCTTCTCATTTATGAGAAGAGATAAGGCAAACACACAATAAAATGCATTTAAAAACCCAACAAAATCCAAACAAAAACAACCAAACAAAAAACAACCAACCAAAAAACCAAAAACAAACCACAAAAACCCCCCCAAAAACCCCCCCAAAAACAAAAAAACCAACCAAAACCCAACCAACCAAAAAAACAAAACAAACAAAAAAACTCACAAACCCCCCCAAAAACAAAAAACAAACAAAAACCAACCAACAAAAAAACCCAAAAACTCAAAACAAAGAATGAAACAAAAACAATCAAAAAAAAAAAAAAAAAACAAAAAAAAAAACAAAAAAACCCCAAAAAAA
>JBBMKD010000053.1:68297008-68314871 GCA_037834095.1 Argya squamiceps | reverse complement strand
AGCAGCTGATGGGGACTGAAATCCACATTCCCCAGCAGATGATGGGGCCTGAAATCCAAATTCCCCAGGGGCTGCAGGAGTGCAGCAGTAATGAAGGTTGGATCATAAACCCCCAAAAACCAGCACATTCATCCACCCAGGGCTGCATCTCCAGGAGGTGGGGAGGCAAAGCATATTGACCTGAGAAGCCCCAGCACCTGCTCCCTTTGTGCTGGGTTTTATGCTGGGTTTTAGCTTTCACCAGATGAAGAGTGAAATGTGCTAGCTTAAGCCACCTTCTTGGATAATCATATTTCATGGTTGTTTTAACCAAACTGCTGTGAATCACGAGATGACAGATTGAAAGAGCACTCACACAAAGCAATGATAATTGCTGCAGCCACGGGCAGTAACTTGTCATGCAGTGTTTATTAAACTGCTTTACAAGTGCCCACACCCTTGCTGAGATGAACAGTTTCTGAAGTAAGCAAGGAAATCTAGTCAGGGGAAAGTCTCCTTGAAAAAAAAAATGTAGAGGGGGAAAAAGATTTCTTGTTCTGTTTTAAATTTAAGTCCAGATTTTAACACTCAAATTATGATTAAATTTGCAAGTAGTTCTTTCATTCTTTTTTGATGCCCACTGAACCCATTAGAGAATGATTAATGTGATGAATTTGAATGATTAATGAAAGATGAATCTGGGAAGAGTTATCTACTCATTCTACATTAAAAGTATTTTAAGATAATTCATCCACAGACTTGCCTTTTGTTTAAAAAAGAAGATTCCTATCATTTGAGATAACTGCTCTTGAAACCAGGTAGGAACACCATCCCTACATTTTCTGAGCAATTTAAATATTGAAGATACTGTGAATTTTTATGTTTACCATGTTCAGCACCCTTTTTTCCATACATTTTAAACCTGACATTGCAGGAGGGAAAGAGTAGGGAAGTACTATGAAAAAACCATCTCAGATTTCATTCCAAAACTGCTGCAGCAATTAACCTCTCTTGGGAATTTTTAAAAAAACAAGTCAAGCAACATATCTAACTTCTCATTTTACCAAACTGAAGGAAGGTTGACCTAAAACTTCCATTCAGTAACTTCTAACTAAATTATCTCTAAAACTACCCACTATGTGCACATCTACCACTCAGAGCATGCAAATAATTCCATACTAAAATCAAATTCTTTCTATTTTTCTCTGTGGAGCACAACTGTACCCAGCACAAACAACACAGACAGGATATCAAAGATATCAAAGAGACAGGAGACAGATGCAAAGGCAAGTCAGGGATGTGGTACCTTGTTCCACCCCGTGGCATGAGCAGCTGCCTCGTGCGTGCGCTCCCGATACTCCTGGTACGTCACCGGCCTGCAGAAGTTAAACCAACACTGAAAGTTATAAAAGGAAACAAAAGAAGGTGAATAAAAGCAAGTTCTCACTTCCCAGAGGACAAAATATTTTCACATGTATTACAGCAAGTTGTTTGCAACAGCTAACAAGGATATAAAACATCAGCAGCAGGCAGGGTCAGGAAGGCACCACCGTTCTCCCACTTACACACTTTGGTAAAGTGAATTTCCTCATCATTTGATACTCTACAACTTAAAAGACATTAGATAAGCAGGTTCTTTGATATGCTAGAAAATTTCTGAGCTCTTGCATTTTTTTTTATAATTTAAGATTATAAAGACAGAAAATTCCACTAAGAAATTCATACCTGAGCTAGAGGCCAATGCAGAGTAAAATGTCCTAAACAAAATGGACTAGCACAGCCTGTTTGACTGCATTAGCATTATGTTAAGAGTTGAAACCTTTATTTGCAAGGAACAGCACTTTTGATCACAAAACCCCATCATACTTCAGTAGAAACCTCTATCCTAGATTTATCACATCCCTACTTCTCTGAATTGGGATGATGAAACTCCTCTTTTCCAAACCCTTTTCTCCAAGATCATTTGGCATCCAGGAGTCAATAACAGCAAAGGCTTTCTGCCATGTGACAGCAGAAGATGCACAGCTTCAAAAGCAGCTCTCCTCATTACAAAAGGCAAGTTCAGGCTTCAGATTAATGGAAATAGCTGCCATTGGACAGAAAACTGCTTATGGAACTCCAGGAATTCTAACAATTGTTTTATGCATGTCAGAGGGCAGGAAAATAAGTCAAATTAGTAACTATTTCATCAAACAGCACTACACTAGCAACAGGGGGAAAAGAACAGAGTTAAAAGCACAGTGGGGAAAACACAATTTGGGTTTGCCATTTTAAGGGCACTCTCTTGACTTCCTTGGCACATTAATTCTTTGAAATCAAATCTAAATCAACCAGTGGGATGAGAAGAGCAGGAACAGCTGCAGGAAGGATATTATCAAGAGATTAAACAGTAATTCTAGTTTGCCTTAGAAAAAGGCAACATGGTTTCACAGGCATTTCTGACTATGTATGTACATACATAAACATTATTAAAAAGCAAATATTTTCCTATAGAACACTTGAATGTTCTAGAACATCAGAATATCAACAAGCTAGGACCACTTAAATGCACAGAGGCATTTATTCAACTCCTCCTAAAGCAGCACCTTCCAACTCCAGCTCTCTACCAACACATTTTGGAGGTCACTCAGAAAAACCTCCAGTAGTTCGTGTGAATCCATTAAATTTCAGGCTGGTAATTTGTAGCAGAAAAACAAGCCACTACAGTGATCGTACCAATTTGCAAAGGCATTAATTAAGACAGCAGCATGCCAAGTGCAATGTGCTGTTTACACAATAAGCTCAAACTGGCAGGACAGATGTTAAAGCAGCGAGGTTAGCCCAGGGGCCCACATCTGCTCCTGAAGGGTGGGCACAAGGTTTGTACCTACCACCCTCTCAGGGAAAGGAGCCCATAAATCATGGGCCAGAGCACAAACGAACCTTCAGCTCCACTCTTTGCTACAAGGCTGAAGACATTCATGTGGCCACAGCCCCATGAAGCTGCCAGTTCCACCAGCAACTCAAACTGCTGGAAGCAGCCTCAGAAATTCAGTGACAAAAGCTTAGAAAAAAATTAGAACTTACATTGCTGCAAAGGGCAAATACCAGAAAGGAGTATTTGCATGTTACATCACAAAAAAACCAAAAAACCAAACAAACAAAAACCCCAAACAAAAACAAACAAACAAAAACACACACAAATCCCCCCAGCCAGATAAAGGGAGATTGAAAAAGAAAGAAATGCAATACAAAATGCAGTCCCAACTTCAGCATTTCAGCAGCAGTCACAGGGCAAAAGGAAACACCTTTAAAAAAGCAAATGGAAACTCACTTGCTAAGCAAGCTCTGCAGAGCTTTGTGCAGATGTTCCTGCAGCTCCTGGGACACTTTCTCCCCCAGATGAGCCAGGCAGTCTTCTATGGAGCTCTCTGGGTTGGCAGGGCTGAACACTGGGGAAGTGTGGCAGTCAAACCCTGTAGTGGTAAATGCTGAGAGAAGAAGGTACACAGAATAAAACAGATTCACAGAGGAACATCAACAGTCTCAGATTTCCTTATCCTAGCAGTTTACACAGTTTACATGAGGGACACAAAAAAAATCACAGCTCTGTAGCCAAAGTATGCAATGAATAAATCATAGTAAAAATGTCCAAACACATTCTGAAAGTGCTACTTAAAGGCAGAGATGACTTTGAGCTACGTTTCCCCACCAGCTCTTGTTTCACAATTGCATCCTAACCAGCAAGTTTGCTGAATGTGCAGCTGTTTTCCCATTTTAACCCTGATGGAGCAGCAGAAGAGCCTCTTTTCACAGTAAATCTGCCCACACATGGACATCTCTGCAGCAGTACTGGAGTACTGCTCTTTTAAAATATTATTTTGTTCATATAACCTTTTCCTTCTCAGTCTAAAACTTCTAGGAAAGCTCCATATGAATGAACTTAAACAGCTCTTGAGTGTTTCTATTTCAGATTTCTGATTTGCAACACATAGGCAAAGCAAAGTTTGAAATCATTCCTTGCTGGGAATCTATAAAATCCACATCTACAGGTCAAAACACATCACAAAAAATAAACCTGGTGGAAGAGAGACATCTGCCAATTCAAGTCCACACTCCTTGAAATATTAACTCCTGAGGATTTCTGCCATCAAGTGCAGCAGCTTAAGGGCTGTTTACTTTTCATTATTTAGAGTAGCCTATTAAATGTCATCCAGTAGTTTGCTTTGGCCAGGCTCCACCACTCCAAATGGTAACGTTTAACTATTTTACTCCATGTGACAATGTGTACAAATCTTGTGGGGGGAGGAGGATAAAGAGATTCAATGGATTCAAAAATCTCTTTAACTGGAGTACCTGTTACAAATTAACCACCATTACAGTGCATAGAGATTATGGATTGAAACTGGAAAACCTGAAGAGCACCTTCCAAGATTTCTTCATCGAGATGTCTTAGCTCCTCCTCGATTTCTAGTTTAATCTTCTCCAAAGCCTCTTTCTCCAGAGCATGTTGTGCCATAAGCTGTTGTTGAGTCCCTGAAAGAAACCAAAGAATTAATTCAAATGTTTTAATTTATACTTCAAACAAGGTAGATAATGGAACATGGTATTGAAATGTTAAGTATAAAGGAATTTGAGGTGGAAGTTTGATTTCAGACAGCAACAAGTATAATCCCTCCAGAGGACTTATTACAAGTTTTATTACATGAACCCAGAAACAGATAAACTGCCAGGCCTATTCAGGGTACAACTGATGCTTTAAATAAAATAAAGAACTGTAAGGCTACAAGCAGAATACAGAGGAACCTTAAAAGCAACATTCAATTGAAGATCAAAATCAAACCAAGGCACACAATCAGCCATTATACCTAACACACTTATTATCAAACTACACCACAACAAAGCAGACTGGCAGAAGCTTGATTTTTAGTAACAAAATTTATATTGATGCCTGCAAAATCTACAACATTCTCAGAGCAATTATGCAATAAAATCAATGAAGAATCCTGTGAACTGTGCATCATCTCCCTGCTCATGAGGAGTCTGCAGGCCACCATTTAACATTGGGTTCACAAGTAAGACTAGAGGCAGAGAACCTCACAGTTGTCAGTCAGTTGGCAATTCTCCTCTCCTAACCAAGGAATTTAGGAGTTTGGAATGGCTCCACATCCCCAGAAGTTCACATGCCATGCTTTGGGATCACAGATACATTTTCTATGTGCTGACTCTAGATGTTGGGAACAAAAGGTTGTTTCAGCCACATCAGTCAGGGTTACACAGACCCTCAATCATTATGCTGTGCCAAGAGACACAAAACTGTTTCCAAACAAACCCCAGGTATTGAGGACTTCTGAATTTGAATTTCTCACCCTTTCTGCACCTACACCAAGGGCTACAGTCCTACCTGGACATTCCATGTTCTGCTCTACAGACATCCTTCACTCAGTTGAGGAAAACAAAAAGGGAAAGGATTTGCATCTGTAATGTTGGTGTCATCTGACTCAATTTCCTCCTCACCACTTTCATTTCACATCCAGATCTTCAGCTAAGTCCTGTAACAGCCAGTGGAGCTTTCTGGCACATCTTTTTGAAGGCACTAAATCATAATTTGGTGGTCTTGTGAATGACAGCTCTGTGGCCTGTTTTCTTTGTTTTGTTTCTCTGCTGGAACTCACTTTAAGTCTTGTCTTGCCTTCCCCTTTCTTCCACAATGGACACATATAACCACTAAATTTCATAAAAGGGTGTCTGAAAACCATAAAAGCACTTAACACAGACAGATGTGTAGTTAACTACACACTAGTGAAGTACATTGTGCATTTCCTGTATTAAAAAAACCCCAAACAGTAGATAATAAGATTTCAAGGTCTCCTACAATTGAAAAATCCATTAAAAATCCACAGTATCAACCCACTGAACGTGTGTTAATGCTTAAAAACTCAGCACAAGAGCCCCTCTAAACCAAAGTATGCTTAGGTCAGTATAAAATATTTTCATATATATCTGTGACCAGCCTAAAAGAACAAATGACAGCCACTTTAATTCCATTTGACTTAACCACACATGTTCAGAATAACTTCAGCTTCTCAAATCCCTTCCCAAGAGGTGCCTCTTTGCCACCCTGAGTAACAAATTCCAGAGAGGAGCAAACTGTTCCTCCTTTTGGTTCAGTCCCTGTCAGTTGCTGTGGAGCCAAGAGCTCCAAGTGTGTGCAAGTGCCAGCCCCTATGTCAAAGGACAGAGCAGCCCCCCCTTTTTCACAGGGCTGCTGTGATGATCATCAGCCAGGACAAGCTGTCATACTCCATAAGAAGTCACCCAGAAAATGGAAGGAAGAGAAATTCCACTGCTGCCAGTGGACAAAAGAGCTGTTTAGATAATCAGGGCTGCAGTCAATGGTTTCCATCTGGTAACACCCACGGCTTTGCAGCAGCTGCTGATTCCCAGAGCACCTGACTAAGTCAGTCATGCCAAAACATCAAAACCCTGCCCCTCCCAGAGCAGTGACTTTGCACTGTTTATTCCCCTAATAAAGAACTGATTTCAGCTTTCTGGAGCTCCTGGATATATATATAATATATATATTGACTGCTATACCAACAAACACTGCACACAGCACTGGAGAACATCAACAGCAAAGGTTCTAAGTGAGGGGTTTCTCTTCTCTTTTTCCAAGTCACAAACAGGTAGAAGAAAACAGTAAAACCAGCTTATTTCAGATGAGAATGTATTTTCATTATCAAAGGTACAAATGGTCACACCAGAAACGGTGTTTGTAAGAGCCATGAGCATTGAATGCTCTCCTGTGCTCAGTAAATGGGTTTTTCTCTTCTGGGCTTTTGGCAAACCCACTCTGCAAGACCTCTTCCCAACCAGAAATGGGTTTTTCTCTTCTGGGCTTTTGGCAAACCCACTCTGCAAGGCCTCTTCCCAACCCAGAGCAAAGCACACCTCTGTCAGGTGTTCTTACACAACCAACTCAGTGCATTCCACTTTCTATTTATGGAATAAAGCCTCACCTTGGCACAACTATGCTCCTGCTAAGATTTTGGGTTTCAGGTATTTGGGAGTAACTTAAAAAGTAGAGGACAATGTGTTCTGAAAGTGTATCAAGCACAACATCAGGGAGCATCAGACTACTGAATAAATGCAATACTCCAGTAAAACTCCACTCAGTAACAACACCAGAGTAACCTGTTTGCCAGGTCTGATCCCAGCAGGAGGAGGGATGGGAAGTCATTCCTCACAGCTACAGAGTCTGCACAACTCATTCCACAGTGCTGGAGCCAAACCTTCAGCTGACAGGGGACAGCAGCAACCACAGGGAGAGACTGAAAAGATGCTCTTATGCCTTTTTAGTTCAAGGGAATGAAGGATGATTGGAAAAGAAAACCACTTATGTCACAGATTGCTCCTGATTTATTTTTTCTTTCATGCCTGTAAGTTTAATTTAGCAATATCTTTGTTTTCAAGCTCCTGTGTCTCTATATTAACTGTATTATTCCATACAGCTGACTTAAAAATTTACTTTCAGCATGACTGCAATACTTCTTTAACATCTCAGACTTTTTAAGACTCTAAAATTACTGTAAGCACTGAGAAGTGACAAAGATACACAAAATCTCTTTACAAATGTATTTATCTGTTTCCTTTAATGAAAAGTACATCCATTACACCAGCAAACTCCATGGACTGTCACACATAGGTGTAGCTCTTAATTTCAGAAATGTTTAAAAGAAGCTCTTTATAAACCATAAGCAGGCTCAGCTTAAAAGAAACTGAAAAAGTCTAAAATATTAAAAAGAGGCAAGATATTTCCAACTAGCACTCTATTTTTGTTGGTTTTTTTTGTGGGCAGGGGTGAGGCTCAATCAAGTGGGAATTCACACCCCAAAAATCTCCCTTTCTTTGCTATCAGAGGGAACAGCTCCCTTATTACCATGAACTGGACTGCTCTGACTTATAATTTGAATCTTTACTGCCCAAACAGGTTTTTTTTCCCTAAGATGAAGGGATGAAGATGATTTCTAACAAGTAAGTTCATCATTTAAGATGAAACAACCTAAAAAACTCAGTTCCCTACAAGCCAACAGCAGGTACCAGGAAAATGGCTCAGTCATTAACCACTACAGCACTTCATATGGTAATTCCAAAAAGATAATAAATGGTCAAATGGACGTTGTGCACAATAATTGGATTAAATTAGGGAAACTGTAAAACTGTCAAAACCTTGCTCACCTCATGACTAATCTATGTCACCATACAGTAATGGCACTGAAATATAAATCTTTCAGATGCTCTGTAAACTAAGAGATTATTTTACATTTTTTCACTGAAAAACTACTTTTCCTCAGAGTGTTTGGCATAACCAAAAACTCATGGGATGGTGTCAAGCAATGGGGAAGTAGATTGGAAAACAGAAATACATTAAAATTCACTCCTTGCTAAAATACAAATAAATATTTAGAATACAAATACATTGAATCCCAAAATCAAAGTACTTTGACTCACTTGAAAAGTTAATAATACAACTGCAGCAGAGTGGAAGCTTCTGTAATGAGAGTGACTTCAGGGGGAAAAGTGAAGAGATGTTTTTCTATACAATAATAATTTTCTGTGTCTGAACCAGTACTTATAGGTATGATAAGAGTTCTGAAAAAATACAAAGCATCTCTCCACAATCTAATGAACAGACAACTGAGAGTTTCCACACATTTTTAATATATGTACTCATCTGTGGCCTCAAAGCACACTGACTTGCACAAGGTGATGTTACTCTGTGTGTTTCATCAATTTACCTGATTTTCAGATTCACCTACCTGAAAACCTACCAAAAAGTAACAGAATTTTCTGCTAATGGATTTTGCTTTAAATAAACTGCAGTGACTGTTATGCACAATCACTATTCTGGCAAAACTAATAGGGAAAATCTCTCCAAGCACTGGCCAGTTAAATTTGCTGGATTTACCTCTGGAGACACTGAAATCCATTACAGAACACTACAGAGCTGTAATGTTAAAAGATTGGCCTGTCCAGTAAAACTGTCTTTTTTTAAGAGAATTCAGTGGATGGCTCTCTCTTTAGTCCCTGTGCTGAAAAGAAAATAGCAAAATGAAAATTTCCAAGTGCTCATCAGGTGTTGATTTAGATCAGCCTCATTTGCTTGAAGCCAGAAGTGATTTCAGTGCTTGCAATTGAAGCCATCCTTCTTACAACAAAACCAACACCAGCCAAGAGACCCAAAAGGAAACACAGCAATGTGATTTTCTATGTGATTTCTCTGACTTTTCTATTCCCTGAATAAAAACCCTCCAAAAACCATCAGTCTTGCAAAGCACATTAGGCTTGCAAAAAAAAAAAAAAAAGAGAAGTTTTAACTGGAAACCTACCAACCTACCTTAAAGTTTTATTCTTATCTTAGTTTTTTAAACAGAAAGACAAAAAACTAGTACAAAATGCAGGAAAACAGAGGCAGATGATGGCAGGAGGGAAGGAAGGGGAACAAACAAAAACATTCCATCTCTCCTACCAGTTCTGGCAGGGATAAAACAGTACCAACTCCTGTTGGGAAGGATCCCTTTTTTGGTTGGGTGGTTTTGACCCAGCAGATGTGTTTTCTGGTTTAACTGGAGTGTTGAAACTTCACTGAAATCTGGGAGGCTGCAGCAGAAAGAGACTCAAGGGAAACACAGAAATACTGACAACACCCAGTGTGTGTTTCATCAATTTATCTGATTTTCAGATTCACCTACCTGAAAACCTACCCAGTGTGCCTTTTGTCCTCATCTCCCACGTTCTGTGCACAGGCCAGGGAAAGGAAAAGATCCTCCAGAGGCTGGAATTGGGATCCTGCACTGAACTGCCCTCTAGAGGAGTCCCTCACCCTCCCTCTCTCACAGGGAGGTTTAACACCACCAGGACAAGCTGCAGCTTGTCCTCCTGGGTACTCCCATCACACTGAATATCATCCAGAAAACTCAACAGGAGCACAGTCTTATCTGGAGCTAAGAAAAATAAATGAAGGGAAAGCACTGCCAGCCAGAGTTAAGGCCTGATATGAATGAAACACAAAATACAGGAGTTGTTCTGCAACTGGAAACAGGAAATAGGCAAAAATTGCTGCTGCATTGCTTCCCATGGCAGGTCTGTCAGCACAATAGCTAAATCAAAGCAAAATGAGATTAAAGACAGGGGGGTTTTTATTGGAATCCTCTCAATCCACAAATCAGCCATAGAGTAGAAAGACCAGCATTGGGAAGCACCAGAGAAATCCACAGAAGGAATCTGGGAGCACTCAAAGTGATGGGGCTTGGAAAACACCCTGAGACAAGCAGGCAGCAATGCTGTGCTGTTGTCACCCCTCCTGTGTCTGTCACCAAACCTCAGGATGGGATTCCTGACAACAACAGCTCATTTCCAGCTCCTGGCTTTGCCATCTCTCTTGTTCTCAGGTTTCTCAGCTCACACTTGGGACTGTAACACCCAGAGAGCTCCCAGCAGTGCATCAGGCAGGGCAGGAAATATCCATTATTTCTGTGCTCCCCTCCTAGGGGACTGAGATTACAGCAAAGCACCTGCCAAACAACAACACTGGCTATAAAAACTGCTCAATATTCAATGGAGATGCACACAGCACTCTGAAATAACCACTCACAGCCTGGGAGGGCACCTCAAATGCTGCTTAATTACCAGCAAGGTGAGAAAAAGGAGGAGAAAGGATTTTTCAAATGTAGTTAGCAGACAAAAGAAACCTCTCAGAAGCATGGAAAGCAGAAAAGCAGCACCAGGAAAAGTGAGTTAGGAAAGAATGAGAGAAATCCTGAAGCAGAAGGATAAAGCATTTGCTTAGTTCAACACAGCCTGAAGTCTGGAAGGAATAAGAGCTGGACTCAGCCAATATATCAAGCAACAATCAGTTTATTAATTCATTAATTCAAATGATAAAATGTGAGCAGAGCAGCGTGCTGGGTACAGTGCCCACATTTCACAAGTCCATTCAAAGCACTACAAAACTGAGTGAGAAACAAGATGGCAAATTAAAAGTAAGGCAAAATTATTTCATCCAGAGGCTTTTATCAGAAAGCAGCAAAAACACTGAGAGAGAGACCTAACTAAAGTGAAACAGGACCAGGAGAGGAGACACTGTGGTCACTGTCTGGTTTGGGGAATGAAGTGGGGAAAATGCAGCAAGATTTCCTTTTCAGAAGTTGTAAATTATGAATATTTTGCAGTATTTTAATAGCAAATCCAACTACAGACTGCTGTCACAGAAGCTAACACATCTAAAAAACATCTGAGAAGTAAACTCCTCTTGACTGACTACAAAATTTTCATCTAAGCATTTGTACCTTCCTCTTTAGAAAGTTTAAATACACTGCTGTAATTCAGATTGGAAGCTCAGAGGTTTCAGTAATGAGAATCATTGGAAAGGTTTCACCTCAATTTGCAAACACTTCAAAGGTAACTACAGCCAAATTATTTTTAAAAAGCTTTAAGACTAGCATTTTCCTTTCTGAGCCTTCTATTTCTAGAACAAAGCAGAGTCTTACAAATGGAACCTTTGTCTGTACTCAATCCATTTCCAGTTACAGCCCAGCTAGAAATGGGTGGGATGTTCAGAATGAGATGTTATTACTAAAATAAGCCCATTTTCCAACCAAGGGTTTATGAAACAGGTGCCTCTCCTTTCATGGACCACAGATGCAGTCAAAGTGGAAGTAGCAAACATGCCTTAAACATTGCAAGATTAATTGTATGCATTAAATATACCAACATGAATGAATTATATGTAATATAACCAGTTATATATAATTGTATGATTTAGTGCCAAACTAAATATGAAAAGCAATTGAGAACTAAAAATGAAAACTAAATGAAAAGCAATTCTGTCATTACTTTGATGCACTCTTTTCTTTTCAGGAATTTCTCACTTCATGACAGGTAAGTTCAGTAAAGGACAGCATGTGCATTCCTAAATGATTGTTCAAAGAGAAGAAAATACCCTGAAGACTTCTCTGTGGTTTGGGGAGGGTTTATCCTCCTTTCATCAGAATAAATTCTGAATCACAGAACTAACAGTGACTAAAATGTCATTAAGAAGTGACAAGTCACCCAAGCAATCCTGACAAACAACATTGCTTAAGTGCTTGCCACCACAAAATAAAAAACAGCTTTACCCCCTAGGTTTGTGTGAAACACAATCTACCAAACTTCTTTTATTCTCCCTTCTATTCATTTATTTCACCTCTTTTATCCATAAATCTGGAAGAAACATCTGACTCCGTGCAGCCCTTGACTTCCCATAAATATAGAAATAAAACCCCAGAAGCAGCCCAGGCCACATCTCTGCAGCAGCACTGACTGACAACAACAGCAGCCCCAGTGTAATAGGGCACAACTATTTAGCACAGGAGATTGCTCAAGACACCACCCAGGTTGTGCCAGTAAACACCACCTCAGCCCTGCTTGCTTCCACTTGTGTCCCAAAAAACCAGCCAGCAGGGGCTGAAATCCTCCTGCTGGCTCCACAAAGGTGATATAAATCCATCCCCTTACCCTCAAAACAGCAATAAAAACCATGTATTTGATCCCTACACACCAGCCAGCCCTGCTTCCTTCCCAAAAGAGCAAGCAGGCTGTAATTTTTGTGAATTTTTGTGAATTTTTGTGAATTTTTGTGAATTTTTGTGAATTTTTGTGAATTTTTGTGAATTTTTGTGAATTAGGCCTCCCTGCTGCACTGTGCTGCTTTGGATATCGTGCTTGTTTGGATCAACTCTTTTAATTTCATTTTCTGCATTGATCTGGAATTATATTGTGTCCCAAAAAAACCAGCAAGCATGGGCTGAAATATTCCTGCTGGCTCAACAAAGGTGATACATATCCATCCCCTTACCCTCAAAACAGCAACTAAACCCATGTATTTGATCCCTAAGCACCAGCCAGCCCTGGCACAGCTCAAATTAATACAAAATATTAATACAAAAATACAAACAGCTTTGTTTCCACCAGCATCTTTCCCACCTTTCAACTGGAATTTATCCATTTTTCACTGAACACACCAAGAGATCCATCACACCGAACACGAGGCTGATGCTCGGAAACACCCCAAGACCTAATTGCAAATGTAAATGAGATGAATATGCAAATCTTACCTTGAGCTGGAGGAGGAGGAGGAGGAGGAGGAGGAGGAGGATGCTCCTGTGGCTTGTCCTGTGCTGAGAGGCCCAGGTAGCTGAGCACTACGTATTTGGTTTCATAGTGAAATCCTACAGGCACGGCAGCGGCGGACGCCATCGGGGTGGCCGCGGGGCACAGCAGCTCTGGGGAGAGGGAAGGCTTTTGTTTGTTGGTTTGTAAGGCTGCAACAGGTCGTGAACTCACATGTAACAATTATGTAACCATCCCGAAGCAATTTGCAGGTTTTTGCCTTGATATCCTGTGGGTTTTTATTTTAATAAGAACCGTGAGGAGTGAAGCCAACAGTGCAGGGCCCTGCCTGCTGCCAGCAGTGACATTTCTCACTCCTGCCTGGAAAATTCACACTCTCATGGAAGTCAAACCAGCAGCTCCTCACCACTGCCCTCCTCCCAACACCTCCCATCTCAACCACACACAAAACCACATGTGTTCACGTTCTGGCTCATTCTGAACACTTCCTTAACCACAACACGTGGTTCCGAGGAGTTCCTCCTTCCCAAAGCTTCCCCTGAATGAATATTTTCTCTGCTTCCTCAGAATTACTACTGTCATGCTCCAAATGCACAAAAAAGTGACCACAATTGCCTCAAATTAATTTTAGTGTTCCAACAGCAATGGAAAACATATGGTCAACAGAGTGAATTCCATGTTCATTGTAGGGATTGGGAGAACAGATGGTTGTTTGTCCTGGATTTCTCACCCACACGTTATTAAGTGTAAACCAGAAATCCACACCTCACAGCAACATCTGGCCAAAGAGCTCCTCCCTGTTTCACTCTAATTGGTTTGTTGCTTTTTTCAAATACCCAAATAAGACCTGCAGGAAAAGGCTAAGGTAGAGAGAAATCAAAAATGTGATAAAAAGTAAAATCTCCATCAACAACATGGAAGTGGGGAAAAGACATGCAACAAATTAAAAGGATGTTTGAGATTAATCAACAGGTTTTAGCTTTCTTTGTTTGGCAAAGCCTGTCAATTTAATGGATCAAATAACACTATCCAGGGGTTTCTGACAAACTCTTCAAGTTCAGTTCTCTAGGACTGCAAAGAGTCATTCCCAAACAAGCAGTAATGGATGTCTAAATGAAAGGCACACAAGAAAGTTTGTGCTACAGAACAGCTACTGAAAGAGCCAGATAATTTAGTAATGTGAGACTACAGTTACATTTAGAAGAAAAATTTTTATCATGTTTAAAGTTTAAAGCAGTTAGAATGAGCAAAATGCTAAATACAGAAATTGGACCACCTCAAGAGAATAATGGATTGCACTGGAAATGCCTTGGGACTAAAAGAAAGAATCAGCTTCCAAAACCAAAGAACAATCTGTAAATGAAATAATAATAATAATAATAATAATAATAAAACAACCAATAAAGCAAAAGAAAAGCACTTGCCTGTCTAGCTGTTCAAGATGTCTGGACTAACTTCTAATCCCTCCTCCCCGAGAAGGAATTCAGATTAACAGCAGCAGTGCACTGGTTACTGAGGATAAACAGAGCTAGAACTGTGCTGTGGCATGGTTGCTGTGGGAGGAGGTAGTTTGGCAAAGAAAAATTCACCACCAAACTAAAAGCTGCAAAAGGAAAAGGACTGGTGTAAAATTGGCTGACTGTTCTCTTTAGAAACTCCAGTTTCTGAAACTCATTCAGTACTGAAAAGAGAAAAGGGCTCTCTCATGAAGATCACACTATGGCAGCCCTGCTCCATGTATTTGAAAATACATGGCCTGAAAGCCTTTACCAAAAAGGTTTGGTTGTGTCTTTGCTACAGCTTGAACCAAAGCAGTGAATTATTATATACAAAGGAAACAATAAACTTGGAGTCAACTCTTCATCTTCCATCCCAAAATGCTCCATGGGCAACACATCCTGCTTCAGAACCCTAAGGAATCACAGCAGAGAACCACAGCTTTTGCACAACACAGTTACCCTTGAGATTTTCACAGAGCAAGAGGATCTGGAAAAAAAATATATCTGCTCTGATGCCTTTAGGATCCTTTAACAATAGATCTGCTCTTCAGAGCAGACCCCCACAGGAATCACCACATCACAAGTTCACATCACCAGGGGTGAAAAAAGCAAAAGCTCCCCAGCACGTTTCAGTCCTGGTTTGTTCAGTAGAGATCCCACAGCCCTGAAATCAAAATGCTTCTCGCAGTGCCCACACAGGGAATGGGAGCCCTTCCAGACAACCTGAACTGATCCCTCCTGAAAAAATCAGCCTGGCAGATGGTCCAGAGACATCCACAAACTGTGGACCAAAGAATGAGTCTGAATATGTAACAGAGGTTGCTCTTCAAAATATAATTCCGGATCAATGCAGAAGATGAAATGGAAAAAGTTGATCAAAACAAGCAATTTATCCAAAGCAGCACAGTGCAACAGGGAGGGCTAATTCACAAAAATTACAGCCTGCTTGGCTCAGCACTTCTGAGGGGAGGAGGGGAAGAAAAAACCAGAGAGAGAGAGAGAGAATCAGACCACTGCTTATTTAAATAGTGGCTAATGTTTCCCTGGGGAAAGAATGATTTTTAAAAAAAATTACCTTGGTGGATATATTTTGAGAGGCAGTTTTATACTGAAATGAGAAGGGAGACTTAAGAACTTGAATGGAAGAAATCTTCAAATTCACACAAAAGAATGTCAGGAGTGGAAGTGCACTTCAGAATCACTAGCCTTGCTTTGAGAGAAGCCCACAGCACAGAAACTGAATGACTCCTTTTGGTTGGGAATGACTGGGTTTGTTTACAAAGAGAAACACAGAAATATTGACTCAGATACTGCAAATATCTCAGAAAAAGGCCATTTTTTCAGGAATGAGCAGGATTGAAAAAGGACACACAGCTTGAGAGATCAGATCAGAGCAAAGAAAGCTCTCTGCTAAAGGAGCAAGATGGAAGAGAATCCAGAAAATGTTTAAGAGGATAAGCTTGTACAGGAGATGCAATGAGCAGAGCAAATGAGGCATAACACAACTTCTCTGAGTCTCAAAACAGGGTTACTCCTGGTTTAACACATTCCCTGCAGAAACACTGTCCTAAAAAAGCTACAGAGATCAACACTGTTACCAATTCCTCCCTACAAACCATCCACCTTCCCCAGTCCCTGCCCCTTGGGGACAGAAGGCTGTACCTGGTGAGGCTTAGCCTGTCACTCCTCCAGCCCTGCTGTCACTCCTCTCCCGTGGGCTGAGCTGCTCAAGCCACCTGAGAGCAGGAGTTGCAGCAGGACTGCCATTTCCCCATCTGTCACGTCCTAATCCACAGCAGAGTTATAAACTGGATAATGGGCAGCACAAGGCTGCCAATGAATACAGAGAATATAATCCCCAAGCCATGAGGCTGGGCTGTGTTTCAGCCCCTGCCTGTAAAACTGTGCAACCAAGATGTGTTTACAGCACGTCGTTCAACCCCCAAAATGCAACATCACTGCCCAGAGCAGTTCAGCTGGTTTTATAAAGAGAACAGCAAGAAATCAATGTCACCTATGGATTTTAGCAACATCAGCACTGCCAGAGTGCTGATATTTTTCCCAAACCACGACCCTCAGCTTCCACTCCAGAAGGAATTCCAGGAATTCCACTCCAGAATGCATTCCCCACCTAGAGCCTGGCTCACCAGGCCTCACTTACCAGCCACAAAAACCCAGAACACCTCCTGCTGCCGCTGAATTATTGCAACACACACACACAGGGCTGCAGGCAGAGAGCAGGGGCAGGCACAGAGACAGGACCACAGCAGCTCAAATCATTTTTAAGGCCTCCTGATATGGATATGCTCACGGTTTGGGTCGTCTTCCTGCCATCAATCTCTGCTCAAGAGGCTGCCACTCTCAGCTCAGCTGCATCTACAAGGCTTCTTCACCAAACGTAGCGAATTTCAAGGAGTTGCAGCTCTACGGAGCCACACCCCGTGTAGCAACAAGATGGAAAATGTTCAGGCACTCTGCAGCCTCACCAGAAGGCTGGTGTGGGGATTTGGGGTGAGACTTGCATGTGTGGACTAGTTAAACCTTGCAGCAGTTTGTCTCTGGAAACGTTTCTTCTAACAGGCAAGGCTATCCAAAGCACCCAGTTGTGATCGACTTGGGAGATAAATTCTCCCGAGTACTTTTCCAACTGTGTATGAGGGTATGACTAAGAGATTGTTTATAATAAACTGAGAAGTGCTCAGTTCAAACATGTCAGTTCCTACTGGAAATGAATCAATACTGCAGCCACTACTGATCCTCTGGTGGCACTTAATGGATAGAAATACTGGAAAACATAATTGTTCTTTATCTCTGGACAGTGGCTGTAGCTGACCTTTGACAAAAATGCAATTAAGAGAGCATTCTAGGCAAACGGTGTGATTTCTCTTCTAGGAAGAAAAACAAAAGCTGCGTGCGTTATCCACTACAAAAGTCCTTAATCCTTTACAGCTTCAAACCATCTCACAGCATTAAATCGCGAGAAACACAGCTCTTATTAACGAGCTCCCATTCACCTTCCTTGCCTTAACGCGCCTATTTGGGTTTGAGAATCGGAATAAAAAAGCCCTTCCAAGTTTCAGCGGCGCCGGAGGCGGCGGCGGGAGCGCGGCGTGAACCCCCTCAGTTACTACGGCGATGAATGAGATATTTATACCCGGGCGGGCGGGCACGGCGTCGGGATGAGTCACCGGCGGGGCCGTGCGGGACTCGCAGCCTGCGGGCTGCCGCGGCCCCTG
>JBBMKD010000053.1:68187146-68296330 GCA_037834095.1 Argya squamiceps | reverse complement strand
CCCACGTCACGTGACTGGGCGGGGTGGGGCGGGAGGGGCTCCAGGTGGGCGCCGGGTCGCGGTCACCGGGAGAAAACGTGGGTGGGAGGGTTTATGCCGACCTCTCCCGGTTTCCTCATTCAGTCAGGGGAAAGGACCCCTCGGCAGCTCAGTTTCCGCGGCCCCGACCTCCAGGTCACGCGGCTACGGGTGTGGGGTAGGTGGGTCAGAGTCCCAAACCGACCCCCCCCGCACGGCAAGGGGTACACGGAAAAGAAAGAGAGTCTGGATATAATTCCAACTGTATCTGCTCTTTTATTTAGCAATATTTATTTTATAATAATAGACATCATTATCATTTACTATTACATATTATTTCTTCTTTATTAAAACTTGGGTTTAATCACTGAAGTGATAGTAAAGCATTCTCCAGACCCAAAGTACAAGCTGATTTCCAGCATTATAAAGGCAATGTGAAAAGACATCAAGTTACATACATAGTTTTATAACAAGGCTTTTCACACGGAAAAAGAAAACCACAGAAAAAAATAAGGAAATGGAAATAAATCGGGAAGAAGCATGGATGTGACAAATGCCGCATTTGACACACTCTTTTTTCCACGAAACGTTCCTACAGAATGAAAATGGAAGCCTCTTGCCGATTAGAACAAACGAACACTATTATAGATTATGAAGTTTGCCTAAATTTTGCCATAAAGAATGGCAGCAGTAAGAAAATTCCTGCAAGGCTGCCCTTCCCCTCCCCTTATCCAGATATTTCCTGCATCCTTCTGCTTCACCCGCCATTGGGAGCTCAGGGCACTGCCAGCACAAAGCTACTTTAGGGCCTTACAAGCGAATCGCCTTATTTTATTCCTGTTTGCTGCAGGTTTAACTCACCGCAGTGAGTTTTTAGAGTCACAGTGACAATGACGCGCACCCGCCCCGCCGTATATGGCGGCGGTGACACGAACCGGATCTGATTCGGCTCGCGGCCACCGACGGCACCGGGCGCGTCTCCTCCGGCCTGCGGCTGCCACCCTCAGTGTCACTGTCACCGCCACTGTCACCGTCAGTGTCACCGTCACCGCCGCCATGGCGCTCAGCGATGCCGACGTGCAGAAGCAGGTAAGGCCGCGGAGCCCCCGGAGGGCCGTGGGGAGCGGGGCTGATCTCTCCGCGCCCCGGCGCTGCCGCTCTACCGGGGCTGATCTCTCCGCGCCCCGGCGCTGCCGCTCTACCGGGGCAGCTCCCCTGGGAAAGGGAAGATCGGTGGAGGGGAAAGATCCTGCCTTGGAAAGAGGAGCCTCCCGACAAAGCGATTTTTCCCCCTGCCAGGGTGGATGGGCCCCAGCGGGGAACTTCCTTGAAGCGTTTTGGTGACAAGTTAGGGCAGATTATTGTAAGGAGGGTTCATGAGCAGGCTGTGTGCTGTGTGCAAGGTTTAATTAAACTCCAAGGCGGGTGAATTCACGGCCTAAGATGAGCACTGTGTTTTTAATGCTGCTGTGGCAGATGTTTGGAGGTGAAGGCCAGTCTCTTCTTCCGTGCCTGCAGTGGGAGAACCAGAGAAAGTGGCCTTAAGCTGGGACAGAGGAAGTTCACATCAGATAATAGAAAAAAATTCACTGTTAGGGTGGTCAGGTATTAGAATAGGTTATCCTGGGGAGATGATAAGAGTCACCATCCCTGGAGGTGTTTAGGTGTCTAGATTTGAAGTGCTTTAGTGGTTTAAGGGTTACAGTTGTAGTGCTGCAGTGATGGTTGGACTGGATAATCCCGAAGATCTCTTCCAAACCTTAGTGATTCTATGGTTCCCTAAGGATTTCCCATCTTTTTTTGCTTGTAGCTGTGTTACCAGCTGTCCCTTAGCACTTGGGTGGGCTGCTCAGCCTTCCTGAATGCCCTTTTCAGGTCTTCATCCTCAGCACAGTGGGGCAGCCTGGGCTTGGCTTGCAGTGGAAACTTCCAGCCCTCAAGTCTGGCTGTGGCCACTGCTGTCCCTGTTGACAGTAAACACTGCCCTCAGCTAAAAAAGCTGCTTTCAGCTGGCTTGGAGATGGTGTGTGGTGCTAAAGGCTGTGGGGATCCAGTCAACACTGGTCTGGGGAGCTTCCTGCAGGTGATGAGCAGATCAGGCAAGTTCCCTTTGTCCTCTGCATCACAAGTACTGGTGTCTCACTTTTCTCATTCAGTAAACATAGTCTCTTGGCAAGGAAGCATCACAATGAAAGTAAAATTGGTTAGGTTGCCTTTCTCCAGAAGGAGAATTGTAATGTTACATTGTGTTCCTTCTATCTGCAAAGCTTGGGGGTTTTTTTCTTCCCTCTTCCATGAAGAAAATAAAAATAAAGCTGACATTAGGGTGGTCTTGCTCAGCCAGAGTGGACCTGAACTTCAAAGGTTAGTTCAGGCTCTGGTGATGTATTAAACATGCAATACTAATAACATTTCCCATCTGCAGCATTCCTGTCAGTGCTTTGCACTCCTGGCCCAGGATGATGCTGTTCACTGGAAAGGAGAGTGCTGGTGGTTGACAGTCCTGCCTGTGGGTCAGCCTGCCATGAACTTCCCAGCTGGTCCTCCTAACTCCTTGCCACCACACTTCCCATGATTGTCACAGAAAATCATCTCTGATTGAGGCTTTTCCCCACTGACAGACTTGCTTTTTTATTCTGTCAAAGGTGTTTAATATATTGTTCCATCAGGTCACTTCTAAAGCCCATCTAACATCTAGAACTTCCCTTGGAAAGGACAATCACACTGCCCCTGATGGGAAAACTTCTTCCTTTTTATAGGAAATACTGCTTTAAAATAAGTCTCTCATTTCAAAATACACTTTTGTCAGTGTTATTAAAACTAATCCTATTTATAGATGTGAAATTTCACTTTGGATCTCTCTTAATTTCTATAAAAAGCAAAAGGAGATTTCAGCAGCTTTTGGAGGAAGTAACACTGTTCAGTCTTACCTGTCTGGGAGAAGTGGATTCCATATTAGCTTGCTTCCAGCTCATTCCTTTTCTTTATGCAGAGGCTGTTTCCTGAACACCCAGAACTGTTAAAAGTGCTTTTCCAAAATTCAGAGACCAGACTGCACTGGAGGAAAGGACTCAGTAACAAAAGGCTGCTGCTGTTTGTTCTCAGTCTTCTTCTCAGCAAAATAATATCCTTATTTTAAGTGCTTCTCTTGTCTTTCTGAAATGCAGGGTAAGAAGCTGATGCTGTAGGTAGACAAGCACTTGAGAGTCTTTGGAGGCAGGAATTAAAACCTGCTGATTTGATTTTGAGGATGTAGATGTTACTGTTCACTTCTTCCACTGTGTTTAAAATCTTCCACTTGTCCCTTCACTTCTGTTTTCTCATCTCTGTGGGCTTAGTGCTGTTCTGCACATTGGCTCAGTTTTCACCTTGGCACCTTTCTAATCTCTTTAAAACAATTTTATCACGAGGTTCTATAAATAGTCTTTTGTGTGAATTTATTCAGACTGGATTTTCTGCAAGATGAGTCTCAGGATTAAGTGCAAGCAAAAAGCATTTACTTATTAATTTTAATTTACTTATTTAATTTACTTTTATTTTTATGGTCTGCTCCATCTGCCCATGGCAGTGTCTGTACCTCATCCCAGCTGCAGTTTGGTTGGGAATGGATCCTTCCAGTCTGCCCCAGATGGGAGCCTGAACTGGGGTCTGCTCACAAAAAAGCACTTGGTGGATGAGCAGAACTTGCTCTGGTGGCTTTCCTGGTCTCCAGGCTGCTGGTCCTGGGCTTTGCAGGGCTTTCAGGTGGCTTCAGAAATGTTTTTCAAGCAGAACTTAGTGGTTCATGTGGGGCTGTGAAGCAGCATGTGACATTCTTGGTGTGATCTGGGTTACAGACCACATTTTCACATTTACAGCACATTTTTCTGCTGCTGTCTCCTTCCCCAGCCCCTCCAAACTCACCTTGTAAAAGTCTTTACAGAATTTATTGCAGTTTTTCAGAAGTGTCTCTGGTGTTCACAGGAACTTCCAGATCTGACCAGAGTGGTCAGCAGCACTTTGCTTCACTCTTCACCTGTGGAAGGCCAAAGTTCATTCAGATACCATCTGTGTTAATCTTTATGTTTGATGTAAATGTCACAACAAACAGACCCACTTTGCTGTGTGAGGATTTTTGAAGTCTGGGAGGTTTTTTTTATAATCTCAGGGGTGAAACAGTTGGTCTCATTAATGAAGAACAAAAACACCCAGCCTCACATTTATACAAATTAACTTTTGGGTTGGTTGGTTGGTTTGTTTTGGGGTTTTTTTATAGTTGCATACCTGATGTGGATTCTTCTAATGGCAGCTAGTGAAACAAAATTATATAGAAATATTGGGAAAAAGAGTTTTCTTGTAATAGATGTCAAGATTAACTTGACTCTTCAGTGTGTATGCTCAATCAAACTTCCTTGCAAAACAATATTACATGAATCAGTAAAAGAATATTACATGAATCAGTAAAAGAATATTACATGAATCAGTAAAACAATATTACATGAATCAGTAAAACAATATTACATGAATCAGTAAAACAATATTACATGAATCAGTAAATGGACATGGAGGATTTACTAATGAGGAAAAAATATTCACCTACTTCCTGTGGTCAGTGTCCTTCCTTACAGAAAATCCTTTCTTTCCTTTCTCTCATCCCAGATCAAGCACATGATGGCTTTCATTGAGCAGGAGGCCAATGAAAAGGCTGAAGAAATAGATGCAAAGGTAAAAATGGGAGTTCACTGTCAGTAAGTGCAACAGGAAAACTGCATCCCACATCCAGCTTTGAAAGCTGCACTCAGAGAGAACTAGAGCACCTCTGTAAGCTACAGCTGATTTCTGTTCAGTTATTACATTGCAAAAAAAAAGTTGTACCAAATAAAGTTAGCATTTCTTAGCTTTTGACTGATGAAAATGACTCAGAGCTGGTTTTGGTCAAGGTTTTGAATGTAAATATATTCATATCAAAGTTCACCCCATATTTTTAAGCAATCAGGAGAGCTGAGCAGTAACATGACTCAAGTGGATTAAGCAGAACACCTTCCCCCACTGAATTAGTATTTAAGGCATGAGTTGAATTACTTGCAGAATGCCTTAGTTAAGCCACAAGAGACTGGGTTAATATTAACCTGGTGATAGAGTATAGATGTTTGCTGAAGAAGGATTAATGGTGCCTTTCAGCCCCAACAATCTGCATTATACCACCAGTGAAATGCCTTGTTGGTGTTGGATTCAGCATATGTGGGGCTGATAATATTTAATCTCCCTTAAACATTTGGATTTACACAAATATCTAATCAGTACTAAAGCAAGTATTCCTGAAGATCTGCAAACAGCATTGAGAAGTTGAGATTGGATTCTCAGGTATAAATAGGAGAATTATCCATGTGTTTTTATATTCTGTCTAGTGAAGCTTTAAAAAAAAAAAAGTAACAGCTGTGCTGTCACCCTCCTTGTGTAAGAATTACTTACAGAGGTGCAGGGTTTTTACATGGAACCATGAATTGTATCATCTATCCTGTCTGTGAATGTGCTCTGTTACATTTTGGTTCTGTTTTTTTCAGCCCAAGGCATCAATTTCCACTTCAGTTATTTAATTTTTACTGTAGGCAGAAGAAGAATTCAACATTGAGAAGGGTCGCCTTGTCCAGACCCAGAGGCTGAAAATCATGGAGTATTATGAAAAGAAGGAGAAGCAAATTGAACAGCAAAAGAAAATGTGAGTTGCTTGGGTTAGACAGCTGACTTCAGAGCCTGAGCTCACATTTTGTTAATTTTATATAAAATTCTTTTTCCTTTACAAGCAGGCAAATTTTAGACAAAGTATTTAGTTCTAATTGTGAGTTTCTGGTTTTTTTTCTGGGAAGAAATTATCAAAGCTGAGCTACAATGGTATAACTGAATGTGATAAAAGAATCTTTCACATTTCTTTACATAGTTAATGTCTAGAACTCAACCCTGCTCTGTTACCGTGTGACAAACCATCATATTTGGTTTAGTTTGGCTGGGCCTTCCCCAAGAAAAGGGATTCTGCAGTTTAGTATTTTGTGCAAGTCCAGAAACAGATCCCAGCTGGTGAAAATACCTTGTTTTTAAGTGTTGTAGAATTGTTACCTTGAAATGCAAAGCATTCAGTTAAATGTTACAGTTCCCCTGTCAAAGGCTGATGGATTGATTCAGTTTTATCATGCAACTTGCAGTCAGATGTCCAACCTGATGAATCAAGCAAGGCTGAAGGTCCTCAAGGCAAGGGATGACCTTATTGCAGTGAGTATTTCTGAAATAAAGTCTCTCTTTCCACCACATGTTAGGAAATGGAACCTAAATTCCATTCTCTATTCTATATTCTATTCTCTAAAGAAAATACAGTTTTTGACTGAGTGACATTTGCTTCATAAACATAAAAAAATGACTTTCCAAGCTGCTCTGAAAAGGCCTTGAGGATTTAGTCCAGCTTTGCTAATTCCTTGTTTTCACAGGGAAACCTACGGTTTTGGGGAAACCCATTGGTCTGCCAGGAACATTTTAGGCAGTGTTGTATCTGTCATTTGCACAGGAGCTTGTTTCTTTAAAGAGCAGCAACTCCCTCTTTCACAGCTGGTAGAACTTTGAAATTCTCTTTGCCTGAAGCAACATTTATGAGAAAAACCCAGCATGGCATAAACAAGTAGGGTTAAAGCACCACTAACTGGGATTTCTTGTGTCCTTTAAAATATTAAAGTTTTGCTTCTTGCTCTGGTAGGTGCCCAGAGTGTGTGTAAAACAATATTATACATTTTACATATAATACTGTATTATTATATGTAATATCACAGAGGGTGAGTATTTATCCCTCAGAGCAGGCTGCACTCAGGGTTGTGTGTGTTTCCTGAGTTTCTCTCTCACCACAGGCAGTGTGTTCTGCTCACTGAGCAGTGACCAGGTTTGCTGTCCTCTCACAGATAAGTTTGGGTGTTCCATCTTCTGCTAGATGGGGCTGTTGAGCTGCTGGAAAAGTCTGAGAGGCCTGTGGAAATCAAAAAATAAAAGATGGGATAAATATTCAGGTTGATGTTACCATGAAAAAGAGGAGTTAGCAGAAGAAAATCACCAGTTTAGTGGCTCTTTAAAACGAGTTTCAAACTTTAGATTGTATTCCCAGAGAGGAGTTTGGTGGATTGCTCAAGGGCTAACTCTGTTGTGGGTAGTCTCTGCTGGGCAATCTCTTCCTCATTTATCTGCTGACTCAACCTCATGCTTCTGAGTAATTCTAAACCCTCTTCCTCATTTGAAGACATTTAAAGTCACATGCTGCTCACTCTTTCTTCCCTGATCAGATCTTTGGCTTCTTTCATGAAGAGAGATGAGCAGTTGCAGAGATGCACTGTTACTCTGGGGAGGACAGAATAACTGGGTTTGACCATGACAGTAAATTGTGACAGTTTTATATCCTCACTCTGATTGTGTTACTGTGAACTCCTTTTCTAAACACCATGAGGTAGGACAGGAAAGAAAGGTTTATACCAAATCACAGAGTTTCTTTATCTGAAGCATTTCTGATGGTTCAGTTTTAGGAGCTTTGAGTTGACTCTTTAAAAATCTCTTTAAAATTCAATCCCATCCAATACTGATTTGCTGAGTAAAGATAATCAAGAGAGCTACTTCAAATGAGGAAAAAAAAAAAAAAAAAGAGCTCTGTCTTTTAAATTTTGACTTGCATTCACTTACAATTAAAGAACACCCAACCTGGATGTTATTTGATGGAAAAATAGATTTGATTTCTTTGCTCAACCATAAAGCTGAAAAACCTTATTTGGACAACTGTATGATTTTCCATGAAGCAATTAATCACTACATATTCAGTTTATCTAAGTTAACATTCTAAGTACCATCCTTTTACTCCTGAGCTCTCCCTTTTTCACACCCAAGGAATTACTGTCAGGTTGTAACGAGGTCAGGCCAGGGCAGGGAGGAGGGAGGTGTTGGGCAGGGATGGTGTGCCATGCACAGAGAGGGAGGTCTAGCTTGGATGAACACCAGCTGGGGTGTACATTTACGTGTTGGCAGGCTGTGAGAGCTATAATAGAAGTACAGAAAGTTGGTAGGCATGAAACCAAGTGCCAAACAGATGGGCTCTGCTGATCTGATTCCTTCTGAATGTAGGATTTGCTGAATGAGGCCAAGCAGAGACTTGCCAGGGTGGTGAAGGATACTGCCAGGTACCAGACACTGCTGGATGGACTAGTTCTACAGGTAAATATTTAAACTGTAAAACATGGATCATTGCTGCCTTAGCCCCCTAAGCTTCTTTTGTCAGAAATTCTCATTGTAAAGACAGCCACAACACTCAGAGTGCTTCAATAAAACCTCTGAAGGCTTCAAGCATCAGCACCTTGTTATCTAAAAGTCTTTCTTACCTTTTCTGTGTAGCCTCCCATGGGCAGCTCCACACAGCTCTGGCTCTTTCTCTCTTTCTTCTCATTTCCTTCTGCAGTTCCAGGTGGCTTCTTCTTGTCCCCAGCATGGCCACCTCACCCTGTCTGTCCCTTGTACAACACCTTACCTTTCCTGTCCCTTCCTCCTCACAGCACAGCCACCAAACTCCAACTCTCTCCTAAATAACTCCCTCTTTATCACACCCAGAGCTGTGAGGGCCAGGCTGCTCCCACTCTTTGGTAATTAACACAGCTGCAATATGTTGGAGGCAAAATTGCCTTTAGCATTATCTCTGTCTCCCCACAAGAAATAGCCCTAACAGAAAGTTCCAGTTGTATTGGAGTCTGCATCAAATGCTGCTGGGTGGTTTTTGAGTTTCAAACATCAATATCTTTGAGTGTTGGATTGTGGACAGAAAAAGCTGTGGCTTGTTTTGAGGTGTAGCACCTGGTGTAGCAGCAGCAGGTCCATTGTAAGAATGATTGCAGGTGTGCACAGACACATTTTAGGGTGCACAGACACATTTTAGGGTGCACAGACACATTTTAGGGTGCACACACTGAGCTCCTTAGTGAGCAGCTGGATCAAATGCACCTTTGTCAGAGGCTGTTTCTCCAAACTCACAAGTCAGTCAATGTCCACTTGGAAAACCTTCTCAGCATTTGGGACTTTATAAGCTTTGACAAATTGTAGTGTGGAATGTGCCTGTGACAGAAGCAGGCACAGAAAGCAGAGCTTTGCTTGCCTAGAACATCCTCAATCCCCAGAAATGGATGGCTGGAAGTGCAGTGAGCCTTGGCCAGGTCAGTGCTGTGAGCTCTGGCACAGAGTGCTCCTGTGAGCTCCAGGAGCCACCCACCAGCTCTCCTGTCACACTTGGGTGGCAGAGTTTCCTCAGCAGTGTCTCCTGCCAGCTCGTGCCTCCAGCTGGGTGTTGTTCCTTTGTCACACTCAGCTCTGGTGTTGCTGTACATCAAACAAAACATTTTTGTTCTTGCTAATTAGTCACACTTGTCCTGGCTCATCATTTTAGATCCAGTGAGGGATCTGTGCTCACAGCTGGACCACGTGATCATTGTAGGTCCCTTCAAACTGGAACTAAACTTATTTTATTCTGTTCTAGCCTCAGGAATTAGCACAGGAACTGCAAGGCAGGATGTATTAGAACAGGCATCTGAAACTGCTGCAGGTCTTCAAGAGCTTGGTTGCATGCTCTAAGACAGCAGTGATCCTTCTGTGTGCATGAGCATTAACTGGCCAACACAATCCTGAGATTCCACATGTTGAGTTGCACTTGAGTTCCAAAAACATCATCCATATTTGGGCTCTTCCCCAGTTATTGCTGCTGTCCTCTCAGAATGTGTGTGTGAGGTGAACTTGTGAGCAGAGATCTGCATAAATGAGGCTGATACTGTTGGAGCTTGGGTTTCAAATCAGTTTCTTTCCTTTCTTGGGGTTAAATAATTCTGATGAAGACAATAACTTCCTGAAACTGAATCGTTTATTCCTTGCAGGGGTTCTACCAGCTGCTGGAGCCCAAATTAGTAGTTCGGTGCAGGAAGCAGGATCTCCCCATGGTTAAGGTGAGACACCTGGGATATTTTGACAGTGCTCTTCTCACAGAGACCTGACTTGAGCAGATATTTGCTGCTCAAATCCCCCTCTCTGTGTGATATGAAAGCCCAGTTTTGCTTATTGCACTTTGGTTGCAGCTACAACGTGCTTCCAAAGTTGGGGATCATTTCCCTGCTTGGATATTACCTTGGAAACTTTAGAGATGGCTACAGTGTTAAGAATAATAACTGGGTTTGGCTGAAGAGCCAAACTGAAATGCATTTGCTTAATTAAAAAAAGAGAAAAAGAGGTCTCAATCCCTTCATTTTATTAGTCCAAGTGATTGAGTTATCAAACCTGAGTGCTGCAGTAGCATTTGTCAGTGCTAACTGGAGGTTTATCTTGTGCCCTAGGCTGCTGTACAGAAGAGCATTCCCATCTACAAAAATGCCATAAAAAGGGATGTGGATGTTCATATTGACCAAGACAGCTTCCTGCCAGAAGATATGTAAGGAAAATGGGATTGTTTTGTACAGGGCACTAACTTAATGCAACTTTTCAAGCCACAGCTCACATTAGTGTCAGAAAATTGAGTGTGGAATGTCCTCAGAGTAACCACTGCTGTTCTTGTGGGACTGAACTTGTTTAGGTTTATCAGACAGACACAGACTCTGCAGTTTTCTCCAGACAAGCACTGTCTCCATCAAAAATGTGAGGAAAAGTTGAGTGCAGTCTCCAGCCTGATTCACAGAGCTGGAGTAGGGAATAAGTGCACACAGGAACTGAACCACTGCTCTTTTAAGGAGAGAGAATATGCATGTAGCCATGCTTTCTGTCTCAAGATGAGACTGAAAGGTCTCAAACTGAGTCTGAAGGTGCTGCAGGATAATCACTTGATGGGGTTTGTGTCTGTTCTGTCTGCAAGGCTCCATTTCCACATGGTATCACAGAGGTACCATGGACAAAGCTGTCTATCCTGTCATCTTTATGTATGGGCCAACAAACAAGCTCTTTTCCTCACCTTCCAAAATGTGACAGATGTTTTAATAACACAGTCTGCAGCTGTTTGGAAAGGACAAATTGCTTAGCTCCATTTACCTTTCAAACCTGCTGCTGAGGATCCTTGCACATAGCTGTGGTCTCTGATAACTCCAAAGATGCTTTGCAGTGCTGCTTCATCGATCTCCTCGTCCTGACTCCTATTAAGACATGATCAAAGAGAGAACATCTTTTTTTAAAAAAGATGTCTTTTAAAAAAGAGAAATCTTAGCCATGTGTCTGACTCACCTAGAAATGCTGATTTGGGATATGTTTGCCACATTCTGACTCTGACCCTTGGATTTCACTGAATTATTTCTTTTTTTGTTGTCCATCTTTAGTGCTGGAGGGGTTGAAATCTACAACAGTGATGGTAAAATTAAAGTTTCCAATACCCTGGAAAGTCGACTGGACCTTGTAGCCCAGCAGGTGAGTTTCTCCAACAACCTGGGTAAACAAAACACAATTAACCAGTTTGTTCTTGTAGTGAAATCCTTGTGTTTCCAAAGTGTCACAACAGTGCATGGCATCAGATTTCATTGGGAATGACAAGTAGGAAGTTACTTTTGAATGGAAAGAAGCAAAGTACCTACTGTTTGTGCAGGAAAAAACCATGGCTTTCCCCAGAATGATTCCTTAAGCATAAAACTTTATAAATTATGATACTGGAAGCCTTGGTTATGACTGCACTGCAGTCAAGATGCTGAAATGCTGAGGCTAACTTGAATTACTGGAGCTAGCTGGAGCACAAACTTTGGCTGAGACCTATTACACCCAAGTGTAAAAAAACCCCTTAGCTCTGGCAAATCTTTCTTGTGCTGCAGTACAGGCAGTGCTTTGAGTTTATAGAGTAGCAGGCAATGTGTGATCAGAGAAGACTCCAGAAAGCTCAGCTGAACTGACTTGTTAATTTTGAAGCCAACCTGACTATCCCACAGTGCCTGCAGGGAGAACATACAGCAATTTTATTGCCCATTTCACATAACTGATGTGCTCTTTTCTCTGCAGATGATGCCAGAAATCAGAGTGGCTCTCTTTGGTGCTAATGCCAACAGGAAGTTTTTGGACTAAACCTCTATGAGAGAAGGTGGGATCTGTTCCACTGCCATACTGAAGGGGATGCAAAAAGCATCTGCTGATTTAAAAATCTTGAAATTTAACATTACTGTGTCATCCAGTATCTGTTCTTCAATGGAATAATTTTGCATACCTGCTGTGCTTAGCCTTTCTACTTGTGGTTAGAATGCATTGCTCAAGGGATGAGAAGACATACATATTCATCCAGAAGTGGCACTGGAAAATGGAGGCACTTGGGCTCTTGGCTTTCCTTACACTGTTGTGACTCTATAAAAGACAAGTGGTCCATTTAGGGTCACTCTCTTTGCTTTGGCCACATCTCTCTCAAGTTGTCTGATCTGTGAAGTAAATTACTGTGCTGCTGATGGCAAATCCCCTCTCAGTTATGATCTTCAGTGTTATAGAGGGCATGTATTCCTTCCCAGGGTTAGTAGTTCAATTCATGTTACTTGCTCAGGCATTTCCTGTTCTGTATATGTGATTTAAGAAAAGAAAAAAAAAGCCTGAGCTTGTAAAACTCTATTTATTAAAATAAAAATGTGTGTGTGTATGGAGTTCCTTGTCACTTCTCTCTGGAGCACTGGCAGCAGCCTCTGAAAAGTGGGATTGTTTGTGTAAGGACTTCCTACCTTGAGCTGTGTGAATGAAGTGTTCTGTGAAGCTGCAATTCAAGGAGCAGTGTCAGGCTGTTTGCAGGAATAATGAATTGTAGGCAAGGCTTTTGAATTCTGGATTCTGGAGCATCATTCTCCCTGGAAAATGGGTCAGTAGTTTTACTCCCTCTGTCTCCTGTCACAGCAGAGAACTGCAGTAACACAACTGTGCTAACTCAGATAAAACAAACACAATCCATTTCCCAGCACAAGTTTGTTGTTTCTGTGCAGGAGATCCAAACTGTACCCTGACTCTTCCTACTGCTCAGTGCTGAGATTTCTTCTGTGGAAAATAGAAGCTGATGAATTATTACTTAAATCTGTTTTGAAATCATCTTCTCCAAGTATTGCAGTGAACCAGGGATGGCAGGAATTTTACACTGTGCCATGGAGAGCCCTGGCCAAGCTGCAGCAGCACTGCTTCATGCAGTGTTTTTAACCTGAGGCCCTCGGGTGTGTGTCCTCATGTAAAGTGGACTCTAAATGCTGCATAAGCTTTTTACTGCCTCATTCCTCTCAAATGGAGGTTGGCTGCTAAGAAAATCCTGATCCCAAGTTTATTTAATCTGTGTCTGGAAGAAATGCTTTAAATTTGCTCTTAGGGAATAAGATTATTTAGCAAGGTTGGGTTTTTTGGTTTTACTGCTCTTTGCTGTTGCATTTAGGTGCCAGCTCTTGTTTTGCACATAGATGGTGGTTATAAATATAAATACCATATATATAATGCATATATTTATATACATATAAACACCATAAAGATAAATACCATATATTTATATTAAAGGAGTCAGAGAAATGGATAATATTGCACTTGTTCTCCAGAGTTGGCAGTGGAAAATTTAAGAGTGGGTTTAAGTGGTCACCAGAGGACTTGAAATGTTCCTGCACATCTGAATCACAGCCCTATTTTAGAAGGCAGTTTTCACACCTAGATTTATTAACACTAATCAAGGAGATCAGGCTTATGGATGATCCCTGGAAGGGCATGCAAGTGTCAAGAGGACAGAAAGCCTGGAAGAAAACACCCAGAAGCTGGCAGAGGGAGGGTACCTTGCTTGTTGCCTGCCCCTGTCCTGAGCTGCTGCTGTCAGCAAGCAGAATATAAAATAGAAAAGTGAAAATAGGAAAGGGTAAGCTCATACCTTATCCAGCCCAAGAGCACACACAGAACAGCCAGGCTGGGGCCACCTCCACAGACACACAGCCTTGTGCCTGAAAGAGATGGGCAGGTTAAAAGAAAATTCCCCATTTATTCATTTCCTAACAAAGTGCAGCGAAGGAGGAACAGAAAAATTTGGAAATAAAAGTGAGCCACCCTCAGGGGAAAACTCAAAGCAAAGAATTTTCTTCATTTAAGTGAACTCTGAGCTGTTACTCTGGGGAGCAAAGGCTTGATGGTGCAGTAAAGCAACTTGGCAAAAGGTGTTTAGCCCCAAGCAAGAGCCCAGACAGAGCTGAGTGTGGTTTGGCTGGGTGTGCTGTTGGATACAGGCAGCTCAGGGAGGCAGCTGGGGGCCCCATCCTGCCTCTCCAACATGTTTGCAGGGAACAGGCCATGACAAGAAGGCCCTTCCAGGGCTGGGAAGTTCCTGCTGCTCTCAGCCAAAGTAGAGCTGGCTGGGAAATCCCAAATCTGTCTTCCTAGGCAGCTCATTCAGAGCATCCCATACTGTTCCTTTGGCGTGGCTTTAGAGAAAAGCAAGAAAAACATCTGTACAGGAGCATTCTGGGGTTAAAATCATCCTGACAACGTGCCAAAAAGTGTCATTTCCCAGCCCTTGTTACATGCTGGAAATCAAAAGCTATGGAAATCAAGGCTACCACGTTGTTTTAGGTAGTTCAGGGCTGATCTGTTGGGAGAGACTGCAAAGAAATGATCAAGGGTGGTCCCTCCCCAGCATTTCTAGAGGTCATTTTTCCTTTTGGTTTGCAGGGGGTCAGCTCCTTTTCCCAGTCAGCCCACATATTGACTGCCTGCACCCCAGGAGACTGCACAAACCAACCCCAGAGCAAACCTGGGGGCTGCAGGGCAAACACAGAGGCAGCACCTGGGCACGTGGCTGGAAGGGGACAGGAGAAGGGAAAAACTGCCTTAGCTGGAGAACTGAGCACAAGGAAGGCAGAGAGGGACACTGAAGGATTCCTGGTGTTGAGAGGGGCAGTTACCTTCTGCAAAACTCCTTCCACCCACACGTGAGCAGTCTCTGCCTGGCTTCCTTGGCCACTGGAACTCCTTTCTCCCAGCAAAGGCCACTTCTGCTCAGCTGGTCACAGACAAAACCTGTTTGGAACATCTGGAGAAAGGCTGGTGCTTCTCAGAGGGCTGCAGAAGGAGAGAGGAACCCCATTACCAGCAGCAATATGCCAGAAGTTAACCCCAAAGCAGTGCACAAGAAAATTATTAATGCCTAAAAAATTAAATTATGATTTGTTTCCCCCACATGCACAAGAAATGAAGCAGCTCAAGCACAGACAGGTGCTCCATGACTCTGCTCTCAGCTCCAAACACTGTGAAGTGTTGGCATCACCAGCCAGAGCTGGGGCACCAGGAATGGGAGGCTCCTCTCAGCTGGGTGACCTGCCAGGTGTCCTTGCCACCACTGGTGGGCTCTGTGGGACAGGACTGCAGAGTGGCTGGACTTCGGGAATGGGCACATGAGAATTTTAACACCACATCCCACCTCTGTGTGGCAGGAAGTGCTGCTGCCCTGTGTGTGGGGGAACCATTCTTGAAGAAGAGCATGAGCAGTTCATCCCTCATGCTCTAAAATCCTGGCATTTGCAGTATTAATCCCAGCATAACAGTGCAGTGCAGGCTAAAGGTGATAACCTATTAAAAACCTTCCAAAATGTTACTTTTCCAGCTCTGTCAGTGCCCTTCTGCAGCAGGACATTCCTCAGTCTCCTTCACCTTACCTTGGCAGGCACGAGCTGTTTGCTTTCATCCAAGCAGGAGCATTTGCCTTTCAGTTTCACCAAGTGACCCCTTGTGAAGTCATCTGGAGTTGTAAAGTAAATTGGATCAACCATCTGGCTTTTTTTTCCTCCTGTTCCCCATTTAATATATTGCTACCATATCTCCCTGCATCTGAATGGTTTTACTGCTCTGTGCTAACCATTATTGCTCTGTGCTAACCATTCCTTTTTCATCTCCTGTGTTTCCCTTTTCCATGGAGCACCAGCTACATGTAGTGACTGGAAGGTCCCTGGCTGTGTTGTGTTAGGGGCAAAAAGAGGACAGCTCAGCAAAACTTGGCTGCTTTATCTCCATAAAGAAATGTCCCTGCTGCTGAGTGGGTTTCTGGCATGCAGGCCTCACCCTCTGCTTTGATTTCAACCTTTTGGCTGGTAATTTAGGCCAGCCCTTTTTTGTTGTGCACTTGTATTGGTAAAAGTAAAAAACATATACTAGGGGCTATGCCCCAAATAAATACGTTGATTTATAAATTATATGCAGGTACTACTGTACTAATTAGATTATAAAGCATAACAAAAGCAGAAATTAAAAAAGGATTATATAAATATGAAATAAATATTATTTAATTTATTAATAGTGCTAAATGTAGACTCCTCTTGCAGTGTTTTAGACACCCCAACAGTGTTTTCTTCTGCATGCACCTCACCTTGGAGACCCCTGAAGTACCAAAAAGGTTTTCCATGCTGGTGAACAGTAGTGACCTATGTGCTGGAGGTGTTGCATCACTCAGGGGTCTCAGGACTTCAGCAGAGGCTGAGAACCCCCCCAGGACTCTGAGGGGATAAGAAGGCTGCAGGAATTTGCAGGGAGCAAAGGCAGAGGTCACCAGGGGGGTTTCCTGGTCACTGTGGGAAGCTGTGACACCCCTCAGCTCCTCCCAGCCTTGGGGGTGGGAGGTTCAGGGGTGACAGGTCCCACCCAAGGAGCCCCAAATGCCAGAGGCAGGGAAACAGGGTGCAAAACCCGTGAAGCATTCCCTGACTCTGCATGAGGTGAGTGGGAGCAAAGGGTGCCTTTCCCTGCTGGCACAGCCCAGACTGCAGGGAGAGCCAAAGCAGAGGGAGTTTGGAAAACAAACAAAGGCAAGGGAAGGAAAATATCTTGGAGAGAAGATAGAGAGCATTACAAATCTCTGGGGAGGTGCAGGGGGTGTGTGCACACCCCTGGATGGAGGATGCAGCCACTTTGATCTCCCAGAACATCTGGCTGTGGGGCAGGCCCAGAGCTGTGTGTGCCTGGGAGAGAGGGGGATGCTCACCCAAAAACTGGTGCTGTTTCCCATGCTCCAGAGCCCCTCTCTCCCTCAAAGCACCCAGGCAGCATCAGCCCTGCTGAAAAGGCACTGGTGGCTCCAACCCTGGCTCCTCACTGTTCCCATGCCCAGGGCAAGTGCTTTGGTGTCCAGTTTTAGCCCCTCAAACATCTCTGAGCCACGTGGAGCTGCAGCCACAGCATAGAGGGGGGTCTGGGCTGTAGGGAGAGCAGCTAAAAGCAAGGCCTGAAAAAGGAAAGGAGAGTGGCTTTTGGGGTTTTAATTTCAGTGAGAATGGGTGCTCTGAGCCCAGACAGCATGCCATGCCCCCTAAGATGGGCACAGGATGACAAGGAGGGCTGTGTTTAGTGCCCTGGTGGTGGCAGATGCTAAATGTCAGCAGGCCTGGGGTCAACACCCAGTGTACAAAGTCTCTGCACAATTGGTCAAGGTGTGGGAGGATGGCAAAGACAAAACCCCAGTGCTGCTGGCTCAAGTGCACACAGACAAAGAGAGCTTTGGGTTTAGTGTGAGCCAGGCAGAAAAAACACAAGTGCAGAGGGAAGTGGTGTGGGCATGCAGGCACACAGGCCATCAAGGATAGCAGCAATTGAAATGGGAGCAGAGGATCATTCCTACAGAGAAGTCTGGTTTGCCTTCTCCAGACTTTCTGGGGGACTCCCAGTCTGAGGAGCTACCTCACACAGCCTAAGGTTCTCATTTTGAGGTGTAAAAGGTCTTTTCCCTTCTCCCTGAGCTCAACAGACCCTCATCAAACAAGGAAATAGGCAGCACATTACTCCAGATCACACTCTACTGTGCCTGGAAGTGAATCCACAGCTGCTTCCTTGGGAAAAAAAACTCTCCTGGTTGTCGTGCAAGTGACTGGGCTGGAAAGGAAGGTCTGGGTGTTACAAAGGGGGCAGGTGAAACATTGCAACCCTCCCTGCTGACCCCAAAACCTAAGTGCTCTCCATCAGGGGGGATAACTGCCAGAGGAACTTCCCGAGGGAATCTGTATTTAACAGCCGGGAAGTGGGGCAGGATGCATTTCCCTGGGGAAGCAGAGATCAGAGGGAGGGGAGGCAGGGGCAGGCAGCCAAGGGAAGCAGAGCAGACTGGTATGCACAGGCTGCATTTCCTCAGGGGAGATTCGTTTCAGCTGCAGGTATGCCTTCAAAGGGGACACCAGGGTGCAGGGGAGCACCAGGGACCCTCCAGGGATGAACTGCCCCGCTGGGAACTTGAGCAGAGAGGCAGGTGTCTGTGGGAGCCAGCCATTTCCCAGGAGGCAGTTTTAGTTTCTCACTGATTTTCATAACAAAGCGCAGTCCTATGGGATCTTCCAAAAGTCTATACAGCCTGGAAAAGCCAGGGAGCAATCGGGGCTGGCACTTGGGAGGTGCTAATTCTGCTGTTATCTCCCATTTTGCCCAAGATCCTGCTGGAATTACGGTGCTGATGCAGCCGGCTGGTCTGCAGGGCTGGGCACAAGCTCTGCAAAACATCCTTTCCCTCTTTACTGATACAGCAAATTGTAATGCAGTACCTCTCTTGGGAAAGAAGATGAAAGCAAACTCTCAACTCTCTCTGGTGGCCCACACAGTGAGGTTTCCCTCACTGAGTTGTAGAGACAGTCATGACACTCAGAGTGTTTCGGTAAAGCTTCAGAAGGCTTCAAGCATCAGCACCTTGTTATCTAAAAGTCTTTCTTACCTTTTCTGTATAGCCTCCCATGGGCAGCTCCACAGAGCTCTGGCTCTTTCTCTCTTCCTTCTGCAGTTCCAGCTTGTTCCTTCTTGTCCCCAGCATGGCCACCTCACCCTATCTGTCCCTTGTACAACGTTTGACCCTTTCTGTCCCTCACACAACCTCCTGTCCCTTCCTCCTCACAGTACAACCAGCAAACTCCAACTCTCTCCTAAATAACTCCCTCTTTATCACACCCAGAGCTGTGAGGGCCAGGCTGTTCCCACTCTTTGGTAATTAACACAGCTGCAATATGTTGGAGGCAAAATTGCCTTTAGCACCGTCTCTGTCTCCCCACAGAATCCCACACCGGGAAGTTTGAGTTTCCAGCATCCCCCCCCTGCCTCCTCACCAAACCTGAGGGGCAAAGCCGTGTCCTTGTGCCCCCTGCCCCTCGGAAAATCTCCCCCCTTCTCTGCTCAGCCCTCTCCCCAGGCCAGGCGAGGGGTTGATGGATTGCAATCCTCCTCTGCCACGGTCAAAACAAAGGTCACGGCCCGAGGAAATTGCTAACAACTTTTGCCCACCGGCCCCGGAAGAACCGGGAGCATTTCTCGTGACTTTTTATGATGAACTTTTTATGATCCCTCCAGCCTGGCAGCCTCTTTGGGAAAGGAATTTTAAAAAATGGCCAGGAGGGAACGTGAGGCTTCCGGGAGGTGACAGGAGAGGAGGGGGCAGCCCCGAAATGCTGCTCCAGCCCATGGCAAACCCTGGCCACAGCCCCTTCCCACCTCCTCCAGCAAAACTTCTCTCTTTTGCTGGGCAAAAAAAGAGCCCTTGGGAATCCTCATTTAGGGGTTCTTGTTATGGTCCAGAATAAGTTTATTTTTTTTTTAGCACTTGGGAGACCCTAATGCTCGTTTTGTGAGTGTATAAATATCCAGGCACCAACACTGCACCTCACACCAAGCTTATGGCTGGGAACAAGGGGTTTTCAGGTACTTTCTCACCAGGCAGAATGGCTTTGCTTTGCCCTCCTGTGCCTCTGATTTCTCCACCAAGCAAAAACTGCAGCTTTGTGGGCTGGAGGAGATATAGCAGGGTCCCACCCTCCAAGAGATCTGCTTAAACAAGTTGCATTTTACATCTCAATGTGGGCAAAAAAATTCAAAATTTTGAACTTACCAAGTGCATTCATTTTTCCTAATATCCAGAAGTAAACATTTCTGTGGTTAGAAATAATTTGTTTTAGCCTAAAACTGAGTCTTCCTGAGCTATTCCAAATGTCCTAGTCCTGCCTTTCTCTGTGAGGTAGTCTCTGACATGCTAAACTGTGGTGACTAATAGGAAAATTCAAGATGGGATTTACCTGCAAGATGCTTTATTTTTTAGAGAAATACACAAAACCAACCAACACCCTGTTCCCCCCCACCAAAAAAAAAAAAAAACAAACCCCAAAATAAAATCCCAAAAAAAACCTGATGGTGCCAAAGACACTCAGGTTTTTCCTTCACCATTAGGCATTTCCAAAATGCTGCATTTAGCTCCATTACAGCTGCATCATCCTCCAGCTGTTGAAATCAGAGCTCCAAAGCCTGCCTGAAATCAGAGCTTTCCCCAGGGTCTGCCCCATCATGGGGGTGAGTGGCTGCCATTTATTTCCACACCCAAACTGGGCACTAAATTAGTTCCTATTAAAACTGATCCATCAAATCCACCCCCAATTCAAGCCTACATGAACAAATAAGTTGCTTTGAAATGGCTTTTTTTGGGGGGAAAAAGCTGGGTTTGGGAAGCCTCCCTGTTTTCAGGGAGAAGGATGTTAGAGAGAGTTTAAAGCCTCAGCTTAAGAGCTCAGGAAAGGTCCCTTTGTACAAGGGGGTGGGAGTAGCTTTGGCAGCCCATGGAAGTAAGGAGAGGGGAGAAGAATCAAGAATTGTGGACAGCAGTAGAAAAAAAGAAAAAAACTAAGGGGACACGTGGCTTGGTTTGGTAGTGCCTGTTACACTCGTGATAGCATCTTGTCAGGATCAGGACATGGCATTTCCTACAGCACAGATAAGCTTTGTCTTTGCCTGGGCTGCAAGGCAGCTCTAAAAGGAGCAACCCTCCATCTGCCCCTTCCCCAGGACTGGTTCCAATTAGTGCTGACTCCATTCTGTGCTGGCTTAGCCCCGGGATTAAAAACCTCCCCGTGCCAATCCCCTCTGACCCAAACACTTCCTGGGACTGACAGGGTGACCAAATTCCTCCCCTTCCTAAATTGGACAGCTTGCTCTTGTCACCCCAAACTCTGGCCCCTGTGCAGGGGAGAGGGGAAGGGGGGATTTGTAACAGAGAGCAGCCCTTCATCCTCCCCAGGAACAAGGAGCCAAGGTCCTCAGAAGCCTCTGCAGGGCCAGGAAAAACCCTGCTGAGGATGTTTGATTTCATCTGCCTGCCCTGGACAGCAGGGGCAGCTCTGGCACCTGGTGGGTTTGGGGTACTCAAGGTGTCAGGGTGCAGCAGGTCACATCTCAGGCTCCTCCAAAAGCCCAGGATGGGAAGTTGCTCCTGTGATCTTTTGTGGCCAGAAAAGTTGCTGGCCCCTGGCTTATCTAGCCAGTATGGATGGAGTCCTGCAGTACGGACAAATATTTTCTAGGCATCTTTTTGCAGAGGCAGCTCTGGTGCTGAGAGGCAGGAGAGTGTGCTCAGCTTGGGAGCAGCCCCAGCCCCAGGGAGGATCCCACAGGAGGGGCAGATGGAGCCCATGGAGCAGGCAGGCAATGCTGCAGGGCTGTTTTGGCAGGAGATCCCAGCGTCTGTTACCACCCTGGAGGAAACAGAGGGAGATTTCACTGGATAGAGCTGAGGAGGAGAAGGAAAGGGCTTGCAGCATGCACCTGGGAGCCTTTGTGCCCCCAGCCTTCTGCTGTTCATCATCCCCACGTGCCTCTGTTTGCTGGCACCAGCTTTTTAAGGAAAATCACCTTAATTTTGTCCTGATGCAAAGCTCCCAAATCAAGCAAGTTATTTATTCAGTGAGCAGCTGTGCAATGGCCAAGTGCAAGCTGCCTCCATGCACCTACAGCAGGCACCTTCCTGCATGAAACAGTCTGGCCAGTTCCTGGCTGGGATGATGCTGAAAACCCCAGTGAGAAAGAGCTAAATTCTCTTTAAACACTTCCCTGTTGGGAGGGCTGCAAACCCCTGCATCATCTCACATGGGAGATTGAATAAACAACAAACAGCAAATGCCCTTTTGGGCCCAATATTCATTTGGACCACCATACATGGGCTTGAGAGGCTTTCCATTCCTCTAACAGCCCCTGAGGGCCATCATTAAACCAGAACAAAGGGGAGTCACAGAGGCTGCAGCAGCTCCTCCTCAGCAGGATCCCTCCACGGGCTCCACTCAGGGCAGTCAGTCACCACTTTTAAAGCAGAGAGGTTTCACGTGGGTGTGGGGGCACACACTACCTGGTGGTTTTTTGGGGAGAGAGGCAGGTTTCCCAGCACAGCTGGGCTGCAGGAAAGCCCCCAGCCCAGCAGGGACTTTGTGGGGAAAGCAGTGACACCATCTCATTTCCACAGCTGGGTTGTTCATGTGCTTCTGAAGGGGAAATGATCCCGATGAGCTTTCCAGGTGCCCTCCTGTAAATGGATTACAGGTGGTAGAGCAGTGTCTGACTGCAGTCCAGGGCTTTGTCTCTCTGAAAAAAAAAACCCCTCTGTGTTATCCTCCCACCCCCATCCGCTTCCCCTTGCACAGGAAGAGGGAGACCATCCAGGAGACAAGAAAACACACATACAGCGAGGGTGATTGCTATTTTAAGAATGTACTTTATACAAAATAACCAATTCATATGGAAATAAAATCTACAGACCTCCGAGGATCAAGATTTTAAAAAAGTTCTTTAAAAAAATTACCCAACACACAGTATTAAACTAACTATTGAGGTAACTGTCGCTCTTGGGGAACAAAGGTAATCAGCAGACCAAGACAAAATATACACAATATAAAAATAAATAGCATTCCCCTTTCCAGTATTGACCAGGAAAGTTCACACAACTTTGCAGCAGCAGGAGAGAGAAGAGGATCCCTGACACTGTGCTCTACAGGCTGCGGAGGGAGGTGGGGCTCCTGAGCAGCAGGTGATGGAGAGGTGCAGGCCCTGCTGGGGACAGAAGTGCTGGCATGAGCAGCTCCAGCATGAACTCCTTCTTGAGCTGATAAACTGAGCCCATCCAGCCCAACACTTCCTAAACAGCACAGGCAGCTGTTCAGCCCAGTTTCCAACTGAGCTGAGCACCAGCAAGCTCAGTCCTCCGGTTTTACATCCCAGCACTCAGCAAAACGTGCCAGTGCAGAGCCCCACTGCAGGGTCAGATTTCCCCACTGAGGGACACAAGCAGAGGCATTTTCACAGCTTGGTGTGGGAGGTCTGTGCTGCAGCCTCAGCTCACCCTCCTGTCACCCTGGGACAGCTGCAAGCCATTGACAAGGGCCAGGCTTTTGCCCCCATGGCCACCAGAGCCCTCCTTGCCCAACAACAAAAAGCACAGCAACATAAGAACAGCCTCACCCAAACAGAGAAAGGCCCCCGTTTTTCTCCTTGTGCCCCCGACAGACAGATTACATTCTTTACAAACTTACAATAATACAAAAAACAACCCCAATGTCACCCAACTTCAGAAAAATGAATGATGTAGTGGCACAGGCTCCCCCTCTCCCTCCCCAGCAATGCCAAGTGAAGCAGCAGTGGGTCACTCTCCACCCCCAGAGGCATTAAATCAATGGTTCACCCAACCCTCTTCCATGTGGATGGGTGGATGAGGCTCAGCTTTACCCAACTGCCCCCTTCCCTCTCTGCCTTCCCAAACATAGAAGCAGCAACCAGCTCCCTAAATCAACCCACCAGTCTCTGGGAAAGCAGGAAGGTGGCATGATAAAATACAGAGCCACAAAGAGCACCTTGCTTCCCACTGAGACTGTGAATACCACCCCAGGGTGTTCCATAGCCACCTTAGCCCTAAAACAGTACAGCAAGGTCAAAGTTGCACTGCTGCAGGTTATTATTGCTCAGAAAAATATCAGGCAGCAGCATTCATTGATCCATCAGGGAGGAGAGACGGGAGTTTTCACAGTTGTACACAGAATATGCACAGGCGTTTTTAACCTAAGCCCTCCTGGAGGTAGACAGGCCAGGATCACATGTGGGAGCCCTGCACTGGGACCAGGAGGAAATGTTTGTGCTGGCAGATGGACAGACACTGCTGTGCCTGCATGGCAAACCCCAGGGGAACACCAGGGAATGCTCATGAGCCACTGAGGAAACCCCAATTTCATGAGGGGAGTAAAAGTGCCCTCCCCAGCTGCTGTCTGTGTGTGTGTGCAGAGGAAGCAGCTGGCAAGGCCAGCCCTCTGCCCTTGTGCTGGTGTGGGCAGTGAGAGCTTTCATCTCTGCTCTTGACAGCCAACAACTGCAGCCAAGAGAGCAGAGGGAAAAGAGACTTGAAAGCTGGGAAGTGAGGAGAGGGGAAGTGTTGGCATGTGATACAAAAGGGGATCAGAGGACTTTGCAGACTAAGAGTTGAGGCCTGAGCTCCTGTAGCTGCCTGGCTGCCTTCAGAAAGGGAGATTGCTGCAGGGTTGGAGTGCACCAGGTGCCTGTGGGCCTCTTGCTCATTTGATACCCAAAGGAGTCCCCAATGGCTCTCTGGTTTAACTTTCCTCACAACAAGGGAATTGTGCTCACACAGAGTCAGTTCTGCTTTTGTTTAGAAGATACTCCACTTACTGCCCTTCTGCTAAGTGTTTCCAAATAAAAGGGGCAAAGGACAGAGGGACTTGCAAGAGTTGGTGAAAATCCCAATTAAACCTCAAGTCTTAATTAAAATCCTTTGTCCCCTCTTTCCCTGGTGGATGTAGCTCTTGCTCTCTCCTGGATGCACTGTTCACTTTGATATCCACGTTTCAAAAAGAGGAAGACATTTGCCAAAAGCAATCTAGGCCATGGCTGCAAATGAAGGAAAAAAGCCCTCAGTCAATGCAAGACCAGCAGTGCTAGATCTACAAAATGCTCCATGGTCTCTCAAATCTTGCCTGTGAGCCAAGGCAAGACAGTGACCAAAAAGGGAAGGGCACAACACAGCTCTCTTCAAAGGTACACTTGGATGTCACTATCTAGTTTCAAATCCATTAAACCCTGTCCTGAATTTCCCTGCCTAAGGGTGGACTGAGCCTTGCCCTGGTTGTCTCCAGGAGCTCCTGTTGGGAGACAGCTGGAAATGGGTCCCTCCCCAGCTCTTTTTCAGAGCGAGAGGTGGGCAGAGTGGAAAGCAGACCACACAGTTCATGATGTGCTGGTTAAAAGAGTTCTCCTTCACAGAGTGCTCCCCCCATCTGTGTTAACCAGGTACAGACTGGGAGAGGCTGCCAGGGCAACCTTTGAGATGTTTCCTCCCTTACAATAAGCACAAGATCTTAAAGGTCCCAGGGGCTGCAGCCCTCCTTGCACAGCCTATCTCAACCCTGGCCTTGCAGGAAGGACCTGGCACTCACACCCACCTTAAAGCAAAACAGGAATTACACAAGAGCAGCAAACTCCTCCATTCCTCCACTGAGGCACCACAAAAAAACTTTTTAAGGGGTTGCTCTGATTAAGTGCAGACCCAGCTGCATGGCTGCTCTGCAGCAAGAGGAAGCAGGACCAACTACACCACCACAGATTCCACTGTTGGTCTTCTCCAAGCCACCCTTTGGGATGACACTTCCCTGTCACTCATTTCAGCACCTGCTCTGAAATTCCACAGAGCGTGCAAGCAACACAGTCTTTTCAGAAAAGGAAAGCAGAACAAAGCCACCAAGAACAAAGAAACCACCCCAGTTAAACAGAGAGATGATGAACAAAAGCCTGACAGGGCTCAGTGGAGAAAATAAAGGTTGCTTTCTAATTATACTTTCATTTTAAATGGAGAAGCATTGGGGTGAGAACCTGCAGGGGAGCTGCCTCAGTCAGCAGAATGAAAGACAGCCTCTGTGACTTGCTTTCAGATAAGACATCACAAAGCTGATAGCTCTCCAAGACCCTGAGAAACCACACTTACAAAAATATACACAGCTGATTTGCCTGGGAAAGTCTGCATGGGAAAGGCATTTGGCAGAGAAGAAAGAACCAGAAGCTTCCAAGACAAGTGTCTCCATCTACTTCAAAATCACAAATCAAACCAGTTGGGCCTTGAAGCTTCAAATTCACTTTCCTCTTTTGTCCTCCTCATTGCAGGCTGGTGCCTTGGATTGCTACTGAGTGGTTTGGTGGGTCACACCATGGAATTTATATGGACTGCAAACTTCTTCTGAACACAGCTGAAAGTCACAGTGAAGCCTCAGTGACTGCCCTTTCCAGTTGAATTGCCAGGGCCTGTGTCACCTAAGATGCCCAAAGATTCAGAGTCTCAGGGGGATGTTTATACAATGGTCTTTGCAAAGGCAGCTTGACATCCCAGGAGCTTGAGAACATCACACACCACTTAGAAATGAGGAAGTGGTGGGGAGAGCAAGAGGCTGAAAAGGCAGAGGAGCATACAGAGCTCTTCTGAGAATATCAAAATTTCATCATGCTTGAGCATGGTCAACTTCATGATTGTTCTATGTATTATATAATCTCATTTAACATTAAATCCATCATTATAGCAAAAACACATCCTCCAGATGGCAAAAGTAAATAGCTACAGGAAGTTTTGCAAAGTCACTAGTTCAGGATGCTTTCTGAAAAAGGACCACCTGGTAATATACTGTACTACAGCAATGCTGGGGGATTCACTAGAGTTGTTTTTTTTTTGTGTTAAAAATTTAAGGTAGTGGCACAAAGAATGGCACTCCAAAGCCATGTCATTTTAAAATGCAGCTACACTTGTCCTTTCATTAATATTAACATTAAACTAAATAACTTTAATATTAATATTAAACTTGTCCTGCACTGCAAGCCAACCCATGGCACAGAACACCAGTCTGTACATAAAAAGCTGTGATGCTACTCCTCTAAATACCTCAAACTTCTCTTCAACAGTATCTACAAAGCAGCATGGTTTGGAAATCATAAAATTCGTATTAGCTGCTCCTCCTTACACAGGTATTCCAGCCCAGCAATCCTCTCCCAGGGCTGTGCCCTCTGAGGGGAGTCAGTTTTCAGTGATTTGTTCAGATTGTACCTAGCCAGATTTAGCTCTGATTTTGAGGAGATCCCTAGATATTGTAAGAGGGGAAGAAAAACCTCCATCCCTCACTTATGAACAAAGCATTTCAAAGTCTGGAAACTCTGATCTAAGACTCCACCAGCATCTCTCCACCTCTGGAGAGTGTGTCCTGTCCTCAGGAAATAGTTCCCTGTATTCTTTATGAGTACTTTTCTAACAGAAATCATCTCTCCTCACAACAGCAGCTTATTAACCACTTTAATAAAAAATTACTGACTACATCAAAAGCCATTTACCTAGAAACCTTCCCAGGAGGAGTCAGCTTCACCACTTGGTTTTGTCTGCCACCTGCAAGCCAAATCCTTCTCCCAGCTTTGCCTGCTGTCAGGTGAGGGTATCAATCACTGTCTAACACTCCACTACCCTCTCCAGGCAGACCACAAGCAATTCTTGCCCTCCTTAGCTCTCTCCTGTTTTGAGTGAGGCTTGGTACTCACCCAGAGGCCATGACCACTAGAACCATGTTTTTCAGTGCCAGTTCCAGCTGAAGTGTGCTTCAGCTTGCTTGGAGAGTTTTTATAGCTTCTAAAAACCTCCTGTTCTTCAATGTTCACAATGGGCTGAATGAAAGGCACTTCAAATATTCAGCTGTCTGTGATACAGAAGACAGGCTGAAGTATGGCAGGGCTTCTCTGCAGAATCTACATTCAGATTTCCAGAGTTTTCAATGCTTTGCTGTAAGTTATATTTTCCAGTTTCTCTGTTTGTAAATCTGTTATTTCCAATTATTTTTATATCTACAGTGAACTAAAGACTGCTTTACAAGGAGAAGCAACTGTGTTTGTCCCAGGTTTGTTGTCTTAAAGAGGAGCTATAATTGCACAATTTTTCATTAATATCTACTACTGCTTCTGTGGCTCTGCTCAGTGAAGGATCTAGGCCTACTTTGTGCAGCAGCTGGGACACCTCTGAAAACCACCACCAGCTGATGAGCCAAATTTGGGGCAAATTTGGAAGAGACATAATGTTCTTAGCTGAGGAAAGTAAGCAGTTACCCATTTCTCAGTCAAAGGTTAACTTTCAGGATCATCCCTGCCAGTTCAGATCAATCCACCACTCACAATTGCTCCCTGACAGATGAACACAAATTTAAAAAAAAACACACCAAAAGCTTTTTGTTCTTCCAAAAGCTTAGGACAGAGGGAGCAATGGCTCAGTCAGATGTTACCTCCCATTTACCTGAACAGCTCTGCCAGCTTGTGGTAGATCTACACAGCAGAACAAAGGCAGTAGAGCCATGCATCCTGGTGCAATCCAGCTAGAGATGGGAGATGGCACCATGCAGGACAAGAAAGCAGACAGAAAAACTCCCCAGAAACTGGAGACAATATCCCTCCTCTAGCTGGCAGCACAGACTAAAGCCATGCTGCTCTGTCCCTCTCCTGCTGCCATACTCTGTCCAACTCCTTGGCAGATCCTCTTTTTAACCACTGTCCTCTCCAGTGCAACCAGCACTGCTCACAAGAGCTACACTCCCAGAGCTCTTCCTCCCCAGCCTCACAACTTAACAACTCCTCTATTTTACTCCAGCTTCCCCAAGAATAATCAACTGCTTGTTAGCTTTAAGATATGAATAAATGCAGCTGAAATTCCTCCAGAACTCACTTCAACAGTGGCTGTCCAAGCACTGGCACACAGGGTTTTTTCCCACTGTACTCCTGTAGGACCTGCTGCTTGACAACAAAGTTAAACCAACTCAACTCAGGCAGGCAGCTCTCTTGTCCCTCAGCTTCTGAGCCAATAGACCTCAACATCTAACTCTGAATGAATGCTTGAGTGCTTCCCAATTCACCTGCAACTTGCAAATGCCAAATCCAACAAATGGCTCACACTGCAGTAATCCTACCATCCCCCCCAAGGCAGCCTCTTGCTCTTCCTCCTCAGCAAGAGTGCTCAGGAAGCCTGTGGCACCTTCTGCTAAGAATGAATATAGCCCAGGGTCAGAGAAAGAGGTGGGGACTTGTTGGGCAGCAGGGCAGTACAGATCTGCACAAAATTTGTTCTACTGGAGAGCTGCTGCTCCACCTGGCAGCTGCACTGGTTTCCCCAAAATAAATGTAAAGATGACCAGTTATGCCATTTTCTGTTTCCTAGAGCACACATTTCTAACAAGGCAGGGAGAAGGGTACTATACTATAGCAGAAGGGACAATGCCATGGGTGTCCTGCCCTGGTTTCAATTCCTGGTCCTGGTTTCCTTGTTCCCCCATGATGACAGGAGCTGGAAGTGCACTCAGGCCCTGGATCCAGAGGGCTGGAGGGTGGGGCTGAGAGGGGAAGGAGGAAGAAGGCAAGAGAAAGAGGAGGACATGTTATGCTCCTGAGCAATTCCTGCTGTTAAGTCAACCAACCTGTCTTGGTTGCAGAGGACAAAACGGAGGACAGCAAGTCATCCATCACACATTTCCTCACCTCTCCCCAGTCCCCCCAAACCCTCACCCTCATCCTGAAAGATTTCAGTGTGATATGATTGTAAACAGTTAACGATTCCTCCAGTGCTAAGCCCACTACAAGCTGGGCCCACCCCCTCCCCCATTATGTACAATACATTCACCAACAACAGAAATTTATTTATAAAGGCAACAGGTTAAAGTCTGTAAACTGGATCCAGCTCCAAAACACACACACGTTAATACTACAAGTAAAAGTCCATCCTCGTCCTCTTCCACCCTGAAAAATATACCTGAGTTTAGCAGTCAATGAAAGTTTTCCACCCCCACCCCCACCCTCCCCACCCAAAAAATCCCTCAAACCCTGAATGAGACGCAGTCTCTGGTCATGGAAAGCCACTAGTTTGGGGTGCCCTGTGATGGCCCAGGGCCCAGCATGGCTGCAGCTTTCTGACACAAAATCCAGCACCGTGTTCCGCAGACCCAGGGAGCTCCACGCTGCTGGGGCGAGGGGAGGGTGGGAGCAAGGCCTGCCCCTCCTCAACCTTGTCCAAATCATGTGTGGCTTTCATCTTCAGGAAGTCTGGTCTTTCTTGGACTAGCTCTGGAAAGAGGAAGAACAAGAGTTGGAGGCAGTTTTAAAAAGGAATCATCTCGTGATTGCATGCAACCAGTTCAAAGCTAACAACTATGGATCTGCCCAAGCTTCCTCCAGTTCTTCCCACCCTCATCAAACACCTCAATCCTTTAACTATTGGAAAGACTTGCATTTCAGCTCTGCTCCCTCTATCAGCCCTTACTTGATCCAGAGGCAACGCTGAGGGTTTTTGTGATGTCAAATCCTCCCGGGCCATGGTTGCTGTAGGCATCTTCGGGAAAGGAACTTGAGCCTGATGCATTTGCATTCTGGAGTCAGGTTGAATGGAGAGAGTTTTAGCACATGAATGTCAGGAGCAAATCCCCACTCTTGGTTAAAACTACTTCACTGAAGGCATACATACAGCATTAGCACACAAGCATTTGTCTTGTATATTCTGTCTGGCTTTCCCCCCAAAACACAGCCCTCAACCCATGTCACTCCCCCAATGGCTTAGCTTTAAGCCAAATTCTCTGAATACTAGAAGAAGGAAGGGCTTGATGCTGTGATGATGACCAAACAGTAATAGTTGAGACACATTCATAAAAACTGAAATGGGAACTGTTGGGGTAGCAGTATTTTCCACTTTGGAATAAAATGTGATCTGCAGTCTCAGTGAGAAGTAACTTTCTGTGATGAAAATTTGACACAGAGAGAAGGGACAAAGCAAGAGGAGGGAAAAAGAGGGCAACATTAAGGATGTTCATAACAAGAGGCAAACTTCCACTTTAGTCGGTGACTCTGCCCCACTACAAGCAAGATTAAACAGCACATTTGCAAAGAAAATGGCAAGAGTAAGTGATTAAGAGATGCTCAACACATTAACAAAACACTGCCAGGGGAAACTCAGCACTGGTGTGGGGATGGATGGGGCAGGCTAACAGGTTCTCCATGACAGCGAGTGCTCCTTGTTTTAAGGAGATGCAATGAGACTCTCTCTCCATCTTAGCACTCTCACTCCAAGAGCCACCTCTTAGCCTTTCAGCTTGACTTGCCATCTCCTTGAAGCCATATCCCTTCAAGGGTATTCAACACTGATGGTCACCCAAGGCATCACCCCCCCCTCCCACCTTGCCTTTCTTGCAGAAAACACCATCTTACCCCGAGGGTCTATACAAGTCCTGGGGTGGCCCCCCCATGCCACCTCCACTGCCTCTCTGCTCCATCAGCAAGGCCTGAAAGTGACCCATGTTCTCCTCCCGGCAGCGGTACAGGGGGCCCTCCTGAGAGAGGCCGTTGGCCTGGCTGGAGGCTGCATGATGAGACAGGTGAGCATTCATGGGTGATCCGTACGTCCTGGGCTGGAAGTGGCTGGCAGGATGCCGGGATCCATAAGGAGAGCCAGTCTGTAACATCACCCCGTGGGGAGGGAAAGCTGATGGACCAAATCCCATCCCCGCACCCAGGTGAGGCGGGGGGGCTCCGTAGAGGAACTCCCCTGCCGCCACCGAGCTCTGCCTCTTGGTGGCCGCGTTGTGGTTGTCCAAATCAAGAAACTCTTTGGGACTCTCCGGCCTTTCCTGGGACTCCTCAGACTTGTCATCTTCAGGCCCCAGCTCCTGCCCGTCGCTCGGAGAAACCTCTTTGGCACTTGCTACGTCCATGCGGTTGGGAGAGGCCAGGGCGGCGCTCAGTGCCTCGCAGCCCTGCAGGCCGGCGGGGCCCCGCTCGGGGAAAGGGGGCCTGCCCAGGGCCGGGTGGGCACCGGGGTGCCCGCTGGGGCTGGCCTGGGGGTGCAGAGGTCTCTGCCAGTCCGAGTAGCCCTGAGGGCAGCCGTAGTAGGGCGGTCGCTGGTAGTGGTGGTAGGAGGGTTGGGGCTGCGGCTGGTACGGATACGGCATTCCCTGGGGCGGCCGGTACCGCGGGAAGACGCCGGGGTGGGCGCCGCTCGGCTGGAAAGCCCGTGGGGAAAAATGTTGGGGATGGGAGGCAGGAGGAGGTGGTTTCCCCCCCATCACGGGGCTGAACCCCTGCAGGCCTGGGTTGATGTGGTACCGCCCGGCTGAATTTGGGTATTCCAGGCCGGACATGTAGAGAGGATGATGAAACTGGTTGGGGGTGGCCCCCATGGAGGTGGCGTCCACGCCGGGGAGGCCGGTGCCCTGCCCCATGCAAGGCACGGCTGCTTCGGGCAGAGCCTTTCCCCCACCACACAGGGGCTTCTCCAGCAGGTTGGCAGCCAGACCTTTCCCCTCAGGGCCGGCTGCTGGCCCCTCGCCCGCCGCCCCGTTCTGAGGCAGGGGACCCCCTCTGTCAGGGGTGGGCACCAGGTCCCTCACACAGCCTGGGTCGCCGGGGTAGCTGCTCTCTGCTGACCACGCTCCTTTGCCCTGCCCTGCCTTCAGGTCACCCTTCACGCCGGGGCCATCCCCCTCCCCATCCTGGGGCAGGGCACGCCTCGTGCACTCCATGGGCAGCGGGGGCTTGGGATGAGGTAGGAGTTTGGCGTAGGCCCCGTCGGGAATGCTGATGCACTGAGCCTTCTCGTCCATGCCTGCCGGTGTGTCCACTGAAAGAGAGGGAAGAAAATCAAACACATGTCTAACTTTGCAAATTCGGGTGGTCTTGAATAGCTGCTTCTTTTAAAAATTGCTTGTAAGGTTGCATCTCCCTCTGACAGATGGCACAGGGGGACACTGTGGTTTGCAAGCCACTGCTAAGTCACAGCCCCTCTGGAGCAATGTGGCACATGTGTTTGGTCTGACACCAAGAGGTGTGCAGAGGCTGCCTAAAGGAGAGGTAGAGTAGGGGTCCACATGACAGTGACATCAGGTGTTGGTTTCAGCTTGATTTCAAGCTGCCTTATCCCTTCTGGTCATGGAATTATAGATTAGTTTGGGTTGGAAGGGACCGTAAAGATCATGTAGTTCCAAACACCCCTGCCATGGAGAGAGACACCTTCCACTAGGTTAGATTGTTTAAAGTCCCCTCCATCCTGATTTTGAACACTTCCAGGGATGGGGCATTCACAGCTTCTCTGGGAAATCTGTGTCAGTGCCTCACCACCCTCACAGTAAAGAATTTCTTGTTAACATCAAATTTAAGCCCACCTTCCACAAAACCCGTTTGCATCCAGCTTGGGCAGAAGCACCACCACACCCTAAGATGCTGCAGAGCTGATCACAGCCATATTTTAACCAACTGTGGTTTGGAGATGTGACTGCTCTGTCCTGCAATCACTCAACATTCTCCTCTGTCTGTTCTATATTCAGCAAGCTAAATTATGATGATAACTTTTAAGCAATGCCACACAAGGAAAGAGTTTCCTCTTAGTGCAAGGCACACAAGGGATTGATAAAAGATACAAGGGTTTTGATCTCTAGTTTACCAGCTAGAATTAATGAAAAAAAATTTTTTGATCTCTGAATTTTTTGATCTCTACATTAGGTTTTATTTTTAAGGTTCTTTTCTTTTTTTTATTATCTGTAGTTTACCGGATAGAACAAATGAAATTCAAGCAGAAAGAAACTGGTGAGGGCATACGTGACATGCTGCCATCCCACCTGAACTGATACAGATGCTCAGGGGCTTTTGGGCAGCCCTGGTGTGTGAAGAGTTTAAGATGTTTAAAGCTCATAAGGCAGATGTGCATTTCAGAGGAGAAGCCATACTGACACACACTCAAAGGAGTATATTTAAGGCATCTCTTCACATAACCTAACTCTCTGCAGATCCAATTTTTATATTAACCCCAGGCGAGATCTAGAAGCATCACAGCCTGTGCTTTGCATTTGCACCCTGTGGCAAACTGATACACTTGCAATAAAGCTGGGACAAAGGGGCAGGCTACAGTGAAACAAAACACTCCTAGAAAAACCTAAGCAATACCCTGAGTAGAAAACATATTCCAATTTAGATTTAAAAAGAATAACTATGTGTAAAAACTCTGTTGCCCCGCAAACATTTAATCAAGATTTGAACTATTTTCAAATATTTAATCAAGATTTGAACTGTTTTCTGAGCGGTGGAGGCAAGGAGGGTCAAGTGCTACTCGTGGGCAGTGAGGGCATTACCTTGGCTGCTGTCCATGTCCATGGTGTGGCCGGTTGGATCCTGGGAGCTCCCGTTCCCCATGGGTTTTGGGGGCTGGCCGCCCGCAGCGTGAGCCAGCTGGGGAAAGGGCCCGGGGAGGTGCGGCGGGGGCGGCTGGCGAGGGTGGTAAGGCACGCCCGGCGGGCACACGCGGGACGACAGCTGCTGCATGGCGATCATCTCCGGGCTGTCCAGCATGGAGTCCCCTCCCTGGCACCCTCTCTGAACCTGAGGTGGTGCCCCAAAGAGAGCGGCCGGGGGCTGCGGCATCCTCTGAGCGGCGGCTTTGCCGGGCGGCCGGATGTACCCTGAGGGAGGCACGCCGTGAGGTAGGAAATTCGACTGCTCGCTCCACTGGCTGGGAGGCAGCGGCGGCCTCATGGCCCGGGGGTCCATCATATGACCCAGCACACGGGGCTGGAGCGAGGGCCCCGGCCCCATGGGTGTCTTCTCCTCCATGGCAGCCTGGCCGGCGTGGCTGCCGTTCCACAGGGCCGGATGGGCGCGGTTCAGGTACTTGTAGGGCCGGTACATGTGTCCCGGGGGGACCTCGGAGCCCTCCGGCGGCTTTCCCGGGGGCCCGTTGTGCCGTGGAGGGAGGAAGCCCTGCTGGAACTGGGCTGGTGGGTACACAGCATCGGGTGGGGGGCCCCCAACACGGCTCAGCTGCAGGGAGCCCAGCCGGGGGCCCAGGCCGGCCATGTGGGCCGGTGCCGCGCACGTTTGCTTCTCCGGAGTGCCCAGCCGGTGCCCGCGGTGCTCGCTCAGTCCCACGGCCGGCTGTGGAGAGAGAGGGGGGTCTCAGGGAGAGCCATGGCACCCACGGGGCCTGGGGTGCTGCAGCCCTGGGCAGGAGGGCCTTACCTGCATGGCAAAGTGCTGGTGCTGCTGCACCGGCTCTCCGGGATGGGGCTCAGGCACTCGCGGAGAGCCGTACAGTTTGGTGGGATCGGATCCACGCAAAGGACCAAATGTTCCTGGCACCGCTGGTCTCTGAGGGATGGGGAGGGGTACAGGGGGAGAAGTAGAACAATTTGTGAAGGGCATAGAAGCAGCAGAAATACTGCAGGTGAGGGGAAGCCAAGTAACCAACCACACGAATCAGCAGCCAGACTGTTTTGGAGGTACTGTGGGAAACCTGTACGCTCTCTTCTACAAGGTGACACAGCCTTATCAAAGCCACTCTGTCACACCTCAGCCACTCACCCCTGAACTTAAGGCTGCAACACACTCACGTGCCACCCAAATACTGGGCAGCAAGCAAAAAGACTGGAGGGGGCAGTGGTTTGCTTCAAGAAGAGGAATGGACCACAAGAGTGTGAGCAGAAAGACAACAGGGAATGTGCTGGATTTCCTTCAAAATACTCAATGCTCCCAGCTCTCCTACCACCTCCCACTATCTGCAGCACAAGAATCACTCTAAAAATTTTGTTTGATCTCCAGCTAAAAGGGCAAGGAATAGCCTGGACTTCAGGGGCACAGCAGATACATCACACCACAAGCCATCACTGGTTAAAACAGAAAAGGCAGTGAAGGATGGGTGAGGAACAGCCCAGAAGGGAGGCAGAACAGGTGGCATTCAAAGAAGAAACGCTGGGCTAAAGATAGGTCACTGCTGCAGTCCAGGGTGGCCTTTGTTTGATTTAGTTTACTGCTTTTATAAATACTCAAGGCACGAAATGCAGTAGTACACAGATGGCAAGAAGTTACCAGGCATCTGTGAACAATTGAGACAAAAGAGGACCAGCTTGTTCAGCTTCATAAACTGGGGGGAAAGGGAAGAAATGTTACAGCACTCCATGCATGCTGGGGATGGAGAGAAGAGAACTGGGGGAATCAGTTTGTGCAAGCCTACACTGGGACATGCCAGCCATGGGAGATATTAGGATGTGGCAAAGACTTAAATTGTACCAGTTTAAACTTAAGGCCTGAAAACTTTCACTCGGAGGAACCACAGCTCTGACCCTTTATCTCTGGGAAAAGGTTCCTGACACGCACTAAGGATTTCATGGTAGGAAGTTTCATTGCCCATCAGGAGGGAGGGAGGGAGGTAAGGGGGAAAGAACAGGAGGAATTGCTCCTTACCATCTGGCCAGGGTGAGGCACAGGGCTGGGCATGCCGCCGTACTGCAGCGAGCGGGGGAAGCCTCGCCCGTTGGAAGGACCCACTTCCCGAGTAGTCTGCGCTGCGTTGCCACTTGGGTCATCCACTGAGGACGAGGAGAAGGAGGAGGAGGAGGAAGAGGAGGAAGAAGCAGGAGCCCTGGAAGTAGCTCGATATGGTGGAGGTTTCCCTCCATTTTCCAGGCGTTGCTGTCTCTTGCCAGGCCCATCTGGGTCTCGTGAGCGAGTCCAGACACTGCCTGTGCCCGAGCGGCCGCTGCGCCGGCTCCTCTTCTCTCTTCTCCCGTCCTCTCTGATCCAAAACTCCTCATCCGTGTCCCCATCTTCCCCAGGGAAGTGCTTCATCATGGCTCGGTGGAAACACCTCTCCAAGTTGTAAGCCATCTTTGTGTATTCTGCAGAAAAAAAACCCCCAAGAACATCAGAGCCTCGTAGAGAGAAGCAATTAAGCAATTATGCAACATCAGATAAATCATCTCCCCTCTGCCAAGTTTCTCCAAGGAAGACTTTTGTTTCTAACTAGTTGGCTTTGGTTCCTAAACTCCATAAGCAACACGGCATCAGTTCTGTTCAGTAACCCCAGCAGAGGACAGGCACACAGGCATGACAAAGTACCACTGGCAGCAGGGCCTGCAGAGTCAGCATTAACTCAGTGTTCCAGCCTAGTGCCAAGAATTACATTAGGAGGAGCACCACCTCTGCTTGCAGAGATGCGTGACCTGCACAGTTAGGCAGCAAGAGTGCTGAGAGAAGAAATGTGAACTTCCAGCAATGCTATTTGATTACATTCAGAGACTTTTCTTGGACTCGTTCAGATCTCTGCTGTGGGCCACAAGACAGAGGAAAATCAACAAACACGTTTTTCTGTGTAGTTTCCAAAGCACTTGCTGACCCTGACATGAATGCTATTGCCAACACCAGTGTCCCCACTGCATCATTTCCACTGGACAGTTCTGCTGAGATGAGCTTTTACTTTTTGTTGAGTGGATAGGAAGGAAAAGACGTGTGAGAGATGTTGGTGACAAGGTCTTGAAGCAAGTGACTTTCCAGTTGTTTCCACTAAACTAACCCTGAAGTTCCTTGAGGAACAGAACTCTCCCAGTAGCAGTCTAGGTATGCTTCTACTTGCAGCCACCAGCAACAAGTTGATTTGTTCTTAATGTGTTCCACCTTTCTCACCAGGTGTTGCTGGTGAGACGGTCTGCAGTGATGACCCATCATATGGGAACTGATTTCTTATTGAAGCAACGCAGGGAATTTTAATTGGCATGGCAATGAAACCCAGGATTTCCCATTTGCACACTCACATTGTCTCTTCAATAGCCAAGGAACCTAAAAACTACATTTTCCATCCAAAGGACAGGCATGGTTCACTCTTCACTTTCCTGTGGTACTCAACAAACACTGGGAGTTAACCAGACTCCAATGCTTTTAAAAGTCTGTATCAGTTACCATGAGGAAAAGGGGCACACAGGCACACATAAGCACGTGAAGGAATGAGCTCAGAAAGAAACAGGCTCTCCTCCCTTTGTATGTTCTGCCTTCACCATCTACCAACATGGCAATCCTCAGTATGCCATGCCCCAATTCAGCATGACCAAACTGTGCTAAAAGCCTCACTAAAACCCAATGCAGTCTCAGTAACTATCACCCTTTCTTCTGGTCTCCCAAAAATATTCTGAAACAGAAGAAGCACAAGTCAAGTACTGGTGAGAAGGAAGAGGGCACTGCTTGCTTTGGTTGAGCACTGCAGATAGATAAATTCAGCATCTTACTGCTCTTACCACTGCCTTCACCGTTGTACTTTAGACAGTTCCTGAACATGGTCTTCATATCACCCACAAATTCATCCTTGGTGCAGTACTGACCTCCATTCAACTTCTTCTCCATGCTGGAGATATCCATGGGGGCCTGGAATACAACCAAACTTCCCTTCAGTGACAGAAAGCTTAGTGGGGCTTACAAAGTTAGAGCTCAGAGAGGGCATGGGCAGCAGAGGATGCTCTCCAGAGAGGCAGCCATCCAACTTTGGTTTTCTTCACTCATAAGGCTAGAAGGGACTGCCAGAATCATGGAGATAACTGTGAGAGCAACACAGCCCATAAAACTTCAAAACACTTCCAAAAAACTGCATCCCAGTCAACACAGGGCATCAGTCAAGATGGCTGGGCCACTTTCCATACCTTAATGATCTGGTAGTAGTTGGGAGCATAGGATTCATCAACGGGCTCCAAGAAGGGCCAAGAGTCCTTGTGAGCCTTCACCACATCTAGAACTGGCAGCAGAAGAGAAAGGTGAATGGTTACACTCACACACACAGAGAAGTGTTTCACTTTGAGAAAGCTGGGGTGGCACTAACCTTTGTACATGGCCGTGAACTCATCGTCCAGTTCAAAGCTGCAATGGGAAGCACCACAGTGAATATGCAGACTGAAGAAGTGCAGAGCATGTCTTATCTGCCATCTTCTCTTCCACCCAGGCAGTGCCACAATGCTGGCAAATAGGCCTCATCACAAACACTCCTCTCACATGGACCAAACCCAGATGTTTCTCAGCTTACTCCTCTCACTGTTCTCCAACCTCACTCCTCCCTCTGCACTCCTGTGAATGATCACACTCCTCTCCTTGCCATGCTTATTGCTTCAATTGTGTGCTGCAAAGCCCCATTGTGTACTCACATGTCCTTGGTCCTTCTCTCTTCCCTGGCAGGGGAACTGGGATCCAAGTGGGAAAGCTCAGGGGGAAGCTCCTTCCCCTGTGCCAGCAGCCAGGCCCGCTCTTCACGAAGTTTCCTCCTCCTGGCCCGTTCTGCAGTGGGAAGAGATGAAAAACCATTCAGTACTCCTTGCCCACACCTTGCAGGGAAACAAGAGGGTGCTCCTGCAGCTCTCAAGAACTCCACTGAGATGGTCTTGATCTTTCAGCAAAACCAGTAACAGCACAGGAGCAGGTGAGGTGAGAATACAGTGCACCATCAACACGCCTCATCATCCTCCCTTGGTTACAATCACCAATTTTGAAGCACCACTGTGACACAGATGCTGCCTTAGGCAACTTCCAGAAGTGGTGTGGTACAAAGAGGGAAGTTCAACACCCAGCCCTAGGCACAGCTCAGCACAATGAAAAGAGCTGGCTTGTTCCTTTAGGAGCTTCACCTCAGGCAGCTGAACTTGAGGCAGCTGCCTTTGCACTGGATGGGATGAAGAGCAGTGCTGAGGGAAGCTCTACCAGCTGAGTGGCAATAATTAACTGGGGTTATTATTATCCTCCATGCCTGGCTTTGGGAAGATGGCTCAGGTAGGTCTTCATGGCCAGCCAGAGCAAGTTGCCACACACGAGGGCCACTGGGACAGCTTTTGTTTAAAGAAGTGAGACACAGGAAGAAGCAATGCTGCTAATATAACCTGTGGTTTGCAACCAGACAGCTGGCTAACAGATTGCTTCATAATAGAAAGTTTATGGGCTCTTATGAACCTCATTTCCTTTTTCTTATAGGAAATCTGAATTCATTTGACTTGTGAAACACCTGCGGTCGGACCAACCTTCTGCAGGAGCAGAATTCTGTGAGAGTAATGGTCAGGGAGAGATGTCACAGAACAGGCCACACCAGGGAACACCCAGAGTGAAAGAAACATGAGGGAGACTTGGTTAACACCCTCTAGCAGAGGCTCTGCCTTTGGAAAATGCCATCTACTCAAGAGGTACCACCCCCGGTGGAAAATTATTTATTTAAATCCTACTCTGTCAGTTGAAAACAAATTTGGGACGGGGGTTGAGAGCACAAGAAAAGTAGGAATAGCTACAAGGTGAGTGTTTGTAGGGACATCCATTGGCAGATGTATCAAAGACTGGTAAAAGACAGCCCAAATTTCCTGTTAGAAGACTCAGGGTAGCACTGAAGTAGGAATTATAGGACTGGCAACTAAGGTGTCCTACAGAATCTAAGAGAACTCCATGACCAGAAGTCCAACACCCAATTTCAGGTAACAGACAATATCTGAGTCTGTCCAAGCACTGTTCAGAATTCATGCTTCTTTCATAAAATTAGCAATCCTTAGATGGCATTGCAATGGATGCCTAAGTGAGAAAGCTGAGGAGAGCATGAAATGATTATTTGGGCAGCAAATGGAAAATCTCGTGACAACAGCAGCCAAGAGGTAAAGATTGTGTAGATTTTAAAAATCCACCAACATCTGCCAAGGACCTGACCTGGTAAACTGACAGGAACAAAGGAGTGCTACCCTGGTACCAGATCTCACTTAGGATTAATAGCAGGAGCCTCTACCACAGCTAGTGATTAACAGAATGTGGTCAAGATCACTGGCAGAGCTCATTCTTATACTGTTGGCCTGGGTAAAGTCCTACCCAGCAGCTTTCAAAGTTTAAATAATGCCCCAAAAAGTACCCCAACCAGCTGGAAAGTCATATGTGTGAGAGATTATGTTGAAGCAGCATCTGGAAAGAGAACAGGGAAACTCTAACCTGCTGTTGTGGTAGAAATCTAGAATCTATAAAAACTTATAAATTCAGGGGAGTACAGATGGGCCCAGCAGGAAACTTGCTACCTGGGGGGTGTGTTGGAGTTGGGGGAAGTGTAATCTCAGGCTGGAAACAGGAATGTGATGTAAAAACAGGAATACCATCCAGAACTGACGAGAAGGTGAAATTCATCACAGAGAAGATATTTCACATCCCTCCCTTACAGAAGGCCATATAAAATTAGTATTATATTCCAAACAGACTGAAAATTATCTTTGTCACCCTAAAATTTCTGTTGTTGGATGTCCAGTTTAAACAAGTCTAAACCAAGTAAAACGAATGACATAATTTTCAAATCCTCTCCATCATAAGAACTGTCATGACAGCAAGTGCTAATGGTGGCTGTGCTTGGCACTAAGAAAAGATCATTAAGAAACCAGTTTTACCTGGATAGCTGCTGGTTCTAGGGACAAAAAATACTGTAGTGATTTAACTGAACAAGTCAACATCACCTTTGCAAACAGCTTTTGCACCAGCTTGAAAGAAGACTCTCCTGACTAAGCCTAAATGGACTAAGAGTTTAAGCTAACTGAAAGAAACTGCACAAAACAAAATTAAAGCACCTCTGCCAATAAAAGCATGGATGTAGGCTAACTTGGCTTAAAAGAGGCTGCTGCTCAGTCTCATGCCAATTTCTTTGCATGGCTCTGGTGCCTTTGAATCTGATGATGTAATGATTGTATTCACCCAGAAAAGGAAGTGGCTTATACCAAAACAAAACCATTTTACAGGAACATTTATCTTTGCAGTTCTTGTGGAACTTCAAGTCTGATTTTGTCTATAGACATGAAGCATTAAACCACAGAGAATATGCAATTTACCAAGGGAAATAGATATCTGTGGCAGATATGGAAGCTGGATGAGTCTCAATTTAAAGCACCTGATTAGCTAGGACCAGCAACCAGGAATCCACAAAGGCCAAGGAAGTAATTGGTTTTTCTAAAGGTTAGAAAGGTAAGCAGGTAAAAGAAGCTATTCTTAGATAACATCTGGCCCCCTACCAAACATCTGGTAGCAAACTGTTTCATTCTGGAAAGTTTACAAGGTTTGCATGAGCCTAATTTTTTTTTTCCTTTTCTGATTCTTTGTCCACTTTGAGACTCCTGATAATGCCCCACATTGTCAGTTTTCTGAGGATGTTCAGCCTTTCCATAGAACTGCAACAGCCCAGCCAGTCACTGTGGCTAAAGAAATCCCCCATAATGGAGGCCAACAGAGAGAAGGTGGTCAGAAATGAGCTTGCTCTGACACCCACACCTACATGTCCTGGCTGACTGCTGCCTGTGCCTTGATCTGATGTCTTAAACACAACATGGCTGTTTGTTCCAGAACAGCTTAAATCAGTATTTAATTCATAACCACAAACATTTTAGACCAACACCTGAAATTGCCACCTCTGGTGCTCTTTGTAGCCTGGTCCCTTCATCTTTAGTTCTCCAGCTGATAAGGCCAGTAGCAGTATAAAAATACTACTCTTGCTACTGCCATGCTATCCCATTCCCTTTCTACTCAAATTCTTCTTTCATCACGCGTTGGGCCAAAAGAACCAAATGCTGTCCAGTGAGAGCAAAGCCAGCTAATCCTGCACACAGGGAGATCATGAGGAGAGAGAACTGAGAATCAACGTGAATGGCAGGAGAAAAAAATGGACAGCTGGGGCAAGGAAGAAAATTAGCATGATTTGAAGAAGACAACACAGTCTAAAGGTGCCCGAGAGAACAGTCACCAACACTGAGAGGGCAGACAAAGGAAAAGAAACTACAGTCAGACCAATTTATCAGAGGTAAGAAAAGATTCTCATTAGCAAGTCTGGCAGGAGAGGAATGCAAATGGCAGACTTTAATTCAAGATCTCAGTCTTGACTTTGAAAGCTTCCACTCCTGCTCCACACTGGCTGCATGTTACCTTCCACTGCTTTGACCTTCTCCTCCATCTCCCTCTTCCTCTCCTCCTTCAGCAGCTGCTCCTGCTCCCTCTTCTGCACTGCTATGAGGATCTGGCGCTCCTCCTCTTCCTCTCTGCGCCTCTGCTTCTCCATGGAGCTCAGCACATTGGGGTTCACCTGCAACAGAAGGAGGCAGCAAAAGCTGAAATGCACTGGCTGACTGAAAGCTGAGCAGAGGCAGGTTTACTTTGAGGAAAGCACACCTACAATGAATGGATGGGAGGAAAAAAAAAAAAGGATTTGTATGGATGATTTCCTAGATGAAAAGCAACATGGAAAGGGAAGTTATTTGTTGAGCAATGAAATCCTACTGACACAAGGACAATGGAAGGAGAAGCGATGGGTTAGACAAGCTGCCATCCTGTCAGGGATGCACCGTGCGAATTTCTCTTCCCTTCTGGGCAAAGGATTCAGGCTGTTGACACCCTTACACAACACCTCTACCTCTTCCAGCTAGCAGAGCTCTGACTGCAAGTGTGAGAAGAAAGGACTACTTTGCCAAACCTGTCTCTGCTGCAAAACACAGAATACTTCAATAGGAAAAGCGTCTGGTACAGCCTCGTGTCAAGGTATCATTAGGAATGTTTTCCTTTCCTGTTCAAAATTTCTGTGTGCTAATCTCCCCTGAACTGGCTCTTGTTTGTTTGTTTGTTTGGAGAGTTTTCCTGCTGGGTCCCAAAACCAGTTCTCTCATTCAAGGACACCTGGCTCTTTATTGCCCCACTTTCTCACCTCCCCACTGCCAGCAGGCTGCAAGGCTGTGTTTGATCCTACTTAAGACTGCAGCCTTCCCAGACCAGGGACTGCCTGCTCCTATTTCTCCAATAAAGTATGAGGTATGTGTATGGAAGCGTGGAATTATCTTTATTACCTTAATTTAATTATAAGACAAATGTATCAGTCATCCACCAGCCACTCCTACCCCTGTGACCAAGATCTGTGTGCCTTATCAGCAGGGAACACCAACCAGAAAAGAACAATGTACACGGTTTGCTCCAAGTACATTTTCAGGGAATAACCAGCAACCAGCACTTAGGCAGAAGGCATTTCCTGGGGATTAGCAATCAGCTGGGGTCCCTTGGCTGCTGCTCAGACCATCAACTTCTCCAGGCCCATTATTAATCCCCAGGAAAGAAAAAAGTTCTGGCACCACAGTCACTATTTTGTCCTTGTTTCATTGCCCAGGAATGGAACCTGGGGGTGCTTTGATGAATGCTTAGAAATGTTGTCTGGTTTCACTGTGCATTCATTCCCTCTCTGCCTTCCCTTCCCCTACACAGCCCTGTGCTGCCCTACAAACTCCCACTCCAGTTCTCTGTAGATGGGCACCATGCATCATCTCCAGCACAAACAATACATTAAGAGAATTATGCTTCAACCACCAACAGTCACAGAGAAGTGTCCAAGAGAGGGTCATTGAACAATTGACAAAATCAGGACCATATCCTGCATTTAGGGACAGATTGGGCAGTAAAAACCACCTGTTCTGTGCTGATCCTTTAAGGTGAAACCCAGAGCTTCATCTCACCACGAGCGAATCATTCTCTTCTTTTCCATTTTATATCTTTGTCAAAATGTTGTCACTTTACCTGTCTATCTCTTTCCTAGGGAAATGATTCTGTGAGTTCAAGTACCTTGAGATTAGCCAGCTTCTCCTCACAATCAGTTTAAAGCTTGTTTCTCAGCCCTTAATTTCATCCAGTTGTTCCTAGTTATGCTCTTCTGGGTGAACATAAATTCTCCTTTTCTTCAGTCACAATCCAGCCTTTACCTCAGACACTTACACAACACCCCCACCTTTCTAGAGTTAGATTAAATGTTTTCTTATAAAGCAATCCTTACACTTCCCTGGAATGGTTATTCCACTTGTCTCTCAGACCTTTCCTTCCTGATCAATACCTAAACACCAAGACAACCAGGATGCCCAGGATTGTACTGTAACAAAGACAACAAGTCATGAACCTAGAAAATTGGGTTCTACATTTCCACTTTTGATTCTTTTTGTATCCTTTTCTCAAAAGCTCTGCCATCTGATTTGTTACTCATGAGCTTCAAACAACTTCCTTTCAGACCTGACCCTGACCACACCAAACAGTTTTCTTCTGACTTTCTTGATAAATCTTTAAATTGCAATAGGAACCAAAAGAGACAGGTTCTGCAGTAAGAGAAAGAAGTGAGCAGGAACCAGCCACCAAACTTGGTATGCCAAGATATTTTCATGAGGATGTGACCATCAGCCTTTACATTCTCAAACCAGTAGATGTAACCCAGCCTGGCATGTTAGGATTTCTTTGATTGTTGGCACACAGGTGAGACTGTCCCCCTTCTCTGGATTAATACAACTTCCACCATTCCTGTCCTGTGGAAACAGGAACACAACATCCAAACTGCAGGGCTCACACCAGGACCTCTCCAAGCATCCTGTGCTTTAATGACATGACACAGGATCCACAGCATGCTCCAGATCAACCCACCACAAATAAGGCATCAACAAAGAACTTTTAAACAAAGGGGAGTGTGTCATCCTACCAGATCTGGAAAGCAAACAAAAAGAAAAAGCAGAAACCACACAGTCTAGTGAGCCCCAAGGACTGCAGTAGACACCCACAATAGAATTTACTCCCTGCAGGGCAGCAACAGTGCTGCATGGGCTCTTTGAGACACTTCAGACACAGAAACAATCTGATTTTCAGAGGAACCCTCTGCCTGGTGCCCCACCTAAGTCCATTGGGGATAACTGTGCTCAACTCAGGGCTAAAAAAACCACACAAACAAGAACCAGTAAACTCCTACTGGATTGGTGGAAGCAGATGCTTATTGGAACGACAAAAGCAAGAACCAAACACAAAATAAACTTCCTTCCTGACCACAGAGGTGGCAAGAGGACGTTTCTCCAGCTTCCTCCCCACTCGGAGGACAAAACCCACACTGACCAAGGCATCACCGCCTCATTCCCTCCGGCAGAGAGCACTCCAGGACACAACATCACAGCTGTCCCCTGGCACTCTGAAAGGGCCAGACTTCTGCCTTCAGCTTTGCTCTCCAGTGTGTATCAGACTTCAGGGGCAGAAGGTGTGGATGCCCTGAGCGCCCTGGCCCCTTGTCGGCCAAACCTTCCCCACTCAGATTTCTGCAGCTCTCTCCTAATGAGGGTGCTGCTCAGGCAGCTCTTAATGAGGAGCTAATCTGAACCACCTGTTGAGAAATCCCCCTCAGGATCAGGAGCCCATGGAGCAGTGACATCTCCAACTCCAGCAGCAGCCAGGAGGAGAAAGGGGTCACCTGCACCGGGCTGAGGTTTTCTCCCGGCAGCTCACCGGCTGCCCACCCTGGCTTGAGGAATAAGCCATCAGACATGCTGGCACCTTTCTTGGCTGTTCCCACATCCTGCTGGGGATGTGATGCTGGCTGGCTCCCCGTGTCCCAGCACAGAGGGTGCCAGGAGGGCCCCCTGCTCGCTGGAAACGTTTCACTGGCCCACAGGCAGCAATTAACAGCCCCTCTGCCACAGCAGACCTGGAGCACCTGCGCTACTGATTAGCATCATTCAGGCTCCATGTGTTTCCCACTCCCTCCTCCTCCTCTGGGATTTCTGCTGCCTGTGAACAAACACGTGTCCCTGTGCTTCCTGCACGGTGGGCTTTGCACAGAGCAATTCTGGCCCCGAACTGACCATCGCTGGGGGCTTATTTTCCTCTCAGGCTTTTATCTGCAGCATGATGAGAGGTTCTTCCTTCCTTTTATTTATCTAAAAGTTCTAAGTAATTACATTTATTGCGGGGGGAACTGCACTTTCTCCTTTGTTTTGGGGGAACCCCTGACTCTGGCTCACGTGGCATATTCCCTGCAGCCTCATTTCCCAGGGTTTGACAAAACACCAAGTAACTACGTTTCCATTACATCTATAGTGAGAGATTATGCCCCAACCTGATAGAACTGAGACAATTTTTTCCTCTGGAGCTAATCATGTGCTCTCTCACTGATTGCTTTGGGTTGCAGTTGCCAGTTCAAAGATCCCCCATCTCCACAGCCCCATGGCCCAGCCTGTGCTGGTGTGACTGTTAGGGGCTGTGTGGTGAACTGGATCGGAAAACTGATCTATGTTAAAAATAACCCCGACCAAAGAAAAAGGTTATATTTAACTCCAGTCATTTTCCTGGGTCTGGTTCACTGCACAGACCCTCAAGCAGCAGCAGCACTGGTGTTGCACTGATGGGCTGGGGAGGAGATGAGGGTGAGGAGGCACTGAAAGAGCCATTTGAGCCCACAAGGCTGCAGTTTGATAAGCATTTCTTTAAGCAGCCTAAATTGTGACTTCCATTTCCAGCTGACCCCCTCCTAGCCCAGCTCCATACTGCATCAGTCATTCTCTCCCTCGGCGCTATCTACACCCTCATGTGTTTGCAGCCTCACGTTTTCCCCTTGGCTGAATTTCTGTCATTTCCCTTTGTAAACCGGCTCTTCTAGCCCTCTCATCCTTCTTCAACTTTTTCTTTGAACTGCCTCGAATGTGCCAGCACTTTCATTGAAGTGGAATTCCCCAGACTGAGCGCAGATTTCCATATGCAGCTGCGGCGGGGTCTGCTCGAGGCCGGTTACCTCTGCGAGCCAGAGGGCAGCACCTCCCTGCTCGCCATAGAAACCCCCGGGTGTCAGCCTGCCTTTGACGGGCATTACCACCCATCTCTCTTTCAGCACAGGCACTTTCAAGCGGCTCCTTCCCACTGAATAGCGATGCTGAGGTTTATTTCTTCCCCCAGGAGGCATCTGGCTCTCGCCTCCCTCCGTGGTCCTCCCCCTCGCACCCCCCCTCACCTCCTGCTTGATTGGTTTGATGGGCTGATGGTCAGACATCCACCTGGGAGAAAACTCTGTCCGCTGCAGACGCTTCTCCTGAAACGGGGTTGAGAATTGAGGGGAGGAAAAAGAGAGTGGAGGAAATTAGGGCACATCGGTGACACTGGCAGGAGAAACTCTGAGGGCTAGAAGTGACCATGAAATCCCTATTAGCTTTACAAGGGGAGCAAACAAGCAAACTGAACTCGGTCCAAGAACATCACGCTGACTGCAGAGCCTGTTTTTACAAAGCCATCCAGCCGAAGGATCCCTTTCCAGATCTGTCCCACCTGAAAACATCCAGCTGAGGAAAATACCTTTTGGAGTTTTGGGGATCTGACACACCAGCTCAAAGCAGACTTAGCTAGGGCAGCTAAGCAGCCAGTGCCCCTTCAGAGAAACAGCAGTAAAAGTGGAATCACGGGCAGTTTGCATAGAAAAGCCAGGCTGTAAATCGCAGCAGTTCAAAAGCACAGAGATCCCCTGCTAGCAGGAAAGGGCTGAAGACAGTAACCCCTTCAGCCATCCTACCTACACTGCTGTGAAATCACCAACCAGATCCTCCAGCAGCACTGCCACAGCACGGGGGAGAGTTTTCCCCCCATCCACAAGCTCAACAGCCCCCACATCCATGGCACTTGCAGGCTGTAGGTGCAGGGAGCAGAACAGGGTGACAGGCTGCTTGGGTTGGGCTCTCCTTCACTCAGCCAGCATCCATGCTCTTGGAAGCGGTCAGAGAGAGGTAAACAGGATGTCATGTCTCCTCACCTTCTGTGCAATCATGTTGCAGATCTCCGGCAGGAAGTCTTCACTCAAGAGTTTGTAGAGCTGCCTCTCTCTAAGGGAAGTCCTCTCTCTGAAGCTCTCTGTGACCTGCCTCCACTCCTCTTCCGTCTGGCACAGCAACCACCATGTCCCACGGCCAGGCCCTTGGGACCCTTCAAAAACATGAAAGGATGTTATCTCCACAGCAGTTACGACTAACAGCTCCTCTCCATCCCTTCCCTTCTCTCCTCTGGGCTCAGGAAGAGCAAAAGGCACCGGCAATGGCCACTGCTGTGGAAAACATTCCCTTTGCTATAGACCCAAAGCTCTCCTCGTGCACTGCTACCTCTGAGAGTCAAACCAAGATAGAGAGGAAGTACACAGGTGAAGAAATAATGGTGGCACATGGCAACACACAGGTTAGTGTGACATCCCTGTAGCAAGCCCACACTCCAGTTATTGCAGACTGGAGAGAAAAATTTAACTTGGTTTTTTGTAACGGTGGCTGTCAGCCAGAGCAGGACATAGGGAACTGCAAATGTTGGATTTAGTCTGGCAGCAGAATAAAGCCATCAAAAAATAATGTAATTTGAAATGAGCTTTTTTTAAAGTACTGCAAACCATTTCTGCAGTGAAAAAAATCCTCCTGCTCACTGCAAATGAAACGTTTTGTTTGCAGGCACTTGAAAGAGCAGAAGAGGAAGCAAGGGACAGGGTTCATCGGGCTGCCAGATGAGGGGGAAGTTCCAAAAGTTCACATCCCATCCCTGCTCAGTCTAGAGTGGGATTGAAGCAGATCACCCACTGCTCTGAAGCATGTCCCAACCACCAAGACACTTTGAGAGCTGTTCCACCTTGTGTGAAACATCTGAATATTAATTGTGAAGGAAGGGCTCTCTTGCATTGTGGTTGGAACACCCACCTGGAGATGGGGAATGTGGTTCCTGCTCCACAAATGTTTACACAGAGCAGTGAAGCCTCATGGGTTCCAACTTGTATGCTTTTGCCTTAGGATGTTCTCTAAGCAAAAAAAAAAAGGTTGTGGCCTTTTTTCTTTTCAGAGTAGGGAAAATCTTGGACCAAACATCTTCAGGCTGAGGGATTCTCAGCTCCCTCTAAGACTTTTCTAGGGGCTAACCACTGGCTCCCAGAAAGAAACCAATGGTCATCAGCCCCACTGGCAGATGTCATGCACCTTCTCACCACACTTTCAAGCAAACCAAGAATGAAAAATACAAAGAGGTAAAAAACCTGAACCTGACTCTGGGCCCTTTGTGGATCTGAGCTCCAACATGCAAGTTGTCAGGTCGTCCTAGGGAGATTGGAAAGCTGCAGGCTCCCTCCAGCACCTGCCCTCTGTCAGGTGTCTGGGGTGCAGTGGCACAGAATTTCAGCTCTGTGAATGCACTGGGGACTGGTCACTGAGACAGCAAAAGTGCAGCCACGTGCTGGTTCTGCTGCTCTGGCTACCCAAAGCCATCCCTTGCCCACCTGCAGCAGGGAGCTTACCTGCATCCTGCCCCCAGAGCCTTGCATCCCTGTTTCCCATTCCCTTGCCAGCTGCCTACAGACAACTCATTTCAATAGCAAACAGGACTAAGGCCCTGCTTTGTGCCAGCAGAAGATTACTGTGCAGCTGAAGTGACACAATTTGCTGGAAGACAATGATCTGATAAAACCCCCAGCGCCTCACGCGCATCACTCCGGCTCTGCCGCCCGGCTCCGGAGCAGCCACCAGGAAATCTGAAAACAAAGGGCAAAGGGAAGGAGGCATGGGAAAGACAATGCCACCCTTGCCTTTTATTGTCAGGCAACAGGCAGGCTGAGTCCCTGGGTTTTGTGGAAGCCAGTGGATACACATGTATGACAAATGAGTCCCAGCTCCCTTGAACTCGCTTTGGCATCATGTTGCTAACTCGCTTTTTACCTCGTTAACCCTCAACTGGGTACACCCAAGACAGACTTTACCACTCTCAGCCACCCAACAGCCACGAGGAAGAAAAAGTGAGAGGATCAAAAAGGTTCTTCCTTCCCTGTTTTAGCATCACTGACCCCACACTTTTTCCCATCTGAAAAAACACACCTGCTAACAAGAGAGGTGTGTTTTTACCTCAACCCTGGAAGACTGAGAACCATTCATAGCCTGCTTTTTTAGGTGAGCCCTTGAATTCTAGTGTATCCCGGTATGTTAGGTTTCTTCATGCCAAACCCAGCCATGATAAAATAGGAAGCCTGCAGGTGCCCAGGCTCCCAGCTGCCAGGCAGTCTGTAACATCCACCCAAACTTGGCCCCAACCACCAGCAGAAAGGCTCTCCTGAGAAAGGCTGGATTGTCTCTCAGGCATCTCTCTGGGTTTTGGTGATTTAAGAGCCTTATTAGCTGGTGGTATCAACCCTGATACTGCAAAATCTCTTTACCATTTCTTATCGGAGTCTCGTGGATAAGCAAGTTTTCTTCTGCCTTCTCCCTACCAAAAAAGAAAGAGAAGGAGTGATACAATAAATATATTACTTCACATCACTGAAATGCAGCTGTTTCTGAGGAGAATAGGGAACACCACAACGATTCAGTGCAGACCAAAACCATGAGAATAAAACTTCAGAACACACGTTTGATATATATTTTCAAATAGATATTTACCATAGGTTTGTAAAGTTTTTATAAGTGAAGGGTGCAGGATGAAGTTTGGCAAGTCCAGTATTTCAGTTCTTATGGGAAGCATCCCAACATCTATATGGACTCAAGTGGCCAGGATTTCTGGCTTCAAGCCACACAGTGGAAGTATTCCTTATCAGGAGCAAATTCCCTAGCACTGCATGGTGGAACTGCATTTAAAGTGAGGTGGTTGGAAGAGCAATGCCCAGCGTTTCACCAAACTTCCAGCTCAGTCAGAATTTGTTTTGGAGAGTGATCAAAGCATCCACCGAGTCTGAGCTTGCTTCACTTCTGAGTTGCATTGAAGTTATGGCTGCATGGTATATACATACTTATTGGGGGAACCCCCCCAGAAATACATTATTCTTCCCTCTGGGAACGTACGTATTTTATGTCCGTTGCAGGAAGAACCCTTCCATACCTCAGCAAATTTTCCTCCAGTAGTTTTTTCCGCTTTGGAGGCCGCCCTCGTCTCTTGCCTGTTTTCCCAGGAACGTTTGGGGTGTTTGTCTGCTCCCCATATCCCCTGAAAAAAAAGCAAAACTGCCATGAAATATCTGCCGAGCGAGGGAACCGAGGCTGGCAGGATGGAGAGAAGGGCACAGAAATTGGAACAGCTGCTCAGAACTCAACCAAAGGAGGGATTAAATCAGAGCAGCAACAGGACGGGGAGGGGAGAGAGGAGGGATTCCCACTGGCTGGGAGCCTGCTCTGGGAGCCGCCGGCACGGCACGGCACACGGCGCGGGGCAGACAGGCAGGAATGCGGTGGGGCAGGCAGCATCGCTCCCACAGCAGGCTCTGCCGGTGCCACAAAGGCTGCAATGCATGCAGGCTGCCTGCCACACAATGCACGGCTCCCAGTCTGCTTGGCAACTCCCGGCCTGCCTGCACTGCCCCTCGCCAGGCCCCGCTCCCCCCACCCCAGCACAACAGCAGTCAGGCGGAGCCCCCCTCCAGCCGGGCTGGCTGCACCCAGACACGGGAGGGGATTGTTGTGAGCGGGCTGTTACCTGTCTGGAGCCAGCTCTCCGTTGGTTTTGCCCTGCACCGGGTCCTCCTTGTACATCCTGGTGCCGTAGAAGTACCAGTACAGGGCGCCGCTGCTGTCCTCGCCCAGCGGCTCCACGCGGAGGCTGTCGGCGTCCAGGCCCTGCGCCCGCCGGGAGCCCCCCGCCAGACGGTGACAAGTTGAAAAGCGGCCACATTGTCACACAAGACATGATGACACCCCTCCCTGTAAACACCTCCCTCCCTCCTTCCCTCCCTCCCAACCATGCCACAGCAGCAGTACAGCTGCTCGTCCCGGCCGAGCTGGGAAAATGTTACTCCAGGGGGAAAGGCGACGTTCGCTCTCTGTCCAGGGAGGGATTTAGATTGGCATCTCTAATTTGAATGGCCTCTCTCGTTTTAACATTTCATCTCTGGTGCTCCTGACAGGGAAGGTCTAATTAGTGCTGGCGACAGTCACGCACAGCCCTGAGAAGCTCCCTGCCCCCCCTTCCCCTCCTCTACCCTCCCCCAGTGTACTTCATCCCCATCCTTTCATCTCACAGCATCCCTCAGCAAGGCAGCAGTCTCAGCTCTCACAGCCCTGCCATTCCCATTAAAGCATCTCCAAATTCCCTCTTTGCAGAAAGAGCAGCCAATGAGGCCAATTTCCTTAGCGACTCCCATGTTATGAATACATCCACACAGGACAATGACCCAAGGTAGAGGAGTGCAAAGTGAACCGCTGACACACTGTGACCCTTTCTCATCCCAGGAAGATTCTGATCTCCTGTGGCCACAGAGTTTCCCTCATCCCTGCTGCCCAAAGCACCTTGAGGAGGTCGAAGACATCGTCGGCGTCGAGGCGGTAGTCGCAGAGGCGGTGCAGGATCTCCACCCGCGTGCGCAGGGGCAGCTCCTGGAAAGTGCACTCCCTCAGAGGGTTGGGCTTCCCTTCCTCCAGCTCCCACCTGTAGTTGATGATGTCCTCCAGGTAGCTGTGGAACGTCTGGGATCTAACCAAGGAAGGAAAAGTCACATACACTGTAGTTTGCAGCGTCCAGAAACGCCTGGTGCACCAAGCAACTGCAACAAACACAATGGAGAGCACCTGAAGGAAAACTGGCAGCCACGCAGTCCATGGTGCAGTCCATCATTCACATTCCCAAAATGCAGCAATCTCATTGCAACACCACGGGATGTCATGTTCTACAGACAGCTTTTTGTACACAGACTGTTATTTCTTTCTAAGCAGAATGAGCCAAGTGTGGTAGCAACTCATCCCCTTTCTATCCCAATGGACAGTGCCTCATGCTAGCACCAACAGTCACCTTTCACTAAAATGGGATACAACCAAATTTATGAGTCTAGTTCCCTTGCAACAAAATTTATGAGTCTGGTCCCCTTCCAACTCTCCCCATTTGATGTAGAGACCATTTTCTTCAGATTTCCCTTTGCCCCTCATATGTGTCATTGCCAAGCCCTGCTCCTCTCTACTTCTTTAGAAGTTTTCCATGCTCTGGTTCAATGACCTGAGACTTTGCATAGCTGATCACTTCCTCCCCTTCCTCCCTTCCCATATCATGGTTCCTGGCCTCCTCTCCCTTCATCCCCAAAGGTGCTACCACTTTCTGCCTGTCCCTGCACTGGTGGCTCTGGCAGGACATCAGCACAGCCCACCTCACACACGTGGCTTGGACACTGCCACACAACACGGCTCATCCCCAACAGGAGTGCACCTCCCAAAAAGGAGTCAGTACAGAGGATTCCCCCTCTTCATAAACATTATTATTAAAATGATCTTTTTCATTTTCTAGCTGAGTGCTACTTTCATTGCCAGCAGTTCATCATAAAACCCAAGGAAGCAGATCTTTCTTACCCTCTTCTAGCATTGAGAGTGAATGTCCCCATCTGACACATATAAGACCACTGATGGAGCTTAAGGCTAAAAGAACTCCTGCCTATATTTCAGTGAGACTTAAGCCTTTATTCTGAATGCTCAGAATTTCAGGGGAAGGAATGAAAAGGGGCCATGTCCCTAAATATAAAACCTTCTGAAGATCTGTCCATATGACTTTGAGTCCTGAGAGTTGCCAGGCTCGCTCAGCCTGCTCGTGTACCCTGAGCACAGCAAAAGGGGACCCCCCCATGCCCCAGCCATTCTTGCACACACGGGAAGTCCATATGCCAGCAAGAACACCACTGGGTACACATTCCCACCAGCTCTCAAAAAGGCAGCTCCACTTGATAGGTTTTTGGCACAAGCAGATTACTCTATATGATTAATGGAACTGCGCCAGCACTACAGAATTGCATTTCCCTGAGAAATTGCTAACTTCTACAAAAGCTATTATATTTTAACAAAGAGGTGGAGGAGTGTGATTCAGCTGAAGAAAGATCATTAAAAGTCAACAAGAAGTTAGCTATTAGACAGGGGTCTCCACACATTTGGTAAAGACCAGACTTCTTTGCAAGGACCATGAGTGGACAGTGACTGCAAGAATGAAGGAACAGATGCCTCAAGCCACGTCCACCTGGCAGCATTTCCCTTCCTCCTTGGGTAGAGAGAAGTGCAGATCACCCTGCAGATCCCTCCTCACCAGCCTGCTTCTCTCTGACGTCAAATGCAAGCTGACCTCCCAGAGATTTCTCCTCTCACTGCACCACTGCTACCAGCCCTCTGGTTGTATTTAACAACAGATGCTTGAGTGTACCTGGACCTAGTGCCCTCTGCAACCTGGAGTCTGCTCCATCTGCATGACACAAGCAAAGCATCATTGTTCCCAAGTGTTGTTTCACTAATATCAGCAATCACACAAATAGAACTAGAAACAGCCCTCTGTGCTGACAAAGTTCACTCAGAAAAGGGAGGACTGACATTTTATGAAATGCCTCAGAACTGCATCGAGTAGTTAGTAATTTTAGGGTGAAAACTACAGCAAACATCCCTTTTTAAAGTGAGATATTCAGTACACAGTACACCTACCTGAAGTAGCTGTGCATTCCTGCATTGTCTTTCTCAAATATCCCAAGACCTAACTTCCAGCAAGGACTTTGATTTGGGAAAGAGGGCAGTAATAAATATCTGACATTTAAGATATGTGATCAAATACCACTCTCACATACTTTTAAAGAGTGGCATTTGATCACACATCTTAAATGTCAGATATTTACAGGAGTCATTAAATTAAAACATAAAAAGAAAAAAGAAAGAAAACGAACCAGAAAAGGCAGTTTTGATTGTCTTCCAGGACAGAAATAGTGACAAGAACATCTTTTCCTGAAAGCAGTAAAGCATCACCTGTATTTGAATGCTTAGTCCAGGAGCAGAAGTCAAACAATTGTAAGCTCTCAGAGAGCATTTGAGTTTCAGCCCCACAAGTTCACATCTTCAACTCTGCCAGAGCTCAAGGCAGAAGATTATTTCTTAAAATCTGATACACAGGTTCTGACTATTTCCAATAAAATGGACTGAAAAAGCAGTTCCCCTAGGATCCTGAATAACTAGCAGATGAAAAGGATTGCCAGAAAGAAACCACAAAAGTAAAAGTGTTTTATCTACACCTATTTTTTTTTCCTACCTACAAAAAAAGCAAGAAGGCATGGATCAGACAGATACTTTTACCAGTTGCATGAGTTCACTTATCTTGCTCTATCATTTTGGCTGCTCTCAAAGAAAACTGATCCAGGAAGCTGCTTAATTCCAGAAGATCATTTGAAATCTTTGCCTATGTAACTCCCCTTCCCCCTAGGGATTGGCTCTGTTGATTTAACCAATTTGGTTTGAGTTTGACTTTCACATAAGTGGCTAACACTAGAAATTTCCGCCGTCCACCCGGTGCTCAGTGCATTACAAGCTCTGTTCTTAAGAGTACTTTCGAGTTCCTACCCCCATCAATTTTCAAAGACAGCTACTGTGCATTTGTCGCTTTGAATAAGGATAGAAATGAGAACCAGAGATGGGAAACAGATGTCTCAAGGCATTCCCAATCACTCTCAATCTTACCCAATTTATATTTTCCCTCTTAATAGGAACCGACCTCCTTTCTCCAGACAAATGTTGGGTGCTCCTCTTCACCCTGTCTGCCACACCTACAGTTAGTTCCACTTATCCCATCTCCCCTTGAAAAAGTTTCTGAAACAGCTCTCTTGGTTTGGAGAAGAAAATCTGCAGGGAGGACACCAATCTATGAGAACCCTGCCCTTGGGGTTCTTCCCTGCCCAAAGCAGAAATTCCCAGGAATAACTGTTCAGCATTACCTGCAAAACTCAAATGCAAGAATCAGAGAAACTGGATCCAGGAATGGAATTACCTGGATACAATCTGTTAAATACCCTTTTTTCAAGCTCAGTAGTAGGACAGCAATACACTTGAAAGTCCTCCAGAGTCTCTGCTGCAGCTGAGAATCTCCAAAAACTCTTTTGTTAAGTGGGAAGAAAGCAGGAAGGAAATCACTGAGCTCAGGAGACAGATGTGTCTCTTCTCCAGAGGTTCTCAGCATCACTGAGACCTGTAAAAACACTCAGCATGTGGAGGCAGTGTTAGGTCAGTTGTGCCCTTTTCTCTACAAACTGGAGCATTCCCAGGGAGGTTGAACTGGTACACGGGCACGTTCTGTCTCAGGGCACGGATCCAAAGGAAGACCAACCCTCTTCAGAAAGTAAACTGGGAGCCTCAGAAACGATTTACGAGAAAAGTGTGAGACCACGGGCCACGACTCTCACCACATCTCAACCACTTCCTGATGTACAGCACAGGCAGCTTTCACACAGCTCACTAACCAAGGAAAAGTACTACAGAAATCAGCTGTCACAGATCACAAAAGGTACCTCGAAGAACTCTGCAACTCTAAGACTTCCCCTATGCCAATATGACTAGCACCATTAATATTTCATAAAACTGAGATAAACTTTCCCTCACTTGTCAAAACATCCCTTCCTTTGCAGTTGTCCCCTAATGTGCAAAGCAGTTTGGATAGCTGTAGTGGAATGGTACATACGTATCTATATGGCACATCCCACATGGATGCAGATGATTTTTCAAGAGCCCAATGCAATTCTTAGTCTTATCCCTGGCTACACTCTGAAACCACAGGGCTGTTGTCAGAGGTCCCTATCTTTTTTTTGCAAAGATTAGAAAGGAGGTCAAAGCTGAATTGCAACTGTGGTTGAAAGTTTTAATGGTATGTTGCATATACAAAGGGAAATCTGGGGCACAGGGAAGGACACAACCCAGCACATCTGTGTCAAAGGGGAGGAACAGCCTCAGACCACGCACAAGAGGTACCACTGAGGCTGCAGCTCAACTTGCCTGTGATCTTTAGCAGCAGCTGCAAAAAATTCAGGGCATAAAGAAGATGGAGCAAGTTGAGGGAGGGGCTCCTCCCCACCATGGGTATCAGAGCCCAGAGCAGCCAAGAGAAATGAGGCACCCCTGACAGCTCCGTGCTGCAGCCTGGCCATCTGCTGCCCGGCTGCCTCCCAAAGAGGGAGCTGGAGCTTTCTCTGTGCTCCACCAGAGGGGAGCTGAGGCCTCCTCCCCCTGCCTGGCCATCCCAGTGTTTTCTCCTGCTCAAAGGAGAGGCACCCTGCCCATCCCTTTTAAGGCGTGGGGTCATGCTCTGCTGTCAGAAAGAAGCAGCTTTGGTCACTGTGCCCGGCTTCCTAGAGGGGCTCCTTTGGAGAATCCTCTGAGAATTTCACAGAGATGACAAGACATATGGAAAATTTTGGTTGGAACTTCTGGTTTGCAGGGACAGCTGCACCTAGAGACCCCAGCCCCACAGCTCCCCATAGGAGCAAACTCAACTTGAAATTCTTTCTGAGAAAATTGGGGCTGAATTATGTGTACAGGCACACATGCTTATTTTTTTTATCCTTATGCCCAAAGGAAGTGGAGTCACTTGTGCTTTTTAGTTTTAAAGACTCCAAAGTAAATCAAATCTTGGCTGGAAAACCGTAAACAAAATCAAGCCAAACAAACAAAAGCTAAACCAAACACTAATTCAGTAAGAGAGTCCCCGTGTCAATCTGTGCTTCCTGCAGGCAGCATGCCATGGCCCAAGTGTGGAATTACTGTCACAGCACATTGCCCTAACTGGTCTACTGCTGCCAATTTTTTACAAGCCCTCCCCCCACACACATCTCTCAAAAAAACACCCTAAAACCCACTCCTCACAAAATCTCTGGTCCTGTGGGAGCAAATATTGGATTAAAGGAAACATTAGGGTAAGGAGTTGAAATATCAGAGACAGAATTTTACCAACGATGTTTGGACACTGCTGGCACACACAAATAAGCCTTCTGAAAGTTTGGATGCCAAATAATTGCCTGGACCCACTAGCTAGAATATCTATCATGTTGACAGTGTTTTAAGTCTCTTGTTTCATTTAATTTACGAAATGCAATGGAAGAGCAAATACAGGCATGCTCTTGAGCTAAAACTGCTGGGAAAAAGGCAAGTCTGACCTGCATCTAATCCCACACAGTATATTGTTCTTGAGATTAACACCAAGAACCCTGACAAAACCAGAGCATGACAGAGAGCAGGAACAACAGACCTCTTCCAGCTCCTGTCCAAGAGTTGTATGTGGGAGGAGCATGGAAAACAAGACTGGGAGAGCTCAGCCTTTCTACCAAAGACCATTTAAAGGTAAATGTAATTACTCCTCAAGTTCCTATTACAGAGTCAGCCAGTAAGGGAAATAATAGCTGTGATACTTCTGTCCCATAAAGGCTTTAAAAGCTGAAAAGGACTTGGATACATTCAGTCACCCAGCACAAGTGTTGCTTTTAGGAGGTTCTCAGTACTAAATGAAAAAAGACTTCTTGGGCATCTCATTCACAGCACACAAGAGAACTGGCTTTGCCTCTGTGATCTCTCTAGTTAAAAGAGACAACAACAAAAATCTAGGTCTTATCAGAACAGATGTTTTATAATGGAATTAATTTTATGGACTGAAGATATTTCACCTTATGGGCTGGCACCTTTTAAGTTCTGAATTGGCAAAAAGGCACCAGCTTGGTGTTGGGAGTCACTCAGGTGTTAATGAGAGCATTAACTGACAGATGGCATTCAAGATATTTCTCGCCTCTCCAATGAAGACAGCTTCTTTGCTACAGCAGAGATCAGGAAAGCTTAATTCTTAACAAGCATACAATGCTTTGGCACAAAGGCAAGCCCTCGGGAAGGTAATGGGAAGGATTCAGGGTTTGCTGGGATGACCTCAGTCAAACATCATTAAGAGGGTCAGGAGAAGCAAAGCCTATTTCAGAAGGAAAAAAAAATAATGTAAGGGCCCCCATGATCAATGTATCGTGGCTTGTCAGAAAGAGAAAGCTGGGGCTGACCTTAGAAGCAATATGAGTTACTACTACCAGCCTGACCTTGAGCTCTCATGTAACAATGGAGACCTTTTTTTTTCACTGTATTAATGAGCTTTCTTATCTGAAGTGGGGGAGGAAGCTTTATGGACCAGCTTGTACTTCACCTTCAATTTACCCTACTGAGAAACTAAGTCAAGAATGATGCAGGGGGAAAGAGCTACAACCCCATCCCTCAGGGGAAGAAGAGGGAGGTTGGAGAGGAATCCTTCCAAGCCCAGCAGCTGGCTCAGAAGGATCCAAGCCAACAGGGAGCACGTATTGCTCAGACCATGGGCCAACTTGTCATCAGGGTGAGTTTTCCCTGAGTTCCCAGGCAAAGAGCACCCTCCTGAAAGGTCTCTGCACAGAACACTTCCCTGCAGCACAGCAAAATGACCAAGAAGCTGGAGATTCAGGAATCATCACCTCAGGCCTTAACAGCCACATTTAGCAGTGCCATCAGCTGCACCAGTGATGGGCACAGACTTCAAAAATTCCAGCCAAGGATGGTCTAGAGGGAGCAGTAACTCCACACCACACTTTGAGACAGACCTCAGCAAGGTCTGACCCTGGCAGAGCTCTTGTGATGAAGGAAACAAACACTCAGACACATCCTGCTTTTCAGTGCCTGTTCTGAATCATGCCTGGAGAAAACCTGCTAGTGACTATGAACAAGAGGACATTAAGAACCCTGAATGAGATCACAAAGCAGGGGGGGAAAAATTTCAAATTACATGGATCAGACCTCCAGAGTGAAGTTTCTCCTCCCAGAGTTGTAAAGACAGCAGAGATTGTTGGAGCACAAGACCATCACAAGGCATGCACAGGTCTGCCTTTTGTCCTCCATGGCAAGCGAGAACTAGTTTTTTGAATGTAAAGATTGCCCAAACCTCAGCAATTCTGTGGCTTACCTGTGTGGCCATGAGGTAAGGGAAGAGAAAGACATCTGAAGAGTCAAGCAGGTGGAAGGCACTGGGGTCTGCACACAAGGACACTTGTCTTCATCATTACTGACCATGGGAATGCAATCTTTCTACATTAGAACCACTGTTTTGTTTCAAAACAGAAGGACAAAAGATTACCTAGTTAGCAAATGTTAAGTAGCAGCAGCTCTTCCCTAAAACAGTCTGGCCTAACTCCTGGATTTGGCAGTCTTGAAACATGAGCAATTGGAGGCTTCCACATCCATGAAAGATACACCCACATCTTCCACAAAAGTAAAGGACAGCAGATTTCAGCACCCCAGCAATTCCTGTTCCCTGCTCCTCATTTGCCCATCCCATAACTCACTTCCAGAACTGAAATGTGGCACAGACCACCTGGAGGATATGCTGAAGCCATGCTCAGAGAAGACATCAGGGCCCTGGACCTTTCCTCCAACATGGTAACACCAAGCTAGGACAGAAGGTTCATCAGCAGAAGGGTGGCACAATCCTGCTACAGAAATCTAATTTCCATGATTGGATCTAATTTACATGGTTGGATTTACACTGTGGACTTCCTACATGAAGTCCAAAAGTGTTCTTCTTCAGGAGAGGGGGAAAAATGATCTTATGAAAACCCATGGCTGTCAGCAGCCATGACAACACTCCTGCTCCTTGTTTTCCTCCATCCTCCATGCAGTCAGACCTGGGGAGGCTGGAAGGGGAGCTGGCAGACATGCTGCATCCCACAGAGAAGCAGAATAGGAGCAGCCTCTGGAGCAAGGCAGTGTCTCTGGGGAGGCAGGGAGAATGGAGAGCTGCTGTGGGCTGTCTGCTCTAATAAGGGATCACACCACAGGAGCATGTGCTGGCTTGACAGAAGCAAGTGCAGCCACTTAACCTGGGTATGACAGCTGAAGTGGGAGACTTGCTTTGCTACCCCCCCAAAAAAGGGAGTATGAAGGAAGAGAGGGGAAGGCACGAGGTGACCACAGCTGCCCCACCCTTCAGGAACATTCCAGGTCTGCTTGTCCAGATTTCTCACCCCAGCCACAGCCTGAACAACTGGGGAAGTTGCCAGCTTGGGTTCCTTAGCATTACTAGACCACGCTCAGCAAACCTGAAACTAGATGGAGATGCCCTTTTACCTCCCCTGAGCTGGTATGTGCTGCTTCCCACCCCTTTTCCCTCACACCAAGGACAGGAGGCAGTGAATGCACTCCTCCTGAGGGGGAACTGAAGCCACCTCACAGAGCAGTGTGGCAAAAGGGCACGCTCTGATCTTCCCCAGCTGCCTGTGGCCCACATTTCTCCAGTGGTTTGGCTCTTATCTAGCAACAACCCTGTGAACCACCCAGCTGCTGGGGTGCCTTGTTTGTTATTTTGCTGAGAAAAGGCAGAAAAGCAGCAGAGATATCAGCACAGATACAGCACTGTCCTGCATTGGTCTCCTCTGGAAAGGCTCTTTCCTTAGGCTGGCAAATGCCAGGGACAGGCAGGAGTGCTGAGATAAGTGTCTATTTGATCTTTTTCCCCCCATTCACCCTGGATTTTTTCACTGCTTTATGTTCACAAAACGCCAAGGCAGTTAATCAGTGCTCTGTGACCCCTGTTAATTGGGCTGTGTGAGAGAAAGGCAGCACTGGCAGGAGAAATCACACATACCTGTTACTTTGAGCTGTCCTGTCATATTCCCTCTCCCTGCTTGCAGGAGCTCCAAGCACCCTTCTGTGAGAGCCAGGGCTGCTCTGTTTTCATCACCATCCCCAGGATCAGCAGGAGAGGCCACAAGTTTTGTGCTGTGGCCCTGCCTCTAACACCTCAGAGTACAGGGAGGCAACAAAGAGGCACATTGTTGTTCCTCCTTCCGTGTGAGAAGGTGAAAGTAATTTCATGTGAAGGAAACACCACCTGAAGGCACTGATGGCCCTTCTTTCACCTGTGCCCAGCTGCTCCTCACTGCCCTTCTCTGCCTGGCTGTTTTCTCCCCACCACAAGACGAGGGAGGAGGGAGTGAGCAGATGCCCAGCATCCATCTCCCCATCCCAGGAGACCAAGTGAGGCAGGGAAAGAAAGGGATTGGTGTGAAGATGTGAAACATTGGAGGGAAAAGGGGTTGGGTTTGCCAAGCCTGGTGGATTATGCAGTTCTTGGAGGATGAGTAAGACACATATTGTTAACTAGATGCATGCTGGATTCAGGGGCCTGCATATGTTTTTTAGGTAGGAGTGAGGGCTAATTCTGTGGTTTTGTTGCTTGATTAGGGAAAGGAAGAAATAGGAATAGGAGTATCAATGAAACCAGAGCAGCCAGAAATATCCCAAACAATACTTGAAGGTACATGGTACCACAGGGAGAGAAAATCCTGGGGGCAAAGGGGATAAGCAGGAGGATACATACACTGCCCAGACAGCTCCAGGGAATATTAATGGGACTAAAATAAAATTTATTTGTCTTTCAATGCTAGCTCAACTCCTTCTTCAAACTCAGTGAGTCTCTGCACAATCTCCATCAAGGGATGCTCTCAATACATGCAGGGTTTTGGACAGAGGAGCAGGAACTCCCTCCCCCGCTCCTGATGCTGCAATTTGAGTGAAAAACAATAATGACAAATCAATGAGTTGGATAACTGGATTAAAACAGGGAAAAGAATCCTGCTAAAAGATCATGAAACATCACACTGTATTGCTATATATAATTTGTGAAACCAAGAATTAATGTAGCATTAGATGAACAGAGGGGATTATTTATCTTGAATGCATAGAAAGAAAAGAATCTGAGACAGTTTTAAAAACTGTCTTGTCCCTTAATTACATCTGCATAAATGCAATAAATTAAGAGTGATGATGCAATTTTCCATGGGCATTGTTGTTTTTGACTCAGGGTTTAAACACACCTGCCCAGCTCTGCTGACACACTAACCCCACAGATACCCTGTACTTCACAGTTTATTCAATTTTACCTTTAGGGTACTACCCTAAAAGCATTAGTCAAAGGGTGCAGTAACAAATCAGTTGCATTCAATGTGATATACAGCCCCTGAAAGCAGCAAGGCTAGAAACTCTAAGAGGGAAACAGCTCTGTAATCAGTCACTGACATGCATTTTCTACCATCATGTTGAAACTTGCACTACAGCTCCAGGATGCAGGAAGGTTTGAAAATAGAGACCTCAGTTCCTTGAGATATGGCTGAAATTTTAAAATACTGTGCATCTGGAAATATATAGGAACTTCCAGAAAATTCCTGATTAAAAGGTTGGTTAGACTCCAATGTCTGTCAAGAAATAAGAGGTTTCTGCACTGAACAGTTCAGCAACCAAAGAGGAGACAAACTGAGTGTCCCCAGAAGGGTCAGCTACTCTTTTCCTGCCTTGAGGAAGCTGTTGAGCCAAGGGAGCCCAAGAAAGAGGCAATATCAGCCATGAAAGGTTTCCCCAGCAAGGGAAGCCACAGCAGCTACTAGAACAGGGTGGTTCCAGTTCTGATATCATCACATTTTAGGTCTGAGGTGCAAAGGACCAAGGGAAGAAGTTATCTCACACCATCTCCTATGATAAATTAACTATAGAACTGAAAATTCCTATCACACCTAAGAAGTTTTGCTGTCAAGCTGTGATTGTACAAAAACACACAAAGGAGAAGTCCAAGTTTGGGCCATCTCCTGCCATGTGATGACATTGATCTTGGCTGGGGAGGGCCAGGGAAAATGGCTTTCATTAAGCAATTAATTCCCTGGCATGCTTGTGAATAGGCCTGGAGAGCTGAGGAGAGCTGGAGCCCAACATTTCCCTATCCAACCACAGCTGGGAATAGGAATTTTTCCCTCAGAGCATATTCAGAACAAGAAACAAGAACCTCCCAAGACCTTGCTGTACAGAGAACTCTGTCCTGTTCAAAAATCAGAAAGTGAATGACAGAGAGCAGTGGCCAAGGCAGAATGGCAGGAGGCAGAAGAGAGGTCCTGAGCCTCAGAGCCAACACCAGGCTGTGTGCTAAAGGCACAGGACAGACACTGGGACTAAAGGATGGGAGGATAATGGCAAAGAGATGTTTTCATGGTAGGTTCTGATGTCCGTGGTGCTGGTGCACAGGACAGAGGTGAAGGAACAATGCTCTGACTTGTGGAGCACAGCTGATCCCCTGGTGAAGCTTAGGAACACCAAAAGAAGGTTAAGCCATGCTGATGCCAAACTGGAGATTTTACAGGCACATCAGCAGGCTGGGTAACATCAACAGACTTAACAGTATCAGTAAATGATGCCACTTTTTGGATGTGACACAAAACCAAAGAACCTGGGTTCTCCACAGAGCAGTACAGTAAAACCAAGACAGCAGTTCCTAGGGTCAGTTTTAGAGCTCAAAAAGCAATTCCTGGGCCTGAACACAAAACCATCTGACCTGGACATTTCTGCAAACAACTTAGCAAAGCAAGATACCTTTCTCCCTAACAGGAAGCCAGATATTTGTCAGCCTTGTAAAGAAAGTCAAAGGCAGGAAGGTCCCCTGGCAGCATGAAATGCTGAATCTGAAAGGCCCTGGTCAGCAGGTGAACATCCAGTCCCCACATGGATGGATGCCTCCCCTCAGGAATTCGGAGTGCTGCATTCTTTTCTTTTCCCATTTCTTCCCCAAGGCTTATCAGACACTGAGGATGGGAATCCCTCATAGGCATAACGATCACACAGCCAGGACAGCCCGGGGGCTTCTGCATTGCTTCTGTGTCAAGTACCTTGGGCTTTGAATAACAAAGGGCAATCTCCTGAAGGATCAAAACGGGAAAACAAAAAGAACCAGTGTCAGAACCATTAACTAACCCAAGAACTAGTTACAGGTTGCTTGATAGGGAAAAAAAAAAAAAAAAGAGAGAGAGAGATCTGAGTGCTAAAAAGGAATGAATAAAGTTCCTTTGGGGAAGATGACTGGGGGGAATTTGGGTGACACTGGTGGGGGTGAGGGGCCTGGAAAGATGCAGGCTGCTGCTCTGAGGGGTTCTGCTGAGGGACACTTCAGCTCCTGCACAATGGGTACAGCACACACTGCTCTGACCTGGAGAGGAGCAGGGAGGGATGCTGATGGCCACACAGACACATGAAGTGTGAGAACGGCTGCTGCACTCCCTGCTGGTGCCACACGCTGCTTCACGTGCACGGTTTTGACTTTTAAAGCATCGATTTCTCCTTCCTCCTTTAGTGTCCTGGTTCTGTGTGACCTCCACAACCAAACACACAGGGTATGCCCCAACAAAAAGCCACTCTGGACACGATTAAATTGAGATCAAGCCACAATACTCTCTATCTTAGTCTTCTGGATGGTCCAGCATAAACGATACACATAAACGACGGTCCAGCATAATTTATGCATAAAACAGCATCAATTCCTGCCCAAATTTCACCTTGTGATTGAACAGCGAGGGCTTTGGTTTTTCTGCAATGACAATTCACTTTTCCCATCAATGACTTTCACCTGCATCTAGCTTCAATATGTACTTGCCAAGTACTCGCCCATTTTAATCCACATGCTTTTTTCCTTTCTACTGCTGTTATTTGACTCTTTTTGAGGAGAAGCTCCTTGGGAGCTGGAGCTGATTAACTTACAAAAGAGCCAAATACATCTCCTATATTCTGAAGGAGCAAATAGGAATGGGGCTTACAGGCTCCACATTCAGACTGGAAGAGGATCATTACTTACTATTCATTCCTGGATCCTTGAAGAACAAGTGAAGCCAGCTTAATGCTGTATTGTTCATTCCTAGTGCCCATCAACAGAAAGCATGCTCCCAATTCATTGCCACAAGGAAAGACAACAGCATTGCTGTGCCATAAGCACTTCTGATTGTTTGGGGGCTGCAGAGAGGACCTTAGGGTATTCCAGTGATGATGAGCACTGTGGGGAAGAAGCTGGAGTTATTGTCTTGATGATGATGATGATAGGAAATAGGACACACAAATCCATATGAAACAAGCCCTTCTATGCCTTGCTGCTCACAGAAAAACACACTTAATATCAGAGAAAAGAGTCCCCTGTGAGGCACAAAATACCCAGCGTGTGGCTGCCTTGAAGCAAATAAGCTCAGCAAATTCATTTCTTAGAACCAGCCCCACACATTGTAAGTTTCTGGAGACCATGGATAAACCCAAGTTTTTACAGATAAATAGGTCCTAAAGAAGTCCCTTTTGGGATTTGTTTCAGAACAGGTTTTTCATCTCCTTTTCCCTAAAAGTTTAAACCACTATGTCAGTTGAGCCAGAAAGAAACTAAGGAAGGATCAGAAGTAAAATGGGAGAAAAACTAAAACCATGGGTGACTTAGAACAGAGACTGACATGACACACCACACTATCACAGTGGCCTAGCAGCTGGCCAGCAGCCATCCCAGCTGTTCATCAAGTCCACTGAGGCTAAAAGGCTCCAAAAAAATTACTTCAGATCTTCTCCAATATTCACCCTTGGACTAAATATTGGTTTCTAACTTGGATGAGGTGCTGGGAAGGGGCCTGAGAAACCAACTGTGCTGGAGCAAAAATCCTGCACCAGTGTTTTGGAGCATCACTGCAAGCCTCCAAAGTGAGGGCAAAGGTTTCACATCAGGCGAACTTCCACACCCCATCTGTCTCTCTCCACAGATCTTTGCCTTCTTCCTTGAAAGGAGAAGATATTTTCACTTGCCTTCTCAGTTTCTTTTTTCATCATTGCTTTCTTCCTCCTCTCCAGAGTACTTGGTTTGCAACATCAAGAAGTTATAAATACAGCTGTCCCTTTCATATTTCATGCTCTGACACTGGCATGATGACATCACTGCAGTCTCCAAGACCCTTTGCTGACTGTTCTCTATTCCTCCTTTGAAGTTTAGCCACCTATCCCTCCCTGTCAATGTTTTGCATAACTCCCTCTCCCCAGCAATCCAATCTGTTTGTCTCTCATCCATCTGCCCTGACAATAACAGCACAGCTTTTCCTCTTTTTCTTCCACCCTTTTCGGTCCTTTTTCTCCGCCACATCCATGGAATAGCACTTCCAGAACATGCTACCAACTTTTCTTCAAATTCTTCTTTAAAGATTCATTTTATCCATCTGAGAATCAAAGACATTTACTTAGCTTTAGTTATATTTCAACTCTATAATTTTATTCCACTGTGCTTCTCATTAATCTCTGAATGACCGTGTTATTTTACCGCTGTAATCTCATCCTTCCTTTGCCAACACCTGCCAGCTGCTTCATTTTCACTTTTTACCCTTTAAAAAGGCTCACCTTGCATGGCTTGGCTATTACTATAATAAATATTAAAATTAGATTCAAGATGAGCAATGTAGCCACTCCATCTCCCTTGCCCCCCTCACGGTATCTCCTGTGCCGACCACAGCGGGCTGATTCCAGAGCCATCCACCAATATCCATGATGAATGTAAGGCAGCACTTGTTAAAAGTCAGACTGTAAATAATGCTGATCTTGTTGATATTCACTTGGCATTCATGAATATGATTCTGAGTTTGTGAGGTGCTTTGTGGCCGGGCCATGGAAGCAGTTGTTACAACCAAGGTCACTGTAGGAGCCGGCTGCTAAAACTCTTCCCAAAGCTGGTGGGCACCAGCTCTGCTGTGACTGTGCTTAGGCTGGCTGCCCCAGAGGTTATGACTGAAGTGGTGAATTCATTCAGCTCAGTTTTAGTACCTTGGCTTAGCTCTTCCCACAGCCTGGCTCACACAGCATCCACGAGAGTGAAATCTCAGCACTGGTTTGCCAGCTATTCCTACTGACCTGCCATTTTATCCCCTGGACCAGACTGCCAAACAGCAGTTCTGGAAGGACACAGCTCATGTAGGCACATGCACAAGGGTGATTTCAAGATGTTAAGCATTTTACTGAGGTCTGTTTTCCAAAATATGAGACCTGGGGTAACCCCCAAAGTACCTGTAAGGACACAGTCCACACAGAATAAAGGACAAGGCTGGACAAAAATGACAAAGCAGAAGAAGAAGCAAAATACTCAGAGCTATTAAACACAGTCCTCAGAAACAGGAGTTGCTCCTCAGTAGGTTAGATGTCAGATTATCTCTCTCTTTCTGATGAAAGCTCAAATAAGTGATTACAGAAGAAGTGTTAGAAAATACACAGAACAGACACAGTGTTCCTGAGTGGCAGCTCAGCAAGTAGGAAATACAGCTCTTCAGATGCCATACTGGGAGTGTTTGTCAATGCCACCACTAAGGATAGGAAAGAAATAATTTAAACAATTGTGGGGAAGGGAAGAGGAGTTAGGAATATTCTCTTATTATCCTTATTAGAACAAACCAGGTGCAAACTACAAGCCAAAGACTCCAAGGACAGTTTAGGGATCCCAAAAGAGCTTAAGGTGGGTGCAAAACCAATGATCCCCTTGGGAAGAAAAAAAATCCAATGCATTAGGGAAGAAATAACATGAAAAAAACAATTGAGGTTCCTAAGGAAGCAAATCCCCTCTGGTGGCACAGAAGTCAATAAGAGAGTTTTCAGCTATACTGATGGACCAATCCCCTGAGGTGTGAAAAAAGAATCTCATGGGGCATAGGGGGGAAAAAAAATAGCAAGAGATACTGTTTTTCTTCCTCCTCACATTCTGGCCTTTGTGCATGTTGAAAAAATAAAACACAAGAAAAAGCTGCAAAGATGTTTTTTGAGACAAAATAGCAGCATACAAAACGCCTCCCAGTAAGAAATATGATAAAGTTACTGCAACTTTTTATGCCACCACATTAGAAAAAGAGCAAAAGTGCAAAACCAGAACATTGAAGAATGAGTTTCACCCAAAGAAAAGCTGAACAGCAGGAGCTTTTCTGGAATATTTTAGTTGAGTGTACACATCCATGTCACACCATCACTTCTTACTTAAAACCAGCTGCAGAAGGCTCCTGCTGCGGCCGCTGCCGTTAGCTGCAGCTCTGATCTTCCTGTCTTCATACAAGTCATCAAGTCACATTTCCTGCTGGAATTAAAGTGGCAGCCCCTAGGGAATATGCAGCTACCCAATTTATATCAGAGACAATCTGAAGCAAGCATCAGGATTTTTTTTAACTGCTTAATTTTTTAAATTTTTTTTTTTTTTTTGCAACCCCCAAGTTCTACTAAAGAGTTTTTCTGGGCATTTGTTTTTTGAAGCAATTAAAAGAAAACACAAACATTTTAAGACTTGTGCAAAAAAGCTGGGAGTAGGAAAAACCTGTGGGCAATCTCACTGGCATCAAACCAAAGCATGCCTTAAGATACCTATTGCACCAGTAGTAGTTACACACAGATGGTACAGATGGTACATGGATACTATGAGAGGTATTTATAAAACAACAAAAGTTGCAGATCATGACACAGGAGTATTTTGGCTCAGAGTAAAAAGAGGAGAGCAACGGGGAAACTTTCCTGGCCAAGTGCTCCAACTACCTGGTGCCAGGCAAGGACAGCTACAGGGTCATTGCTCAAGATGCAGAAATGCAGGGTTTTGTTCTGTACTTCTGCAGCACTTAACACAGCCAGAACCAGGTCAGTGGAGTGTTCCTAACAGCTATGATAGGTTATGATAAATAAGACTTTGGAGAAGATCACGTAGCATCCCATTAAGTAGTCCCTGTAGTTAAACACAGATATCCATAACTCAAAGAAAGTCTAATGTTACCAGACAACACTCCTTAGCCATCAAACAGGGTAAAAAGCAGTCTCTCTTGTATGTGATTCTGTTTTTTTTTTTAAAGTCTGCCATAAATAATATCAAAATCAAGGCAAAGTTGCTCTAGTTCAAAACCAAGGATCATAGAAACCTACAAAAGTATTAATCTCTTTTTCCCCCCCCCAAAGAATGGCAAGGAAATCAAACCAGAGTATGTTAAATTGAGCATTAGAAGGGCTCTCAGCCACTTCCAAAATTACTTGAGAGCACATTATAATTAGCAAAGGTATGTGACAGTTTTATACCCCTCTATGATGCATGATTAAAGCCAGGCAGCCCAGCTCTGCTCAAGTCCTGTGCACCATCAAAACAGATGTGACAAGAACTGCAAGCTGCTCCCAGACAGACTGTGAGAAAGTCTGATAACATTTTGGCCATCAAAGATGTGAGACCCGACACAAAACTCATTAAACCTCCAAACCCCTCAGAGAGGTAGGCAAAGTGAGGTTTTATGAAGCATCCCGTGCTCGAGCTGCAGTGCCCCAGCCCAAGAACAAGCTCCTGCCTTTCTCTCTGAGGGAACAAAAGTTTTACAGCCTTGATAGTAACAGCTCACAGCCTCAGCACGAGGATGCAGGGCACAAATGACTGGAGAGATGCTGCAGTAACACCAGCAGGATGATCTGGGACACATTTTTCTCACCTGAGACAGATACCTCTGCTCTGCCTGCAGCAGAAGAAGTACAGAGTCCTGGGCCACTGTGAAAAGCCAAGTCTAAACTCCACACAAATCCTGCCTCTTACATTTGCATGGCTTTGTACATCTGAGCACACTTGCACTTGAAAAATCAATTAAGAGGCTCAGCTTCCTACCACTAACTGTGGAAAAACAAGGCACAGAAGGGAAGCTGTGCATCAGCCAAGACCTATGCCTCTTGAACTGGGGGTAGAGGGGGAAAATGGTGTTGCTAGAAAATGTGTAAGGAACATGAAGAATTTTAGGCTTTTGGATTCCACAGTGTGAAACAGTGTGGCAAGTTTGTTTCTCAGACCTGTACCCAAGCCATCACTTTTATTCTTATTTATCTACAGATTTTCATATTTAGACTACATCTTATTTCCTTCATGACATCCCTCTGCATGCAGCATATCTTTCCCTCTTGTTTCCAGGTAGCCTCCCCCATTACTTTCTCTGCAGTGCTTCAGAGCTCACCTCTCTAACATCCCAGCAGCTTCAGGCAGTTTTCCTGATACATCCCTTAGGCCATTCCCACAGCACTGCTCCTGTTGTGCCTTCTTCCCCATCTCCTCTGCAGAAATTTCTTTCCTCATTATCCTCATGCCCATGAGGTAACTCCCTTCTTACAGGAGGCTACAGAAATGGTGCAGCTGGTTTCTCCTTCAGGCACACCCCAGCAGGACTGTTTGGGTGTTTGGTTGTGTGTTTTGTTTGCTTGTTTGGGTGACAGACTGACAGCCAGTGTCACACAACTCACCCATGATTCATCCCTGAATTTTCTTAGTTAAAAGAGTTCTAAATGGAGAAACAATTACACAGTGCAATCACCAAGTGGACACTCAGATCTGGAGAGTTTTGGAGAACCTCACAATGGGGAATTTATAAATTTTATCAAAGACAAATCTGCTGTTGCTGCTACAAGGGTAAGCTGGGTGGGCAAAACATTTAAGCCACTACTTTCTGATGGCTTTGGTATGAAGAAATAAACTTGCTGCATGTTTACAAGCAGGTATGTATTGCTCTGTGGCTATTTTGATGAAGATACACGACTGCAGACCTTTTACAAACAAACTTCTCATCACAGTTTCATTTAGAGATAGTAAATGCAGTGCAGCTGCCTCATTCAGGTCCTGATATCCACTGATGCTGCATGTCTATGCAGTAATGAGAGAGAACTTAATTAAGTAGCATATGTATATATAAATTAACTATATAAATTTTGTCGAACATAATCAGTTAATCAGAAATAGAGCTTTCAATGCAAGCACCTGTGGTTATGCCCATGCACAGGCCTCAGCCTCTCCACAACAGGGGGATCTTAGGGAGCAGGATTGCTTCCAAGCAACTGCACGTGTTGCCAAGCTGTCTTTGTCCCCACAATTATGCTTTGCTATTAACATGATTCACAAAAGAACAAATCAAACACACTGCAACAAGCCTCTGCTATCACTGGAAGCACATTTTGCTGTGAGAGCAGCAGTCCTCTAAAGAATGATGCTCTGCAGATGTCTCCGTTTGGGAGGCTGCTTTAGTGGACACTAACAAAGTGTCTCTGGATGTCAAAACTTTCAAGAGAACATGTCACACCACTTTCCAATACCCTGCAGCTGAAATTATTCCAATACTCCTTCTATTTCTAAGAAAATAATCACAGTTGTCCCTATGTAAAGCAGATCTTTCATGCAAGCGAGGTGTGTGCAGAGCAGCAAGTTTCATTCTATGCAACACACACAAATGTTGAAAACATATGTGATGACTTAATATCACTAATTTGACCAGAGTGCAGAGCATAGCAGCAGATGTGAATGTTCACTGTGTGCACTAGTGCTACAGCAGAGCATCGAACACGGTTTTGCACGGCATCTGAACAAAGGGGTCTGTACAATTAAAAGCCTACAACTCAACCCAAGAGAACTGGAATTCCCTTCCACTCGGTGAAGCATCTGGCCTGATTGCTGGTGGCTGCTGATCAGTGCCGTGTCATCACTCCAAAGCCGTGAAACATCCCCATCACCGTGTTAATTAGCTCCCCTTGCAAAGTGCTTAAGCCACAGAGCGAGGTTACTCACGTGATGTCTCTGCGCTGATAACAACCTTGAAGGAGGCAAGCGATCAGGTCGCTGATAAACTCCACATCGTCCCCATGAAGAGCAGCTTCCAGTTCCTAATGAGCAAAAAGGAGAGAAGAGAGAGGAAAAAAAAAATCCAACCATTAAAATAATTCCTTAGAATTTCCTGCTAGCTTATCAGGACCAAAAAGACCCAAACAACCTCATGTATGTGAACAGCAGCAAAACACACGTGGGGTAAAACTGACCTTCCTCATCATTAAAAACACTGCTTCTACTACCTCTTCATTGCAAGAGTTTATGGGAAGACCTTGAAAGGCTTTTACTGAATGTCACTCTCCAGCCAGAAGACTAATGCTTTTGTCTGGACGCAGAAAAATAGGGTTCAGTGAGGTTGAGATCCACTACAGCCTAATAAGAGAGGCATGATTTCTCCCATGTTCACCTGATGGACAGGAATCAACAGTTTCATTCTCCTGCTTCACCTCCCCTCGCTAAGGCTGGTGAGCTCAATTTAAAAGATGTGCTCAGAAAGCAGGGCACTAAAAGCCACTTACGACCCAGAAGGAGCAGTTTCAGATGGATTGCCAGAAATGGCTGAAAGCTAGCAAGCAAAATGCCTCAAAGAAAAGCAGGCATTTTGATTATTTAACTTATTTCCCATTGGGCTCCTTTTTTTTCCCAACTCCAGTAAGAGAGAAAGGATGGAGGGATGTCAGAGTTTGTGACCCAAAATCTCAACCTGCTTGAGAGTATCACAGCTTATTTCAGCACAGTGGAGTTCCCAAAAATATGATGCAGAAATTAATCCACAAAAAGATAAACTCCTGAAATTTAGTTATTACGGATTTTGCACATATTGTGAGAAATATCTTTTTTTTCAGCTAGCAGTTTCAAGCTTTGTTTTCCAAATATCATTTGGTTAATTACGGTTTTACTTGTATGCCAGAAAATTATTCACAGGAAGAAAAAATCCACTTTCTGTAAGACTTATCATCACTAGCATACAGCATTTAACAAGATTTAATATGGATAAACAATATAGCCCTAAGAAGCTATTCTTTTTGGGTTTCAGAGTAAATAATGGATTGAATACAAATTCCTACTTGAATGTTACTCAACAGACTGTTACACAAATAGCTAAGCTAATGGCTACAGAATAAAGGTTAATGGCCAGAGAATAAAGGATAAACGTTTTGGCACTTACCCAATAAAGAAGAGAAAGTGCTTTTTTTATTAGACCGCAGTAACTGCAGTAATAAAATTATTGATAACAGATTGCAGCTTAAACGCCGCTTGTAGTTTTTTATTGGAAATGTATTAATGGCATATTTTCATTACCAACACTGCTCTTATTTACCTCTTGTGCAACACCCAGAGTGCTTCAGCAGCAGAAGCCTGCCCTGTGAAGAATGTACCACACACATCTATCACACGTGGAAACTGGAGGTAAGGAAAGGCCAGCGTGCAGCCAAAGCCTGGTGTAGTATCCCTGCCACAGAGCTAGGGAAAGTCCCAGGAATCTGTTCCCTGCCTCTAGATGAGCACCCTGCTTAATGACAACACAAAAACTGCAGTTGCTGCCTGCCATCCCTTTGGACAGAGTGGTGTTATTGCTGTATAAATAGTAATCATGCTATATAAATAGTAATTACTGAGGGGATTCACCTAGAATCATGGAATGTCCCGAGTTGGAAGGGACCCACAAGGACTGAATCCAGCTCCTGGCCCTACTTACCACTTGACAAGTGGCTAGTAGTTTAGAAGTGTTGACTTACTTTATTTGTAAAGTATTTTAGTTGACATATGCCTTCTATAAATATCCCCGGGGGAGAGGGGAGCAGGGAGGACCTAAAGCATGTGATATGCTAAACCATCCCAGGTGTGTTACCACATTACCACAATAAACCTGCAGCTTGTGGAAAAATGACATGTTAGAACCCAGAATGATGGGCAGGGGGGAAAGTAAGTCTCCAGGATGCCTCCCTGCATTCAGCCTCTCCCTCATCCACATCCACTAGTTCATTAAAGCTGTCAGTCAGCAGTCTGCCCCTGCTAGGATGTGACAGCCTTTTGTATGAGGGAATATTTAAACTGCTTCCCGTGAGCCTTTTCAGCCTGCTGTTTGACTAACACTCCTTAAGCAGTGTGGCCACAACTGCCTCAGATAGCCCCTATCTGCAGCCATTGTTTTCCAGAGTGACCTTTCACATTTTTGGAGTTGGGTGGGTCACCCCAGGAGCAGGAGGACATTCCTGGGGCACTGGGCAAGATGCCATCTCCCGGGCAGGGACTAAAACACCTGGATGGGCTGTTTCCCCCACTCCTGCTGCTTTCTCTCTCCCAGAAGGATGTTCCTTGTCCTTGTCTCCGAACAGGTGTAGCACCAATTTTGGGGACCTGACCCAGATGGATTTCACAGGCAGGATAAAGGGGGATCTGGGCATGCAGACCAAGGTGGGGCTGGCTGCAGAGTCCCAGGGGCTCTGGAACAAGCCAACATTAATCAGCACACACAAAGCTTGGGGCCAGTGAAGGTCCATCCCTGGCAGGAGTGAGGCTGTCAGTGCTTCTGGAGAAAGGCACTGTGCTCCCCCCCAGTGCCACTGGTGCTCCCTGGAGCCCATCCTGATCCTCTGCTCCCTGCCAGCAGTAACACTCTGTGCCAGGATGTTTCGGGAAAGACACAGTCCAAGTATTACAGTGATTATTTGTCCTGGAAAAAAAGATACTGACATTGTCCTGTAATGTTTCTGTCTACATTTTAACTATTGCTGCTTGTGACAGAAGGGTAAGAGCAGTGAGAAGAACCTGATGAATGAACATGGGGCTTGAACAATGAACTCAGGGCTGGGACCATCAGCCCTGTTTATCTCAATGTCACAGTTTTCTATCTTCAGGATAGGAGATAGAATTTTGAGACAGGATTCTCCAGCTTCCTGTCCCAAAACACCTAAATTCTAGACTCTCCCCAAACACTCAGAGTGCTGTGGGAACGACAAGACACACTAGGAGGATGTGATGCAAATCTTAACATCTCAGGAACACGAACAAAGAATTAGCATCCCTTCAGATTTTCACCCAATGCTTCAGCCCACATTTTGCAGGAGGATTTTTCCAGTCTTCTCCTCCAACACGGGACAGCCAGCAAAGCAGCACACTGCTCACAAAAAACCCCATCTAAACAGGGGCAGATGAAGCGATGCCAGGGACTCTGAGGAGAAAAGAAGCCACTAAATCCCCCCTGGTCCTAAGGGCAAAACCCCTGCCCCAGTCACCCATCCCCACACCCCTCCAGCCTGGCCAGGACGAGCGGCTCAGCTTCCTCCCCGCCACCATCCTCCCCACGCCTCCAATCCTTTTGTTTTTCCCCCTTTCTCTTTGAGCACTGAGCTGTGAGCACAGAAATCTGAACCTTGCCAAAACGCTTTGGGGACAGCACAGAAAGGAAACAGAAGAGGCAGCAAATCAGCAGAGGAAAAGAGGGGGGGACACACATCTCCTCCTCCTCCTCCTCTAGCTGGAGAGAGCAACAGACAGGAGAAAAGCAGGATTCTCCCCCTCTCCAGCTGGCGTCACACCTCATTAGGGAAAAGCCTGTTTAACGTCTTTCCCTCCCCCCAGCCCGGGACTAAATCCCCCCTGAGTCAGGCAAGGACTGTTGGGAAGAGGCAATGCCAGAGCAAGGGTGAGCACCTCTCCCAGGAGGAGCTGGCCCAAAACAGGGTGGGTGAGAGGGCACAGTCCATCCCTCCCCACGCCCTGGGAGGGAGGGCTGGCACACAAGAGCCTGTGCCCCACACCCAGCACTGGGCAGGGATGGTGAATCCCACCAGCTGGGGGCCTGAAACACACGGTGCTCTACATCCCTTCTTGGTATCTGCCCGGGTTTTGGAGAGGGAGGACAGTCAACCCTCCCGAAGAAAATAAACAAATGAGTCTACCACAGCAACACCACTGTCACCAAGCCAGCGTGGGGTGGGTGCCCACGGGGATGCTGCTGTTTGAGCTGTGGAAAGCAGCTAGACAGCCTCCAGCTCCTGCTCCAGCAAGCTGACTGTGCAGAGGGCAGCCCCACAAAGCTTAGAGCCTTCATTTCCCAAGACAAACTCCTCCAAACCTGCATGAAGAGCCCAGTGTGAGCAGGCTGGGTGCTGCTGAGGTACAGGACTACAGTTTAGAGGTTTCTTCCGTGCTGGAGCTGAATCATCTCTAACTGAACGTGATGGACATAACGAGTTTAAGCACAGCTAAGCCTTGTCCAAGTTAGCCATCAGTTTAAAAACCCCAATCCCTTCAGCTCTATTTCCATACTGCTGCTGTTATCAGCTTTCCACTGCAGTGCTCCAAAGTGACTCAACAGGCTTTTGCAGAGGCTTTAGGAGATCACCAAAAGCCACCAGCGGGGTGTGCTGAGCCAGCCCCAGCCCATGCTCTCTGAAATTTCAATGCTGTCACTGAGTCAAGTCAGGATGTTCTTTTCCCCTCACAGATAATTAACAACGACAGGCATCTGGGCAAAAGTTTGGCAAACTCATGCCAAAGGGGTACTGGGATTGGGCAGGAAGATGGAGAGTCAACTGCAGGCCTGAAAAGCTTCCAAGCAGCACCATTTATCCCTGCTGGTGTGAAGTCAGTGTCTGTCAGTGTGCTCAGCCCCCAGCACCTTCTCAGAATGCCTGACAGAAGCAAACCCCCACTCTGCAGCCCAGGGCCATGTTCTCCCTGCCTGGGATTCCTGCCATCATATGGAAATAGTTTCCAAAATATGAAGCCTATTGAGTGTTCTGCACGACGAGCCAGGAGGGCACTGCAGGGCATTAGGGGTGTTCCTAGAGCCACAGTACCCTACAAGGGCAACCAGCAGTGGGTTTAGCTGGCTGCCATAAATTCAGAGAGAATTTGTGGATCCTGGTCCTGCTGGAGTTTCCCAGACATGCCATCTTAAATTTAAGTGGCTGTTGGAAACACTGTGTGTTATCCAAATCTGCAGCTGGATGGATCTCTCCCACCTTGCCCACAGTCCTGCAGGAGAGGAGCCTGCATGCTGCCCCCTCACTCTATGATACCCCAGGGCTTTAAGGTTTCCTAAGCTAAAAGGATCCCCAATCTCTTCACTCTGCCCTTCCACAGCAGGGAAAATGGGTGCTAAACGCCCTCCCTGTGCTCCTGGCAGTGGGGATGAAGTCAGCAGCTGCCTCAAGGAGACGTCATCATCATCACCCTCAGGACAAGCTCAGAGGGAGCCACGCTGGCCTTCTGCAGTAGGTTTGGGGTGTGAGCTGAAGAGGTTAAAGAAACTCATCACCACAGTGGGCCCTGCTCCTCTCTGAGCCTCTGTTCTGGTGTGTGTGAGGTCAGGGCATGAGGAGAAAATACCTAGAGAGGAAAAAAGCTATTCTTTCAGAAGGCAACTATCATCTGGGGAGGGGGACAAAGAAAGAGCAGAAAAGGTATTCCCTTTTTTCCTGTTTCTTCAGGTTCCCCCTGTCTGTCAGTGCCTTCTGAAATGTCTACCTTCCTCAACTTGCTGAGAGCAGACTTTGAAGGCTATTTCCAACCTGTTGTAAAATAGGAGCATGATGTTACTCCAGGGCTAGGCAGAGGTGTGAGATGACAGCCTTGTATGAGGGAGATTGGCTATAAACAGAAATCCAGGGAGAATTTGTCATATTGCCTCCAGGTTATGGCTGTTTGCAAAGAACAAATCCCACATGCTCCCACACCAGTGCCAGCAGCACAAGGGGTAATGTCAGCCATCCTCTCCTCCAGCTATGAAAGGGGATGCAACACACATTGAATTCTGCTCAGCTCAGACTAAGAAGGTTTGCAAATGCAAATTGTTTGCCATGCCAGTGGACATTTTGATCAGGCTAGATTTTTTTCACACTTGGTTTGTAACCAAACTTACATTTTGTCTCCCTTTACCTCCTCTATCAGGATGCTTAAAACTCTGAGACCACCATGCTCTTTATGCACCATCTATCCCACTCTACTGGAACAGCTGGAGTTCTGCATCCACATTAACCTGCTGCCTGATCTCTCCCTTGGGACAGGGACCCTCCCCTGTTTGCACAGCATGCTGCTCCTTGCTCTCCAAGTGGAATTTTTCACTGCTGTGCAATACAAACACAAACGAGCAGCTCACGCTGGGTGGCTAAACTGTACTGAAAAGAGATTTCAGCCTGATCAATCCAGTCTCCCTCATGCCCCAGAGCCATTTACCAGTGCTGAGAATGCTTTCCTCTCCTCCTAGCTCGTCTTGCCTGCAGTGCAAGCGATTTGAGGACTGCATTTGTTATGAATGTATGCATTGTCACCACTTTACAGATGTAAAAAAAACTGCTACTCTCTCCATTTCTTGTCCCTGGCAAAGAACCTTTTCAGAGGGCCAGGGAGCATCTGAAGCAACAAGTGATCAGTTTCTGTTTAGTAGTTAGATATTAGTACTTTATGCCTCTAAAGCAGTTGCCATCCCTGAGCATCAAAGCATTTCAAGAACATTCCAGTAAAGCCTTGCAGCACCTGTGAAGAAAGGGGAGGCACACACACCCACATGCAGAGCAATTTCACAGACAGCCCAACTGCAGCCCCAGCATCCATGCCATGGACATGCTTCACCCAGTGCTGGAGCCAAGGGAAAACCCTAAGGCTTGACACTCAATGCCACTGCAATCATCTTTCTTTTTTTCCTCAGTTTTATGGGCAGCCAAAGCCTTTGGAGATCATGCTATTTCCCTCCAAAGGATAATTTCTCCCTTTCAAAATAATCCCCTCTTCCTTCAATGCAGATAATCTATGCCATTTACCATAAACCAGTTATGCTGGCTGAGGGGCAAGCACTGCACTGGGCACTGAGCTGGCTTTACAGGGAATTTCAGGCTCAGCAGAACCTCCAGCCTTTGCTTTGCAGACCTCTTGCAGACCCCGTGGAAGATTTCCAAGAGGCCTGTGAAGGGCAAATAAAAAAAGCAAGCCTATCACCAGTCTGCTTAAATTTCTAATCAATTTCTAATGCCTTTATGGGAAAAGTATTGGCACTGTGGTCTTAAAAAAAACCAAAAGAACAAACCAAAACACTGCCCTCCTCCCCCCCATCCCAAAGTGGCTGACTGCTATTGCCCAAGCCACAAGTTCAACTGCTCCAGCTGAAAATAGCCTCCAAACACAACAGTGGGAGAGGAAACACAGTCTGTTTGAATTGCATCCTGTTTGCCTCACCCTCAGACAGAAAGGTATCATTTATTATCCCCTAGAATTCCCTCTCCCCAGAGCTGTGCTTGAATGGAGTATCAGAAGTATTCAGATCATTGAACTACTCGTAGACTGCACCGATTTAGGATTTTGGTTTTGTTTGGGTTTTTTTTTCTGGGAAGACAGGGTGAGAAAAGTGGTGAGCAGACACCTAGAGATTGGCACCATTCTGAAACTACACCCAAAATATTGTATAGATTATATATATATCACCAAACTCTTGCAGTTAAGTGATATATAATCTATACAATGCCAGCAGTACCTTGCTGGTAAAACCCAACCAAAACAACCCCCAAACTCTTTCTCTCCACACATGCTGGATTTAGCCTTCCCATTTATGAGAATTTAACATTCCCATTTATGGGCTAACTACTACCAGAGGTTAAAAGACTAAAAATTTCAGCCAAAAAAAAATGTTTTACACAGCACTTTGGAGGAGCACAGTCCTGCAGGTGGAAACAGCATCAGCTGTACCTGTTTTGATGTTGTTTCTGGAAACAACACCAGAGGGTTTAGCCGTGGGCCCTCCCCAGACAATTCAGCTGCAGGATAAATAAAGAACAGCTGATCCTGCCGTGTCACCATCTCCTGTGGTAAGAGGCTTCCTGGGTACCTAGTGGGAGTTCTGCTAAGCTTTTAAGCCCATTGGCAACGTGGGGAACAGTCTGTAGCTCCAAAGCCAAGAGGCTCGAAGTAATAATCCGATTTCAAAGCTCCTCCTCCTCTCCAGCCAAAGGCAGCAAGGGAGGATGAGATCAGACTGTAGATGCTCTTCATTTTAGGGCTGGCCATTGCACTCATCTGCTCAGCATGAGCACAGGGAAGGGGAAGGATGAGTGCCAAAATCTGGAATGGATTGCTTGGCTGAAGTTTCTGCAAAGATTTCAAAACTTACTGGGAAAAAAAATTTTTTTTTAAAGGGAATTTTTCACTGCTTTTGATACAGCTGGCCTGGTCTGTCAAAGCAACATCTACTTTAGTAATTCATGCACTGGCCAAAACTCTTGGGGGGATTTACTCCCTGCCATCAGGCACTCCTGAGGCACCAGGGCACTCAAGATATGCAGTTGGTTTGCACAACCCCACAAAACTTCTCCTGTAACAGCACCCAGTGCTGCTCCTGGGGCATTTATGTTGCTCCCCCCTCCAGGATGTCATTAGCTGCCAGGTGATGTGCAAGCCATGAAACAACTTATCTCCACGAGCCTGGAGATAAACAGAAAGTCCAGATCATCCCTTAAGGAGTCAGGTGATTCCCTTCTGCCCCTCAAACAAAAACAACGACCTGGCTTTTGAAGGGAGGAAGGCAGATCCTTGCTCACCACTGCCTGGAAAAGCAGGGTGAAAAAGTAAAATACATTCAGGTAGAAAGAGGCTGGAAAGCCTTGCTTTTTTCCCCCTCTAATCTGATCTCCACAGCCAGCCATTCTTCTGCCTCTCCTTGGATGGTGTGCAGAGTGCAGCCCACAGCACACACACCACAAACAAACCCTGCCTGGGGCTCAGTGGGGAGAGTGGCCTGCAAGTGCTGCCAGCACTGAAAACGCTGCCTTGCTCTGCTGGGACAAAAGGAAAGCCACAGAGAGGGAAGGAGCCAGCAGCCACACACATATTTCTGCCACTGCCCAGATGAAAGGTGGATGAGTTCCACCCCAGTACCACAGTGAAATCCAAGTTCCAGCACCTTTTTTTTGTATTAATTTAGCACAGAATGATTTGAAAAAGCATGAAATAGCTGCCTACTGCTGTCAACCCTGATGAAGCAGCCAGGCAGCTACTCAGATGTGTGAGCTGCCTGTTTGCCACGGGCTTAGTCTCAAGCCTAAGAATAAGTTTTAAAAACACAAACCCATCCCATGGCATAACAGTTGCTAAAACTAGAGCTAACAGGTCTTTTCCATACTCTTAGATCAGTGTCTGCTCTCCTCTGGATTGCCAAAACCATCATCTTCTTTATCAATCAGACTTTCAGAACTTATTCCAAACTTATGCAGTCCAGACTTATTTCAATACAAAAATTAATGGCTTTTATATAGTTTTTTTTAAAAATTATTACAACAAACACAGATGCTACCACCTTAATGAGACTAAGGGATAGACTTGAAATAGGAAATGGTGTTTCAAGGCAGTTGAATACTGCAATGCAAGTCACACAGAGCTGGCTTCCTAAGGCACGTCACTGCAGGATCCAATGTCAAAATAAACACCACAAGTTATCTCTCCCAGTTCACACTCTATCTCCAGCCCTGTCCAAAAGGATCTGTATTGGGTATGTGGGAAAGACCAGCTTAAAGCCTGGTTGGGGCTCAGAGCCTCTACACCAGCAACTGCTACCTGTTCTACTACACTTTTCCCTTGTGCTTTGTAACATCCCATGGAACATGTGGTGCTGCCCCAATAAAACCCCAAACAGGACCCAACAGGGTCACAGCTTGGTGACTGCACTTGGGGCTAGGAGCAGCCAGGAGCCCCTTGGGAATTCCCATTCCCTTCCCCAGAGCTGGGGGAAAGGCAGAGGGCAGAAGGAGGTGCTCAAAAAAAAAAAAAAAAAAAAAAAAAGCAAAAAGGGTTTTGAGTTGGAGAAAAGTGCATTTATGCATCTCCAAAATAATTTTTGGTGTTGAAAAAGTCCACCTATTCATTTACTGTGAGCAGCCTCAGTCAACACAGGAGCAGAGCCAGCAGTCAGGGAGTAGCATTCAGGACTATCTTTGTATTGATTTCCAGCTGGGGTCCAAAGTTAGCAATTTCCTTCCCCCCTCTTCCCCAGTTGTCCATTGAGCTGAGAAGAAAGAAATAAAAAAAAAACCCCAAAAATGTCCAGACTCACTTTTGCATAAACTGAGATATCTTCATTATTTTTCAAACAAAACCAAACGATATTTTCCTAACAGCCCTTGCAAAAAAAGAGCTAGAGCAGTGTGATCCACTGCTATTCATTCCTTTGGACACAGATCCAACCTTTCAGTCACCCTGTGCTTATTGGCTATAGGGAAGGTAGAGCAGCAAAATACACACCAAAAGCTCAGGCTTGCAACATGCTCCAAGCAATTCAGCATCCTCCCCATGGCCTGAGGTGGCCATGAGGCACCATCCACTCCCATCTGGAGGGAGCTTGGCTCAAATGTGTGTTTGCCAAGGGAAAGAGCACAGGGCCCTTTGCGTGCTTGGGAGAAATGCTCTGTGCTTCACTCCACATCTGGCAAGGCTGCTCCATAAAAAAGGTGATGGAGTGCTTGTGGCTCTCCTTCCAGAGCAGGGATAAAAATCTTCTTCAACACACACGCCATGTAGGAATTCTCCCCCAGCTTAATTTAAGGCTGTCTTTATAGGCAATAAATTTGCAGATTGCTACAAAACACTTGGCTATTTACACAATCTGCCAGAAACGGCGAATAATTGTTGTTATGATGTTCATAAATGTTAATGCTAACTACACTCTTAAAACACATTTTATAAAAGGCGTAGTAATTTGAGAGAAGGGCAGTAAACTATTGCCCAGACACAGAGGAAACCAGCTCTGTTGTTATAATACTTATTCTACAGACATTAGTTGGAGCACCTTTTTCTTCTAAATTTTCCTGACATCCAGAATATGAAAAAAGAAAAAAAAAACCAACCCAGACTTGTTTCATTACACTTGAAAACAAACAAAAAAACTGACCCAAAAGTCTGTCACATCTCCTAAGCTGTAATAGCCAGTTTTGTCTCTGCAATTCAGTGCAGAACTGATGACATTGGATTACCCAAAGATCTGCACAAAACCCTTTGGTTGGATGAAATAGCTGATCTGCCTCAAGTGGGGGGAAAAAAGCTCACGATAACAGATAATTATATAACCAGCTTGTAAAAGTGTTATTAGTAGGGCATGGGATCAGGAAAGGCCTGGCTTTTATTCTCACTTCATGCATTCACAGTGATGAGAGCTAAATCTCTGCATGTCTCTCCCTCCTCCTCCACTCAAAGCTTAGATAATTTTTAGCCAACCCTGTAAAACACTTGCAATCTTTGAGTAAAAGCAAGGCTGAGGTTAATGTACTGCTACTTCTCTAATATTCAGATGCTGTGTTCCACCTTGATGACAGAAGAGAAAACTGGAAAAAAATTCCTCTGCTGTTCAGATAAGGTAGCTTGAGGACTCAGGGGTAAACTCCAAAGTTCAACATTTTAGTTTGAAAGGACATTTCCAGTCATTGGCTACTGGAATTCAGATCTTCAGATCCTGACTAAGTGATAAACTGCAATAAAAAAGGACAGCTTTGCCACAAAGTCCCTCTTTCTTTCAAGGAAGGAATGGGAACATTAGACATTCTATACATTGAAATGTATAGCAGAACAAAACCCCTTGCATGGACCTTGCTCTCAGTTATCCACAGCTGGATGTCTCTGGAAATCTTTCCTCAAGAGTAAATTTTGTCTTCCTTTCTCAGGAACAAGAGAGTCAAACCCAACCAGGAGAAAAATTAAACTGGTGGCAACGAACCTTGAAGGTCTGACAGTGACCTGCAGCACCAAGGGCTCTGAAACTGCTTTCATTTGCCAGAACATAAATTAGATTCCTCACTAGGTATGGCACCGGGGTTAATGGGAGCTTTATAAAGCCTTCTTTGAACATACAGATTATCCTTTTCAAAACAGTGGTTTAAAGTCCAGTCCTGGGAGCCAGGAGAACTATTCCCAGCTCTGCCAGGCTGGGTGACTTCAGGCAACCCACTTGACTATTCTCTGCTCTTTCTCAATGTGCACAGCAGAGACAAATACCTTTATCTCCCAAGAGGCTGAATGGAAAAGACAATGTGAACCAGCTTAACTCTTCACAGACCCGTCCAAGCAGATGATGTTTAGCCATTCCATGTTCAAACTTCTCCAAACAGAAGGTCCCACAGATACCAGGAAAGGACACCTGCACTGGAGACCCCATATGGGCAAGAATCCTGAGTCACAACCTTACTAAATACGGTTTTTTTTGCAATGAAGGAAATATCTTATCCTGTCTGGCATCACTGTCCAAAGGAGGTGCTCAAAAAGGAGCAAAACAGAGAAATTAGGAAAAATTCAAGTTTAGGAAAAGCCATGCTGCTGCCTGGACAACTCAACAAACAGCTTTCCTCCTCAGGATCTGATTTCACTGCAAGAATGTTAAAAACAACTTCAAAAGACAACAAAATAAATTCAATTAAAAGAATAATGAAGCATTTCAAAAGTACAATGCAAAAAAATACCAAAAGTGTGAGATGACACAGACCATTCAGTGCTGGGAGCAAGGATCACTACTTTCCTTCCTAATTCATCCTAACCATCTCCACTGTGAAAACCAATTCTGACTTAGAGTCCCCTTTCAGAAGGTGCCAAACTGTCATAGTCACATACTCCTCATATTTTAGTGTCCCTACAGCAGTTCCCTTCAAACTTTCAAATGAAATTCGTACAAAACATTTGAGCATAAAGCAATCCTATGATTTCCAAAGCTCTTTAAAAGAGAACCTGGAGAGCTTTACTTGTGCTCTGCACTGCAACATTTCAGACTCACATCTTCCAAGACTCTTTTCTGCACACCCCTGCTCTGGGATCAATGCATTCACATGCTGCTCCTGTTTGAAAAACCTCCTTGGCCATGAGTTCAGGTGCCTCTGACCTGGTCACTCCCAGGGAATTCAGTCCCACTGTGTTGATGTCTGGCAACATTTCCTCTGACTCAGCCTTGCTAATGTAATAAAGCTTCAGTAAGAGGAACTCCAAAGACTGTTTCCCAAGTCATTCCCTTCTAGCATGCACAAATCTCAGGAAGTCGTTTGAACTCAATAACCTCCACACCATTTCCACACAGTCAAAATAGAACAAGAAAAGGGGGGGAAAAAAAAAATCACATCCTACTCTGCTGCCTACAAAAGTTACTCATTCCAGGGTTTCTTGCACAATTAAGCAACCATAACAAAGTAACGTCACTTCCTTTTCCTCCAAAATAAATTTTAGTGTTGAAAAAGTCCACCTATTCATTTACTGTGAGCAGCCTCAGTCAACACAGGAGCAGAGCCAGCAGTCAGGGAGTAGCATTCAGGACTATCTTTGTATTGATTCCCAGCTGGGGTCCAAAGTTAGCAATTTCCTTCCCCCCTCTTCCCCAGTTGTCCATTGATCCGAGAAGAAAGAAAGAAAGAGAAAAAATATCCAAAAATGTCCAGACTCACTTTTGCATAAACTGAGATATCTTCATTATTTTTCAAACAAAACCAAATGATATTTTCCTAACAGCACTTGCAAAAAAAGAGCTAGAGCAGTGTGATCCACTGCTATTCATTCCTTTGGACACAGATCCAACCTTTCAGTCACCCTGTGCTTATTGGCTATAGGGAAGGTAGAGCAGCAAGGAGCACTAAGGGATTAATTCTCACAATAGTGGGAAGCAGGAGTCCCAGCTCCTGGGGGGGTGAGTGGGGGAGAAGGGAGGAAGATGAGTGTGTAAGCTGCATCCCTGCTCTTTTTCCTTGCTGTGATTTCATCTTCTGCCTAAAGTTACCTTAAAAGGGAGCTAGCATGGAAAGAGTGACTTAAAATGTAAAAAAGCATTACAGGAATTTTGCTTTAAACCTGCAAAGACTAAGAGAAGGGGTTGTATGTGAGATAACTCATGGCAGAGCTCAGCAGGGAAGGGAATGGCTAAGGCACAAACAGTTCATACTCTGTTTGTTGTGAGTCACACAGCAGCTGAACAGATTTATGATTCAGATGTTTTAGTGTTGGTTATCAGCGATTAGCTCCAACTGTTAGAAAAACAGAGAGAAAGAGAAAGATTAAGCTTTTGTCTGCCCCAGCCCTCATCCTTCCTTTGCCTGGCAGCAGGGGTTACTGATTGTTTCTGTCCCTTTTTTAACATCAGAATGGCTCTGAGCCACACTCACTGCAGAAGGAGATCACACTGCCAATATAACCACCAACATCAGATTCAACAGTAATCACTGAAGTGAGACATCATTTGTTCAGGTATACATGAAAGTGAAATTTGGTCATATGGCAACTTTTGAGTGTGGGGGTTTTTTCCAACCATAGAAATCATTTGGGATACAGAAAGGGCTGACAAAAAAAAAGGACTGGTTTTGCTAAGTTTATCTTCAAACTCTGTATGAGCCCAGTAAAAGACACACAAGAAAAGTTCATGCATCCTTATGGCATTTAACCTCACACACCCGTGTGGGCTTCTCACAGACAGGCTAAGTGACTTGCCCAAGATCACACAGGAAGCCAAATGCACTAAAACTGAGCACAACTCTCAGGCTACACCTCAGCATTAATCCATTCCTCATTTAGTTTAATTGAACTCAATGCTCAGCTAACAGATTTCTGCCAACCCACTATTATGTGGTGTGGAGCTCTGCATTAGACAACAGGGCTTTTCTGTGAATCACATCTTTATGTGTAAATGTAATGATGCAGCCTAAAGGACAGAGTTATCCTCAGCACCTCCACAGCTGGAGGACCTGAGGTGCTGCTGGCCTTCCAAACCACACTGCAGCTAAACTCTGTGCCTGTGGAGGAGAGGGGAAAGGAGAGCACTGTTCCTTGATCATCATCCACAGGGTGATGTATATCCCTGCCACAGAGCAAGGTCCAAAGTGCTTATGGGAGCAACTGAACACAACACCCAAGTTTTCAAATGCTCAGGGCCCTTCACAACTCCCTTCTGGAAGAGGTTGTACATTCTTAGGGAATCATAATAATTGAATCATATCATTATTAACCATATAATAATAATCATCATCATCATCATAATTTAATCATCTGCAATGTTGATACAGCAACTGTGGGTAATTCTGCTATGAAAACAGAGTTCCCCTGCAATGCCTTGGTCATGGTTAAAGCTCACAGCAACGTCAGGACTTGCACCTGATGGCAGATTCCTCTCCTACAGGTTCAGCCACAAATCCAAGACAGCTCTGGATAAATGCTTACGTGCTGGCCCAGTGCTCAGCACAAGCAACAAACACGATGCTCTTGGTGTGTCTCCAACCTCACACGTGCCTGTTCCCTGATCACAGAGCCTGTCTGTGTGCAATCCAACATGTCTGGGAGACAAACAGCCTGCACATCTGCACATCAGGGCTGTGGTGGGCCCAAGCAAGGCAGAAAAGGAACATCAGGCTCATTAGGCAGGAGTTACACGGATCATGTGAGTGATTTCTATCCAAAAGTTCCCAGGCAGGAACAGAGCAGGCTCCACATTTTCCTGGGCTGCTTCTTCAAATCAGAGCTGCTTTCCTTCAGATGCTGTGCACGGTGTGAGCAGATTAAGCTCCATTAGCATGAGACACTTTTGAACAGTAGAAACTAGAACTAAACTTGGAATTAACTGGACTGGTGTAAAATTATACCTTAATGCCCACAGAAACCAGATTAGAAGACAGATGGTGAAGAGGAAAGGAGAAAAAAGAAGAGTGGATTGGATATACATATGTGGATTTACATTCTGTGAGCTTGGCACACATCTTAAGAGACATTTTTTATTTCCAGCATAATAGAAAGTTGCCTGACAGTGCTGGTAGACTAGATAAGGGGGAAGAAAGAGCAGATGCTTTTGAAGGGCTTTGTAGTGTGACTCTTTGACAGAAATTTAGAGATCAAGGTGGGTAGGAGCACCGGAGGAAAAAAGCCCTTTCAGATATGGTGGGAGCATAAAAAGGCAGAGAAAATAGGAAAAGGAAAATTCAGGTGAAGCAAGAGTAACTGTCAGGGTCCAGATCACAAGCAAGAGTGCAAGAAGCAGAGATGCAGCTTGGGCAGCAGTGTGCAGAACCCTGAAAGTAGAAGCAATATAGTGGAAGCTGTCAAAAATGAAATAATAATAGTGGGCATGCTGAGGAAAGGAACATAAAACATCAATCCATCTCTGTATGAATGCAGAGTGAATCTACAACACAAGCACTGCACACAGTTCTGGACCCCAGATTTGGGAAAAAAGAAGACACAGAAGAACTGAAAAGGTGGAGAAGGACAACAACAGTCATTAAATGCATGAAACAGTTTCTGCAGGAAAAACAATTATGCAAAACAACAAAAAGCCAGAAATGGCATGGAGAATGAATGAGTACTGGCAGTCCCTTCTGAAAAAAGAATGGACAGACAGCAAATTAAATTATCAGGACAGAAACAACAAAAAGGAGATACTTCCTTGCACAAGCAGTAATTCTTCTGCCTCTTGGCCATGGAATACTGTGGATGTTGTAAGAGTACATGGGTTCACAGAAGAAAGGCAAGTAAACAGAAGGGGGGGGGAAATCTATCAACAGCTGTTAAGTACAAAATGAAGTTTTTGAGCTGCAAATGAGCCAGAGATTGGTAGCACAGTCTAGGGAAGTATCATTGCTTGATTGCCCTGAACTGACACCCTTCCCTGGGTATCTGCTGTACAACAAGAGACAGGCTGCTGGGCTAGGGGGACCTTTGATCTAACCCTGTACATCCATTTTTGTGTACAAGGCGGAAAAGGGTTTCTATTCCACGCTGAATCAGGCTGGGGATGCTAAAATTTGACCAGGAAAGAACGTGACTTAGATGCTAAATGCAGAAAATACTGCTTGCCTAGAGTTGAATGTCATAGAGGAAGGAAAATGTGAGGGTCCTAAAAAAAAATAATAAAATCTTGTTACAGCATTAAAAACGGAGGACAGAGATTAAACTTTTGATGGCAAGTATGTGCATGAATACAGAAAGCTGCATTTCAGATGTGGAAGGGAATAGAGACTTCATTTCACACGGCTTGAGATGTAAGAAGGGAGGCAAAGAAAGAGGGGATAAAAGAACAGTATTGAAGAAGACTCCCAACATGTAAAAACTCCACTCTCCTCCAGTGCCTCAAGCTATAAGCAGAGTCTAGAGAAAAGAGATGAAAAATGCAGTTTGACACGCTGGTTCAACCTCAACAGATGAATTTGAGATGAAGCAGAGGAGATGATCATGTAATCAAGGTACTGGACAGACACGTGGGGATCAGAGTTCATCCCCCAGCTGCACCACAGATTTCCTTCACAAAGCTGGGCATCTCACAAAACCAATGAAATATTTTCTTAATGCACAGGAAAGCCATGAGGCTGAATTTTTTTAAACATCCAGGATGGACTGTGGGGTCTGAAGAAGCACAGTTAGGACAGCAAACACCCATCCCACTGTGGGATGAAACCACAGCAGCAGGGACAGGGGAAAGAATTCTATCAAAGGAAATCAGCTCAGGGAAATTAAACACAAGGTGTGAAAGGAGCAGGTTTCAAAGCCAGTCAAAATATAAGATGCAGGAAGTGTGCTTAAGGAGCTGGCAAGTTTGCAATGCCCCTTGGAAGGACAATGCTGCAAACTATAGGAAGGAATCAGCCTGACACTAACGGGAGGGGAAATAAATGGGATAATTTGGTACAATGTACCAAGTTCTGCAGTGTTTGTCTACATCCACGATACACTCGAGTACTCAGAAACAAACAAACAATGCTTAGCCCAATGTTTTCAATGCTTTCTACTGACTTCCCCCTTCCTGCTCTCAGGAATATAAACCTGTAATCCTTTGAATATTAACTGTATCGCTAAAGCAAACATAAACTTAGAATATAAACTTGGAATAGCAGCACCAGCACAAAGTTACAAGAACAGCAATAGAGGCTGTTTGGATCCTCTGCTTTACCCTCAAATGCTTAAGATACACTAATACCTTTAAAACTTCACTAATAGTAAATTTGAAATTACTCTAACCAGCAAGAGCTGAAGCTTTCCCTGACTTTCAATCCCTTAATTTATACTTAGAAACTCCCAAACCAAATATTTGCCAAGAGGTGTAAAACAACTCCCAGACTGAACTGGCAGAAAACACAGAGGAGCCCAGAATAGACCTTACTGATAGGATAAATTGAGCCTTGACATGTGTGGAGCCCATCTGCGAGCGACGAGGAGTGCGCGCTTCATTTCTGTTTATTCCCCTCACTCTGGATGAAATTTCAGGGGGAAGTTCATAGCAACACTGCCCACCTTCTCCCCCTGCATGGCCCCTGTGCTTGCTCACAGCTCTGAGCACCACCAACAGCCAGGCCACGGGGAGGTTTTAGGGGTTTTAATCCTAAAACTGATTATCTGGGTGAGTTTTCTTGGCTGTGTTATTTTGCAGTGGATCAGCTTTTCTCTGCCCATCTCACAGTGCCCCTGGATGCTGCCAAGCACCTACAGCCAGATCACAGACCTGAGTGCTCAGTGAGATACTCAGATGGGCCACAGGGAACCTAAAGATTGGGAACAACCCAGAACAGCTGGCTAACTGCACTAAATCAGGTTTAAGTGCTAAGCATCTCATTTAAGACAATGGAATACTAAACTTCATCATCAAACTAATTTAAAAAAAGTTGCAGTGAGTTTTTAAACTCAATTTTTTAACCAAAAGGCTTAATTACAAGTCAAAAGAAACAGTTCATTCTGCAAACAGGAAGAAACAATTATGATTTTGTAACTTAAAACACTAAAACTAATTCAAGCAAACATACATTAAAACCATATAAATTGCTCAGACAATAAATTGCTCAGACACGTGCAGAAGAAAATACTGACTTGAATGTTAAGACTTAATTTGGCTGTAAACCTCCAGATTGCAGCAAGATCCAGAAATAATCCAACTTTAACCAACATAAAAAGGCAAAAATCACTTAAAACCACACTCAAACGATGCTCTGGTGCTTGCTTGCTTGAATTAAAAAGTTAAAAACTCTAGTTTTAACAGAGCTGGTTAAGCTTCCCAGAGCTTTGAGGGTAAGGGGATGTCAAGATAGTTGGACGAGCTTTTCAAAGAACATCTCCAGAGTGAGAGGCTGGGATAGGAAAGGGATAGGAGAGGGATAGAAAAGGGATAGAAAGGGATAGAAAAGGGATAGGAAGGGTAAAGAAGGAGAGCAGAGCCCTGCAGGAGCCCTTGGCGGGCGCCGGTAACGAGCAGCTCAAGAGCAGGAGCTGTAAAAACCCAGGGCAGCCTGCCACTGATGCCTGGAGTCACATAAAATTAATTTAAATTGGAAACAAACTGGCCCAGGTAGCACTCAGTTTCAGACCACGTTAAGAGCTAAGCAGCACATTATGTATTTTGCTGGCAGCTTGATCATTAAAATTAAATAGGAAGTGGCAAAGCTGCAGGGCAGGTGATACCGTGGATTTGTGTATAAAAAGCAACAGTGAACTTGGGAATTACAGGCACTTGTAAACCTTACTTTAGTACCTGGTAAAATGGCTCAACTGGGTAGTTATGAAGGTTAGATTAATGCCATACAGCAGGCCCAGATTAGCATGGTATTTCCATAAGAAAAATGGGCACATCCATTTTTTCTGTATATTTTCTGTAAGGAGTGCCAAGACAGTGGTTAAAGAAAAACTGGTAGATATAATTAATTTGAATTTTCAAACAGCCTTTGGTAATATTAATCACCACAGTCTATTAGGGAAACTAGTCATGGGGTGAGAGGTAAACATCTGTCAATAGATTAAAGCTAATTTAGGAAAAAAGAACAGCATGAATAAATGGCCAGTTTTCAAGAAGGTTAATGGGGGAAGTCCCAGGGGTGGATACTATGATCAACATTTAATATATTAAATGATCTGGAAAGGGCCATATACAACGTGAAATAGGGGGACAAAATTGTTGACGATACTGCTCTATAAATTAAATAAAACCAGCAAGAACTAATAGTATGAATCTGAATCATCCACCCAAGTTGCAGCAAATAAATGTTACTGCACACAAGTGCAAGGTTATGCAAATTGGCATGGAGAGTTTGAACTAATTGTAGACACGGATGGGTTTCACAGTAATTGTAACCATTTGGAGAAAGATCTAAGTGGCCTTGTGGACAGCACAGGGAAAACATCTGCTTAGTTTCCAGTCATCGTCAAAACCACAAACCAGATGTGGAGTTTTGTATTAGAGAGAGATAAAGAATAATATGGAGAACACAGTTTTTTCTCTCAAACTTTGCGTTGAACCCATTTGCCTTTGTAACAAAACAGAACCAAACCTCAGAAACTGAAAAATCCAGAAGGAAGTGACATAAATTTACAGCCCCAGAAAGATGCTCATCCAAGAACACAGTTACAAAACACACAAATTACAAACTCAAGACTCATTGAACCCTTGTTAGCATGACTTTGGATGGCCTACAGTCCATTAAAGAGCCTGCTGAATAGGAACTCTAATGATTTTCAAATTTCTCAGCTACGTTCAAGGGGTGGTAAGTAAGAGGTGAAACAATCCAAGCAGATGATAACATAAAACAGGCAGAAAAAGCCATCTGGATGCACTTATTCTCTCCATTCCCACCCTCTTTTTCTCCCAATAGGACAGGAGCAAGGAGTTGTCCAACTAAATAAAAGACAATAGATTTAGCAGTGATGGAAGAAAATATTGCTACACTCATGCTTACAAAAGTAACCCACAGAACTCTTCTCTGGTGGGTATTTACTGAAGCAATAATACTAATAAGATTAAAAACCACAAAATATCAACAGTGTCAGCAATTGGAGTCAAGAGAATTCTGCAGTTTTCCCACTTGTCTTTGTAGGGTTTTACTCTTTCTTCCAAGGTATCTAATATTAGGCATGACTTGGGACTAGAAATGAGAACAAGCTGGGCCAGTGGCCTCATCCAGAACCTGCTCAGAGGGTTCACTTGTACATGAAAGTAGCTCAAAATGAAAGAGAAAGGAGACTGGGAGGATGTGATTTTAACTTCATTGTGTGAGTTACATTCAAGGAAAAGATGCTTTGAGTCACCACAAGAACAGCAGAAAAAAAAATGCTGAGAAACAGAGCTTTTCATCTTTAAAACATTCAGTCTTCTGTGAAAAGTGGTAAGAGCCAATATCAAACCTGCAGGTACAATCACCAACTCTTCTAACCAAACCAAAGGGGAGAATTTTTTTGCAGGTCTTTCCAACACCTTCCTATCCATTCAGATTGAAGTAAGGACTGAAAAGCAGAATAGCTGTTGCTGAATTGCAACGTGCACAGACCAAACCTGGACATTGTTGTGAGGTTAAAGAGGAGCAGGGCTGCACTCCTGCCCTGGAGGTCATGTACCATGGCCCACTTCAGGCAAAGAGAAAGGTGGGTGTGAGATTATCAACCTGATGGCCATCCACCACTGGTGTAAAATAACAGTATTTAATTAATGAGATGCCAACCTTTTCTCCCTGTTGGTGAGGGAAAACATCTCCATCAAAAACCAACCTCTGAGCACAGCTGGCTGCCTTCCAGAGCACTGACATGCACAGCAAACCCACTGTATGTGTGCCATCTAATTCCTGCTTAGACTTTCCAATAAATCCCCAGGCAGTTGTTCAGTACCTAGCCGAATCTGCCAAAGGAATACACATCTCACTGTCCCTATTCTACATTTTCAGGTAATCCTAGTATTGGCTACTGAGATGAACCCACGATATTGGCCATCCCCTGCTTTCCAATCCAGTTTACTGGGGATAAAACGCAGAGACATAAAAGGCATACAAAATTCTGTTTCCAACCCAGAACTATTTGGAGGCCAGACACAATGTATTTGTCTAGTTTAACTGTTTCAAGAGCAGAACATCCTATTTCTGCTTAGGAGCACTTCTTCATGTTTAGAATAATTTTTGTTCTCCTTTCTCCTATTATTTCAATTATCCAATCTCCTTGTCTCTCTTGCTGTCTCTGTCCTGCAGATGCAGTATATTCAAGATGCAAGTATCCAGTATATTCAGGCCTTTCAATATTTCTTTCCATTCTCATCCTGTTATACTGTTTGATACTCTGTGACTTCCCCACAATTTTATAAATCTTTTTTGCACCAGAAATATCCAGAAACAAAGTTACACAAAAGGGCAGGGGCTACATTTAAGAAGAAAAACATCACACTTTCACCACCTCTCTTGATCCATCCAGTGCTCTGCTTTACTCCTTGAAACAACACAAACACAACCCATTTAATTCACAGGGTTTCCAAAATTATAACTAATACTGGGTGCAGTTTGGTTCTGTGAACTGGGAATACACCTGGATCATGTTCTCTAAGATTCTTCAAGGATGGAAGGTTCAAGCAAATATGAAATACTGGTTTTGGCTAAAAGTCACAAGATTTGGCACACTTGCTTTCATGTCCAGAATGTTCTCAACAACCAGCTCTGGTTTATATTATTTATGTCCACATGTGATACCATCAACTTTTCAACTTGAATTTCTGTATCCACACTTTTAATCCCTCTCTAGGCTCTTGTAATTTTGAGCAGGACTGCTTCAGCATTTTTTTTTTACATCAATGAATTAATACACTGCCTACTTCTTTCTCTGAATTGTCAGTGAATTGGAGACAGAAACTACTTCTGGTCCCTGTAGCACTCTGATAAATATCCTCTCACAGCACAGGTTATATTGCTTTCATGGTTCCCATATAAATTAAGAGGCACAATTGAGATAAATCAGGTGTTTTCTAATAACTCAGTTATAATCATGTGTTATCTACGTTGAGTGACACCACTTAATACAACGTCATATTAGCAGTGCTTAAATTCCTCAAGCAAAGCAGGAAGCCTAAAATTAAAGAGAAGGCTAAAAGTCAAGTTAACTTCCATCTAAAGAATTACTCTATGTATTTACATGCTATTAATCACCACGAAGTCCCATTTTAAGCCCATTTTCAAAGGCCCCGTGTTTTGGGCACACCAGAGGAAGCAGTTGGCTGATTGAGGGCAGGTTATTGGAAGACAGGACTCACACAGACAAATTTTCTGGAAGCACATGAAGAGTCTGGAGCTCATCCACACCGTGAGAGCTCTGCAGACCACGTCATGTGCCAGCAGGACAGTGGTGGAGCAGCCTGGTTTCATTTCCTCCCCCACCACCCCCCTCCCTCGCTTGCAGAGCCCAGCTCTCCGTGCCACCACAAGACCTGGTCTTGATTCTGCTTTCTGCTGGCAAACAAACAAACAAAAAAAAGACACAGGAAAGGGACTCAGAAGGATCACTCACATCTCTACATGCTGTTAGCATTTCCTTAGCAAAGCTGGGATGCCTCACATCTTGGCTAAAGCACAAGAGATGAATATATCCTGCCAGATCGGGTCAGACCAAAGGTCCATGGAGCCCAATATCCTGCCCCAGACAGGGGCTAGCAGCAAATGCTTGGCCTAAGAATGGTGCAAGCAATACCATAAGGCTTTTCCCCTACCAGCTTCCAGCAAGCTGTGGCTTAAGACTTCCTGTGCCAGAGATTGTATCTTTGTGTTTAATTGCCCTCGATGAACTTCGCTTCCATGAATTTGTTTAATTGCTTTTTGAACCTATCTCAACTTCTGGCATCCACAACATCCTGTGGCAATGAATTCCAGTTTAATTATGTCTTGCATGAAAAAATACTTCCCTTTTGTGAAGGAAATTGCTTCCTTAAAAGAAAGAAATCACCAAAAAAAACTTCCCCCTCCAAAACCATCAACCAACAACTATCACTATGTAAGACTCCAAGTTCTGGTAGTTTTTAGGCTTTAGAAGAAACCACTGCATTCAGTGGTTTCAGTCCCCTCTGGCCTTCTGCAAAGGTTTCTGCCCAGACTATTAGACAAGGGTGCTGGAGAAAAAGGTGGAACTCTACATCATGATGGTGGACAATGGTCTAAACGAGTTGGCAACTTGCCCCAAGTTGAAAAAAAAAAGTCTGCCTATGTTCCTGACTGTTGTATACATCTTGCAAAAATCCACTGTTTCAAGACAGGATTTGTTCCCTGCTAGACTGTGAGAGAGGGTCTTGCATTCTAAAAAGTATCCTGTGTTACACTTGTATAACTTTAGGTGCTGCAACCCAACGCAAGTGAACACAGAGAACATCATTCTTTGCCTTGCTTGTATAACTATTTTTTGTGGGTTTAGTGGCTATTTAATCTCACTGTTTCAGGTCCACAAGAAATAAACTGAAGTACAGAAAAAGACTGTAAAGATAATATTCTTTGAAGTCTCTTTCTGCTCTCCCCTCCTTTCTCAACAATCCAAATAGCACAAAGACTCTTTCTTACACATTGGGTTTTCCTGACACAGGGCAACTTGGCAAACTGTACCTGCTGCTTTCCAAAAGTGAAGTCCAAGGGGGTTACCAGAGCTGACGGTGATCTCTGTAACAAACCAAAGCACTGGTGGCCTTTGCGTTGCCCAGAGGAAAGCAGGCATGGCCATCCATGTTCCTCCTCACTGCCAGGTAAAGCATTAACAGGCCTGGCTAATTCCCTATCTCCTCTCCTCCTAATCTGCAGCCGTGCTTGAACCAGGCCACTCCACATTATAAATAGGTCTGCTTAACTGAGCTGAACACCATCTCACTGAACCCAAAATGAATGCCAGTGGCTACTCTGCAGTAACACACTCCAGGTGCTGCCTTCTGGCAGGAGCTGCTCACACCAGCACTTCCAGGTGATCCTCTCACACTTTTCACACCAGAAATGCAGCTGTAAAAAAGTTATTTTCCAACAGCTCGTGGGGTATTTGGTAATTTTCTGGACCTAGAGGGTTTTTAGCCTTTAGTGCACAGTCAGAGGGTCAGCAGCCTAAAGGAACACAACACTTCCACTGCAGGCAAGCCACCTTCCCCTGTGCCAAAGCACTTGCTGCTAAGCTCTTCACAGACCTTAGGGCAGGAGCACAGAGGAGAAGGGGAAGGGCAATTCCCGGGGAGATCAAATTCTCCTGTGAAGACAGGAAGCTGACAGCTGGCAAGCACTGCCCTCCACATGTTTCAGAAGACTCCTCCTCACGTTTTACCTGTTTTTGTTATCATTTATTGCTGATGCACCCCAAAAGTGAGCCTTGGGGCAAACTTCTCTGGATGGGTGACAGCTACCAAAACGATAACAAAGCTCACCATTCAGTTCTTCTGAATCCAGATCCTTGCTCTTCATCAGCCAAACACAGAAGTGCACTCAAACCCCATTTTATTTATTTATACACATTGCTGCACTCTCTATTCCTGGCAACTGGTGCTCATGACATAGTGGCCTGGGACACGCTGGAACAGGGCTCTGGGTCACCTTGCAAGTGGTGGCAGCAGCTGCCTCCTGGATCAAGCGTCTATTAACCAGCTCGGGAGGGCTCTAAATTAAGTCCTCTGCTCCACTCCCACAGAGGGGGAGGGAGAAAAAATACACCACCACCAAATTCTTATTTCCTTCCAGCAGAACTCCCTGAAGTTCCCCCAGTGCTCCCTCCTGTACTCGCCAGGATAAGCCTCCCAAGGCCTGGTTTCCATCGGGGCCGCTCGTTATTCCAGCTGCCACAGCTTCTCACAAAATACACGGCCTGGTTTGGGTGGGTGGTGGTGGCACGCCCGCCACTCCTCCCAGCACAGATCCAGCCCTTGGACCATCTCTGCCTGGAAGATGCCTGCAGAGTCCCAACAAAACCCTGCTGGCAGAGTTTTGGGTACCAAGAGTGCTCAGTTGGGCCCAATTTCAGTCATTTCGGAGGGGACACTGTATAAATATCTGGTGTGCACAAACTGGAGGAGCAGCAGGCAAAGAGAGAGAGAGAGGGAGGGGGAATCAGAAGTGTTGGGCCCCAGCTGTGAACTCCTCTTGTTTTTGTTTTAGGGTAATTAATGTGTCCCTTGAATAGAGGCAGGGCATGGGCTCCTGTTTCTGCAGCTTTCAATGCTATCAGCAGCCCGGGCGGGGGGAGGTTTGTATTTCCTGCCATCCCCAGTAAATGAGGTAATGCGAGCACGGGGGCTGGAGGCAGGGCACAGCCGGGGGCACTCCCCCGAGCCCCGACAGCCTGCTCCCCAGAAAGCCACTCACCCCTTCCTTCCCACTCGGCCGTATTTATTAATTTTGCTGCCAAAGCAGGAGACCCTCACGCTGCCATCCCACCGCCCCCTTGGCCTGCTCACTCCCCTCTCCCACCCCGAGCTCCCCTCATGCCTGAATTAGATACATTCCCCCTGCACTCCCAGACGTCTCCATCCCCTCGTCCCCTGACAGAGCAATCATTTATCAAGTTGTTTCACGCGTTGTCGGGGAGGGGGGCCCCGGGGGACGGGGGTTTGTTTCGTCCCTTTGTTGGAGCTCCACAGGACCGTCCAGCTTAGTCTCCAGCCAACTGCTGAGAGTTGCCGGAGTCCGGGAGCAAATGTTAAAGGGGCTGCCTTTCATCTGCGGGGCTGATCCTGCTGCCTTTTCATTTTATTCTTCCAGCTTCTGGGATGTTACTTTGCTTACACACCCCCACACCCACCCCGCTATCATTCTGCATGCACGTCTTTGAGGGAGCAGGAGATTATTTTCCATGTGCTTGTCTCCTCTCCTTCCCTCCGCAGCCTCTCCTGTCACCAGCACACTCAGCCTCTGGGAGTATTTTTTTACCGCTGGCCTTTTTCTCATCCTAGAATGTAAGATACCATAAACCAAACTTGGTTAGGGGCAAGACCTGCCCGTGCAGCCCATCCCTTCCTTGCACACGCTTTTGGTGTATTGCAAGCCTTTATTCCCCATGTGCCTGGGAGATGAGTAACTACCTAGAGCACAGCACCATCAAAACAGGGTAGTTAAAAATCAAAGGAATAAAGAAGGGACCGTTTGGCAAGAGAACTAAGTACCGCTGAAGAAAAAAAGAAACATTTCGAGCACTCTCGTGCTTTAAGAGCTCTTGTGTTCCCCACATGTAGGGCTGGAAGTCGGAGGATCTGGTCTGTGTTGCAGACTGCCCAGAGTCACGCAGCACAGGCTTGTGGCACGTCACCTCACCCTTCTGCACCACACCTGTGAGACCAGGAATCCTGCCTGGCTCCCAGGAATCCTGCCTGTCTGCACCCACTAACCAGCCACCGACACTCTTAGCATTCCTGGGTGGAAGGAAATGTGGAAACAGTGCACTAGAAATGTCTACCTGCACCCTAAAGTTCTTAGTTGCCAGCTGGGGAACAGAGGAGAGCCCAAGGAGATGGGAATCCAAACGCACCACTTCCTTCATTTACCAAAGCCCGTACAAAGGGCTCGCAAATCTTATGGCTGCATATATTTTTGGACAATTATAGTTAGTTACAGTTTGTTTCCTCTGTGCTTATGTGTGAGCATTTCCCAGCTATAGCTTGTTGTAGCCCTGAGTTTAAAGAATGGACAGGGCTTAAGGGGAAAAACAAAGTAAAAAAAAAAAAAAAATCCCACTTGCTTAGCAGCTAAGTAACCATTGTAAATTCCACACATTTCCCAGCACAGAGGGCAGAAGCTGCCTGAGATCTGATGTATTCCTCTCACCACCTTGCCTCCATAACTCTTCCTTGTGGAGGAGAGCTGGATTCATTTGCTTCCCAAGTCAATCAACAGAGTTCATGAGTCAGCCAAGGGAATGCTGAAAAGCAAGAGGGTACGCTCCTGCCCCCAGGAACTGATTACACTGCCTCTTAATTGTTCCCAGATTCTATTATCCCTGAAGAGACTGGAGCAGCAGCAGCACCAGCCAGCTTGTTGACAACATCCACCCCATACAGCCGACCTCATCAGACATACAGAAAATTTGCATTTTTGCAATCACGGATCTGTTGAGACTACAATAGTTAGGTTATTAAAAAGAAAAAAAGTTAGGTCTTACAGATGTATATCAGAAAAATCATCTGTCTTCTGAGCCAGAGCTGCATATCCTACAATTTTGAGTCTGCTAGTAATCACAGTCAGAAAGCCATCTGATACCAGGACACTTCAAACCACCAACCAGTAAAGCACTCTGCATACTGCTGATCCAGGCAATACCCTCCATTCTCAGCTCCTTCAATTCCAGTAGCCTCGGTACTCACTTTTTTCCCCTGTTCCCTCCTGTCCTCCCCAAAATGAGGACAACCAAAGCTTTATCCCACTCTTCACTCGTTGTTAAGTGGTGTATCTCAGGTTTTACATTGCTGCACAGCCTCCCTTATTACTACTTCTTTCATGTATTCCGTGCAGGCTGCTGGCTGTGTGCAAGGGTTCAGGTGACAGCGTGTGAAGGGGGAAATGCCACATTCAGGACTATAAAACCAACCTGAGGTCTGTCCCATTATTCAAACCCTTTACAATAGTAATAAAACGAGTAATCACATCTCCATTACGCTTCATTCAGTACATGGGAGTGTGAGACTAGGAAGTAAAGACAGCTGTTCAATATTGATTTTTATCCTTCTTATTCTTTATGTATCCCTATGCCTAATTTGCTCCATTGCCTCCCAGCCTGGCCACCAAATAAGCTATTAATCGCTTCACAGACCTTTTTCTGTGGTGGCCTCCACACAGCATCTCAATCCAATAAGCATTAACTCTTTTCTCAATCTATTTACAAGTTAATGATTTTTAATCTGATTTGACAAATGAGAAATCGGTGGGGAAAAAAAAAATGATCGATGCCAGCAAAACTCACCTCTCTATTTAAGAGCATCTCTATTTGAGATTGTCCCCTCCACCCCAGAAAATAATCCCACAAGCCCCATCCCTGGCATTTTTATGGCAGTATTTAAAACACAACTGAGACTCAATCGCTATTTTTTTCCCAGGGCTGGGTGGAGGTGGGAAGGCAGCAATACACCCCAGAGGCAGGGAAAGCAAGGAGGAGTGTGGTGCCCTATCTGAGGCCACCCAGAGGAGCTGTGACAGAGGCTGCCTCTTCCCTGCAGCACTCTTACCAATCCCAACTTCAGCACCAAACATTCAAGACTTCCTCAAGCTGAATTTTGGCAATACAGCTCAGCTTCAGGCTGAACCACAAATGCCAGAGCAGTACTGACATAAACTAAACTCTACCATTTTTATTACATCTCCCTGTTTTGGCCAATACCCACGGCTGCTTCTCAGCTGGCTAATTCAGCAAATGGAAAACATGTCCCTGCCTGGATCATCTGGATGAGCAGCTGCTGGGAATGGAGACACGTGGAAGGAGCCAGGGCCCAAGCTGGAGCTCCTGAGCACAAACAGTGGGTGAAGCAGCCTCTGCCCTCTGTGCCTCAGCCAATGCAGTAACTTACACCAGTCTCCCCTGGCTTCACCTCAGCTCTTTCCCAGTTCCCACAATAGTTTGTGAAGCATTTTGTTTCCATAGCTGAGGAGAAGTACATCTCCTGAGTTGCTCTGGAGGAAGACCACTACCCAGCCAGGTTATTGAAGATTTTTTTTTCTGAGAAATGAGGCATAAGCAGCTCACCTAGAGTCATAAATCTGCAAAAAATGAGCACTGAGACTGAAAATGCAACTTAACATCAGCATGTTTCAGTTGGAAAAATCCATCCTTATTCCTCTATTCCTACTCCTATTCCACTCATTTTAGGGCTTTATTGTAAGCCAGATAACATAACTAATTTCACTTGAAAAAGAAAAACAAACTAAAACTCCTCCAAAATTTAACTTCTGAAACCCAGATCATTCCCTCTCCTCCCTCCACAAGCACAGCCCCACAAAATTAAACTGGTGGATGAAAAGGAGCTGTCATCTTTCAGGGCAGAAGAGGGGAAAGCTGTGGACCTCACATCTGCCTTGCCTCTGGCTAGACAGATACAGCACTACACCCTCATGTAACCAACAGACATCCTTTCTTTTCCTGTGGCAGCCTCCATCTCTCATACCCTGCCCACTTCCGAGCTTATTTAGCAAACAAGGTGAGAACCACACAGCCAACAGCTTCCTTCAGTGCACAGCCTTGCTCTGGCCTCTCAGCACCACCTACCCTACAGAGCAAGCCCATGGAAAAATCATACAACCCTTCAATTAAAACCAATCATCATCTACAGGTACAAGGCACTGAATTAAAGGTTTCAGTGTTTCCTGTCAAGTAACTGAATTTGTAATCATTTAGCATCGGTTTCAACACAAAAAAACCACCCCAATAATGTACAACAAACCCCTCAGTATCATGTCACAGTGGTGATTTGAAGCAGGCACGTTCTCTACCATCACCACCACTTGAGATCAAATACAAATTACATTAGCAGGGAATATTGGTTTTTGAATGCAGCACTGCAGGGCAGAAATGCTGAAAAGTGTGCAGGAACACCACTATTTTCTGGGCAGCCTTACCCAAAGGTAAGGCAGTGGGCAGTGGTTAAAACTGCTTTTTTTTCCCCTCAGAGCTAATATTTAGCTCTTCAACTACTTATATGTTTAGCAGCTGGATTTTCATGGCATTACTGCTGCTCACAACTGCCCTGTTTGGAAGTTTGGGATTCTGCTCCCAGCTGAATTTTCTATATTTACAACAGCACTGAAGGTGAAGCATTATGAACAATAATCAGGCATGCCAATACTTTCATGATTAAAATATAAGAAGTTTAAGTTTGGTTTAAGTGAGGTTTAATGTCCTGTCAGAGCTGGTGCACTCAGTTCCCCATCATCATCCATGGAGGAAAGAGGGGAACACCTTCAGAGTGATTCATGTCATTCTAAAATAGACTCCTCTCATCTCTCAAAGTTCAATTTCTTTCCACTGACAGTGACAAATGCCTGCATGATCAGTCTGACGTGACAGTCCACTTTGAACACTAAATTATTCTTGCCCCTTTGCTCATCCCCACTGCTTATCCAAACTCCATACCACGGCATGGCTGGCACAACTATTTGCCAGGCCACTCTATAAGCCAGCTCATGGAAATAATCCAGGCAAAAAAATAACTGGAGGGAATGGGAGTTGAGGTGTTTTATGTTTTTTTTATCCACTGTCCAGATCAGCTGCCTGACCTGTTTCATTGTAGCCCCAGAAAGAGTTGCCCTGGAACACCTGTGAAGGTGCTGATAGGGATTGAGAGACTAGATAATCACCCAGATTTCAGGCATGCAGGAGTGGATGAAAACAAGCTCTGTATTAAAAGACCAAAGGCCAGAACTCTGGGCTATCTGTTCTCAACAATAAAACAAATAAAAATCTTCCTGTCTGGCCTAAGGCATTTCTCTCAAGGCAACAGCTGCTATTTTGTGTGGTGCTTACCCACAGGTCCCATTTGGAGTGCCTGCATAATGACTCCTGAAGTAAGGTATTCCTGCACAAGCAACAACCATCCCTCAAAGGCAAACTATTCCCTACAGAATGAAAAAAAAGAACCAGCAGTTTCCAACCCTGACTTATTGACAGTCACAGTTCAAATAGTTTCAAAAAAACATTAGCAAAAGGTTTGGAACTAAAAGCTGCCCTTTTGCCCAAGCTGAATTTCAGCAGTTTCAAACCACGTATTGCCAAATAATCTCTTAACTCTTTTCACAATTCTGCTCTCTTTTGGGGGAAATGGGAAAAGAGAAAGGAACAGAGAAAAACATTCAGAGAATAGAAAAGAACAGAGAAATTATGCACTCTTCAGACCATGGTGAACCTGATCTACTGTTGGTGACAGCCTGAAATCCAACAAAGAGGCTGGATAAGAGACTTCCAGAGGTCCACTCTGATTGTACATTTTTGTGATTCTATATTGGGGTTTCCTTATCAGTCCTTTCTGAAATCAAGTCTTGGCTGACTTTCCTCTCATAATGGTCTTCATTGGTCATTGGCACCTTCAAGCTCTCAGCCTCCATTTAGCATCACCTCTCTGTTCAGCTGCCTTCTCTCACTAACTCACTTGTCTCACTCCATTTTCCAGGTATGACACAGCACAGAACCAGGTGCACAGCATGGACATTGAGGAAAAGCAGCAAGCAAAGCCATGACACCAGGGAAGGACACCAGGGTGGCAATACTCCACCCACGATGACCAAAGGAATGTCAGGAGCACTTGGGGCTGGGTTCATGTGTCTCTGTGTATGCCAAGACACACAAAGTTATGGTTGAGTAATGTTCAATATACCTTGGAGCTTTGGATGGAAGAGGGAGGCATTAATGCACCTTGTCTCCAAGCTTCTGCAGGTGCTATTCCCCATCCCACTTCTTATTGTATCCGGGGAAAAATGTAGAAAAATCAATCAGGGAAATCAGGATGGTTCCTTACTTCCCAGCTATAGGAGAAAGGGCAGCTGTGGAGAGGATTTCTCCTCTGGCTGCAGAGGAGCCAGCCACTCTCCTGCTGCAGATCTTGTCCCTGCTACAGGGGGAGGAATGGAGACTCACCTGTCCTCTCTCCAGGCAGAAATCCTGGACTACAAACGAGAGGTTCTATTTGGCAGCTGGGTGTTGGCCCTACAGGAGGACTCTGCCCTAAACAACATCAAGCTCTGCCTCTAAAGCAGGAAATATCTTAGAAGAAAAAATCACCCAAGCACACGAGTTCCTCTGCTTCTAAGGAACCCAGAAATACCCCCACAGCATTCAGCATCTCCTCCCCATCCCCTGCCAAGCCCCTGTGCCAGGCCAGGGCTCACAATGTGCAAAGTTCTGTGCAGTACACCCAGCCAGCTCCTCATCAACATCCAGGCAAATCAAATCCTCTCTGCTCAAGGGTGCGGTGAGAGCCCGTGGGGAAATAAGAACTCAAAAAAAGACAAGATGGGGGACTTGCAGAGCCCCTGCCATTTGCTTGGCTCAGACACAACTTCAAGGACTGCTGTAATTGTCTAGAAATCAAACAAGTGGCTGATAGCACCAATTAACACCTTCCAGCATAACAATACCTTCATCTCATCTCTCCCCATTCTCTCAACGGCTTAACATATTGGCACCCTGAACGGCTCCTCTCCCAGACAGCAGACAAACAGAAATGTGCTGGGGAGTGAGGAATGAAGGTGTGCACAGTGTCCTAGCAAAAGTGAGGCAGCACAAAATACTGGCCGTTATAAAATAAATTAGAACAAAAGAAATCAGAACTTGACTTGAGGCACCTGAGAAGGTGGAAAAAATCTAAAGAAATAATTTTCACACAGACTCAGACCACTTTTTGTTAATAGCTACAAGCTGAGAGGATTTTTTTAGAGTCTTCCAACAAAGAATACAGTGTCATCTTTGCACATGGGGAGAAAAGCCACATGGAACAATTTAATCAAACTGGGGGAATATTTCAAAAAGATCTTCACGTTTTCTTCAGAATTAAGAAGCAATAAAAACAAGTAAGCTCTTATGCTTAAGCTACCTCCTCTTTCTCGTGTGAATGCAAGTTTGCAAGCTCAACCACATGCAGGAGCACCTAAGCCTGTTCCCAAGCACTGCATTCCCAGCATATGGATTGGGCACTGCATGGAGCAGCAGCCAGCTCTGCTGAACAAACACAGAACAGCCCAAAAATGAGAAAAATTTGGTTTCAGAAGAGACACGACCTTCTGCAATTAAAACACGAGTCTGGAGTACATTGACTTGAACCCACTGGACTTGCCCTAAATTTGTACTGTGACTGAGTACAGCATTATACCTGACAGGGGGAGGAAAGGGGCATGGGCTCCTATTTAATACACTGTTTTACTGAAGTAATAGGGCTCTGGAATCTAAGATTCCCAGGATAAAAGAAAAGCCAAGCTTGTGGACAGGCAATACCTATTAAACCTGCAGCCAAAACCAGAAAAAGAGAACAGCTTCTGGGGATTGGGAGCTCTCAGGGGGTTATTTTTTTTTATTCCCCCAGAACTTGTGCTACCATTTAAAATAATAAAACAATTATCCTTGCCTGAAAAGAAGGCTAATTACCCTTCCCGGTGACACTGCCCATCTACCTTCAGACACGCTGGAGGGGAAGCTGCAGCTTGGGTGCATTCCCAACAGGGAGAAGCCTGAGGCTTTGCTCCTCACTGGAGCTGGGAAGGAAGGACTGCTGCTGGGAAAAGGAGCAGTAATCCCAAACCGGCTGAACTGCCTTCCACCGCTGCCCAAGGGCTTTGCCTCCAACATTGAAATGCTAATCTGACTTTGTAAACCCATAAACAAAAACAAAGAGGAGGACGCAAGGGGTAAAAAAGCCTCCCTGAACTCCATCCCCAAAGCCCAATCTCCAGCATTCAGGCTCTGTCTGACCCAGCACGGTTTTGCCCACAGGAGTGAACCCCACAAGCTCTGATATCATAATTGCTGGCAGGCAGCATCTTTATGGTCAGATGCGTTTAAATGGCCACTTCCACCACACGCTGGAATATCCTTTTGTTTCAGAAATCTCTGAAAACAGCTTTCTGCTGCAGCAACAGGCCAGGCACAGATCTGCCAGCCTTACTTATTGCCCTTCTACAGCAGGACACCATCAAAATATTAACAACACTAAAGCCTAACTGGCTTCTGTATCTCCAGCTTGACCTTGCATGCACTGCACCCACTTTCCCTGACTCCCCCAAATCCACACTTTAAGACCTATCCCTGCCCAAGGCTCATAAAATAGAGACAAGAGATCCCATCTGGGAGTCACAGGTGGGAATCACAGACCTGGGAAGGCAGAGGGGAGTGTAGGAAGGACAGCAAAGGTTGGCTTGTGTAGAGAGCAGATCCAAAGGCTTGGAAGGGGAGATGCTAAATCTCAGAGATCAGTAGGGACACAAGGACATCCCAAAGCTCGCTGGCTGCTCTCTCTGCTCTTCCTTCAAACCCTGCCAGCCAGCACACCCACATCTGTGGAAAGTCAGCACAGGGGGGTCATGTCTCACCAGCGAATGCTCCCTGCCAGAAGGAGCACTGAAACCATCTAATTACCCTGAAAGCTGCCCTTTTGTTTCCCATCCTCCCTGTTTTCTTCTGTCTCCTGACCTGTTTTCGAAAGCATTTTGGGCTGCCCGTCATGTGGAAGCCAGATTTTAAAGACAAAGCAGTGGCTCGGGATATTTATCCCTCTGCTGGCTCCAAGGACACTGCTGCTACAACCAATCTTCAGGGAAAAAAAACAGGACAGAGTCAGCAACACGGACCACGGGGAAGGGGAAAGCTGTTCTGCATGCCACAGCAATTCCTTACTGGGGTAGCTGAAGCCAGCCGTGGTTAACTTAGGCCAGAAGGTCCAAGGGCTCTTCTCTGCCAAGTTTAGCTCTGGATGACAGTGAAATGTGCTTAATTTGACAGTTTCATTTTAACATGTATGGGCAAAGTCTAGAAGGAGACAGTGGCAGCAGCGAGGGAAGAGAGTTGTTGGATTATTATAAGGTAGCTTTTCTGTTGCCTCAACCCAGTGCTTAGCACTAAAAATGGATACGAAAAAATTATAGATGCTAACTCCTCACCCTAGCAATGAAATGATCAAACACAGAGTGTCTTCAACACGGCAACAATTCTCTCACACATTATAAAAATCAGCCTATAAATTTCTAACTGCCACACCTCTAGCACTACAGAAGCCAAAAGCATAGCACTGGGGCTGGAAAACACAAGGAAACTTTCTGTTTATTACTCTTTTCACTTTTTTTTTTCCAATCTGTAATGAAAGTAAGTTAAGGCACTGACATGACTGCTGTGTCCTCCTCAAACTGTTGGAAAAACACCCTTGTGAGTGTGTGCAAAGTGCAGTTCCTGGCGTGGACACTGCAGCAGTAGAGAGAAATAGGTGGTCAATAAAAAGTTTAACTGGTGGAATCCTGCCAAATGCAAGGAAAGAAACTGGCTTGTGTCTATGTGCCAGTGAGGACAGGGAAGAACAATGATTCAAAAGTAGAGGAGAACATCCTCTGGTTTCTGTTTGACTGTTTTCCCTCAAGAACCATCAAGTTTTCCTTCTCTCTGCTTTCCTAAGCCATGGGCTGGGTGACTGCACATGCCTTGGCATCAACTCCACGAGCCCAGTGCATTCTTTTGGCTATTTGGAGACAGGATCTGTTGGTAGCCCATTGCCAGACACACTGATCACATACCAGGTGAGCCAAACTAAACTGAAAGGGTCTGAGAGTGCATCATCTTCTCCTCCCCAGACTCCTGCTAAAACCACTCTGGCAGTCCTGCAGTGGCTACACCCCCTTCTGATCACAGTCCCCACATTGGGGAAGCTGCCCTCTCCATTTCACACAAGTGCATCCCAGGCACGCAGGGCAGTGAAGGGTTAATTTAATTAGTTCTGTGTGTGCTCAAAGAATTACAGGCAACTTCATTTAATTATTAAGTAGCCAATCAGGTAATCTCTGTATCTGATTAGCACGCTAATGAAATAATGTCTTCCAGTTCAAAGCTGTCATTCCAATCAGGAGACAGCCCTTCAGCTAGAAGGAAAAGCTGGCCAGGTTTCCATGGGCTCAAGGCTTTGGATTTTGAAGTGGGGAGCAAGGAAGAGCAGCAACATTCCCACCTTCCCTCTCCTTGTCTCTGCACAGAACAGTGAGGCTTGTCTTTCCAGATGGGCAGAGCTCCAGAGAGGCTCCCTGATGCTCCAGGCAAGGGTCCTGCATCACCACCACCACCACCTCAAATCCTTTCTGTCCTGCCCCCAGATGTACAGAGCCTGGAGAGTGCCAGGCTGTTCAGAGTATGTCCTGCCCCCAGATGTACAGAGCCTGGAGAGTGCCAGGCTGTTCAGGGTATCTGTCCTGCCCCCAGATGTACAGAGCCTGGAGAGTGCCAGG
>JBBMKD010000053.1:68174638-68187046 GCA_037834095.1 Argya squamiceps | reverse complement strand
CTGGAGAGTGCCAGGCTGTTCAGGGTATCTGTCCTGCCCCCAGATGTACAGAGCCTGGAGAGTGCCAGGCTGTTCAGGCTATCTGTCCTGCCCCCAGATGTACAGAGCCTGGAGAGTGCCAGGCTGTTCAGAGCATTCCCTGGGCACTGCCAGCTGAGGGATCTGCTAAATATGTGGGGCACGGCTCTGCTGTGGCCCACACGGGGGAAGAGGCACACAGCAAAGCCATCACAGCGCTAAAAGGAAGCCAGAAACCTTCCTCCCTCCCCCATGGCACTGTGTCATAGGCAGTTATTTCCAGCCTGGGGAAAAGTGCAAGGCGGCAGCTGTCACACGAGGCGAGGACTTGCCCCTTTCAAAGGGGGATTTCAGGACTAAATGACCCATTACAACCAACACAGCTGCAAGAACTGGGACACTTCCACACAGCCCAAGAGGGGCTGGGGGAGTGGGGGAGGAAAGCAGGACACAAGCAGAGGGTTGGGATCATACTTCCAAGACCTGGCGTGGAGTCTCCCCATCCCTCCACCTTCTAAGCATTAGCCCAGCTGTCCTCTTCCAACTGCTCCTGTTCGGCCTAAGCACAGCAGGGTGGGATGTGCAGCCCAGCCCAAGCCTGACAGCACCTCCTCCTTTGTCCCCTTCCTCACAAACCCCTCCTGCTCAGACCCAGCTCAAACCCCCTTTCCCAAAGAGCAGCACCAGCTACTCCACCACAGCACAGCTGCTTTGTGCATGGCTGCACACATCCTAACCTTCAGTTAGCTAGGCCAGGTTTATCAGAGGAGCTGCAGCAGGATGTGGTTCAGCAGGACCAAACCATCCCAGCTTCCATCCAAGGAGCCTGGCAGATGTTGCTGCCCAAACTCCAAGCCTGAGCTGCTGCCTCTGTACTTGTGTGTGTCCCTACTGCCAGTTTAAACACCAACTCATCTCCAATTGCCACAGCTGCCAGCGTGTCTTGGAGTTTCTGAGCTCGAGATCATCTTCCTGATGATGTTTCCACTCTTTCTCCCAGGGAAAGGGCAGAGCCTCCAGGATGCTCACACCAAACAGCACTAGTTTGAAGTCACCACTCCAGAAACAAATACTGAAAGAATCACAAGAGGAAACAGAAAAATTGCAAGCAGTCCCCAGCAGCCAGCCAGCCAGCTGGCTTTCTATGAGAATGCTCAAGTGTTGACACTTTTTGTTGACCCTTCTTATCCTGACTATGTCCCATGAACAAGGAACAGTGCTGCTGAGAGGGAAGAGACACATCTCCCTCTCTTCTCTCTGCTGACTACAGCCACTCCAACTGAAGGGAACTGGTTAGAGCAAGAAAGTCAGGCTTGGACAGCACAATGAAGCATCCACTAATAATCAATCCCTTCACAGCACTCTTCCTGCCAACTGGCTAAGGACTAGGCAGTGATTATAAACTGGAGTTGCTACTCCAAGGAAAAACAACACAACATCATATGGCGGCCCTTAAATTCTGAAACCAGTCCTGCTTACAAATAAAAACGAGTCTTTCTAACTGCCTGTCCCAAAAAAGAAAATCAGCCCTGAAATGCAAAGCTGGGCTCATCCTAGCTTGTGTTTCACTAGTGACAAAAAAAAAAATCCAACCAACCAAAAAGGCATAAAGCTTCCATCATTAAAGTTAACAGAAAATTCTAAAGTGCTGGGAGGGTGAGTTTAACACCTCCCAAGACACTATTGTCACCTCTCTCTTGTGGCATCCCACCTGAGGAGGTGAGCACAGGAGGACCTGGCAGGGCAGGGCTGCCCCAGCACTCATTAACCAGCACAGATGCAATTCGAGCCCGATTTAAGCACAAGCCACCAAAGTGGCCACCTGGGGACCTGCATTCCTTGACAGCTCTGCCCCCCACCACATTCCAGCCCCCTCATCCTGAAACCGGGTCAGGGAGGCACAGCATGACCTGATCTCCACCTCTGATAGCCCTGTCCCATCCCCTCTTGCCACCCTTGCCACAGCCAGGCCAGATGTGTTGCCTCTCCCCCCATGGAGAAAAGCACAGATCAAGGATACAGACACCCATCCAGGCATGTGCAGGGACACCCTCTCCACGCCACAGCTATTTGCAGATCAGCCACGGTCCAAAACTTCCCCAAAATGACCAAGTCCAGGCATTTGGCAGGTCAGATGTTTACTACAGAGAGCAGTTTGTTCCCCCAAGGGACTCACAGCACCCTCCCAAATTACACACTGCCCTTTGTGGGATGCCACAGCAGCTGGAATCAGCTCCTTCTCACATTCCTTAATAAGCACTTCCACTGGAGAGCAGGGAGGATGCAGGGCATCAGCTGTAGTTAGTTATGACTGAGAGCTGGGCTCCTTTTCCTCATGCTCCCAGCACTATCTGCAGGCTAAGAATATCCAGCACCACCCACCCTGCTGGGGCAGGGGGAGTCAAGTGGCCCAAGCTCCCAGGAATTACAGGTCTCCCTGCTAGGAGACTTTCACTCTGCCTCCCCCCAAGCTGCAGCCTTCAGTGGGGCCCCTCGATAGCTGGTTGAGATCCTACAGATCATGGAAAGATAATCCATTGCACTACTAATGCACTACTGCAGCTGTCCATGGAGAAAATCCCCTTTCAACCAAAAAAAAAACCCCCCTGAAGCCCTTTGATCCTCTCCAACTCACAATTATCTTAAGGGCAAAATAGTCTCCAGTGCCTCAGCACCTTGTATCAGGCTGAAAGAAAGGAAATTGAGACTGCTATTCCCTGTTTATTCTACGTGGTTGCCCTGTCCCTGTCCTGCTCCAGCCTCTTCAGCACAGGCAAACAAATCCTGATGGATGCATATCTGCATTGTTGGGTGACCAGAGCCACAGAAAAACCTTTTTCTCGGGAAATTTGCTTTGTTTTTTTAAAAGAAAGCCTGTATTTCTAAAAAAGAGTTTTGCACTATCCTGGTTTTGTGCAAGACTTTCAGCTACAGAAAAGTTTAAATGATTTCAGCACGTTCAGGACTGACTACAGAATGAAGAATTTAAAGGCTCACCATCCAACTCCAAATTAAAACTTTTCTAACCAGAATGTTCACTTAAAGAAAAAAAGAAATGAAGCAAGGCTTGATATAACCCAAAACCCTTTCAGGGAGGGTCTTACTGATAAGGTTTCTTCCCCAGGTGCCCTCCTTGCTGCATGACCTCTTGTTACCTGTGCAGGCTCACTCCACCTGCTACCCAGGGCTGCAGTGAGATAAGAGTTTCTTTCAGCAGAAGTGTCAGCTATAAAAAGCCTTTCCCCTCCCCAATGTTTCCATTCCTGTGCCACTGCTCCAGTCATGCTGGTACAACCCTTGTGTGGGGCTGTGGAGGAAGCTGGCCAGGGGAACTGCTGCTGGTGAGGCACAGTTTGCTTTACAGAAAAAAAGTGTTGTGGTTTTTGATCCAGGAGAGCAGTTTTACTGGTGGCAGGAGTGCTGTGGGAAGGCAGCTTGAGAATTGATGTCCTCAGGTCCCACTAGAGTCATCCTGCTCCTCAGTCCACACTAACAACACTGGGAAAAACAGCCACGTGATGGCCAGCTCTCTCTTCAAAATGTGAAAGAAAAAAATGTCCCTTCTCCAATGCTCTGAAATCCTATTAATTTTAGAAGTACTACACTTTATATAATGAATTTTTAGAAAATTCATCTAAAATTCCCAACAAAGTGCTACTCCTTGTGCACATTTCTCCATCAATCAACCACTAATGAGCTTTGAATTCTGGACTGACTCAAGCTGAAGCAACAGGAGTGCTGGGGCCTTGGACAGGCTTTCCCAGAGGGAATGCTCAGCATACTTGGCCACTCCAATCATCCCAAACATGTTTACATGCCAGTGCACACGTGTGGCCTGGGAAATGCATGGGACACTGACATTATTTTTGCAAGAGGAGGGTGTAGAAAAGAGGAGCACTGAGAAATGTCATATGCAGGGACATGCATGGCTGCCATTCTCCATGCTCAGATTGGGAACCCTTCTGAAACCAGAACTCACTTTTATTTACAAGTGCAATGTGTTTTGCATTTGAAAATGCATTTCACTTCCACAGAGTGCCCTTAAGGTTGAGTATTTAGGGGACATGAAGAGACTTACATGGTGGGCCAGTAAGGGCTAAGCGAGGTCACAAAATACCTCAAGAAAGCATGGAAGGGGTCTTTTTCCTTGCTTATTTTTCAGTATTTGAACCTTCCCAGAACACCAGAAGAGGGAGCCTTTGACTCCTCTCCCATGCTCATCATTTGTTTTATATTAGCAACAATGACAAGCTCTATTAAGAGTCAAGTTCTTTAAGTGAACTCTCACCCTTTGCCTCCTAAAACAAACAAACAACAAAAAAAACAAAGCAAGCAAAAAAAACCCTCAAAAACCTCTAACCACAACCCTCTTTGCCTTGTGTTATGGAGATATAAATATTTCTGCTGCCACACAACTCCCTTCATACAGGGCTCACCAGAAAGGAGAATACTAGGTCTGCCTTCCAACCCCTTTGGCCACACAAAGCTCCAGCCCTTTTACAGCAGGCTTAGCTGGAGAGAAAGAGCCAGAGAGAATTAATGGCTTTACCAAAGAGGAGGAAAAAGACCCTCCTGAGCTCCTTTTACATCACCAGCCCCAACAACCAGAACTAAACTACGGCTAGAGTTTCAAGAGCCACAGTGGATTGAGCCGGCAGCTTGCAACCACCAAAAGCAGGAGGTCCTGCTCCCACCACGGAGCTACAAGCCCCACAAAAACCCAGCCAGCAGCTACAACCCCCACAAAAACCCAGCCAGCAGCTGGGATGCTGCCAGGAAAGGGGCAAACCACAGAGCCAGAAGCGTGGCTGAAGGGAGGGCTTGAAAGGCAGCGAGATCTTCTTTCTGGCAGCCAAGATCTCTCTGGCAGCCTGGCAGCCCTCAGGAGCAGGGGAACCTCGTGTTTCACTGCCCCCTCAGCAGGGCATGTGCCCTCCTTCCCACCAGGCTGATGTAAAAACCGACAAAGACACCCTCCTCTGTTACTGAACCAAGATAAGTCACTGCAAGAAAGAGCTGAACCACTGTAAGGGCACCCAAGGGTGAAGAGCTTGCATTGTTTAAATCAGACTAGTCCAAAACCTACACTAAACCGGTGGCCTAGCCCAGGATAGAGGTCTGAGCACCCTCATGTTTCAAATAATTCGGTGTTAACTTTACATTCTGCCTTCCCCCAGCCAGCTCTCAGCAGCCCTACCCCGGATAATACCAGCGAGCTTTGCTTTTCCAGTGGAAAGCTGGTGTTTTAGCTTAGCATTTACAGTCTATAAAGAGTTTGTCAAGAAGTTGAGCCAGCACTGAAAGGAGTTGCCACATTGGGCTGCAAGACCACCTCTGAGCAGAGCAAAGACCTTGACTGCCATCAGCATTTAGTGTCGAGTTATTCCCCCACCCCCTGTAAAGGCGGTCTGTAAAGCCCCCCTCCCCAAAAAAAGCAGAAAAACGAGTGTTCTGGCAGCAAGCAAACTGCACTCTCACCACTTTCCCCCATCAGCTGTTTTCTGTTCCTCGCACAAAAGGCTGCAAACCCCTCCTAATTGCAGGAGCCTTCCACCTAACAGACCCTGCTCCCGAGGCCCTCCTCCCCAGGAACTGGGGGAGAACTGGGGCACAATAGGAAGGAGCCCGGCTAAAGGGAATAGATCTGTTAAATTAACGCATTTTCTGTCAACCAAATCAGCTGCCCCTAGTGCTATTGTTGGTGAAACAATGGAGACCCCAGGAATGGGCACCCATTAAAAGGAACAAGCCTGCTGAAAGGATACACTCTGAGGCACAGCCTTGTGTGTTTAACAGGATTCTCTACTGTAAGGAAGGAGGAATCACTAGGCTGCATTGTTCCCACCACCACAGCAGATGCTGTTGCTTCTGGTAACGAGGAGGGGGGGGAAAAATTTCAAAAAAAAAAAAAAAACATACATACCTACATTAACGTTTACATGACAAACTTTTAATTCGGGAATTTTAACTCCTTGGCTGTTGTCATTTCTACCCATAGCCCTTTTCTTGAGGAGATTTTTGCCTGAAAGAAGTCTATGAAAGCATCCATTGCCATTACAAAAGTTAATTCTTCACCCTTCATGCAGGCACTTAACAGATGCCAGGGGCAGAATGGCACAGCTCTGCCGGCATTATGTGCTGGGAGAGAAAGACTGCAGTTAAGCAGGTCTACACGTAAAGCTGCAACACTTTAAAGGTGTTACTTTTAGCTGGTTTGGTTAGAGCAAATTCCACAAGGAAAAAAACTTTTTGGGGCCTGATTTAGATGCGCTGTGCAGAAGTTTCAAGCGGCTGATTGAATTGGCACAGGTTTGTTTGTGGTACTTGGGTCTTCTTAAACAAAGCAAACTGCAAAGTCGTATTTAAGCTCCTACACAAACGATTATAGTTTTTTTTCTAGTGGGGAAAGACTTGCACCTGATCATCTTAAATCGGTCTTAAAATAAACTCAGCTTAAACTGTTAAACTTGTGGGTACACAAACACTAGAGCTAACACCAGGCATGATTTTCAGTGTCAGCTGTGCCAGCAGAATCGCCTGTACTAACACCACATAAAATCTGCAATATCAGGCTCCACGTGCTCCATCAAATCTCTGAAATTCTTTAAATGTTCCTCCTCCCCTTCTGCCTTCGACTGTTACAGTCATTCCCCAACTCCCCTGTCACCTAACTCAGATCCATACAAAATGTTGCTGTCAAAATAACCTTCCTTATCCCATTGTTCAGACACCCTTTGGCTTCGTGCGGTCACTACTTGTTTCTTTTCACAGGCTTGAGATAACGTTTTAACTCAGGTATCAGCCTCCTGAACTACCTATTCCTGTTTATTTGCTTGTGCGTGGGGTTTTTTTGTTGTTTTTTGTTGTTGTTGTTTTTACTTGGTTTTTTTGTTGTTGTTGTGGTTTTTTTGGTGTTTTGGTTTTGTTTTTGTATTCAATTACACTAGAGTATCATTATATAAAAAGTAAACGCCTGTGTGAAAGTTTAAGATCCACAGTTGGGAAAGATGTGACTCGCATTTGAAATGGAAACTGCTTTCCAATTTGCAGAGCACTTGGAACAACAGCTCTGGGAAGTATCTCTCTGCCTCCCCCCCTGCATTAATCTCAATGAACTCTAGAGCCCAACGCTGACACGTAGAGTGTTAATGATTCTATTATGAACAGAATAACCACGACGGCAAAAGCCAAGAGCAGCAAAGGAAGGAGTGGTGCTGGAACAGATATGGGGAGAGGGATGGGGCACTGCAGCAACTGAACCAAACAGCGGATGGGACAGGTAGAAAGAACAACAAAACCAGTTGATTTTGTTTGGTTTTTTAAACAATAAACACCCAACTCACAACCTGTACTCCGATGAAGCTGATGCTGCCCAGGGAAGCAGAACCATCACAGAGTGACCAGAGTGTATAACCCAAATTCACACAGTGGTCCATAAATGGGTTTCTCCACACAACAGGACCAACACTGTCTTTTCCCTATATTTGAAATCCATAATCTTTTCCAACCCTGTCACTCTCTGTACAGCACCTCTCCCTGCAGTTACTCTACCTTTCCTCAATGTGTTTTTCCTAAAGCAAGGTGTTTCACACGAGAGGGAAGTTTTAGTCAGCAGATCTATTGTTGGCTGTTGCTTCAGTCACTGCCCATTCCCTTCCACTTTAATGTTGCCTCCTGTGAACAGGCAAATGGCAAGAGGGATGGACATCCTAATGACTGAACTATTCTACTGAAAAGGCATTTAAAGTCAGAACTACCCTCAATGAACACAGCTGACCTACATGAATTCACCAACATTTTCATCAGCTTGCAGCATTGATCTCACTTAGATTTCAAATTCTTCTGACCAGAAACTACCTGGCCATCTCAACTATCACAGGGCAGGATGAAGCACCAGTACATGCTGTATTATGCTCCTGTAATACCAATAATAATGCAGCACCAGACCCGAATAGCTATAGAGGGGTGAAGGCTGTGCCTGGGGACCAAACCCCAACCCCACAAAAGCCACTGGCAGAACAGGAAGGTTGTGCCATTTTGGTGTCACTCATCACAACACACCCAAAGGGCAGAGCAAGGGGACCCACAGGGAATTTTCAGCAAGAGTTAACGTGATATGACAGTGGAGGTCAGAGCATATTTGGCCATCCTGTCTTCACTAGGAAAAATTATTTTCAAAGCATTAAAATTCTAACACACTTTAATACACTGATTTTTTATTCTCTTTTAAAGCTGTACCTGGTTTGCACAGATAGAAGAAACCCTGTTCTCTGCTCTCTCCTTCTCCAGCTCTCCCCTCTCTCCACACTCTTCCTCCTCCTGGGGGACCCAGGGGAGCAGTAGAAGCTGCTGGTTTCTAACAGCCACATAATATTCCTGACAGAAAGAGCCTGTTCAAGAACTGCCACAGAGATACCACACCAGAGAGGGAAAAAGGGAGGCAAGGGCAACAGTGCCCTCCCTGCCTGTGGGTGGGAGGAATGTACCTACAGGCAGAGCCTGAAGTGCTAGGAAGGGGCAAGAGGCAAGGAAAAGCATCTTAAAGCTGCAGTGAAGTTAACAGCAGAGGCAATTTGCCCAAAGGTGCTTTTAAAAAACCACAGGAAAAGATTTATGTTTTTCCCTGTGTAATGTGGCTTTTCTCCCCTTTTCCAAATAAACTAAGTTAACAACAATGTTTTGACTATTTCCAAGCACGTTGTGGAAAGTCACCTCCCCTCGACCTACCCAGGCAGAAGTTCCTAAATGTTTGAGTCCACAGCTCCTGAGAGCAACATGCCAAAGAGCTGGGTGGCCACACCACACTGGCTCCTGTCCAGCGTTTTCAAGTCGTGCTGAACGAAACACGGTTGAAAACGTTAAATATTCTCCCAGTATTTTTGATACAAACAATCCCTACAGCTGCCAGGAGGATATTTCAGTTGCAGAGGGGAAAGGGCACACGGCCAGGAGATACTTTGACACAAGAGGTGTCCCACATTACAGTCCAGTCTTGAAGAGGGAAATAAATCACTCCCTATCATCACCTGCACTAACTTGACTGTGGAAAGCATCCTTTCTGTCCATCAAGGCAATGACAACCAAAAAAAAATGACCTGCCCCACACAGCCACACCTCTTCCTGCTGCAGAGTAGGTGAGGACAAAGTCACTGATGCAGATTAGTGTGATGCAGGGAGGTTGGATCAGATGGTCCCTTGCAACCTCACCCATTCCGTGATTTTACAGAAATATTTTACCAAGAAATATGCCAGGACAACCAAGCCAACACAACCAAAAGCCCACTTCTGAGGTGGTATGAAAGTTTTGTACAGCAGATGGCCGACAAGGCAGCCATTTAAAAGGGGAGGAAAGGGGGGAAAAAAAAACCAAACCCAACCCACCCCAGAAGGCAGAAATCCTCTCTGCCATCCCCAGATCCGTGTACAAACACGGCACGAAGCTGAACACGTCCCGGAGCACCCGCTTCTGTCCCACTGAACTTTTGACCTGCTGGCGGTAGCCGAACCCCTCCCGAGCCCATTGCCGGGTGATGCTGCAGCAGAGATTTAAAAAGAGGAGCCCAGGCGCCTGCATCTGCCAGAGCCAGCATGAGGGCCAGCTGTGCCCACCCCCTCCTCCCCAAACAATGCCCAGAGTCCTCCAGCCTGATGGATGCTCCTCTTTCTTTCTGGACATCCCTTCCCCTGCAGTCTCTGGCTCTGCACCGCTCCAGCAAAAAGAAGAAAAAAAAATAAATTAAAACATTTGCTTCCCAGGTTTCTGCCATCCAGCTGCTGTATGTGGACACCTGGAAGCTGCACTTTCTTTTGGGCCAATAAGTAGAGGGTAAAGGGTTTGCATTTAAAAAGTAAAAAGGAAGGAAAAAAAAAAAGAGCTCCATTCTGCCTCTCCAGACTACTAAAGGCACCAAACTTCTCAAATACCCTCAACAAATCTGCTCAGCACAGGAGGGATGGGTCCAGATGGCCTATCATTACAGAGCCTTCCAGCTAGCTATGGACAAACCCACCAGAAGAAAAAAAAAATATTGGGGGGAAGGGATGGGGGGGTATGGGAGGAAGAAAAGAAAAAAAATACCTAGAGCTTCTTAAAAATGACCAAGAGAACACCACAAATTGGAAGATCAGGTTTTGTCTGGCTTGAGGACTGCATGGTAGCAGTGAAACCTTAACCTGACCCGCCTGCTGAAATCAGAGGGAGAGTGAGAGCAGGGGATATTTGTTTCAAGCAGAATTAAGGCTTGTTTAAAACTTCTGCCTTTTGTAACCATGTTGTTAAAGTTTAGCACCAGCCTTCCCCCCCCGGAGATACGCTGGTATCAGAAAAACAGCAAAAAAAGCACCACCAACCAGAATTTAAGCTCAGAGGAGCTCACACCTCCTAGGAAGAAGAGAATATCCAAGAAGAGACAGCTGCATCCAATGTAAGACCGTCCCTTAGAGCTGGACAAACATCAGCTGTGAAGCTCAACGAGTCTGAGCATCCTCCAGCTGAAACCCTCTGAGCCTGAGATCTCCATTTCTCCTTCCACACACAGATTCACTCAAAGTACCCATTTTATTGTGCTCACACGGACTGGGGCAATCATCCCCGGGTCACTCACGAGGGGCAGTAACTTCTGAGGGAAGGGGCATACCCCAATCCACTGGTGTTCAGCCACAAGCACACCTCTCCACAAAAACCACAGCTAAAGCCAGAAAATATCACTTATACATGAGCACAGATTCATAGCTACGGTTTTATTTCCCCTTAACATGTGCTTTAAATCCTGGCATCTCCACGAACCCCCAGAAGAACAGCCACCTCCGTTTGATTCACACACCCTAAAACTCAAGCATGTCTCAGCAGTGAGACCAGCCAGAAGGAGCACTGGTATTATCAAGTCCAAAACCACGGAAGAAATCTTCTTTATACAGCAAAATAAAGCACGAAGCCCCCAAAAACCAAAACCAAACACACAGAGCAATACTCTTAGAAAAAAGTCTAAGTCCCATCGCTGGCCATTGGTTTCAGACCGTGAACTATTTGAGCAAGCTCTTTGTGCAAAGATCTGTCCCCAGATATCCCCGAACCCAACGCTGAGACTGCAACAACTACACCAGGCAAGGGGTAACAAGATGGTGAGCTTGAAAGAACAGCAAGTTTTGAAACTGCTCGTGCTGGGCTGCTCGAACTCTGCCGGGAAAGGAGATTTACTCCACGTGCCTGAAGGAGCAGAGCTCTGACAGCCGCATCCGTCCTCTCACTCACAGCATCCCGATTCTAACCGCAATTCCCACCGACCCTCGGACCAACGCCATGCTTTAAAACCCATCTCTGCCCAGGGCTGCAGGCCATCCACGTGCACGGAGGGTTTTTTGGCGATGTTTTCGGTGTGCTGCTTCTGCTCTGCAACACCCCCAGCGCCCGCACTCCTCCTCCTCCTCCTCCCGGGCATCCCCCCCCAAAAAGCAAGTTAATTTGTTCCGAGTGATGATGTTAACTCCCCCAGCCTAAGCGTGCTCCGGGAACCAAAGGGGAGCCCACATTTACTTCGTTTGTGAAGCAAGCCAGATGCTAATTGCCTCCAAAGGTGAAAGGCTAGTGCCTTGGCCCTTTTATCATTGTAAATTCAGGTTCCTTCAAGACTTTGCGCTGCTGGGCCCGGAGAGCCTCCCCCTTTAATGGTTTGGCATCAATAGGAGGGGGAGGGGAGTTCTCTTTCGCAAGAAGTTGCATCATTGAGAGATCTTATCCCCTTTCAAGATTTCGTACCGCATAAGGGATTCCCCCTCTTCAGAAATTCACATCCTGCTCGAGGAGTTTTGCTCTTTAGGGCTCCGCGCATCCCATTGAACTTTTAAGCATCTTTGGAATTCACATTCACGGGGCAATTACTGTCTTTAAAAAACACACGCCACCACGTTATTCACCCGGTTTATTGCCAACGCGCTGGCAAGAATAGCTTTTCACAGCAAGCACAAAAGACTTCCTACCAGGACACACTTTGTTTGTAACATTTGTAGCCGGCGCGCAAAAATATTTACGGGACATTAGCGGCGCAAATCAAAATAAGAATTAAAATGTAACTAAAGGGGAAAAACAAACAAACAAACCAAAGAATCCAAAACCCAAACAAGCGACACGAAAAAGTTCTACGGGAAAACGGGTAAGAAGGTAGGAAAGGCGAGAGCGTTCCCTCGGTGGGGGACAGGGGAGGCGGTGGAGGCACCGCGGATCCCCCGGCGGCTCCGCGGAGCCGCACAATGAGCGGCGCGGTGCCCCGCGGAGCCCTCCGGCCTCGTCGGGATGCGGGAGAAAGGCTCGGCACGACCCTCCGCGCCCCCCACCCCGCACCGGCACCGGCCAGGTGGGGACACCCACCCGCAAAAAAAGGAGCCCGACCCGGG
>JBBMKD010000053.1:68140619-68174538 GCA_037834095.1 Argya squamiceps | reverse complement strand
GGGTAACCCACAAACTGGTATTGCGGCCTGGAGTAAGCAGCAAGCCGGTAAGCTGCTCCCAGGAAGGCAATCCGCAATACTCCTGGAGCTGCTCAGCCACAGAGTGGGGGACAGAAACCCTCTCCACAGAGAGCAGCACAAACATCCAGTTTGAAGAGTAACAGGACAGGGACAGGGTGCTCTGAAAGCCCCTCCCAGAGCCATGCCATGAGCCATGCAATGGCTCTTCCTCCAGAGGCAGGCAGCCAAAGAGGAATGTCTCCTTCTGACCCACCTCAATCTCCCAGCTTGACCCAAGCTTTGTAAATAATGGAGATTTTGCCATATCAGTGGGCCACACATTTTGGTGGGTTATTTCTTCATTTCCTATTTCCATGAGTTATTTTAATTTTCTCTCATTTACATTGTTATTTTTTTCTTTGTCTCTACTCACAGACACCTCTCCAGCAGGGGTACTCAGAGAACAAGTAAGACTCTTTTCCCCAGATAAGCTGTGTGCACAGAGATTCTCACTTAAGACAACTTTTATCGACCATGAATAAACTCTCTCCCACCCAAACCAGACCTCAGAACTCTTTAAAATATGAGCAGGCATGTGACAGATGTGCCCTATGGTTACTGTGACTAAGCCCCTTCCTCATTATTGCTCATCTTCCACACCCAAGGATGTCACTTTAAGGGTGGAAAAGAGTTTCCTCACTCTGCAACAAAATGGAGCATTTTGAGTGGATGTGGCTTCTGTGTTTTTGCTTCAAAGGCTCTGAAACTGGATTTCTTTCTTTCCCCATGTAAGGGAAAATAGGACTTAATGCATCTGAATTTCTGTTCTTATCCTGAGCCATTGTCAGTACAAGCCATTCCTCCACTTTGACTTTCCCTCCTTTCTCTCCCCAGCCACCATCCAGTTAAGAAATTAAATAACTTTCCACAAAAAAAAAAGTCCAATAAACAACATCCAGAAGAACATATTTGTGTTTGTACCCTGTTTAAAGGCTCTGGAAATACAAAAAGAAAGCCAAACAAACAATTGTGCTCTGAAATGGGTGTACAACAAAGACAAATGAAGGCAATAAACTCTTTGCATTTTGAGGAAATGAAGAGGAGATACCACCCACCTGAAGAAGGAAGCCAGACTTCATTCAATGTACTCTTTTTGTATAAACAACCAAACCTCAGCTGCTCATGTGTCACCCACCTGAAGGAAACTCCCAACTCAAAGTACAGCACTACCTGTGCAATAGGGCTGGAAGTCATGGGAGGGGAAGGGCACAGGATTTTGACAAATAAGTTTACAGGAAAAAAGAAAAAAAATTCAGAGAGTTGTTTCTAATCCCAGAGGTCATGAATCCAGGATCAAAAAGAATTGTCTCCACTGGACTGGGATACAGAGCCCAACACACCTGCTTTGCTTTTACCTCTGCAGAATGGACATAGTTCTCCAGCTGCCCCTGCATAGTGAAGAAGATGGGTCAGTTTGAGGATAACAGTATGTAAATACCAGCTTGCATTTTAATCCCAAATCTTGTCTCAATATAAAACATTGCACCAACATTCCCCCTTGCAGTTGCTACTGGTTCCTTACTGATCTAGGAAATGCAAAAATACTGCAGAAAAAGTCCATTAAGTGTTTTCAGATCTCAGGAAATATTTTTTTCCTTGCTTGCTCCTAAGTTTGTTGGGCAGAAGTTCAGACCTGTCTTTTCAGTCGTATTATTTTCCTTTCGTATTTTACAGTGTCATGGAAACTTGCTTTTCCCTCAGTGTATTTTTCCCTGCTGTCATTGCTTTTACAGATAACTCGACTAACAGTTGCAGCAGCTTTGTTCCAAAAGAAATTGACAGACTGGGTCAGCAAAAGGAGGGAGTCACTGCATCAGCTGCCAGAGGCACCTGCAATGATTTGTGCAGCAACCAGATGCAATTGGTCCACCAAAACCGTATGTTCCCAGTCCCTCGAAACCAGGCACTTTGGTTTGTCACTTCATATTAGCTGCTGCAAGAGGCTGAGTGCTGCCAGGGCCAGTGGCCAAGCCAGGCCTGGCACCACATGGCTGCTCCTGGCAGAGCACAACGGGGTAAGGACACTTCTCCAGGGGAATTTGGGAAGGTACTTGGCTGGCGGAGGCAGGACCGGCTTTAAAAGGCTCCGTCTGCAGCTTCCATTAGGGACTCGAACTCCTGCTGCCTCAGAGCCAACTTGGCTTGTCATTTGTGAAAATAAACATCAAAATGCATGGGCTGGGAGAAAATATGTCCCAAATTAAAAGATCTCTTCTCCCTTCAAGCCACAATGGATGATCTGGTTATAGGCAGCATCACAGGTGGCCTGTCTGCCAGCTGTCAGCTGGATTTTGGTGGCCATTGATTTTAATAAATGTTTTGCTCCATTTTTTCTGTATTTATCTCACAAGTGTGTCAGGAGAGAGAGAGAAATTGAAAGAAAATACTTTCCCCAAGTTCAAGGAAAACGAGCCAGCAACTAAATCAAAGGACTGGTCTGCCCCCAGTGCCTGTCAGGAGCATCATGTTCATCAAGGAGAGATCCTGATCCAGGACTGCTGATCTACATGTATCACCCTTTCCACCTGCTGACCAACATAAAGTATTGATTTGCACGCAAAAACCACCCAACTCATCTACAGACTCACAGATTTACAGAAAGGCATGGTGGCTCCCATAACTGGGTTGAACAGCACATAATATATGCACCTCCTTCATTAATTTTGGCAGGTCTTGTTCCAGAAACTTTGCCTGAGACTCATTCTGAATGTATTCCCCAAGAACTGGCTCAAAACAAGGTCTAGGAAAATCCAAACAGGTGAAGAGCTATGTGCAGCCAGCTCTGATGTTTGCTTCCCCCTCCTGCTCCCAGCCCAATCAAAAGCACTGGAATAGCTCCAGTGTGTAACTGTGAGCAGGATGCCAGGGCTCAGATTTGAGCATCTTTCAGTGGCTCCCAGGCAAAGTCAGTCCTCACCCCCTGAGACTGAAATGTCATGGGACAAGTGTAACTTGTAAGCGTGACTGGATCCAAAAACCCCATGATCTGCTTCTTTGGATGGCTCATTCTGTTTTGCCTTGGGTTAGTTAAGATTATACATCCACCTTAAGAACACCAACCTCAACTCTTCTTGTTGGAGAACATGTCCCAGGTATCTGGGGAGCACCTTGAGCACACAACCCTCTGTCGAGGAAGGGGATTTGGCTGTGGACACAAGCTCTTTCAAGCCATTCCCCTGCACCACTCAGTTTGACAGCCCAAACCCCTACCAACCCTTTTCCTGCACCTCTCCTTTCATCTTTCACAGTCTCCATGTGGTGGGATGTCCCTTCTCATTTCCCACTCTGGGGAGGCTGTGAACAGGAGGGCAGGAGAGCAGAGGTATCACTCACACACAGGGAAGGAGCCAATGGATTGAAGTCAGTCTCCTCGTGTCTCCTAGCTGCCACTTTTCCCATGGCAGTGTCATCTCCAGAGGGGATGGAGGAGAGGTCCAACACTCACTACAGTGCTGCAATTCCCAGCCCACCTTCACATGTGGATGCTCAGGGTGGGCTTCAATCTTCCCAATGTCCCCCACCCAGAGGGAGGTATCACCCCCCTCAGCCATTTCTGTATTAGCATAGAGGGAACGTGACCAGCTCAATGAAAGCCCCATCTCTCCTACCTACACAGTGCCTTGGCCCTTGGCTAAGAGGCTTCCAAAGATCAGGGGCTCCCAAAAAGCTAAGAAAGCACTGCAGCAGGATTTGTGCCCAGCAGCACAAACCCAGCACTGCAAGTCTTTCAACCATGTCTGGGCTGGAAAGCCCAAGGGTACAACATCCCTGCAGACAGCCTTGGATCTGAAACAGAGGAGGGACAACAGGGTCCCTTCAGCCCCACCTTTGTGTCTCTCAACATGCAGAGCTCAGCCTACAACCATCAGCTGCCTCCATGGCCACCAGCCAGGTGGAGAACCCAAAAGGTGTCCTGGGGCTGGGGTCAGATACTTGTTCACCACCAAGTTCAAGTACAGCAGCAGATAGACAGCCTTGTGCCATGAAATATGGAATGATTTAGAGCGTTTGGCAGAACTTCATTAAAGTGTGACTCTGGATAATTAAAAGCAGCCTGGAGCCATGTGGGTCTCCCTTCCTTGCCAATTCCTGGAAGGATTGCTGCTTCACCCTTCGAGGAGGCAGCAGTACATATACACACACACACACACATACCCCTGGTTGTCTTGGCATTTCCTTGCTCAGTGAGCTGGAAACCAGATATTTTTAAGGATATTATGTACTTGGATGTGCCTGAGACACAGCCAGAGAGAGCCATGCTCTGGAGTAATCTGCATTGCCTGATAGGCAGCAAGCTGGCCCAGACACGTTCACAGGAGCTGTGGCACTCTTTGGGGCTCCCCTGTTGGTACCAGGAGGGTGCAAAGTGGGGGCCTCACCTCTGCACCTCCCTGCCAGCATGGCTGCCATGGGGGACAGGAGTCCAGATGGGTGGGGAAAAGCTCCATTTTCATTCCCAAATTCTGTCTGATCACAAATGATACCAAATCCAAGGCTCCCACCTTACATCAGGTCATGCCTCCTGCATTGTGTATGAAAACCAGCCAATGTACCCCCAACAGAAATATTGTGCCTCTAAGAAACAACAGAAAACCAGAGAAATTGCCCCATTTTTCTCCAGGGAAGCACTGCTCAGAACACTTTCTGGGTGTTATAAATATGATAAAGACCGTATGCAATGGAAACATCCTGTGGATAAGGCTATTGTGTATTCCTTTTTGATCTTTTACTCTGCATTTTAACAGCCTGTGTGCATGTGGAAAGATAGAAAACTGATAGAGATATGCCAATCAGAGCTCTAAGAGTCCCCTACCACAGCCTGGGTGTGAGGATTCAGAAAAGAATCAATGCCATTTCTGTGCCAATAGACTCCTGGGGATGTTTCCCAAATGTATTAATTGTCTCGTGGTCTTCCCTTGCCCCAGACACTTGTCAGCAGTTCTCCATTTCATCTGATACTGCTTACATGTACTCAAATTAAACACAGATCATAGGGAGGGGGTACACCCTGGGTGGGTTTCTGGGAGGAAAACAAAAGAGCTGTAAATCACTATGAAAACAACCCAGAAGTGATGGCACTTTCTATCATGCTATTAAGCTCATGGAGAAACAACTCCTCTAACCAATGGCAGGGCAAGAAACCACATGTAAAAGAAGATTTTCAAACCTCTAGATATTGGACCTCACTTTAATTCTATTTTGAGGTCTTTTTTCCCCTGCCACGTAGCAGTGTTTTTAACTGAGATTATTTTTGTTTCCCTAGTGCCTTAAGACCAGAGAAGGGAGAATGTCTAATGCAGCTCATGCCACAAGCAAACACAAAAACTCAGTACATGGGAATTAAAGAGAACTGTCTCCACCAAGCCAGGATGCTACCTGCTTTCTTTTCAGATTGCTGCTTCTCCTAAAACTGCTGGCTCTGGACTCCATGACCAGCATTTTCCAGTCTTGAAATTCATCTCCCAGCACTCAGAGCAGAGAGGGAGCTCTGCAAGAGCATAAGCTCTTAACTTGGAAGAGATAAAAGTATTACTTTTTCATTTTAATTTTGTGAATAACATGGGCAACACAGTTATCAGTTATTATTTTTCCTAGTGGCCAGGATTTGCAAGACTCAGAGAGCAGAGTCACTTTTGGCATCAGCAATGTCCATCTCAGCCACCACAGGAAAACCTCTGGCCCATGCATCCAAAGCAGCTCAGGCTCTCTCTGGACAGAATACTATTTAATCACTTCCAAAATCAGAGTGGCCTGAAAAATTATGGGGACTTCCCCAACTTTCCTTCCTTCTTCCCCCTCTCTGGGGGTGTGTTGCCTGGGAGATGGATTAAAACAAGTCCCCATAGCAAACATCATGTGAACAAGCCCTTCTCTGGTAGACAAAGAGCTTTAGTACAAGTGAATATTTCTCTGTGGTTTGTGCCCTCGTGGTGCTGTGAAGTGTCACAGATTGAGACCCTCTACCATTCACCTGGGAATCAGGGCATCAGGGAAGAGACAGGCTGGGACCAGCAGATGTGCTGCTGCCCACAGATGGGCTCAGGGATTCACCCAGCCCAGTGGCTCCCAGTCCATGCACACAGGAGTTGCTAAAATACAGATAATTCTGAAACTATTTCCTCTACTTCCATAGAGGAAGAATGTAATTTAATTTAATTTTTGCTTTGCACAGTAATGGCAAGGCCATTCATGCAATTACATTGCTTTTCTTATCTAGTTCTCTTTTCAGCTGCTCCAAAGTCTTCCAGGTGTCCCAGTCAGGTCATTAGTCTGTTACAGCAGCCATGGTGTCACCAGAGAAGAAGATCCAAACCCAAAGATGCTAAACAGATATTTGTAGACTGCCAGGCTAACCCACTAATTATCTTGCTTTTTATCTGGCACACTGACTACTCTCATAAAAGCTCTCTTATTACCTAGATAAAGCTCTGGAGGTCTCTCAGAAGGAAAGTCCATTCATCTAAATCAATTGAGGTAACAGCATGGTCGTGGCTCTGCTGCTTGAGTCAGTGCACGGAGAGAGGCTTAAAAAAAGGTATCTCTGCAATCTCTGAGCTTAATTGAAGTTATTGGACTCCGTAATTTCCATGGACTTTATCTCAGTGCTCTCACTGTTGCTCACAATTGGGCTGACACCTTGACATCAGTCCCTTGTTGTGATGCACATGGGGTCATTTTTCAACTCTCCTGCACACATAAAGGGGGAGGCCAAAAGAGCACATTCCTTACCAACCTGTTGGCAAAATCAGTTCAAGCCCCTCTGAATAATAACTACAAGTGCTGCTAGAGATTTCTACTGTCCTTTATTGATGCCAGACCTCAAGTCACTTCTTGTGTAATCCCTTGTGTGCAGATAAAGCAACAAGGTCCTCTTTATGAGACCACAGTACACTGCAGAAGGCCAGAAGGAGAAATTACAGCTCCTAGATTTGCACCAAAATGGGTGAAACTCTACAGGGGGGTTAGATTTCAATGCCAACATGCTGCATCATCCCTTGGTTTTAGAAAAAACCTTGTGGAAACCACTGCAACAACAAGCTGGAGTAAAGCAAGAGATCTGCAAACATCACTTAAGGGGCTGAGGCAAAAAGTATTGATGAAGCCACATTGGTATTTACCTCTGCAAATGTGAAGGCCAAAATGCAAGTGCCTAAGGAAACAATGGCAGGAGCTATCATTGCACTCTGAAATGGCCAGAACAAGTGCCTAAGTGAATTTATGAGACTGTGGGGTAATTGGAAAACTATGGAAAGCAGTATTTGGCTCTTAGCCCAGACTGCAAGGGGCTTAAAAATGCAGCTGGAATTAGCTTACAGCAAAAGCAGCAGGCCCAGGATGAGGAAAGTATTATACTCAATGAGATGTGCCTTGGGTCTGACCTCTTTTCGTCACATGCCATGGGGCTTTCTGAAAATTAAAAGCATTTTACCGTGATGGAAAAGGCAGATGGCACATCCCACTGCATCAAAAAGTTCCTGCACATCTCTTTTCTCTCTTTTGCATCATCATACACATTTGCTGGAAGGAAGGACAGGAGCTGTCAGTCTTTTCCTCGTTTCACCCCTTGGGCAGCCCAGACAAGTCTGCCTGCATGCAAGGAGCACTGCAGAGAGAAGAGACCAAGCAGGAGGACAACATGTCAGTGGTCACTTTTGGGTCACCTGTTCCATGGCCAGCTCAAGTACATCCTGCAGAAGGGACCTCTTGCTAGGAGTAGTATTACATGAGAGAAAGACAGTCATCCATCATGGGATTTTCTCACATTCTGGCTGAGCATCCCAGAGCTGCGAACACAAACTATCCATTGCAACTGCACATGCTTCTAGCACCAAAATCTCCCTTAAAATGTCCATCCCAGGAATATACCAAGAGCAGGATTCCAAAACACTTTCAGAGTATGGGATTTAGCTGTAAACAGAAAAATTCATCATTCATTTATTCCAAACTTCCTCTGGGCTGCTGCTTTTTAAGTTGTCCCTGCATGCAGCTGTTCCAACACCTGAAGGCAGGACTCTACCTATGAACTCCTGGAATGAGACTTTCATCCCTTCTGCTCTGAATGTCTCAACATTTCCACCTCTGCTCTCTGCACAAAACATCCGTGATGTATTTTAAGCAGTTTATGTCAGTACACAGCAGCTAGTGAGACCCCTGACTCCTCACTACAGTATGAGCCTCATCAGACAACCCTTCCCTCTCTGTCCAAGCTCTTCCCAACTTGACACCTTCACAGAACCCCCCTTTGGGTGTACCAGGCTCCCAAAGAGGCTATTTTTCAAAAACTTCAAGAACAATGCTCTGAGTTATGCTCACTGTCTGTGCCATGGAACTGGCACACCCCACACATTTCAGCTCAGGAGCCAGCATGGGGCAGCTCGGCCGAGCACATTTGGAAACGGAAATTGCTCACACTGTGACGGGATGTGAGCACACACGGTGACAATTGGGAAAGCCACCACTACATGTAACAAGGCAGAGGGAGGAGGGAAATTAAAGAGATTTGTACCTGGGAAGAGCTGAGGAACAAATTCCTGATATTGCAGCAGCCAGAAATGTCATCCCTTTCCCAGGCTGGGGCACGCAGGCGCCGGGAGCCGGCGCTCGGCTGGGCAAACACAGATGCAGGAGCTGAATGGGAGCACAGTCAGCCCCAACTATTTTTAACTGGTGCAGAGGAAGCTTTTACTTTTCTTTATGAAGGCGAGACAAAGTGTCCAACAGTTGTGCTGAATTTGTTCACTGGATGGGTGGGGGTGGAAGCACGTAAAGTCCCCATCCCCTGTCTGTGGGACCAGCAGCTCTAATCCCCCCCAGTCTGCTCACAGCTGCAAGGGTCAAAGAGTGCAACAGCTGAAATGCACTTTTGATACATATGCTGAGGGCTGCCCCAACTTACCCTGGGGATTTCTGCCTGGTGATTTCCGTTAAAGCTGACCAGTGAGATTCACTGCTGGCATAAAGGAGCACCAGCCCATCAAGATCCCCCTACATTTAGCTCAGCATGACAAAATAAACAGTGCAGAGGCATCACAAGCAGACACTGGCTGTTGGATCTGGTGGTCTCCAAATGCCACTTTGCTCCCCTGGACAAAAATCTGTGGATTTGGCAGCATCAGCACCTTTATTTGCCAAGTATGTTGCTTGTGGTGCTGGGGAGCAGGGAGGGTGGGAGGGAGGAGGCAGGGCTGGGACCAGGGCTCTCCACCTCCCCCTTTTTGCCCAGACAGGGTTACAGCTCTGCAATTTAATTGTAGGATAATTAATTTCCTCTTAAATATCAATTTCTGCTGCTGTCCCCACACATATATTTGAACATATATATATATATGAATATATTTGATATGTATATATGTGAATATATTCCACACACCCTCCCCAAAATATCAGCAGCAAGAACACACTTGTTCGTGGGGCATCCCAAGGAGAAGAGCTATGTCACTGGCCAGATGGCCACAAAGCAGCTCAAACTTTGTATGCTGGCATTTGGCCAGGTGGTAAAAGGACAAGGCTCAGCCAGCTACTGAATTCCCTGCATCCAGCTCCCAAACAAGCCACTCATACATCTGCTGTCATACATAAGCATCACGCCTTGGGTGAATCCACAAAAGATACAAGTGATGACACCTGTCCTGTCCATCCTGACCTAGAGAGGTGCTTAAAATGTTCTCAGCTACCAGGGGAACCACCAGCCTCACAAAACAAGGTTGGCAGTAAACCAGCTCTTCAAGTTCTACTTTTTCGAAAGTATATGCACATCCAGAACATGCACACACATGACAACAGGTTGCTCCTCTCTGCCAAATAAGCCTTTATTAAAATCCTGCATTTATTACACACACTGCAATCCCATAAAGGGGCTCAGAAGCCACCAACAGTGGGCATCTTTGTACTTTCCATATGTTCTTAAGGGAGGATCACCTAGAGGGTGAACTGCTTTCTGTGACCTTCCTTGAAAGGAGAAACAGACATTTCATCTGTCTTGTTCAGAAGTAAGTGCTGACATGGCTCAGAGGAACCCTGCTCTCATTGCTCACATGAAACATGCCCTCAAGAGTCTATTTTTCCCCAGCTGCTACAAAGACAGCTCAAGGAGATTAGTTCAGTAGATGTTTATGTTGTTATGTGGAGTCAGGCAAGAATAATCCCTTGCAGTCTGACATGGTCCAGGCACTGCTCTCACTACATGAGATGAACACAGAATTTCAAAAGCAAAGATCTGCTCCTGAACATTTCAACTGAAATTAAAAAATAAGGTCTAGAGATAGCAAACCCAGGAATGATCTGGGTGGAGGAGGACAAGATCACAAGTAATACTATTTTCAATCTACTGCTCATGAACAAGTTGATACCAAGCTTTGCTTAGGTCCACAAGAAGCTAAAGAGGTTAACACAGAGGTCAGCATTGAAAACAGTTCAATGTTTTCTCACCAGTGTGTTACTTTGCTAGTGATACTACCCAAGGAACAGGAAAATCAGGGACCTGCTGCTCTGCATTCACATACATGTGTTCACAAAAGACACGCCTGTGCCCACTTTGAAAACAAGCACTAGAAGAAAGCAAACAAATTCCTTACCCGGTTGTCCTCTTGAATCTCCCAGTCACTGGAGAAGCTCAACATGTGCTGTGCCTGTGAGCAGTTTGAAAACTGGAAAAGGCTGGCAAACATCCTTCTGTTCTCCTGGGTGTCAGGGAAAATCGCCTCCTGGAAGTTGACTCCGTGTGGCAGGAGGATGTAGTTCTCATCCATTCTGGAACACAGATTGCAAGGGCAGCCCACTGTGAGAATCAACAGCACTCTCTCTTGCAGAAGTCACCTGCCACATGTCAGCCTGGCTCAACAAAAAGTCACACAGACTTTTAGCCGGCAAGTGGCTCTCAGCTCTCCTGGCACGTAAGTCACCAAAATGACAATTTTCACCACAAGGACTGGATCAGGCAGCAGCAGTAAGGACCAAACAGGCTCCTTCCACCCTGCAGACACCCGTGAAACCCCATGAAGGAGGCAAATCTGTATTTTGGGCCAAAGTTTCTACTGAATTTGCATCACTTTGCCCTTGAGCCCAGAGTTTAAGTACTCCCTCAAGCAGTCAATAAATAACTTGTGTCAATAAAGTGTGTTTAAAGATGTTGCTGCAGACTAAGCCCTAGACAGCATCAAAATGAGTTTTGTTACGCACCCAGTGTAAGAATATACCAAGTATTTCAAAACAAGCTACTGAGCAGTATTTCGCAAATGCTCTTGAATTGAAAGGTCATGGTGATGGCTCTGTTCCCACATTGTGGTTTATTTTCTTATTCTTTCGATGAGCCCAAAGTCAGGGTTTGGCTGGGACTCGGGAGAGTCGATGGAAAGCTATCGGGTGAGTATCTGGGGATGGGTTTTAAACTCCCGTGCCAAACTTCGGCGAACAGGCTCTGGCCTCTCTCCAGCTCTCTGACCGTCCCGCCGTAAAAACAAAAGCAGCAGCACCCACGAGCTACTCAACAGCAGCTCCCTGTGCATGTGCTGGCCGACAATGCTGGAATACTATGGGAGTTTGGCGTTTCGGGTTTTTCTTTCCCTATGAAACTCTGTGTGGAAGCGCAGAGGAGAAGGCGCTGCTCGGAGAGCGGCAGCGGGACGGAGCGAACCCTCCGGGCAGGGGCGGGCGCGCATCCCCCGCCCGCGGAGATGCCCCAGAGCCGGGATGCGACATCCCAACCCCTCCCCGCACCCCCCGACCCCGGGACTCACCGGAGGAAGAAGAAATAAGCGTAGCCCTGCATGACGGTGTGCGAGTGGCAGGAGAAGTATCCGAGGCCGGTGAGGTTGAGGCGGGAGCCGGCGGGCACCTCCAGCATGCTGCCCCACGCCTGGTCGCACAGCAGCTCGATCTCGGCCGAGTAAAAGAGGTCCCCCGCTCCCTGCTGGGGGCCGCCGGGGGGGTCCCTCTGCCAGGGCAGATAGTTGTAGGCGCCGTAGGGGTCGGGGTGCAGCGCCAGCACCCGCGCGTACACGATGATCGCGGCCAGCTCGGCCCGGCAGCCCTCGCTGAGCGGCCGCCACTCCGCCGGCAGCTGGCAGCCGCCCCCGGCGCCCGCCCGGCCACGCCCACAGGGGGCGGGGCGAGAGGGGTGGGCGGGGCCAGCGGGCGCGGCGATCCCACACGCGGTGACTCCGCTGCTCCGGTATCGGTGCCGCTCCCGGTCCCTTGGCAGCCACCGGAGATGGCTCCTGGTGCGGCCAACCCCTGGGAATTCTGCTCTCACTTCGTGCCTCTGAGTGAGGGAAGCGGCGCTTCTTGTTCTCCGCATGCGGCGCCCACGAGGAGCCGACGCGCTCCCGTGCTTGGAACACCTCTGTGTGTCACCCACACTCCCAGCCCCTCCGTTCCTGCTGGCTCGGAAAGGAGGAGCAGCGCTGCTCTGTTTTGAATTGTATCACGGGAAAACGTTCAGCGACAAAGAGGTTTTAATTACCTGCTTGTGGAACTGCCTTAATGGGACAGAGTTCCATTGAAACACCGAGCAACAGCTGTGACTTCGTGTGCTGTCACTGCATCACCTGGCAACCTCTCTGTGGCCACCACAGTCCAGCTTCAAAGGGGTTATAAAGGATCACTGTGCCCAGCTGCCTCAGATTAGGGTCATACCTCCAGTGAAACCACTGTGAAACTGGAGTTCCACCACAGTCACAGCAGAGGAGAGTTAGGCTGTGGCTGAGGGCAATTCCTTCAGAACTGGACTAATCCAACAGCCTGGTCTTAAGTAGCATGGATGTAGGAAGCAGTGAAATGTCTGAGTTGGAGTGGGAGGGGGATATCCCCTTTCAGGGGCAACCTGAAGAGCCAAGGGGGAAACACACTGCAGCTATCCTGCTCTGTGCCTGACTTGGAGGCACCAGAGGGGGAAAGGCTGGTGGCATCAGTCAGTGCCATCATATTGCTGCCAACACCTGCTGACACAAAGCAGTCTGATTTCACAGTCTCCAACTAGCATGCACTTTTGAGATCTCCAGCATGCACTTTTTCCCTTCAAAATGAACATATCAACAGACAATAAAATGAAGGTTTAATCTCTGTGCTGTGTCTCAGGCCTTAACAGCCCGACCAGGGAAAACTGGCTGAGGATGGGAACAGCTAGTTCAGGGAAGAAACAAATCAAGGAGCAGCAGCGTGGCTCAGCAAGAATGAACAAGCTCTAATTTCATTGCCCTTTTTCCTATAGTGGGATCAAGGGATACCCTGTGAAATTGGAAGGAAGTGAATTTAAAATGGTGCAAGGAAATATTTGTACCATGTGTAATTAACACATGGCATTTGTTACCACGAGGTTTCATTGAGGCCAGGAGATTAGCAGGATTCAGAAAAGGATTAGACATTTATATGGATACCAAGAACATTCATGGTCACATTAGACAGGATATAAATAAATTTTAGAAGGGATATAAACTGTCAGGCTTCAAGGCACAATATAACCACTAACTGATGGTGAGGGATTAGGGAAAAACTTCCCTTGTGGGTGGGTTATTCTATAATTGTCCACTACGGGGTTTCTTGCACCTTTCTTTGAAGTATCAGACAGTAGCAACTGTTGAAGTGAGAAGGCTGGATTAGGAGGGCTACCAGGCTCATCTGGTGTGGCAACTGGTGTGCTCTTTGGGGGACTGTGAGGGTCACTTGAGAAATGGCATGGCAAAGAGGATGACACAAGAGGTGTCATCAGAAACCTGATTTTTCCTCAGACACAGACCTTGCTTTCCTTTGCTGTAAATTTCACACAGAAAATAGACTTCCTCACCAAGATTTTTGCCAAAATATACTCTATTTTTTAAGTGGTTTATTAGTTATCTTTCCAAGTTCAGCCTTTGCATCTGTTTTCCCTAAAAGCTTCTGACTTGGTTCGTTTATTGTTTGGAGGAGACCAAGATGTTATACTGAAACCCTGACTGTGTTTCAAGGCACAATGACTGCAAGACTCGATCTTGAGCAAGCCAGGATCTGCTCCCTTGTGTGTTGTGTCTGCCTGCACTGGATTGAGCCAGCTCCTTGCACTAACTGTGAGAGGAGAGGGCAGGCAAACTCAGAGCACTTTGTCAACAGGCAGGATCACTATAAAATACCAACAGTTCTGTGGGGAAAATCTTAGAGGTGACAAATGCGCAGGCACAGTTTCCTTTGGGCCAGTTACAGAATTCTGCAGTATCACCTAATGCCCAGTTCTTCCACTGGACTTTTAGTCCCCTGGCCATGTAAGGGGAGTTAATGTTGCATTTCTGCCTTGCTCTGTGCTGACGTTCCTCCCTGAATTCCTGTAATGTCCAGCTGTGGCTTATCTTACTGCTGCATCTTTGCTTGTTCTTGACACTGGGTCAAGCAGCTTTGTAGTATCCCCACTCTCTACCCTGCTAAGAACTCTGTGAACTTTAAATGAAGGCTCCTAATCTCTCTTTTAGCCAGAAGAGCTACGGCACCAATTTTGCCTAATGTGTTTTTGAATTAATTTGGCTCCCTCTATCGTCCCCATTATTTCTGTTGGACTGCGTTTCCTCTTATATTGTTCTTTTTATTCCAGGATGCTTCACAATCACTTAAGGTTTTTTTCCCTAGATTCTTACACTGTTCTTAAATGACTTCTTTAAACTTCTTATTCAAGCACAAAAAGCTCTGCTCTCCCACTGCTATTCAACAGTTGGCAGAGACCTGGTGAATACACTATGGCATTTCCCCTTCTTTGATCCATGTGCTCCTTCTTTTCCAAGCCACTTTTGGTTATGAGTTTCCTGTCCATAAGTAACAAAACCAAAGCCTTCTCTGGCCAGTGTCCTTTCCAAGTTTGCTATATTCTTCCTCTGGATCTTTATTATTTTTTTTCCTAGGCTGTTGATAAGACTTCCCCTACTGCTGATTTTTTAGCTCAATATCCAATCCTGGCTGCTCACTACCTTCCACACTTACTCTCCTCCCCATCTTCTGTGCTTTTACTCATCCTTTCTTCCCAAACTGGCTGAAGGTTGAGTCCTTGTACCATGCAGAGTCACAACTGAGGCTGATGGACCAAATCAAAGCCTCTTATTTTTATTGCTCTAGGTCATCCCTGGATTTGTGGGCTCACTTTCCTGAGGGAAAAAAAATACCAAATTCAAAGTGCCAAAAGCAAATTACAAAAAAAAAAAAAAGGTTGTAGAGTTGCAGGGACTGTGTGTCCTCCTTCCTGTATGACAAATCACTTCATCTAGAAACAAAAAGAAGGGAGGAGTGTTTTCCACTTTATCCAGAAGCACCTGTCATCTGTGCCTGATCTAAAGCTTAAATGGAATGTTAGGTTGATGACAGGTAGATCTCTTGTAGCCTGCCTCTGAAATATAACAGAGCAGGTCAGTTCCTCACCAGTTGAAATGATATTATCATTAATAAAGGTCTCTTTTAAAAGAACTCTTAACTTCCTTGCATTTCCACCACCTGGCTTTAAGCTAAAGTCCAGTGGACTATGTTCTTATAAACCAGGTACAGAAGGAGCTGCAGGCTCCCCTTGGAAGGAGTCAAAAGCACTTGCAGAAGGACCAACCAAACCTCAGATTCTGTTCTTACTGTCAGCACATTCTCAGAATGACTCGACTTTGGGAAGTTCAAGTTTTCCTAATTGTGGGGAAATGATTTAACAATAGATAAAGCCTAACATTTCTGTTTCTTCAAAACAGAACTTCTGCATTTCTGGCTGCGAAGAGCTTCATCTCCCTTTTCCAGCCTGTCTGAATTTATTGCTTCCTTCTTTGTGTTGAGCTCCCTCAACAATCTAACACCAGGAGATCTCACTGCCTTTCCTTGGTTTTGCTGAGTTATGAAGTAGAAGACAGATGTTATTTAGCCACCTACTTTCACCCCAAGCAACTTCCACCCTCTAGGAATCTTCATATTTTGATCCATCTTCGAGTTCCTTGTTCCCTTTTCAATGCCTCCTGAGCAAAGAGTTTTTGTGGTTTACATGGCACAGTTGAAAATCCTTCCTGAAGAGAGCAGAGGCTGCAGTGTTTAGCACTGGGAGGTCTGGCTTTGACCCCTGGATCTGCTTTTCCTACTCAGACAACAAACCAAGGAAACTGAGGCACAGAGTGAAAATGAAGGCACAGATTTTTCTGGGTAGTGGCAGAGCTGGAGTCATGGAGGCAGCCAGAGGGATTGCAGAAGAGATGTGGAAGCAGATGAGAAATTTTGCTTTTTTTTACTAAACCAGGAGAGTCAAGAGAAAGCCTTGTTGCATTTTGATAAGCACTTCTTTTGAGCCACTAGTTATGATTTCATAAGAAGTAGGGAAAGCAGTGGCACACAAGGGGTTGACATAACAGGCAGGAAAGCCAACAGGAGTGGCTGAAAGAACAAAACAGATTTGAAATAGAGGACAGTGTTGTAGTCAAGAGATTGAGTAGGATGAGAGACACAAGGGAAGCAGGGGATGAGAGAAACTGGTAAATACCCTGAGAGGGGGAAGTAAATACATCTCCTTCCTAATTAGTAGGGAGTAAGGAAAAGTCTGTAGTCACAAACACTTGTGGAGTAGAAGGAGCTGGAATGCTGTGAGGGAGAGAGAAAGAGAGAGAATGGGGAATGTCTGAGAGATGGTAAAGTCAGAGAGGGAGAAGCTGAATAAACCAAGAAATGCACAGTGAAGGCAAGATCTGCTGGTGAGTAGGATGCTGCAGGGCTGCATAAGAAGGTGAGATGAGGAAGGTAGAAAATGTGCAATCTCAACAGCCCAACAATGTGAAATTTTAAGTTATCAAGAGAAAAGATGAAGGAGTCAAAAAGGAGAGCCAGTTTTTAAGGCAGAGAATAGAAAAGAGATGGGTGGGATTCACCAGCATCCCTTTCCAGCATCACCAATACCTCCACTCTTTGCTGCTGCATTTGGCTAGAGAGAGATTCAAGTCCCATTCCTTCCACAGACAACAGCTGAGAAATGGAGGCATGAGAGAGAAGAGGGACAGTGTTCTCTGCATGGGAGACAGGAATTGGAAACAGAAGGGGAACAAGAGAAAACTGGCATTCCCACTTTTTTTGGCACTGTGATGCAGTGAAGCAGCTTGCAGAGGTCTGTGGCTGAAGTCAGATATGTGGCATCAATGCAGCCACACTTAAACTTCAGCTGACACAAACAGGGCTGCAGGTTTAGCTGGGACACAAACACTTCTCTCTAGCTTGGAGTCACCAGGAGGTTTTCCATGATCCCTGCAGCCTGAGCAGCGTGGGTTTGAGGTTGATCTGCTGAAGAACCTGTTGCTTGGCCAGAATGAAATCTCCAGCTCCTCAGGCACAGACCCAGCTGTTATATTGTGGACACTGCCATTGTGAAAGAGCTGTGCAGTGTTTCTTTTGTCTCCTGGATGTACACACTCCATTTCTCCGTTGTGAAAGCAGTCACCCTGAGAAGCTGACCTAGCATCTGAGAATCTGATGGATGCTCTTTGTCACATCCCAGATATTTACTCCACAACACTATTTTCAGCTGAAAGAACCACTGCAAAGGGGAAGTAATTTCACATTACTGAAGTGTAGCCACACTTTCCATGAAGCAAAGCAGAAGCTGCACACATCACCATTGGTTTAGGCAGAAAATTAGCAACACTGGGCCTCTTTAGCTTGCATCAACTCTCTTCCTTGAAAAGCATCTCCCTACTGGGAATTTGGCTAGCACTGATGTGGCAAAGCACCCTCCATCACAGCTCCTCTCCCCTGTGTGCTTTACTGAGCTACATATCAAACCAACAGATCTAAGCCTTAGGTCTCAACAGATTTTCTGCTCCTAACCCATTGGGGCTGAAAACCACAGGTTGTAACTTGATGTTCTGTCCCCTAGAGAGCAATCAACAGGCAGATGATAATTTGTGGCAATGGATTTAAAGCCAGAGAACCTGGATCTTTCCAAATCTTTCCCCAAAGAGGAAAGGGGAAAGGCTGGGGGTTTGTTTGTGGCCATCCATGCTCACAGCTGCTGAGAATGGGAGGGGAGTCAGACACGGGCTGGCTTGAACAGTCACAAAACAAGGTGGGGAGTCAGGGATCTGTCCTGGAAACCTCACTGGGAAGCAGAGTGGAGACACACACCCTACTCTTCTGTGACTGTTTTCTCTGCTCCTGCTGCCCACAGCTACCCCACAGGCAGGCAGCAGTATTTCAGCACAAACAGAGATGTTCAATCGTTTCCAAACCAGCAGTTCCCAGCGGTGCTGAGATGTGTGCTGCAGGGCTGGTTCCTGCAGACTGCCCTCCCCACACCAGGGAGAGGCTCGCTGGGGTTCCCCAGCACAGCCTGAGCCCACTCGGCTCAGGTGCAGGTAAAGCACTCACAGGCACAGGGAACAGCCCCAGACAAAACACAGAGGATGCTGCACAGCAGGGCAGTGCTCCGTGCACAGAGGGGCCCTCATCAGTCACTCCAGGAGAGATAGACTCTGTTCCTAGAGGGGAATGAATTAAAATGCCATTTTGCTTACAAGCCATGACAATTCCCTTCTCTGTTCAACACCTTCTTGGAAGGGGGTTAGTGGTGTCTGAGCAGAGTGAAAGCTTCTCTGTTGGAGCCAGCATTCTGTAGGCTGGACCTGAAGATGTGAGATGAGGGAAAGCTTAATTTCTTCTCTAAAGCTGCAGATCTCACTATGAGAAGTGCTGAGCACCTGCAGCACAGAGCAAGATGGTTCCTGTTCAGGGCTGTGCTCCCCACCCAGGTTTCTGGGCCAGATGCAGTGTTGGTTTAAACCACTAAGCCTCCCCAGAGTAAAAATGGTCTGGCTGTGTGCACACCAATCCCTGCAGCTGTGGTGGGGTTGGAAAGGCAAAGCCCGTGGTGGTTTCAGCCTTTCCAAAGCTCCATTTGACACCCACCTCCCAGTTGCTTTTCCTGCTGTGCTGCTTCTGTGGGGAGTGCAGCTCTCCAGTGCTAACTTGCTGTGATTTCACCAGCATCCCTCTCCAGCATCACCAATGCCTCCACTCTGTGCTGCTGCATTTGGCCAGAGAGAGATTCAAACCCCATTCCTCCCACAGCAGTCAGCAGAAATTGAAAGTGATTGATCTCTAAATCTTGCTAAGAATGGGATAGATACCAGGTTGTGCTGATGCACGAGTCTAGAAATAAAGCAGAGTCTCACAGAGGGCTGAGCAGCCAAGCAAACATTGTCAGGACTGAGTCATGGTTCTAGCTCTTTCACTGGATTGCTCTGTGTATGGGAGTAAATCAATTCATGTGTATTTTCCTCATCTATAAAGTGGGAACGGTCATATTTAGATACCTCAGGGAAGTTGGGAGGCTTAATTAGTCAATGCTAGTGCCTTGTCAGTTCTCATTACCATGGTGTCTCTGTGTTTATTGCTCTGAAATGGTAAAATGCTACTTACATGCTAAACATTATTATTGTAGATGAGGTGGAGCGACTTAATCCAGTTTCTCTGTAAATACCAAGGGCAGGGAATTGACATTCCCAGTATTGGCTTTAGTGAGAGGTCTGCCTTACTTGTAGAAAAATCTCCCTGACAAATAACAAAAACTATTTATTTCCAGATTCCTATAATGTAGTTACTCTTGAAACAGTTTAGCTGCACTATTACTGGTTTACTTAATTCAGTATGTGTAATTAAATTCACCTGGGATAAATATAATTTAAACTGCTTTAGACACAATGTTGGTTCCAGTGTGAGGGAAACAGAACAAGGTCCATGAAAGACTTTAAAACCTGGCAAATCACTCAGAGGAAAGTGACTGTACAGTGTAAAGGAAACAGAACAAGGTCTATGAAAGACTCTCAAAACCTGGCAAATCACTCAGAGGAAAGTGACTGTAGGCAGCCTGAAATGGGGGATGGCTGGCAGATTCGTGGACTGAAGGGATTTTAGGAACCCAGCCTCAAAAATAAGAGCTAGTGACTAATCCAGTGAATCATCTCCAGACCTTTCCCACAACGGTCCTGCTTGTAACTAGGGAGTTCTGAGATGCTCAGCTTTTTCTGCCAGGGGTTAGAGAGAGCCTGAATGCCCACAGGAGCAGAGTCTTGAACTTAGGGGTTGCTACAAGAGATCTGAGATGCTGAAAGTGGGACTGGGGGCTGCCTGCACCCCTGCTCACCCCATCCTCTCCAGCAGCTGTGTCAGCTGAGGTGGTGGCCTGGATAGCCAAGATCTGACTGTAGCCTGGAAGAGGCAGGCTGCTCCTCCCTCTGCACTTCCACAGGGGCTGGGAAATGCCTTTAACACCTTGCACCTATCACTCTCATCCTCTGAGGCACCAGAAGCAGACCCCTGTACCTCAGCCTGGTAGTCAGCTCAGAAAATCAGCTCAGTGTCTCCCCAGGGCTGGGTGCAGCCACACAGTGACAGTGGCTGCTCACCTCTCCTTGTCACCAGTGTAAACCAGCAGTGTAGAAGTGGAAGGAAAAGACCTGTTTGCACTATTAGTGGCACTGTCACCCATCGACTCCTCCAGCTTTTACCAGCTCTCACCAAACACCTGAGGCTCAGCTCCAGAGCTCCCCATGCCAGCAGGATGTCAATACAAGCTGCCAGTGCTCCTTACAGTTGGGCAGGAAGGATGCTGTAGGCTCCTGAAGAGAGATCTGATAAACAGATTACAGTCTTGGCCAGAGGAACCTCTGGGTTCCTGTTCCCAGCTCCCCAAACAGCTCTGCCAATGCACTTCTGCTTTTCCCAGAGTTCAAGATGAGGATCCTGCTGCAAACCACCTGCCTGTGGTGGAACGGTTTGTGCCTGTGGAAGCACTGACTTGTTTCAAACCCCTGACCCGATGAAAATACAAGTAAATAGGCAATGGAGAAAGGAGAAATTGGCAAGGAGAAGGGCCAGCTGATTTATTCTTTCGTCTGCACTTAATAGCTTTGGAGGTTTGGGTTTCCCACACCCAGCCTTCCTGGTTCACCTTCGTGTCTAAGCCTCATTTTCCTGCTGGGAAGAGAGGGATGTGTGCCAGCAGCTCTGTCTGTGTGCCCCAGCCCCCCAGACACTGCCTGCCCTGCTAGATCACCAGAAAAATCCAACCACTGGAAGTTAATCACCCAGATCAACGCATTTGCAAAGCCCTCAGCACCCAACCACCCTGCCAGTTTATCTGAGGGGCCATCTCCCCCTTTTCCTGTTCCCAGAGGCCACTCCCAGCAGGGCAGACAAAATGGGGTGGCTTTGCTGGCAGCTGGGTGACCCCACTTCATGCTCTCATGAGGGCAGGATCTGCCCCCAAGCCCCAAAATGTGGCAGGAAGGCTTTGATTTATACACCCAGACAAAGCCCCACAGGGAACAGCCGTATGGAAATAAAACCTATTATGCTTTACAATTAGAGAGGGGGGAAAAGCTTAGGGTTAAAATATGAAGTGGCCAAGCTATTAACCTCCTCATTTAGAATGAATGGTCACTAAATTACAGGGCACATCTCCTCCCTCCTCCAAAGAATGGCCTTATGAGGAATGGCTGAGGGTGTTCAGCCTGGAGAAAAGGAGATTCAGTGGGGACTTTATCACTCTCTACAACTACCAGAAAGGAAGTCATAGCAAGGTGAGTGTTGGCCTCTTTCCCCAGGTAACAAATTATATATCAAGAAGAAATGGCCTCAAGTTGTACCTCGAGAGGTTTAGACTGGATGTTGGGAAAAAATTCTTCAGCAAAAGGGTTTTCAAACACTGGAACAGCTGCCCAGGAAAGGGGCTGTGTCACCAGCACTGGGGATATTTAAGATATGGAGATGTGGCACTAAGGACAAGGCTTGGCAGTGCTGGGTAATGCTTGGGCTTGATGATCATAAAGGTCTTTTCCAGCCTAAATGATGCTGATAACTGGTCTGTTAGGTGAACAAGCAATAAAGCATAATTAATCCTGCTCTGAAAATATGATCAAATACTGGCAGCGAGCCACAGCTGAGCCTGAGGGGGCTAAGAAACTTAAATCAGAGAAGCAGCATTATCAGGCAAACAGCAAACCCTCCCACCACCTCCTGTCAGCACAAACAGCCAGCCAGTGTTTGTGCTCCTACCAGTGACACAAAATGTGCAACCTTACCTAAACTCCACGGGGGAAAGCTCAGTTTCCACAGGGCAAATATGTGTTTGGGGATGGAGTTTCCAGAGATCCTATCTTCTAAGAGGAAATGTACATTGATTTTAGGCAGTCCTGGTGGTTAAAAGTCTCTCTCTTTGGTAATGTTTGGGCACACATGCCCTGGGCATGGTGTGAAATGTGGTGAAGTGCTCTCTCAACCACGTCAGGTATGAGATTTTTTGGTACAGGATTTATCTTTCTGTCAGAATTATCTATCTGACAGGATTTATCTATCTGATAGAAAGTTTCTCTTTCTGTCTGTAAACAGCCATCACAGCTCTACCCTCATCTTTCCAAAACAAGTGTTTTGTTTCAACTGATTTTTCTTTCCCATGAGAGAGGGCTACCCTTTGTCTGAAGCAGCATCATAGAAACCAAGTTGAAAGCAAAAACCAAAGAAAACTTCATTTAGCAAAACATTCAGATACCATTGCAACAGCCATATTAAATATAAACCAAACTGACAACCAAAATTCCCCTGCAGCCTTTCCAGCCCCAACTTTGAAGACCATTCTGGGGAAGATTAAGAAACAGAAAGAAAAGCAAAGATGACTTGAAATACAAGAGACACCAGCCAAACTAATTCCTTTGATCTAGTTGAGAAAAAAAAATACAGGAGGGAAAGAGCTAACAAAAATAGTAATTTTTGGGGGTTTTTTTTTAGTGCTGTTAGTAGCAGTGATCATTCTGCCTCAAAATCCCAGTTCTGGCAGGAGTTTGTTTCATGCCAGGCTCCACCACTGGCCTTCTCAGCTCCAAATTTCCTCCCACCTGTGGGGTGGGGGACACAGAGGAAGGCAGAGCTCTGCAGTCCCAAGATACAGAGTCAAGAATATTTTAGGCACTCCCCATCCTTTTCCTGCTGTTGGCTGCTGCAGCTGCTGTGCCCCATGCTGTTTGTTTGTAACAGAGAGGGAAGGACAGAGGAAAATTTTCTTTTCAGGACTTACCACCCCTCAGTGCTCCTCACCATCTCCTGTCTCCGGGCAGAGCAGTAACTCCCATCCTTCTCTTGTCCTTTCCTAGCGAGGTGCCTTCTGTGGTTTAGCACCAATTTCCTGAAAACAATAATGAACTTCACTGAACAAGGAACCAAACACTCATTTCTGTTCTAAAACTTCCTCCACCTGCCCATTTTGGGCGAATCCAGCCTGTAAGTGCCTTTACTTAAAGGCTGCAAACGGCCTGAGACTGGTTGATTTGTCCCACATGTGTGTGTTTTACCCATCACCTTGGGCTCCACACTGGGGCTTGATGCACAACCACAGCTGATGTGAGAAAAAACCTCCATCTAGCTGTGTGATAGCACAGGGAATAGTTCTGATGTTCACTGACCCCTTATGCCATAACTTTAGCAGAAAAATCACATCTAATTTTTAAAATTAAGCTGGCAGCTGGATTTGCTTAGCTGCTCCTGAAGTTATGGCTATGAAACAGCAGATCAGTGTCAAACCATCATTGCAGTTATACCCACTGTGCCAGAGCCTCCCTCTCTGCCCACAGAGATCTAGCCTAGGAGACACCACCAGCAAGGCACTCACAGCAAGAGAACAGCTAAAATTGCAGTTATATTTATAAAGAAATTTTTATAAATATATTTATTTATTATATATGGATTTATAAAGAAATATTTATAAATATATTTATTTATTATATAAATATATGGATTTATAAAGAATTATTTATAAAAATATCTATTTATTATATAAATATATGGATTATAATATATTCATTAAATAAATATATAATTATACAAAATAATTGTGTGTTTTTATATTTATTTTTATATTAAATATATAGTATATTTATTAATATATTTATACATAAATATTTGTGATTTGTTCCACCCCTCCCAAAGTGCCTCTCCAAATCTGAGCTGATAGCACCTCTCAGGGCTCTGCAGAGGAGCAGTGTCAGCACACCCACCCTCCCTGCAGGACATCCCTGCCAGCACCACCACTGCCAGCACCACCACTGTCACCACCACCACTGTCACCACCCAGGGCCAGCCTGGCTGGGTCCTGCTGCCAGGAGGGGCTGCACAGGGAACAAATCTGCCTCTCACCTATTTATTCAGGAGCCATGTGGGGGTTAAGGCTCCCTTTTCCAGCTGCAGAGTGACCCAGGTGGGGCCAGTGAGTGCTTGCCTTGCTTAGCTAATTAGAGGCACTGGGAGCAGCAGGCTGCAGTTCTGGGCAGAGGAAATATAGAGACTGTGGGGTTTATTTCGAGCCTTTTTTTCTTTTTTTTTTATGGTCAAGTTAAAAACCTCTGGCAGGATAGCACAGCACAGATGGGAAAGAGCAGAGGGAGGAGGTTCCACAGCACCCTTCTCACCCACCCTTTTCTAATCTACATCATTCTGTGAGAAGGAGGCAGGAGTAAAAGGGTGGTTTTGCCTGAGACAGGATTAAATGCTTGAGATGGTATTTCTTGTTCAAACTCAGATGTTTATTAATTCTTATCTATAGTACAATCTCACAAAATATGAGTTCTACAGCACTTCTAGCTAACAAATTAAAAATGGAGCCCATCTCTCTCTCTACAAGGCCTTTTAAGGAGAAACTGCCCAATTAAGAAATGACACCTAAATTATTTTCACTTTTAATCCAATAACCAACCACCCCTGGCCCACAATGTGGACTTTTCTATTCATTGCAAAATACCACCCAGATCCATAAAGAAGAAAGTGAAAAAGTACTTACTCTATACCTTAAAACCTCCATCTTGCTTTATAAATATTACTATATTCTAAACCCTTCTTATAATATTACTTATAGTGTTATAACCCTTCTTAGAATATTACTACATTCTAAGTTTTGCACCCTGTGATATCCCACACTTCTATTCCAACTCCACACCCACAATCCCAGTGCTGTCATCGAATTTTGGACTCCTTTTCCAAGGCCTCAATGCAGTGTTTGCTTGGGGGTCAGTGCCTGTCAGCACAGAAAGCCTGAAATTCTCAGTGCCCAGAGTTCCCACCCAGTAACAGCTGGGCACAGACTGGGAGTGGGGGCAGCACTGGGGGGAGGTTCTGCAGCATGGGCTGTGCCCACCAGGGCTGAAATCACCTGCTTGGGAAGGTTTGGGGTGCAGGAGCCCGGGTTAGGGGTGATGCTTGTCAGGAAGGCAATGGCCAGAGCTGCTCCTGGCTGCCCCACGTGTGGCACTGGGCTGGCCAGCCCATGACAGCTCCAACGGATCTGGATTTTATTACATCACCTCGACCCAAACACACCCAAAGAATGCACCCTTTCAGCTGCTGAGGAGCCTGCCCTGTGCTCACAGGCTTGACCTCAAAAAGTTGTGGTCTGAGCTCTCTTTTCCTTGCCTGCCCAGCCCTTTAGGTACAAATTTCAGCTACTGCTGAAAGGTGCTTCTTTTTCACCTCACTCCTGCGAGCTGCATTTTCCCTTGCCTCTTTCTAGCTGTTATTTAGCTCCCTCCAGGTTGTTTTCCCCTGGCTGTTCCTTTGTTTCTTTCATAGGAAGCAGCACATCATTATGGCTGGTCTTTCTCTAGAGCTCTCCTGGCCGAGGTCATTACTTAGCTGGGGAGATGCAAGGAGGTGGCTGCTCGTGTGGCTGTGAGACCTGTGAAAAAAAAGCAGCTAATCAATTCAGAAAATCATCTGGGTGGTAACCCCACTGTCAGCTTATTTTCTTCCCTTCCACTTAGACATCAAACTGGCTGAAGAGGACTCTGGGGAACGAGGCAGGCACTGAGAGCTCTTCCTCTGCAGACACATCTGTGTCTTTCATCAGCAGGGCTCAGGGAATACCACTGACTGGAGAGGGGGGAAAAAAAATATCTCTTTGGAGCTGAGAGGCTCGTGGTCTCCATCCTCCTGCTCTGCAGAGACCCTGCCCGGTGGGGAAGCAATGGTTTGAGAAGTGGCTGATGCACTAACACTGTTTGGCAGGAGCTGTCACACAACAGGCACAACTGGGGGAGGAACAGGGACAAAACACACAGCAACATTCAGCTATGCCAGTGAGCAGACCCTGGCAGCCAAAAACAGCCTCCAGCAGCTAAATGGAGCAGCAACTGCAGCAGGACATGCAAATGGCCTTCTGCTGAATGGACTTGCTAATTGTTGCACTTTGCTTCCTCTCAGTCTCCCTCTGGTTTGTGTCTCTGGGGACTGTATCAGAGCAGGGAGCACTCACAAAGCCTTTCCTGTGGCCAGTTTTAGCCATTAGAAACTGAGATGCACAGGGCCCTGTACTCTGGGACTCAGTGGTGTCATTCAGAAAAGATAAGGCATATCAGAAAGGCATTCTCTGTCAGGCCAGCCAGCCCTCTGAAGGGGGAGTGTGCATGTGTCATAGAGTCAGGGAATGGTTTGTGCTGGGAGGGGCCTTTAAAGGTTATTTAGCTCCCACTGCCCTGCAATGAAAAGGGAGACCCTCAGCTACATCATATTGCTCACAGCCCAAACCAAACTGAGCTTGAATGTTTCCAGGGATGAGGAATCAAAAACTTCTCTATTCAACCCATTCCAGTGTTTCACCACCCTCACCATAAAAAAAATTTTGTTCCTTATTATCTGGTCTAAATCTAGCCTCTCTTAGTTTAAAACCAGTATTGCTTGTCCTATCTCAACATACCCCACTAAAAAATGTGTCCCACGTTTATCTTTCGTATAAAAACCTATTTCAGTGCTAAAAGGCTACAATAACTTCTCCCTAGAGCCTTCTCCAGGTTGAATAATCCCAGTTCAGCCTTCCCTCAGAGGAGAGGAGTTCTGTCCTGCTGACCACCTGCACAGCGTGTGGGACTCCTTCCCACCAAGCCTCACTGCCCTCAACAGCCCCACTCTGGGAACTGGCCAAAATTTCCAGCCCAAGACATTGCCAACCACAGCCCAACAAACCTTTTTCCATCCCATGAGGGGTCAGGGAGGGTGTTTGGGACAGAGTGGGACACAGGGAGCCTCACATTCCATCCTGGGAGACCCCAATCAGAGGCCAGAGCCAGCACCCCCAGAGTCCTTGGCAGCCACTTGCCACAAGCACCAATCCTCTGTTGTGGATCAACAAGGATTTTGTCCCCACATCCTAAGAAAGGTGGGGAGGAAAGAATGGGATTTTATAACTCCCATTTCAGAATGGGAGAATTTAAGAATCCTAAGGATGGGATTTTACAGTTCAGACTGAAATGATTGAAACCATGTAGGTTGCTGTTCTGTTTTACTGACATGCAAGATGTCATGAAGCAAATTAAGCTGTTCCATAAAGCAAGGAACACTCACATATAGCCAGGCTTCCCCTATTTTCCATGCACAGTGCAGTGGTTCTGTATTTATTTAGCAAAAATGCTGAACCCTCTGCAAAGGTTTGCTGTAAGTTCAGAGTGGGAGAACAGGCTGAATTGGAGGTTTCCTTCCTTCTACAAGGTTAAGTCCATCCTCAGGTCTCCTTTTAGAAAGCTAACAAACCATGTTAGAAGAAAGAGAAAAATCTTTGATGGAGAAGCCTTGCACTCAAGAGAACACACAACGCTGACCCAGGCCACAGTTCAACTCTTGGGCTCATTTTCTGCAGTGACACAGACAACTGCAAACCTTTTTTCCTGTTAGAAGCAAACTCTGACGGCTCTTCACAGCCAGACAACTTTGTCAAAGGATCTCCGAGATAAAGGAAAGGCTTTAATGTTTGTGAAGGGTGAATTAGTGCAAACAGATTCCTTGAAACTACTGATTTTAAAAAAACTTCACCTCAAAGAGAGGGAGAAAGCAGGAAGCTCAACTACCTTTAAAGACAATGCCTTCCTACAGAGCAATTTCTGTACAAAATCAAGATGTGTGTTTGCTTCCTTTGGTGTGCCCAGCACTGAAAATAAAATAAAGCTTTTATCCTATTATTTTTTAAACCGTAACTGACAGCAGAAAAACAGTTCTTGCCTTATTTCCTCTATTTTACCAACATGAAATGTTCTACCCATGGATTTGGCCAGCAGTCTGGAAAATGTCAGGGTTAGGAAAGGCTGAGCTTCATTTGCTTTCACAGATCTGAGTAATGAATTTTTCATTTCAAAGTATTGTTCTAGCATGAAAAGGGAGTCTGTAGTGCTGGCATCACAGGGTTCCACATCTGTCTCCTGGCTGCTCTGGACTACGTTTGCTCAATTTATTAAACAGGGAGGGGTTTTTTATGTTTTGCAACCCTGCAAAATAAACAGGAGGGTTTGAGGCTTTAGTGGGGTTCTCCTCTTCACATGCAATTATCAGCTTGGCAGGTTTTGGTCAATAACACTTCAGATCAAATCTCCTAGACTGGACAACCCCAAAGTGCAGGAAAGGTAAGGGCATCAAGAAGTCACTTTTGACACTAGACAGAGTACTCACTTATAATTCTGAATGCAAACAGGAAGCAGAAACCCACAGTAAAAACAAAAGCAGAGTTCCCAGACGGAGTTGAGTAAAAGCCATTGTGGTTGCAGCTTGATAAAACTCTATGAAGAAATGAGCAGCTCAAAAAAGGTTCACTGGGAGCTCATCTCTGTGCTTCATTGTGTGAAAACCAGAGATATTCAATTACATTAGAAATCATATGAGGGCAATTGGAGGCAATCCCTTTTCACACTGTGCACATTTACCTATGGAATGTGCTTCTGCCATGTGTGATGGAGCCCAGGGGTCTCAGCAGGATTCAGAAAAGAGTTCAGCAGGTCTCCAACATTTTTATAGGCAATATTAAAAGCTATAATTAAAGTAACAAAGGCTGCTAGTGATGTAAGCCCTGCTTGCCAAAGCAGAATTCAACCCTTCCCAGTGGAATTTGGGAAGTGTTTCATCAGTAGGGATGTTCTCCTGCTTGTACCTACTGAAGATTTTTGTGTCCCTGCCCATGCTGCTGATCCCTGGCAGGAACAAAGATCTAGAGGACAGCAAGAGTCAGTCTAATCCAACACAAACCAATTTTTCTATTTCTATTTAAACTGCTGAGCATCAAATATGCCCACTGTAATCCTGACCAGTCCTAAGGGCAATGCAAGGTTGGAGGGATGGCTCCAGGGTGGTGTCCACTTCTCCTTGGAAGTGCTTCACCCATTTGAACACCCCTGCAGACTGTCTGAAGGGCTGGAATGGAAACCAAAGGTTTATCAGCACCCAAAAAAGGCCCAGCCTGGTGTCTGCTGGATTGTCTGAGAGCAGCTGGAGTTGCCCCACCACATCCACACTCTCAGTGGTGTTCACACAAGCAATGGCCTGTGGCAAATGCTGCCAAGAGCAGCAGAGGAGTGAAGGGGGGGAAGAGCAGCCCCAGCCCACAGCAAGACCTCAGAGCAAACACGAGGGTCACAGCCTAAAGCAAACCAAACAACACGTGTGTGCCTGCCCCAGCCTGCTGAATTTCATTTCCTTCCAAGGTCCCCACTTGTTTCCTGGCCACTGCAACACAGTTTGAGTGGCCACAGTGGGGCTGCAGCCTTGCAGGAGGAGGAGGAGGAGGAGGGAGCAGCACTGAGCATCCCCGGGGTGGCTGTGGCTGGGATTTATTTGCAGGGGGGTCTGTTGGAGGTGGGGAGCAGGTGGCACAGTGCTGAGCTGCTCAGCTGTCGTGGGGCTGCAGAGGGACAGACGCAGCTGGGTGAGGGCAGCGAAAGAGCTCAGGGTCTGCCAGCCTTGCTGCTTTACAGGAACAGCAAAAAAAGCTGATCCAGCTGGGATGCAGGGCCCTGGGTGGTTTTGATCCTGGGGAGGGGCAATACCACAAAGCACCCTGGAAGGGGAGAGATGTGAACACACAAGGACTGTTTGACAGAATGAGAGGACACAGCCTTAAGCTCCATCAAGGAAAATATAGGTTGGATATTAGGAAGAAGTTCTTCACTGGAAGAGTGATTAAATACTGAACAGTTTGCCCAGGGAGGTGGTGGAGTCACCATCCCTGGGTGTGTTTAAACAAAGACTGGATGTGGCACTCGATGCCATGATCTAGTTGAGGTGTTAGGGCTGGGTTGATCTTGAAGGTCTCTTCCAACCTCCACATTCTGTGACTCTGTGACTCACCCTGCTTTGTGCTGGGGTGAGTACCCTGGCAGCAGCCCCTGCTGTGTGCCAGCAGGGGCCTTGGCAGTGCTCCCTGGGGCATAGATTGATATCTGCTCATGCAAATAACCTGCAAGTGTCCCCCGGAGTGGGACAGCTGGTCCCCGGCAGCGCTTTGGGGAGGAGCATTCTTTGTGTGCCCGTGGAAGTGCCCTGGCAATCCCTTTTGGGGCTGGCCAGCAGGGGCCCTGGCACAGGCAGAGTTTCAGGAGCTGAAGCTGTGCCAGCTGAAGCTTTCCAGCAGCAAAGCTTCCCTCCTGCCCCAAACAAAGGACCGACGTGGCCAGAGTTATTGATTGGTTTGGTGACTGGCTGCTTTCAGCGCGGCAGGAAAAGACCAAGAGGAGTTTTAATTTTTCTAAATGGTTTTAGACAAGGTTAATAAAACTCATCGATTAATGGCACTTTTCATTAAGTTTTAATTACAGCATCATTTCAACAGGCTGGACGTGCACAGAAGTGCTGTTTGATTTTTTTTTTTAATTTAAGGTGCCTCCTCAGCAAAGCTGGTGGTGTTTGGTTGTTTTTTTTTTTCATTTAAGGTGTGCCTCCCTCAGTTCAGTGCCTCATTTCCAAGGAGCTGCCAGAGAGCCTGACTGCCTCAGTGAATTCCCTTTGGCCCCCATCCCATGCTGGGAATTACAGCTACTTAGGCTAAAATCTCTGAATCTAGCACATTTTTTACCTTGATTCATCATCATCTTGGTCCAGAAAGGGTGCTGGTGGCTGCTAGCCATCTCTCCTCCTCAGGGACTGGTGAGGATGGCACAAATGCTGAGAGTTTCATCTTTGCTGTTGTCTCCCAGAAGTGGGTTTTGAACACCTGAAAGAAATTCAGACAGGATCTGGTTCAGGTCAAGTCATAGCAGGGTGAATAAAGAGAAAATATCAGAATACCAATGGTCACTTAGAAGCTCCATTTGGCAGATAGTTCTCCCTCTCCAGAGTGAAAACATGAATATTATTTTAGCTTAGGAAGGTCTGTGTACACATATATTATCCCTGAGACAGCATTCCCTCCTGTGCACTGCACTGATTCCTGTCCCCAGCTCAGTTTCCAAACTTTGTTAAAACACTTATTTTTAAGCACTTGGCAATTTCACTATTTTCTCCCTTTGTTAACAGCAAATTTCTGTCTTTAGAGACAGAATTAGAGACAGCCACGACACTCAGAGTGCTTCAGTAAAACTTCAGAAGGCTTCAAGCATCAGCACCTTTTTATCTAGAAGCCTTTCCTACCTTTTCTGGGCAGCTGCACACAGCTCTGGCTCTTTCTCTTTTTGTTCTGCAGTTCCAGGTGGCTCCTTCCTGTCCCCAGCATGGCCACCTCACCCTGTCTGTCCCTCATACAACTCTCTCCTAAATAACTCCCTCTTTAGCACACCCAGAGCTGTGAGGGCAAGGCTGTTCCCACTCTGATAATTAACACAGCTGCAATATGTTGGAGGCAAAATTGCCTTTAGCACCGTCTCTGTCTCCCCACAAATTTCACATTCTTTGCATGTCATCATTATAAGAGCAGAGCAGAACTCTTATAAGAGCAGAACTTCAGTGCTGCAGAAGGCAGAGGGCTGTCTGGTAAAGATCTTTTACTTTAAAAAGCCCACTGCTGTTTACCATCAGCATTTGAGGAGCTTGGGGATTGGCAGCAGATGATATTCATCCCTCACAGCCCCACCTGAAGGCTGACACAGCATGGTACATAGAGGGTTCTGAGAGCATCCCCTGGGGTTTGACTCCTTGGGTTCAGGGCTGACTTAGATGATCACACAAGTGCCTGATGGCCAAGAAAGCTCTGCTAAAAAGCTCCATGCCTGTCAGGCTGTTCACTTGCTGAGGCTCTTGCCCTTGCATTATAGCTGTGCCATGTTTGTGTGGACCTTGGCCTGTGGACTTCAGTCCCTGAGCTGCCCTTGGACCTGTCTCATCACCACAGACCTGCCTGGCAGTCACTGCTGTGGCTGGATCTGCTCTGCTCCTCTTGCTTGGGCACTCTGCAGCTGCACCTCTGCCAGTTTGGCCTCTGCCCCACACCTGCCTTCTGCCACCCCCAGCTCCAGGCTGTCACCTGGAGAGCCAGCCCTTGCAAGTGACACTCTGATTGATGCCTCCATCCCTGCTGGTGCCTGTAATTTTTGTCTGTGTTGTCACCAGCAGAGTGAAACTACAGCAGGAAATAGCCACCCTGTGTCTGCAGAGGACTTGTGGATCAGGCAGAAGAGAAAGGAAGAATTCTCCCATATTATATCTCAAAGCAGCAATGGGCAGCAGCATTCCTGCATGCATGTGCCACACACCAAAACCTTAATGTGTGCCAGAGCAGGGAGGGATGTTCCACAAACTGAAGGAGGCCATGGGAAAGGGGAATTGCAGGCAGATGGTGATAGTGGCTCCCCAACGTGCCACTCTGGAGGGGGCTGTGCTAGGAGTGGATTGGGGTCCCAGGGTGGGCTGGAGGAGGTGGGCCCTGGTGGTGACACAGAGCTGACAGTGAGGTTCAAGAGACAAGGCTTGCTCACCAACATTAAAAGAAGGTGGACTTGAGCTTTTTGCTCCTAGTGTGGGCTGCAAAGTGGTTGTATTCTCATGGCTGCCAAAAGACATGGGCTGTTTGGGTCAAAAACCCCACAAGCCTCCTTGAAGTCTCTGTGCCTCACTTTGTGAGTTCAGTGATCCAATTGCAGCTTGCTGCTGAAGGTTTTATAAAAGTGGCACTGACTGTGTGCTCCACGCCTCTGTCACCCTGTTAGGGTGGGTGCCCTGAGGACTTGGCTGCCTGCTGTGGTGAGGCAGGCAGGGCTGCAGAGCTTTAGGGTAAGGGCAGCTCTTGGGGACACTCAGGGATTTAGCCAAAGGTAAGATTGTACCTGCAGGGAAAGGCTGGGAGGTGCCAGGGGACAAAAGTCTGTAGGGCTGGGCTGAAATGCCTCTGAAGAACAGGATGGACAAGTCTAGGCAGGCCAGACATGAGCTTTGTCTGGAAGGATGACAAGTGGCTGGGCTCTGCTGTTCAGGGTGTACCCTGGGCAGGTGGCTGTGCTGGCATGAGCACCCTTCACCTTGCTTTAAACCCTGTTGCTCAGGTGTTGCCACAGCTGAGAGCAACACAAATCCCTGCAGAGCACAGCCCTGCCTCAGGAGCTTGGGGGAAGGAGATTTTGCTGGCAGGGCTGCTAGAGCTGACTGGCTTGAAGCCAGTGTCTGCATTTGCAGCATGGAACACGGAGGTACCTCTAAAGGGAACAGTGCAGAAGCCTTGTTTTGACATCTCAAGGCTTTAATAAAGTTTGGAGGTTTGCCTAGGCAGGATGAAGCTTGGCTACAGCACAGGCACTTTTGGCCAGTCATGTTTTAACCCAAATGCTCCTCACTACAGTTAATTTTTTAGTACAAACCCATTCTAAATGCTGACTTGCTTGTCCCATGCATGGGAGGAAAAGAAACTGTACAGAGTGGGGTGACTCTGAGCAGCTGAAACTTGGGTTTATCTGCTGCTGTGCTCCCCAGCCTTTGCTATCCTCTCTTCCAAAATACTTCTGGAGCCTTAGAGTATAAGATAGAGCCACAGCTCTGGGATGGAGTGTAGAATGTCTCTTTTGGTGAGACTTCCATAAGAGGCTGGGGTAGAGAGAGAGAAAGAAACACAATGCAGTGTCACTGCAAAGCCTTGTACTTTTTTTTTACTGACTGGGTTTGAGCTCTGTGTGATGGTGGGGCTGGGTGG
>JBBMKD010000053.1:68109223-68140519 GCA_037834095.1 Argya squamiceps | reverse complement strand
TGCAGTGTCACTGCAAAGCCTTGTACTTTTTTTTTACTGACTGGGTTTGAGCTCTGTGTGATGGTGGGGCTGGGTGGGTGATGCAGGCACAGAGAAATGGAGAGGCAGGGAGACACAGGATGTCCTGGCAGAGGTCACAGGGATGCTCACAGCTGCAGAGTGACCACGGGTGAACTGGGATCCTCTGTGCCAAGGTGTGATGGACCCCAGGGCAGGATTAGGACAGAGAATGGTTGGCTTTTGGTTCTGTTTGGGGAATTCAGGTGGGTGGAGCAGGAGGCTGGGAGTGGAGAGGATGTTTATATGGAATACAGCTCCTAGGAACAGGAATTTTGCCTGCTTTTGTGCAAAATCCTCTCCTCCAAAATATTTCTGGAGCCTTAGAGTATAAGATAGAGCCACAGCTCTGGGATGTAGTGCAGAATGTCTCTTTTGGTGAGACTTCCATGAGAGGCTGGGGTCAGACAGAGAAAGAAACATGGTGCAGTGTCACTGCAAAGCCTTGTGCCTTTCACTGGTTGGGTTTGAGCTCTGTGTGATGGTGGGGCCGGGTGGGTGATGCAGGCACAGAGAAATGGAGAGGCAGGGAGAGGAGGAGAGGGTTGACATGGAGACACAGGATGTCCTGGCAGAGGTCACAGGGATGCTCACAGCTGCAGAGTGACCACGGGTGAACTGGGATCCTCTGTGCCAAGGTGTGATGGACCCCAGGGCAGGATTAGGACAGAGAATGGTTGGCTTTTGGTTCTGTTTGGGGAATTCAGGTGGGTGGAGCAGGAGGCTGGGAGTGGAGAGGATGTTTATATGGAATACAGCTCCTAGGAACAGGAATTTTCCCTGCTTTTGTGCTAGGGCAAATCCCTCCAGAACCACATTAACCCCTGTGAGCCAGCACAGCCTGGGGATGGAGAGACACCACAGGTCAGGCAGGAAACCTGACACAACTAATGCAAAAAGCAAGAAAACACTTCCATGGTAGCACTGGGCTTCTACCCTCCCTAAAGTCACCCCCCAGAGACGTACAAGTCAGTACACTTGCTAATCCAGGATGTTTTGGTTGCCTAGCTTGCTCCCATTTTTGTCCCTGTGGGCAGGAGAGGAAGAGAACACAAGAATACAAATAATAAACTTGAGGCTCTGGGAATCTTTGCACAGAAGGCTTGGTGACAGCTTGGGGCCTGCCCTGGATGGCACTGAGCCCCTTTCCCAAATACCCAAAGCTCTCAGCTCATGCCCTGGGAGCCCCTGGCAGGCTCCTGTTTGCCCCCAAAGCAGTGGGGTGTTAATACACACCAGCTCACTTGGTTTTGCACTTCCCTGACCTCCAGGGTGGGGTGACAGCAGCAGGGAATTGGGCTGGAGGATTGGAAGGAAATGATGCAGTTACACTTATTTATTTGCATGCTAAGCCCCAGCAGCAGCACAGTGACAGCTGGCTGTGTGTGCTGGCTGCTGAGCCCCTCTTGTTAGAGGGCAAATGCTGATGGAGTCGTTTGGCTCCTGGAGCTCTGAGCCCCTCTATTGTGAGCAAGGTTTGAACTCTTGCAGGTGTGCTGGGAATGGCCCAAAGCACCTTTGTCACAGTTGCTGGTCAGAGGAATTCGTGGCTATTATATTTGGGAGCCAGGCAATGATTACAAATCAATGACTGTACTCCCAGAGTGATTCATCATTAACCTGGGAATTCAGCCCTTTTCCCTGGCTCTCTCCATCATCAGCTCCTGCAGCATCTCAAGTGTCTTATTCATCTTAAATCATTGGATAGTTATGGATGTAGCTGAGGAGGAGTGGAAGGACAGATGCACTGAGAAATGGGTGGGCAGCCAAGGAGAGGGAGGGTTTCTGAAGGGGCATGGGGCACCTTGAGGGTGAGCAGAGCTTGGCTGTGGACTGGGGAGCAATGCTGCCAGCAAGACCCAGGGCACACCAACATTCTCCCACTGATGTCCCTGCTGGGCTGGGAAATGTTTTTGCCTGGCTGGGCACAAAGTGGGGGTGGAAAGAAATAAAAATACCAACCTGTGCCCAGCCAGACCAAAGCAGGGGTTATGTAGCAGCCCAGTGGGGAGGTTTTAATGATCCCAAACATCCCAGGACACTCTATTCTTAATAATAATTTATAGCACTACATGTTACATGTTCTTAGCATTTTGCAGGCATTAACCAGAGAGTGGGACTGCTGCAGAGCACTGTGGTCTCACCCAGGCCCAGCAGAGGGACTCTCCTCACTCCCCTGTGCACCTGCCCCACCTCTTGTGGTTGTCAAGACAGCCACGACACCCAGAGTGCTTCAACAAAACTTCAGAAGGCTTCAAATATCAGCACCTTGTGATCTAAAAGCCCTTCATACCTTTTTCCTGCAGTCTCCCAAGGGCAGCTCCACACAGCTCTCAGGGTCTGTTCATCTGTGCCAGCAGCTGCTCTGGAGACTCAATACCTCAGCTCTTCTTCACACACTGATGAGGGAAGTGTGGCCAGTTCCATCTGGGACCTCCTGTCCCTTCCTCCTCACAGCACAACCAGCAGACTCCAAATGACTCTCTACCACCCAACTCACTCTTTATCACACCCATAAAGGAGGGCAAGGCTGTTCCCACTCTTGGATAATTAATCCAGCTGCAAGAGATCAAGGGCAAGATTGTTTTCAGCATCATCTCCATCCATCTCCCCACAACCTCTGGGTGTTTTCCTGCTCCTTGTCCCACCTCATGGTTTCCCCCTCCAAAATAAAATATGTCTCTTCTGCAGACTTGCTTTACAACAGCTGCTGGCCCAGGGACCATGGCTATTGCACCAGCAAATACAGCAAATAATCACTGCAGCTAGGCAGGGAATTGGTTCCATTTCCCAAATGAGGCAGCTGGCACAGAAAGAGAAGTTAACTGGTGAGGTAGGAACACATCTCCCAGCTCCAGTCTTCTCTTCCCGGCCTCACAGTGATATTTCCAGAGAACAGCTTAGGTTACAACACATTCAGAGAGGCTGGGAAGGCTAAAAGGCCTAAAACCCCCACCCTCTGTGCCCTCGGAAATGCTCCTTTGGCTTACACAAAAACGGGAAACACAGAAACACACAGAAAACACAGCCAGGTCGGCACCACCCCTAGGTGATGGATTTATCCCTGCAGCTTTTGCTGTCACCTCCAGACCCTGCCAGGCTTTAACCTGGGGCTGGCAGCTGCAGGGGCTGACCCTCCACAGCAGCAGGATGGACTCTGCAGGATGCTGAGCTGAAAGATGAAGTGAGAATCACACATCTGCAACCCTGCTGCTGTCCCTGTGGTCCTTCCCCCTCCCTGCAGCCCCACAGCTTGTCCTGCTGCAAGGAACAGGGTGGTGGGAGCCCAGCTGTGGCCACAGCAGGGAAGATGCAGGAGGAAAACCTTCAGGGAATGGTTCCTGTCACCTTCAAGAGGCTGGAAAGGTTTGAAGGAAGGAGGTTCACACACAGAACCGAAACTGAAGCAGGGGGAAGTGGCTGTGAGCTCTCAGTGCTGGCCTGCAGCTATTTAAAGCTTCAGATGCATCTGAGGGGCAGCTGGGCATAAAGAAGGTCTTGCACAGACACACCCAGGACAGGGGCTTTGCAACACTGCTGGGTACAGCTGCAGCAGGGTGAGAGAGCTGGGAAGCACCCCAGAAACCAAGGAAAAGCTGGGCTGGTTGATGAGGGAGCAGGACATGCCTGGTGCCCCTATCAGCCTTGGCTAGACACCATGTAGGACCAGGGAGCTGAAGGACTCTTCCAGGGGCCACACAAGACTAGACAGGAACTGCAATCATGCTCCTGTGGACAGACACAGAGCTGTTGCAAAACCTCCAAAGGGGCCACTTGGTTCTCAGGAAGAATTCAAGCAAGCTGAGAGGTGTGTTGGTGTGGAAATGACAACTATAATGTTCCCTGTGAGTCCTTGAGACAGGGCAAGTCTTCCTATACCGTGCTCAGTTCCCAGGGAAGCCTGAAGACAGAGTTTTGGCTCCTGCAGGCACTAGATGAACCCAATCCTTCCCCAGATGGGGCTCCTGGTTGTCCTCTTCTCCCTCTTTCCACCTTTCAGGTCCAGACAGATCCCACCTAAAGGCAGCTGTGATCCTGTTTCACCAGGATTTTTTATTTTCAGAGCATGCACCACATTTTAATAGAGAGCAAAGCAACTCAAACACCTGCTTATTTCCTAGTCCAATCCTTGCAACATCTGCACAAAACTCTCCTTCATGTGGAAAAGTCCCAGCAAAGAAATGTTTGAGCACTGGACTTTGATTTTGTTTTTCAAATGTGATTTGAAAGGATGAACCCCTACAAACCTCTGAGGCCCTCTGGCAGGCATTTCCAAGACCCCTGAGCTATTTGAGATCCCTCACACAGCATTTGAACCCCCTTCAGGGCTCCACTGTGGGAACCCAACTGTCTCTAGGACCCAATTTCTCACTACAGAGCCAGTTTTCCAACTGCCTGGGCTGAATTTGGCTTTATGGAACTAATGCTGGGCTTTACTACCACAAGAAAATGAAAGCAATTCCCTTCCTTCACTGATATTGTTCCCTTGAAGGTTTTTGGTGGCAGAACTCCTGTCCCTACTGAATCATTCCTTTTCCCTCCATGCCCTTCCCTCCTCGAGCTACTTTCATCAACCAGTAGTTGCTGCTGAGCATATTTGGGTCATCTTTCCACTCCACTGATCTCCCTTTTTTGGGAGCAGGATCATCTGGAGACTCAAGGAATTCCCATCCTGCTGAAGGGGCAGGCAAGGGGGCACAGCCACCCTCTGCACATGATGCCTTGTTGGATTTAGGGAGTGTTTGGGATCTCTGCATGGATGCTGGGACTGATTTTAGTGACAGCAGAGAGGGAAGGGGCCAGGAAAGAAGGGAAAGCTGGCAGGTGTCCAGCTGGGACAGTCAGGGAGGGGGGCAGCCTGAACATCCTGCTTTCAGTCTGTTGTTGTAGTGCCAGCTAATGAAATTTAACATATTATTGACCAGGCTCTACTCTCTCTGCCTCAAAAGCAATCTTTGTGACTGCTGTGGGTGGTTTTCAATATTTCTTAACTTACAAGATCTTCCTCTTCTTCTTTAATATTTAAAATGATTGAATTTTTGGGCCAAGTGAATCCAAATGGACTTTGCTCTCCCCCTGGAATCTGTTTATGTAACATCTGCTTTCAGTGGTTTAAAACTCAGCCCGTTGAGCTGTGTGAAATAAAACTGAAAATTTTAGCTGAAATTACTGTATTTGTTGTAATTTTTTTTTTAAAGAAGTCCATCCCCCCTTCACCTGACGTTCTTCCCAGGCTGGAGTTTATCCCTGCGTGTCTCAGGGCAATCAGCCGGCTGGATTGATGCCTGCCTCACTCACAGAGAGCGGGCAAGACCATTTAATTTCAAGGTACAAATCGCTCTTTCCTCAGCTGTAAAACCATCAGCGAGCAGAGCTCGGAGTGCCGCTGGCATTAAACTCCCTGAATCAGATTAAACATCCAAACTTGTGAGTATTCCCGGGACACCGAGCGGGGTTTTCCGGAGTTTCCCCGCACCAGGAATGCCGGAGCGCTTCTCCCAGCACATTTAAAAGCTGAGTATTTGTGCCAGGAGAGGCGGGACAGCTGCACAGAAAAACCCTCCCATGCTCTCGCTGTCAGGCAGCGATGGGTTAAAGAGTTTGGGGGGTTTCCCTGAGCGACCCCGGTTTTTTTTTAAATTTATTTTAGCAGCCCGGCTACCCCGAGTCCCATTTTCTCACAACCTCCTCCTCCTCCTCCTTATATATTCATCAAGCCGGGGTGAAATAAAAGCTGGGCGGCAGCACAGGAAGAGGAACTCGGTGTGCCGGGCTCCGGGACGGACCCCGCTGTGCATCTTTATCCGTGCTGGGACACAGAACCGCTCCCGGCTCTCCCCGGCGTCAGCTCTGCGTGCCCACAGGAGGAGAGTTTACAGTAAGTTAACTAAGTCTCTCACCACGGATAAGATAACACTTTTCTTTGGGATGTTTCCTTTTCTAAACTCAGGAATTGCTTTTCTAACCAGCCCGGCCTGGTTTGGGGCTGCTCTGTTTGTTCCCCAGCATACTTTCAACCCTGGGATGCACTAAAGGGGCTGAGGGACCCACAAGTGGAGGAGACATGTGCACCAGCAAGGCATTTCTGTGTAATTCACACAGGCTTGTTTCAAAATATTGAGCCCTTCCCCAGCCTGTTTTGCTCTGGAGAGATTGGCATGGAGGGTGGTGGTGGAGGATTATGTTGCAGTTGTGCTTTTTGGGGGGAGGGAAGAGCTCTCAGAGCTCACACATGCCTGTCTCCTGCGATCTCTTACTATTCTCATGGTCTTATTTCCACCCCCTCTCTTCTGGGATTGCAAGGAAAGGACATCCCTCTGTTGCTGCAGAGGAAGCCGTGGGGGTTTGCTCATAAATTAACCCTTTGGGTAGCTGGAATGTACTAAAAGGGTGCAACAGGATCTTCTCTCAACTGGGGGGAATCAGGATCTGATGAGCTCAAGCCAAGCCCCTTACCTGGACACCCCTTGTTCAGCGAGGGCTCCATCCCAGCTTGCAAAAAGCATCCTGATCCCACCAATCCCCCCTGTCAGAGCTGGACTTTTGCCTTACTGCATGATGTGCTGCCACTCTGATCCAAGGAGCAATATCTCTTCACCCTACCCAGCCTTGCTGTGTGCCATCAGCACCCAAAAGGGGTGTGCTGATCCATTAACCCAAAATTCAGGGGATGCTGGTTCCAGTACTGAGCATCCCATTAACCCAGTGAGCATCTTCAGCTTCATATCCCATTGCCCAAGGTGCCACTTTCTGACCTCTGCTAATGCTTCAGTCTTTTCTCCCTGTCAAGGTGCAGCTCTAAGATGAAACCCCCACCTGGTCAAGACCTAAGGCTGGCATTCCTTCTCCTGAGCCTGGCTCCCCTCTGCCTTCCCAGCCCTCTCTGGAAGGACAGGGACTCCCTGATGCAGGAGGAGAGAGCCCATCAGACAGGTGGCAACTTGGTGCTGAGCAGGCAGGAGCAGCAGCTCAGCACAAAGCTGGTGAATCTCAAGAAGAAGGAAGTGGAAACAGCCATGGCTACAGGACAGTTTCCTCCAAGCATGCACTTCTTCAGGGCAAAAAGCCTCATTGATCAGAGCACGGTGTTCAGCATCCTAAAGCTCATGCCAAAAGGTAGGCTGGGCTTAAGGAGGCTCACCTCACTCATCCTTTCTCATCTTTTGCTTTCTGAGCTGGGACAAAGCACAGGATGTGGGAGACAAGCTGATGGGAGCTGTGAATTGTGCTCATTGGGTTCCAGGAAAAGCCCTGGCTCTGAGCTCAGGGATGGGGTAGGGGGAGAGAGGAAGAGGGGGATGGATTGGATGAATGCACATTTCCAGCAATTGTGGCATTTGGTTTAACTTACAATATGGATCCTTAAGTCTTTCAGGAGTGGAGAAGGGGCAGAGGAAGCAAAGACAACAAGAAATAACAGAGATCCCCAGTTTCTCAGCATGTTCCAGCCAGGGCCTCTCTTTTTCTCACATACACATTCCACAAACAGGTTACCAACCTTGTCTTATTCTGAATCCTACCAACCTTGTCTTATTCTATATCCTACCCAAAAGTCCTGCATTCCCCAAAAGTGTTTCTGCAGGTGGTTCTGTAGCAGACCTGGAAGTCTGCTGGAAAGTCTGGGGGCACTAGGGGAAGAAGGGGCTACCTCTAACACTGAAATCTTTTTCTTTGATTGTTGTGTACAAGTCAAAGCCTGTGTACTTCCAGCACTTAAAGTGAGATTATAAAAGGGAGAGAAAGCAACTTTTTACAAGGGCAGGTAGTGACAGGGCCAGGGGGATCAGTATTGAATTAAAAGAGGAGAGATTTAGGTTAGATACAAGTAAAAGTCTTTCCTCAGAGGGCAGTGAGGCACTGGAACAGTTGCCCAGAGAAGTTGTGGCTGCCCCATCCCTGGAATTGTTCACAGCCAGATTGGATGTGGCCCTGAGCAATCTTCCCAACTTCTCCCTCCCAGTGTGTGCTGTGGGATGCAGATCCCAGCCCTGCAGCATCCTAATCCATTACTGTAAACAATTAGGATATCAGAAATGTCATTATCCTTTCATGGCTGGATTGAATAGTTAGGAATTTAAAATTTAGGAATTTAAAAGCACTCCCCTCTTTCACCTCCAGTATCATTGATACCAAGTGGGAGTCAAAACAGATAATAAACACTTTTCAATCCAGGTGATGTTGAAATGAGTTTTTAGAAGCTCTGCAAGGGCTGTAAGGTTTTAGGGCCAAGATCACACCCTTGTAGCTGTTTGAGTAGGACTTGATCAGAGCCCCTGGGAGTTCCTGTTGTTTCAGGCACTATTGTAATGTCTGTTGCTGCTCACACAGGGAAGGAGGTGACATTGGCAGCCAGAGGAGGGTCAGACAGCTGCAGCAATGCCCACCCTGGTGCACCAGCTCTGCTGAGAGCAGCAGCCACAGCTCCTCAGCATCTTCACAGCCAGACCTTCTCTAGTGGGAGGTCATAGACATGAGTCTATATTAGATTAGTCCACTATAAATTACACTCTACAACTTAATCTAATGTCAGATACATACCAGTCTTGTGTCTTGTTCCTCCTATTCATGTTCTCCCTGTACCCCTGAGGGCATCAAAGCTATTTGGACTAAGGGGTCTCCCCTAGACTAATAAAATACATACCTAAGACTTCATCTCTCACAGCATCTTCCCTTCACAAAGGTGAGGCTTAGTTCAAGCACCAATAACACCAGGAGTCTTTGGAAAAGGAGAGATTTCAGCAGAATGAAATGACAGGGAAGGTGAGCAGACAGAGGATGCTCCCTGTGCCAGCAAGACTGGCAGCTGCCAACATACTGCACAATAACAGAGCACCCCAGAGGCCCCTGTGCTGGCCAGCAGCAGATGTACAATGTAAGGGAGCATGCTTTTGATAAGGCACAGAACTAAATTGTACTTCTGCTTCTGGCTGCAATTCCCCAGAGTAATGTTGTCTGGGATTTTGGTGTATGCCAGAGCTCCAGAGAGCTGAAAGAAGAGACACAAAAATTGAAGCTGGGCTCCAAACAGCTTAGGCACAGAGGTTAGCTTCAGGTGTGCTTCAGCCAGCATGCCTTCTAAACTGCTGCTTCCCATGTGAGTTTGTCTTTACATCAGTGGGGCCTGAGCCAGCTCGCAGCAAAGTCTGTCTGAAAGCCCTTTAATAACTGGGAGCATTTTCCATCCCAGTGGAGCAGCAGAGCTCCCTATGGATTTCCCCCCTCCCTGTGCTCCCAGGGAGCTGTCACACTCTGCCTGCCCAGTGTCTGATGGAGAGGGGTCACATCCACCACCCTGGGGCACTCACAGCTTTCTAGAAGCATTTCCAGACACCCCTGCGTGGGTGAACCAACTGCTGTCACATTAAACATCCATCCCAGCTACTCGGGCTCACCGGGATGTCCTTGTCCCCCCCTTACCAGGCGCTGTGCTCCACCTGCACGACCTGGCCATGCTGAGCGCGGGCTGGCTGGTGTACAATGCCTCCTACCTGCCCGACTGCTACATCTGCTTCACCCCCGCGGGCTCCGTGCGATTCCGCTTCTCCCGGCCCCGCCCTGCCCACCTGCCGGCCCAGTGCTCCCAGTGGCTGCTGCTGGAAACCTACCGGGGACAGCTCAGCGACGTGGCCGACTTCGACAGAGGGTGAGTGAGGGGCTGTGATGAGCCTCTTGGTGTCCCGTGGCAGCGTCGTGTAGGAGCTCTCTGCTCCAGCTTTCCTATATCCTCGCTGCTCTGGAAGTGAGGAGCTCATTTCAGAGCTCTCTGCTCCAGCTTTCCCCTTTGCTGGCTGCTCTCGAAGTGAGGAGCTCATGTAGGAGCTCTCTGCTCCAGCTTTCCCCTTTGCTGGCTGCTCTGCAAGTGAGGAGCTCATGCAGGAGCTCTCTGCTCCAGCTTTTCCCTTTGCTCCCTGCTCTGCAAGTGAGGAGCTCATGTAGGAGCTCTCTGGTCCAGCTTACCCCTTTGCTGGCTGCTCTGCAAGTGAGGAGCTCATGTAGGACCACTCTGGTCCAGCTTTCCCCTTTGCTGGCTGCTCTGGAAGTGAGGAGCTCATGTAGGATCTCTCTGGTCCAGCTTTTCCCCTTTGCTGGCTGCTCTGGAAGTGAGGAGCTCATGTAGGATCTCTCTGGTCCAGCTTTTCCCTTTGCTCCCTGCTCTGGAAATGAGGAGTTCATGTAGGAACACTGGTCCAGCTTTCCCCTTTGCTGGCTGCTCTGGAAGTGAGGAGCTCATTTCAAAGCTATCTGGTCCAGCTTTCCCCTTTCCTTGCTGCTCTGCAAGTGAGGAGCTCACGTAGGATCTCTCTGGTCCAGTTTTCCCCTTTGCTGGTTGGTCTGCAAGTGAGGAGCTCATGTAGGACAACTCTGGTCCAGCTTTCTCATCTCTCACTGCTCTGCAAGTGAGGAGCTCATGTAAGAACTCTCTGCTCCAGCTTTTCCCTTTGCTCCCTGCTCTGGAAGTGAGGAGCTCATCCAGGAGCTCTCTGGCCCAGCTATAGGTTAGATATCAGGAAAAAGTTTTCTTACAGAAAGGGTAATAAAGTATTGGAATGGGTTACCTGGGGGAGGTGGTGGATTCTCCATCTCTGGATGTGTTTAAGAAAAAACAGATGTGGCACTTGGTGCCATGGTTTAGTTGAGCTTAGGGTTGGGTTGGACTTGATGATCCTGGAGATCTCTTCCAACCTAATGATTCTGATTCTTTCCCCTTTGCTGGCTGTTCTGCAAGTGAGGAGCTCATGTAGGAGCTCTCTGGTCCAGCTTTCCCATTGCTCCCTGCTCTGCAAGTGAGGAGCTCATGTAGATCACTCTGGCCCAGCTATAGGTTAGATATCAGGAAAAAAATTTCTTACAGAAAGGGTAATAAAGTATTGTAGTGGTCTGCCTGGGGAGGTGGTGGATTCTCCATCTCTGGATGTGTTTAAGAAAAAACTAGATGTGGCAGTCGGTGCCATGGTTTAGTTGAACTTAGGGTTGGGTTGGGCTTGACGATCCTGGAGGTCTCTTCCAACCTGGTGATTCTGATTCTTTCCCCTTTGCTGGCTGCTCTGGAAGTGAGGAGCTCATGTAGGATCACTCTGGTCCAGCTTTCCCCTTTGCTGGCTGCTCTGGAAGTGAGGAGCTCCATTTAGGGCTGTGCACATGGAAAAGCAAACAGCAATGTAAGAGCTTGAAGGCTGCAGCATTAAATAAATCAGAGTCAGGGACCATAAAACCTGATTTTTTTCTGTGCACACTCACTCTGCACAGACATGCTGAGGACAGTGGCTTAAGTAGATTTATGAGACCTGTTCTCAGCTCTCCTCAGCACGCAGGCTGAAAGGGCTCTCAGTGTGGGACAGGACTGCATGGTGCCTCATCCAAAAACTGGATGAGGAAACCAGGTAGCTGATGAACAGGTTCTACCCAACAGCAGAAAAGCCCTTTGCAAAGTCATTGTTTTGATTCAGAGCAAGAAGTTGGGCAAACTATTTCTGTTAATTACTACACCAGCAAAACCCCCTCAAACTTCCCAAAATAAAACCCAACCCAACTCTCCCTCCAAACACCAATCTTGTTTTCTGAGGCCTGCCTTTGGAACCCCACTGGCACCCACCACCTGGAAGCAATGAGACACTCGTTCCCAGCAGGATCCTCAGGCACCAGGAGCTGTGGCTCTCCCTCCTGGGCACTGGCTGAGCCAAGGAACCCCACAGACAGAACCCCTGCCTGCTTTGGGGGCTCTTTCTCCTCAAAGACCTTCCTGCTAACAGAGCTCCTGTTAGCTCTGTTGTGTGCTCACACCTCAGCTGGATCCACATGGCTTCACTCACCCTGCTGCAGGAATTCCCCAGGGCATCACCCACCCTCCTGCAGGAATTCCCCAGGGCATCACCCACCCTCCTGCAGGAATTCCCCAGGGCTTCACTCACCCTTCTAAAGGAGCTCTTCTCCCTGCAGGCAGCTCCTGCCTTTACTGCTGGCAGCCTTTTTATCAGGACCTGAAGCACCTGGCATTTATTTATTCACTCACAGGTGGCTGGGAAGAGCCTGGCTCCCCCTCCAGACAGAATCCTATCTCCCCATCCAGGGGCCATTGATCCCAGGACAAAGCCCTGTTGAAAAAGGCCAAGGGGAAGCACGCAGTGGTGTGTGGGGGGCTGCAGAGAGCACACTAAATAATGCATGAAGGCAGACACTGAGTGATGAGGACAAAGGGAAATATTGAGTAGCCATCCATTCAGAGGGCAGCGCTGTCCCTGGTGCTCCAGGGGCTGGGGTCTGCAGGAAAAACCAGAGTGTGGGGTGTCATGTAATGACAGACAGCATTGCCATGCCAACACATAAGGAGAGGGCTGGGTTAAGGCAGTGCAGATGACCCTAATTCCAGCGTTGCTGAAGTGAAACTTGGTGGGTTTTACTGCAGTGCTCTTCAGTGTGGTTGTGTGCTCTTAAATAGAGACCATTTAACTCTTAGTGAGCTGCTGTCCCCTCCACATGGAAGCTTCTGGGCTCTCTGCCCTGCAGATCTGGGAAGAGGGTCAGGTTGGGAAGCTGAGGAACTTCCTTCCAGACTCGTGGCATGGTCCTGCCTTCCCTCCCCAAAACCAGCAATGGGCAGGGCAGAGGGGTCTGACTCTCCAGGGCATCCACCATCCCTCTCTTATGGAGCTCCAGAAGGGAAGGAGAAAATGCTGCCAGACCCTGGGCTCTTGACCTTTTATATCCTGAGGCTCAACTGCCCTGACACATGATGGACAAAACAAGGTCCAGTGAGAAGTCACTTATCTCTGTATTTCCAGAGAGAAGACTGGGTCCCCATTAGCTCCCTCCCATTTCTGCTGGGAGTGATGAGGAAGGAAAGATGACAGCACCAGCTCTCTTCAACCACACCAGGAGACCCATAAATAACGTGCAAGGGATTGGATTTTGAAACAGCTTCACTTCCTTAAAGCCCAAGAAATTGCACTGTTAGAAGTGTCTCAGGAGCAACCCTTCATTGCACTTGTTTTCAGTTGTGTTTCCATGCCATGATGCCACTTTCTGGCCAAAGGTCAGGGCATCCTGCCCACCCTGTCCACCTGGGGGACTGGGGCTGGGCACTGTGCGGTTCCCTCTGTCCCTGTGTGGAACTTTCAGAGGCAGTATTGCCACATTCCTCTTCTCTTGTGCTTGTCTGACAGTGTTCAGCAGCCACAAGTCAGAGCAGGATTTCAGAGTGGCAGGCACTGCATGAGGACACAAGACAGGGCTCCCCAAATGTGGAGGGGAAACTGAGGCAGAGGCCAATGGAGTGATTTTCCTCAGCAAATGTGTCTAAGCCAAGAGCAAACTTGGATCTCTCTCACACCCTGGGTGCTGACTTTTCCATTTGAGCATGTTGTCCTTCATTTCTCGCCCTTCTGTGCTCATCACCACAAAATCACAGAGGAGTCATTACACATAATGTGCAAACACACCAACAACAGCCACACTGAGGCACTTCCCCTCCCATCTCCATCTAATCCCTGGGCACTAGTCTAAGGGTTAGGAATGTTTTTTGGCCGTCTGGAAATAGGTCTCTAGCCAGGAATAGGCCCCAATCTGTTCTGCCTCTCAGTTTCTGGAAACTCTCCCAGCTCTCTTGAACATGTGCATCCCAGGCTACCCCTCTCCTGCACTCCTCTTTGCCCTTGAGCACTGACAAGCTGAGAGAAAGCAGATGTCAGAGGGAAGAACGGATGGATAGTTGGGTGGTTTCAAGGAAGTGTCAAGGGAATATGGCAGCGGGGAAGGGCTCTCATGCAAGACAGGGTGGATCAGCAAATGTGAAGGAACAATGGAAACGTTTCTGAGAAGCTGCACCTCTTTCACCTGACAGCATTTCTGGCCAGGAAGGGGTGGAAGGAAGGGAAATCTGCATGATTTTTGCTGTTTGCATTTTTAGATACACACACACCTAATGTGTGTGTGCTTTGGAAGGGACTCCTTTTGTTTGTTTCCCTCCAGAGAAGGTCTAATCATCCCTATTCAAAACACACATCTCATGGGCCAAGACCCCAGAGTATTGTGTTACTGCTGAGCTTCCAAAAGGATGCTGTTAGGAGAGCCAGGAGACCACGGGCCAAGGGACAGCAAATCGGAAAGGAAGAGAATTTTGCTTTCATACTTAAAAGGAAAAACAACCCTCACTTATTTTCTTCACAATTACGATACAGGAGAATGTCATTCCTTCCCTCAAGAAGCAACACGATGGCTGCCATCTCCAAAGCAAGAGCATGCCCCCAGATATTTAGGGAAGCAGCACTGACATTCAGGATATTTGTAAAATACCACCCCCCAGCAGCCAGCAGCCCAGTGCCCAGCAGAGCTCTCTATCAGCAGGATGAAGTCATCTGTGAGGGAGCTGACACCCAGGCTGCAGGGACAGCTCCCCTGGGTGCTGGTGGCTGCCCAGGCTGCCATCACCTTCCCCTCCGTGTCCTCTGCCTGCCTTATCTCACAGAAAAATAGGGCAGCGTGTGGGGAAAGAAAGGAATAAAAATCCACCACAGAAACAAAGCACTCTGCTCCCTCCACAAGTCTCCCCTTGGGGAGAAGAAGAGGGGATGAGAGAGAGAGAGAGAAAGAGAATGAACCACATGTGACAGATGTTAGTCACACTATTTAATGCACCACTGGAAGACATTTAGATACTATGGTGAGGAGAGGGGCATAATTACCCATCAGGGGCAGAAAAAGGAGCAGGGGAAAGAATCCCTTTAAAAACAAGGCAACAAAACCTTTCACTTCTGTATTATATAGCACGGGAAAGGAAAACGGGGGGAAAAAAACCCAGGAAGAGAGAAAGCCAAGGCACAGTTGAAAATAAATAATCCTTGGCTGGTCATTTTAGCTGTGCCCCTTTGGGGCATATGCATTGCAATAGCATTGTTCAGTGCATACATGACATGACATGGAAGGCTATTTGTAGTCTGCACCTGATCACTGGTGAAGGCCCATTCCAGAAAAGAAGCAAAAAAAAAATTGTATTTATGAAGCTTTGCCCCATTTGCATGAGCTACTGATGGCAAAAGCCCCCGAACCCTTAGGAGATGATCTGGTTATCAAGGATGGATCACTATTATGCAATAAATCTTCAACAGTTGTAAGGATCAATAATCAGTCTCAAAGGGAAGGGGGATTATAAAGAGAAGCACAATTTGATTTATGTGCTTTTAGGAGCAGGGTGGTGTGGGGATTTATTGCTGTTTCTAGCCCAGGAGCACAGGCTAAGTAAACAACCACGAGTTTGTACGGCCGGATTTAAAGGCAGGGGCTGAGCCTCATTGCTGGGGGAGCCGAATTCTCACAGGACGAGGGGAGAAAGTGGTGGGAGCCCGACTAACCAACCATCCTTCTCTGGAACGGAGCTGCCCGGAGCGGCGAGAACGGGCTTGCAGGGTTTTTTGAGCCACGGGGAGGTTTTTCCCTGAGCGCCGCTGGGAACAGCCGGCTCCGGGCAGGTGCTCTCCGCTCTGCCCACCTGGAGGGGACCACGAGGAAAAGGGGGGAAAAAAATCTCTTTTCCCCCAGCTCTTCCCACACGAAACCTCCGTGCTGAGCAGCAGCACACCCTTTTCTCCCGGCGGCTGTCCCTCTCCGCAGCTCGGGCAGCCGGATCAGCGCCGTCAGGATGCTCCTGGCTCCCGCATTCCTGGTTTCTGGGGTGATGCCGAGGTGTTTCCCACTTCTGCTGCTCCTCGCCCCTTCCATCTCGGTCCTCTCTGGTTGTTTGGATTATTGAAGAGTAGCTGGGGTTGCCCAGTGTCCTGCGATAATGGCACCAATGCCCCTATTGTGATGCACGGGAGGGCAGAGCCCAAGTTGCTGTGGAAACCTTATCTCTGAGTTTTCCTGACTGTTGAGCGTTTAGAGTCTCATCCTTAGCAGTGGTAGCATCTCTTTTATGTACAGGTTGGCGTCTGAAATTGTTCCTGGCGAAGAAATTAACGGAGTGAGGGAGAAATGAAGCTGCAGCCCCTGGAAGAGAATCCTTAGAGGGTGAAACAGCAGGAAAATCCTGGGGGAACAGACTGTTTTATGGGCAGGATGGAGGGATTCAAAAGGCATATCTGTCCAGGATGTATCAGTTTATGAATTTGGACCAGATCACATTTTACATCTGTAGGGGGGCCGTGGGGTTTAATTCCATCCACAGAATGATGGAATGGATGAAGTCCTGGATGAAGATAATAAGATCACAAATCAAAGCCACACCTCCCACATAACAGAGCAGAGCACTGCACCAGGATGGGGGCCAAGACATCAAACAGGAAACACTATTAAAGATCAGTAGCTGTTACTGAGGGGAACAATATTCTCAGATGAAAGCTGAAGCATGGCTGAAGGTATTTCTGTCTGAACCTGCTTAGCCCCTGACACGAGATAAGCACTGGGCCAGCAAGAAAACATCTGTAGGTTTCTGTGATGGCTTCCATTTGTTCACCCAGGAATGAAATTAATCACCATTGCCATTTAGACTTTGCCCACTGGTAGGAGAAATTTATTATGAACTACTCTTTAGGTGGAAGAAGAAGGGTTGTTGCCAGAGCAAGGCTTCAGGTGGGATGAAGGCTATCAGCTTGCCAGAGAATGGTGGTGTGGCACAGATGCTCACCCTGTCCTAAATGCCAGCTGTCACCCACAATTAGATAATCTTGCAATTTACTGGCTCCCTTAAACTCTGCCTGACAAAAACCCACTGTCTCTCTGGATTTCTGAAAGAGGCTTCTGTGCCAGCTGAGTGTATGCAGGAAATAAATACATTTCCAACACACTAAGGAAAAGCCAGGGCTGAGATTCTTATCAGCTGTTTCCCTGAAGTAGCTACCAGCAAGGCAGGCAGGGCATCAGGTTTGTTCTCACTGGTGGGGAAAAATAATTTCTGATTCAGAATTGGTTTCCCCTTGCATTTTTTTAGAGAGCATATTTTGACAATACAAAGACACCAGGACAACTTACAGGCTCAGCAAGCAGGTTGGTGGTGGCTCAGTTCATGGCATCTCCTGTGAACTCAGTCTGCCTTTCAGGTGCTGAACAGAGAACCAAATGTTGTCACATCTTCTGTGCATTGAAGATTCTTGGGAGAACACATTGTCTGCAGGAGGAGTGTGCATGCTTTCAGCTTAGGGATACCCTGGGTGGCAGAGCATAATTGATATAAAAGCACCATACTTGCTTTTGTAACTCTGTTCCTTGAAAAAAGGAGGTTTTAAGCACCTACTCCCACCCTGCTTACAGCTCAACATGTATCATACAGATTCTGTAATAAACAGTAAATACAGCTGGCAGAGAAATGACCTGAATGCTTCCCAGTCACTGCTGCACTGCAGTGCCAACAGGCTCTGTTTGCTCTCCTCATTCCTTCTCTTCTCCCTTTCCTACAGCTTGCTGAGAAACCTGACCCTGGTGACAGATGCCCCTGAGCTGGCCTACCCCTCCCAGGCTTCCATTTGGAAAAGGTTTGAAGAAATCTTTCTCACTGCCTCTGGACTTATCTGCTATGCACCTGTGTTCAAGGCCTATTTCTACCAGGGGCTGCTGGAGCTCTATGAAGATAACATCCAGTATGTTGAGATAAGAGCTATCCTACCTGCGGTACGTGGGGTTTGGCCTCTCTAAAAGTCTTTTTAAATCCATATTTCTCTATATCTTTCCTCAAGCCCTGTCTTGAATTCAGTTTTTAGGTGTTTGCATACCTGCCCTTCTAAGGATGCTGGAAAACCTTGATCATATTCAAATGTTTTTCTGGGAGATTTGCATAGGACAAGAGGGTTGAACAGTGAGAGATTCTTTGTTCTTAATGTTCTTTGCTGTGATATAGGCACAAAACTACATTTTACAGCCAGACTGGGAGCTCTGTCAAAATCTTGCACATTGGCAAAATGTAGCTCAGTTTTGTCTGCACCAGAATCACCTGTTCTATGGCAGCTGCTCTGAACAAATTTCCTGGTCTTGAAGAGAGATTTATTCTGGAATAGTTATTTTAAATCCTCAGCTTATTTCAGAACAATTACTCTGAATAGGCAAGTCAATCAATTAGTAAAACACAACCTTCCACAATTTGCAGACATCATAAAATTTTGGCTGTGTGTATGAACTATGAACTGCTCCTTTCATTGCCATTAACACCAAAATCTGGTCATGGTTCAGGCCTTGCTCCCTGTGTGTCACCCAGAGCTGATCAGATTGTCCTACAAACCCACTCTGCTCTAATGCCTCCCCAAGCACCAGCAGACCACACCACCCTAAAGGTGTTCCCACTTTCCCAGTGACAATTTTGTCACTGCAGACACACCTTTCCTGTACAATTCTTCAGCTCAGCTCCATGCAGGACTCCCTGGGGGTGGGAGTTCTGTCAGTCCATCGTGCCTGAGAGGAGAAGGATGCATTGCAAAGGGAAAAAAAAAATAAGGGATGTGGAAAAGTCCACAAAGTTTCCATGCATCTTACTTTGCTGGGGGTTGCCATAAGCCAGTTGCTCTGAATTCAGCCACCACCTGTCTTTGGGGTACCTGGAAAGAGAAAATAACATCAATGTCAAAATGCCTGTGCTGTGAGGCAGTGCTGGCATCCCCTCAGGCCACACAGATTTCCAGGCCAAAAGCATCTGCCAGGACAGAAATGACTGGAAAACACCCTGCCTTTACCATCAGCCCTTAGACACGGCTGTGAGGCCTTTTGAAGAGAGGCTTGGCAGGGAGGATTTGCTTCCCATCCAGCTCCTAATGCTGTGGGAGCCTGCAGAGCCCTGGGGCTCTGTGCTGGGAGCTCCAGGCAGGATGAGAAAGCAGGGAAATGCTTCCTGGAGAAAGTCAAGGTGAGCAGGGTGTGAGGGGGAATAGCAAGATGCTGGTGTGGCTGGGGCAGCAGAGCTGACACTGCAAAATCTCTCCTTGCAGCAAAGGCTGCCAGGAGCAGCCCCTGAGGTAAAGTAAATGAAAAAGGGGGATTTAGTGCCAAACAGCAAACACTGTGGAAAAGCCCTCTAAGCCCAGCTGTGTTTGCAGATTCAGCTGTGTAAAGTCTCACATTCCCATGGGCTGCAGCTGGGGAAAATTCCCTCTGAGCATCTGCAGCTGCCCCACGGCTGCTGGTGCCTGCAGAGGGACACCACATTGTGATGGGGTGGGGGGTTTTGTGACAGGCATCCTTGCAAGGGACAACAGCAGAGGGGAAATTAGGGGGTGAAGTGGGGCAGCTGAAGGCTGGAAGAGAAAAGTGACAGAGAAAAGAATGGTGAGAAGGGTGAGAGGAGAAGTGATGGAGTGCTGCTGTCTGTGAGAGCTCCAGGCAGGGGTTTTGTGGGATAATATCAATGCAGCATTCAGGGTCTTCACCCCTGCTGAAATCAGGGGTGAGAACAGCCCTGGTAGTGAGGAACCTCCAGAGCAAGCTGATGAGATAGAGCATGCTAAAAAGATTCTTTTTCCCAGTGTGCAGCCAGAGACCAGGGAAAGCATGGCAAGAGTAGCTGACTGATTCAAGGTCAGGAAGCAAACCTCTGGCAGAGGGGAGCAGAAGCCCAGCTCAGCTGGTGGCTTATGGAGCTCAGCCATGGTGTGCCTGGGCTGACAGACTGCCCTGCAAGGCACAGAGCTGCCAGACAGCTGGACAAAACACTCCAGCATTGGATACAGACAGCAGTGAGGGGTCATGGTCTCCTCTGGGTTCTCAAGGGCGTTTGCTTGCCACGCCTGAACACGGAGAAACTTGTATCACACAGGAGGGAGGAAACCCACTGCTTGGCTCTTGCCAGCTGGTAAAGGCTTGAAGAAGAAAATGTTCTGCACAGATTTCACTGCTTTTATTTCCCTGCCCTGTTGTCAGGACTGCAGCACTGCTTCTCCCAAGGTTTTTGTCACTTCATTTCTCCCACCTCCCAGTAAAACACCTCTTGTAACCAACTGCTCCTCACATGCTTTCCACATTGCAGGTGTACGAGCTGGATGGCACCAGGCATGATAAATCATGGTCTGTGGCAACCTACCAGGAGGTGACCAGGCAGTTTGTGAAGGAGCACCCAGACTTTGTTGGAGCCAAGGTTATCTTTGCAGCACACAGGTAGAGGCTGAGCAGGGCTGAGAGCGGCCGTGCTGTGTCAGATGTGGGCAGAAGGCTGGGAAAAGTAATGCTGGAGCACCACAGTTGGGTTGGCAATGTCCCCGTGGGTTGTTAGAGCTGGGGTGTTGACTCCTGAAGCATTCCCTGGCGTGGGTAAAAGGCTGAGAACTCATCTATAAAATTCTGCCTACGTGCAAAGCGAGCGGGGCGGACTCAGAGGAGTGTCCATGAGCCCTGGAATGAGCCAGGCAGAGCTGTGTGTGTGTATCCAAGCTGTCCCTGCTCTCCTCCTCCCTGCAGAGACTGAGGCAGTGACAGCAGTGCCCCAGTTTGGGCACTGGGAGTGGCAGAGGTCCCAGTGGGACCGTGCACACGCAGCTCCCCAGCAGGCTGTGTACGGAATGTCCGTGCTGCTGCCCGGGCACAAGGCTGCTCTCCAAGTCAGCCAGATGCCATGGAGTCATGTGAGGTGATCCTCAGCAAGTGGAGCAGACCTCTCAGCAGTGCTGACTGCTCTGCTTTGGCACAATGCCCTCTCCAGCTCAGCTCAGAGCTGGCTTGCCTCTCTGGCCAGCCTGAGTATGGACACAGTCTGCAAAATACACCCAAAAGTCTGATAGGGCTGGAAGAAACCAAAATGTAAAACTCCCTTGAAATGCAGTTACTGCCTCAGATATCAAGAGGATGTATGTGCACATAACCAGTTTCCCCTGTGCTTCTCCCCAGATCAGTTTGGAGCTGTGGCATTCCCACATGACCCCTCCCTTACCTGCTCTTGACTGTAGCATCACATTGCTCAGCATCTCTGACCTGGTGTGACAAGGAGTCACGTGTAGGCTGGAAGAAACCAAAATGTAAAACTCCCTTGAAATGCAGTTACTGCCTCAGATATCAAGAGGATGTATGTGCACATAACCAGTTTCCCCTGTGCTTCTCCCCAAATCAGTTTGGAGCTGTGGCATTCCCACATAAGCACTCCCTTACCTGCAGGTGTCACATTGCCCAGCATCTCTGACCTGTGTGACAAGGAGTCACGTGTAGGCTGGAAGAAACCAAAATGTAAAACTCTCTTGAAATGCAGTTACTGCCTCAGATATCAAGAGGATGTACATGCACATAACCAGTTTTCCCTGTGCTTCTCCCCAAATCAGTTTGGAGCTGTAGCATTCCCACATGACCCCTCCCTTACCTGCTCTTGACTGTAGGTGTCACATTTTCTCAGCATCTCTGACCTGGTGTGACAAGGAGTCACGTGTAGGCTGGAAGAAACCAAAATGTAAAACTCTCTTGAAATGCAGTTACTGCCTCACCTCCCAACAAAACAGCTGGGAGGAAAGAAAAGAAAAAATTAAACATTTTTTTTCTCTCCACACTGTTGTGTTCCCTTCCCTGCTTGGTAAATGGGAAAGCCAGTGAGTTAGACAAGCATGCCTCAACTCAAGTGACAGCAGGGTCTAGCCAGGCATTTCCTCGTCACTCATGGATTTCCTTTCAAAATATCAATTTTCTACTGCTGTCCCTCTAGAGACCCGAAGCTGGTTGTCAGATTCAGGAGCAACTTGCATTTTGGAAATACCCCTGGGGGCCCCATTTCACAAGTCAAACCCTGGGAAGGCAGGCCCATGGGAGTCAGCCTCTGCAGTGCTTTCTCTCTCTGTCTCTCTAGGATGCTGAATGTTTCCCAGATTAAAGAAGACATCCTCACTGCCATGGCACTCAGAGCCCGCTTCCCAGACACCCTGGCAGGCTTTGACCTGGTAACTGGATTTCTTCTGGGGCTTCACATTAACCCCTGGTGATACAAACCACAAATACACCGTGGCATATGTTGTACACCAGAGCCAGAACCCGGGCTGCTGTACTGAAATCAGGCTTAATGAATTGCAAATCCTCCAGCTAAGCATTTTGTTCAGGGTAATTGACAAAATCCCCTGAAAGAATCAGCTCCCTACCCCACAGCACTGTAATTTCTGCACAGCTGGCACCTGGTTTATAGAGAGCTCTAAGTCCCACCACCTTCCCAAGAGTGCTCAAAAATACCTTTCTGCTTCCCCCCAGGTTGGTGATGAGGATGAAGGTCACTCTTTATGGGACCTGAAGGATGCCCTGACCATCCCATATTCCATGGGGGTCAACTTGCCATACTTCTTCCATGCTGGGGAGACTGGTGAGCATCAGGGCTCAAGGCCTGTTACTGCTGGCAGGGGCAAGACTGAAATCTTGCCAAGAGCAGGAGCAGCAAGCCTGGCTTGCCTGCTGGCTGTACCCAGAGGATGTGTGTGCATACACACATAATCACTTTTCCCTGTGCTTTTTCCCATATCAGTTTGGAGCTGTGGCATTCCCTCCCTTACCTGCTCCCTGCTTTTGACATTGCTCAGCATCTCTGACCTGGTGTGACAAGGAGTGACGAGTAAGAATTATTGCTGGTAGCCATTTCCCCCTTGGAACAGCACTCACTCCCCATCCACAACACCAGCAGAGTCCCCCAGCCATCATTTTACATTTGAAATAATGTTTGAACCAGACTCGAGTTTTAACTGAACAGGCTCATCTAAGTAACTGATGTACCCTTCCTTCCTGGGGCAGTGTATTATTATTGGCAATATATTATTCAGTCTGTATTGGTGGGATTTATCCTAATTATCCTATCTAACCTTGTGTGCTACACATTGACATCTACAGAAAAAGTGTGGTTACCCTGGGCTCCCTTTATAGCCACAGCCAGGAGCAAACACTTCTAAGCCACAACACATCTCATTCTAATGCACAGGCTACTCCCCAATAATTGTCACTTCTCTCCATTGACAATTAATGGAGTCCAGCATCATTAGCTCAGCAGCAAGAGCTGTAAACACCTAAAGCCAGGTGAGATGAGTGGGTATCTCTGTGTTGGGCAATATCCTGGGCAGATTTAGATCCCTGCTTCACTGAAAATGCCAAGTGGAAACTCAGAGTGTGAACAACCCTCTCACCTCACAACTGGGTGAGAGTTTGAGCAGCTTTATTTCCTCACAGCACTGCAGTGATTGTTTTCTCTCTCTGCTCAGACTGGCAGGGCACCTCTGTGGACAACAATGTGCTGGATGCATTGCTACTGAACACCAGCAGGATTGGCCATGGGCTTGCTCTCATCAAACACCCAGTAGCCAAAAGTTTGTCTCTGAAGAGGGATGTTCCTGTAGAAGTCTGTCCCATCTCCAACCAGGTATGTTGTTAAAAGCTTAGGTCACTGGAAAGGTTTTTACCATAGCTGTGAGGGTCAGCTGGGGGGCACCTACAAGTTTTGATGCACAAAGTCTGGCTTAATTTCCCTTGCACCACCTTACACTGCAGTTTGCTACATAAATGTACACTGGGAATAAATATAAGGCTTGTAATGCCAGTCAGAAAAAAAAAATTAAATTCCTGTCTAGAGGAACTTGGGGAAGCAATCATCCCCAGTGGAGATGAGGCCCAGAGCCACAGAGGTGTCTTAAGAGATGTAATTGAAAATGCTTCAAACCAGGAGGGCCAGTCCTTGGTTTTGCAGAATCCATAACCAGTGGGAACTGTTGTGCAGCCCAATAGTGTGGTGCCATTGTCCCCTGGGTGCAGCAGGAAGGATATTTTGGGTGGAGATTTACTGGTGTGAGGGTTAAAGGACAGAACCCTGACACCAGCACCACTCAAGCTAAACACCACAGCAAATGTGCAACCAAAAGACTGTTCCTGAATGGCTCACAGTCAAATTGTTCTAAACAAGCCCAACTTATTCACCCCACTGGCCTTGATTAAGGTGATTTATTTAAGAAATTAATCTCCTTGTCCAGGCAGTGGAGACAAACTGGTTCCTCCTGCAGCAGCTCAGAGCAGAAAACATTCTGAACAGTCCCCTGGAGCCTGTCCCTCCCTGTCCTGCTGTCACAGGCAGCCCTGGCAGGTGTCAGTGGGACACAGCAGCAGCAATAACCTGGCCTGGTGTTGTCTCCCACCCTTCCCCACCCAGGTCCTGCTGCTGGTAGCTGACCTGAGGAGTCACCCTGCAGCTGACCTCATGGCTGAGGGGCACCCCATTGTGATCAGCCCCGATGATCCCCCTGTCTTTGGGGCAAAGGGAGTCTCTTATGACTTCTACCAGGTGTTCATGGCCATAGGAGGGATGAATGCTGACCTGAGGACCCTCAAACAGCTTGCACTCAACTCCATAAAGTAAGTTCACCACCTCTCTCACCTTGTCACAGTAATCATAAGGAGACTATCAGCCTGCCCCCCTTGCTTGCTTTTGGGTTTTGCCTCCAGAGTCTTCTCTGCCATGAGCTGGGCTTCTGTTAATCCAAAATCTCCTCTGTGTCTCATCCAAAGGCAGCACACAGGGACTCCAGAGACTCCTCTGCCTGTGCTCTCAAGTGCCTTTCTCTCACTCCATGCCTCAGTGTATTCCTCCTTTTCCATCCTTTGTGTGCTTGCCTCCACCACCTGGTTCTGGGTTGGGGAGAAATTGTATGTCTTTGTATCATTTCTCTATTTCTGCCAAAATTTGACAAAATTGCTGCAGTGTTTGCCATGACTCGTCTGGGAAACACAGGAAAACAATTAGCATTTAGTTTGGGTGGGTTTAAGCCCTTTTTCTATTAACTGGACAGTTCTGAATGTCCAAAAATAGTTTGGATATGATGCCCAGGGTCTTCCTGCACATTCCTCAGCTCCTGCCTGTTTTATACTCTGTGTGGTGCAGGCATGTCCTGCAAGGGTTAATCCCTTGCTGCCTCCTGCTCTTTTTATTTCAGTGCTGCTCTTGAAATAGCTGCCCCCTTGTCTCCTGCCCTGATAGTACCTTTCCTCCTCCTCCTCACAGATACAGTGCCATGCTACCCGATGAGAAAGCCAAGGCCAGAGAGGTCTGGCAGAAAAAATGGGACCAATTTGTGGCTGACCTCTCTGACAGCTTTCCAAGGGAGCTGTAGGGAGGACAAGGCTCATCTCAGAAGGGATTTGGCAAGCTGGAGGGAGCCAGACTGATTGCTGAGAGGGAGACTGCACCTTCCATGTGACCTGAGCAGATGAATGGATGTCAAAGCCTCACCTGGCACTGGGTGGCTCTGCTAAGCCAGGCTTAATGGGCTTAAAGCTAAGAAGGAGCTGCACTATCCTGTGAAACTCATGGACTGCAGATTAAAAAGGTGCAATGAGCCTTTAGAGCAACCACAAGGAATAGCCCTGCTCAAAAGAGTCAAAACAATCAAAAATTGCCAATGACCAAATCCTGACATCCTTATTCAAGAAAAAAAAAAGCTTTCCAATTAGAGCCAGCAGGAGATTGCCAACAGGAGGATCTCTGAATTTTGGCTCATCATTACAAAATGCAGACCTTGCCCCAAAACAGCCAAGACAAACATCCAACCATTTGGGCCACTGACCTTCAAGAGAGCAAGGACTGAAAATGACTCTTGTTATGTTTAACCCTGGGCCTGCTGCCAAAATAGCACTGCTGGGTCGAGGAACCAGTCAGAGGTCTGATGTCTGCTATTTCAGGACCTACCATGGCTGGAAACAAGCTGGTGGGATCTGCTCCCAGAACATTAAAGCCTGGTTGCACAGTGATCATAAAGCCAGAAGAGAGGTGCCTCAGTTGCCAGCAGTTGTTTTTTTTATTTCTACAAACTCTTTTCCTGTCCTCTGGTCAAAAGGATGACAAAACATATTTCAGGTTAGAAACATCCTGGCTTCCCAGACCCAGCTTGATTAAAACTATCCCCCTGTACAAGGCCATGTTAACACAGACATTTATAGGAAATACCTTTTGGTTTCAGGGAGTTCCACCACCAGCCTTTGTTACTGAACTCATCCTGCAAACGTGGCTTTATTCAGCCTGGCAGAGAGATTTTCACCTTGGTAGAGAGCTGCTGTGGATATCCACAGGGCTCATTTCGACTTCTGTGTTTGCCAGCTTCTTGGGAAAATAAACAACAACAAAAAAACTACACAAGAAATAGTCCCTTGACAAGCTGATTCCCTGTCTTAACATCATCTAAAATATCAGGACAACTAGTTGCAGGGAGACTAAAAAAAAAAAAAAAAGGAAAAAGAAATCTTAATCAGGTTGCTAAATAAATTCAGAAAAATCCTTCAGCACACATATGCCAAGCATACAGCCAGGATCAAAGAGCACCTTTCCCTGACTCCAGTACAATCAGGCTGCTTTGCATCAGTCAAGGGAGAATTGACAAAAGTTCCTACCCAAAGATGTCTCCCTCCTCTGAACCACAGACTTGCAGAGGCTGTTGTTCCCTAATCTGACCAGCCTGGGGCAATTGGCTCTCATTATGTTTTCTGTTAATTGTCTCAAGCTGCCTGGCCATAGTGTTTATTTCCCCTGACCTTGGTTGGAGCACCTTAGCAGGAGGCAAACACACTGATTACAGAAGTGGATCAAGCTGTGCAGCCTGTGTGCCCTGTGTTAAACTGCCCACAGTTCACAGGCTGCAGCTCCATCCCTGGTTATCCCAGAGAAAACAAAACCCAACCAAACCCAACCCCATCAGGGAACACAAATAAAACCACAACAAGCTGCAGGTGTGTGCATTGCAGCAGGCAGCAAGACAAACCACAGAAATGCAAAAGTGAGAACCCAGTCACACCCCTCACTAACTGGGGGGGGGGGGGGTTTAAAATGCCTCATACACTTTTTAGCCACAGCTACCTCTATTCCAGCTCTCTCAACATCTTCCTCTGAAGCATCCTGGTGCTTTCTCTGCAGACTGACCTCTCCTGGGCCTTGATGCAGGTTTGGTCCTGGGAGGAGTTTTATGCTGGAGGAGCAGCCAGAGCAGAGCCACCCTCACTTTTGCTCCTTGGGTGTTGCTCACAGAGCTCAGACCAAAGTCCCCAGGGGAGGCTTTGGCCGTGGCCAGGTTCTAAATGCTGATTTGGGAAGTGCCTTAGTTGTAATGCTGCTGAGGAGAACCACTGCAAACCAGCAGAATGGCTGCTAACCAAAGCCCTGTCCCTCTCAGCAACATGATCTTCCAGCTTTGCTATATGTGAAGGGATGAGGATCTTTATTTGCCATCACTTGATTCTCCCTTAAATAAGCCTCTTTGCTGCCAAGGTGAAGCTAATCATTACAGAGCCTTTGTGGGAGGAGCTGAGCTCCTCAACACACAGGTGGACCCATTCCCCTTCCTTTTCTACCACAGCAGAAAGCTTTCAGCTCTTCCTGCACACTGTCTCTTGAGGTCCTGAACCACTTTTTGATTACCTGTAGTCCTCCTTTCTCATTACCTGCAGTAATTGCTGGTCTAGACCTTCCATTTGCTTGCTGGAACCAGATTACCTGTTGTGCCCAGCTTGTTTTTGCTCTCCTAGGACAAGCCTGTAGTGCACATGGCCATTTACTTACTCCACAATTGTGCTGTGATGGGGCTGAGTGCCTGCAGCCACCAGGGTGTGATGCTGCCCAGGACCACAGCAGAATCATGTTTCTGCAGAAATCACAGGGGGTTAAAATGGCACAGGTCTGGTGCAGCCCTCAAAAAGTGTGACAGAGGGAGGGCCAGCCTGCCTTGCTGCTGGGGAGCTGCTCTTCCTTAGCTGGGAGAAAGGTGCAAATTGAGAAGCCCAGGCTGCATCCCCACCTCTCTAATTCCAGAAGGAGGAATTTAGGCTGGGCCACAGCAGTTACAAAAGGTCCATCCATTCAGCTCCAAAGCTTTGGGTAAATTTGGCTGCAGGGTTCACTAGCAGCAATATTTCCAAGGGTTTTGCTGCCAGTTTATTCCCTTTTCCCCAGTGCCTTGGCTCCCTGCTCACATTTGTTAGCAAATACATCACTCTCTCGCTTGTCTCTTTCAGAACATAGGCTATAATTAAATTTTAAAACCTGTCTTAATCGTGGGGGTTATTTTTCCTCCTTCTTCTTCTTTTTGTCTCCCTGTTAAAAAAGACCAGGGGATACCCAGCTTTGATGGGAGGTTTCAGTCTGGAACGTGCAGTGGGAGGGGGATGTGTCACATCGCTCAGCCTGGAGTGATCAGGGAGGCAGGAATGCCTTCACAGCAAGCTGCAAAGGGCAATTTGATCTGTGGAGGTAACACAGGGTTAATCACCTGGCCAAGACACCTCACAGATCCCCTCTTCCCCCTTCCCCAAGCCCCACAGTAGCTGCATCCAGCTCAGGGCTGTGTTTTGATCCAGGATTTGCTCCTGCTGCCTCTCCTCCCACCACAGTTTTGTACCATCTCTGTGGTGGTTACAGCACGGGAAAGTAAAGGAATGACTGAAGGTTATTTAACCTCCTTTTAGCACGATTTTAGGAAGGGAATAGAGAGAAACAAGGAGAAGATTAAATGATCAGTCCATTCTTTTCAAAGAAAGTGAATTCTTGTCAAAGAATTGCCTTGTGGAGCACCAGGCACCACTTGAGATTCTTTGCCCAAAATACTGGTGGTGGGCATGGAAAGAAAGTGCCAGCTTGAGAGAGCTTCAATATCTGAGATGAAAGATGAGGAGGCAGCCTTGATGGTGGTGGGGGGCTGAGTAGAGCAGAAATAAAAGGCAGAAAAGACCCTGCTTCAGTCTCCATCCAGACTCAGGAGCAAGCAAGGAGAGCAGAAAATCCATGGAAGTTTCTATTACCACTACTTCAAGCAGCCACAGCAATACCTGAAGCCTTTTGCCTGTTATCTCCCCCATCTCTCACTCCCTGTGGCCTCTTCAGGTTCAATTTGTTTAAATGGGAGGTGGATGGAGCTTTGTTTGCAGCACAAGTGTTTGCTGCAGAGCATCTTAGACTGCCTTTGGGGCAATTTAGAGGATGAAATGTTTGCCTCCTGGTCACTCACCGCCAGCAAACGGCTGACCCAGCACTAGTTAGTGGCTGCTGTCAAAAATCACGCCAATAAAAACAGAGGAGCAAAGTAAGTGGTTGAAGACAGAGCTGGGCCCAAGCAAGCAGCTGGATCTATCTGTCATGTGAGCCTCCATCACTGCAGTGGGACTATGCAGGTGCCAGATGCTGAGCAGAGCCCTCTGGCCATAAAACACAGGGCTGCAGATGAGTTTTGCACCAGCTCCAAATGATCCGCCTGCTCCGGGTTTCCTTCCTATAAAAGTCTCTGAATTAGCCTCTTCACAGGTAGCAGAAGGACATTTCTTTGGTCAGAAACCTGTAGCTCTAATTGGCTCGGTCCTTAATTCCTTTCTTTCCAGGCTTGCAGCAGTTGCAATCACAGCAGGTCTATCAAGTGTTTTCTGTGGCACTGAGGGACAGGCAGGTGAAGGGTCTGGCTCTCAATTCTCCTGCCTTGTCATTTTTATCAGGCTGCGTCCTCCCCCTCGGTCATTACAGGATAAGAAAGGCATTTTACTGTATTTTCTCAACCTTTAGCTTGTCCATCATTCCATGAGCAGGCTGCAGCACGGGAAGAGGAGAGATAAACTGTGGGGGGAAGGGTTGGTTCAGGCCATTAGAGCCTCTGCAGAGAGGAAAGAGATGGAAGGTTGGGCTGCTTTCTGGGGGGGTGTGAGAAGGTCAGGAAGAGAGGAGGAGGGTGATGACAGGGCTGGGAGTCCAGGGAAAACAGAACTGCAAAGTTTACACAGGGACCTACGGGGGAAGGCTGTGGGCAGCTGCCTGCTTTGCTTGTCTTCATAGTGAGCTATGAAAGGGGGTGGGAGAGACACATCCAAGCACGGTGTGGACAGGGGAAGAGGAGGGAGTCAGTCCCCTGTGGGTGGTGTGAGAAGGGCAGACAAACCACCCCCAGGGGTATTTGTGGCCAGATGTGCCTGCAGAGGAAATCACGGCGTCACAGCACGCAGAGCCACAGAGAAATTCCCAATGCTTGAAGGGAAAAGACAAAACAGAGCATTCAGACACAGGAATGATGGGCTAAAGGCTGCCTGAGGGTACTGGAAAGGCTGGGGCTGGAGTCACAGAGAAATTCCCAACGCTCGAAGGGAAAAAGGAGCATTCAGCCACAGGGATGATGGGCTAAAGGCTGCCCGAAGGTGTTGGGAGGGCTGGGCCTGGAGTCACAGAGAAATTCCCAGTGCTGGAAGGGAAAAGGCAAAACAGAGCATTCAGCCACAGGGATGATGGGCTAAAGGCTGCCTGAGGGTGCTGGAAAGGCTGGGCCTGGAGTCACAGAGAAATTCCCAACGCTTTAAGGGGAAAAAGACACAAGGGATTATTCAGCACAGGGATGATGGGCTAAAGGCTGCCTGAGGGTGCTGGAAACGCTGGGGTTGAAGTCACAGAGAAATTCCCAGTGCTGGAAGGGAAAAGGCAAAACAGAGCATTCAGCACAGGGATGATGGGCTAAAGGCTGCCCGAGGGTTCTGGGAGGGCTGGGGCTGGAGTCACAGAGAAATTCCAAACGCTCCAAGGGAAAAAGACACAAGGGATTATTCAGCACAGGGATGTGATGGGCTAAAGGCTGCCTTTAAGGTGCTGGAAGGGTTAGGGCTTGGCAGCCCTGCCGCTGTCGGTCCCCGCTGCCCGGCTCAGCCTGTGCCCGGCCGCTGGCCAAGTCCCCCCGTGCCGGTTTAAAAATAATCGTTCCAGCCTGCTGGGACAGCCTTCCTTGGAAAAACGGCGCTGGCAGCCCGCAGGGGAGAAGGACAAGCACGCTTTGGGGACACCTCTCCAGCGGAGGATCCCCTCTGGGAGCAGAACAAGGCGTTCCCTTCCCTCCCTCCGGCCAGACCCCGCATCCCCGCCCGCATCCCGTGCCCGGAGCCCCCGAGCGCTGCTGGCAGTGGAGCGGGAGCTCCTCCCGCAGGGATGCGCCGGGATTGCAGCCTGCATCGGGGGGGAAGGGGGATAAATCCGCCAGCCCCAAAATCCTCAGCCCCAAAACCCCCCAGCCCCAAAACCCCCCAGCCCCAATATCTTTACCCCAAAAAGCCTCTTCCCCAAAATTCCCCAGACCCAAAATCTTCGCTCCAAAAACCCTCACCCCAAAAACCCCATCCCCAAAACCCTCACCCCCCAAAACCCCCAGACCCAAAATCTTTACCCCAAAAAGCCTCACCCCAAAAAGCCTCTTCCCCAAAACCCCCCAGACCCAAAATCCTCACTCCAAAAAGCCTCACCCCAAAATTCCCCCATCCCCAAAACCCTCAGCCCAAAACCCCCCACCCAAAAACCCTCTTCCCCAAAATCCTCATCCCAAAAACCCACACCCCAAAAACCCA
>JBBMKD010000053.1:68085042-68105669 GCA_037834095.1 Argya squamiceps | reverse complement strand
CGCTCGCCTTGCAGCCGCCGACCTTCGGGTTCCTGTTCGATATGGACGGCGTGCTGGTGCGGGGCAGCCAGCCCGTGCCCGCCGCCCGCCGCGCCTTCCAGAGGCTGGCGGATAGCGGCGGGCGGCTGCGGGTGCCCGTCGTGTTCCTGACCAACGCCGGGAACTGCCTGCGGTCGGCCAAGGCCCGAGAGCTGTCCCATGCCGTGGGGCTGCAGGTAACGGTGACGGGGCAGGGCAGCGCTGTCCCGGCCTCGGAGCGGGCACCGAGAGGATCGCACCGCGGGTGCCCGGCTTGGGTACCCCGAGGGGCTGGAGATGCCGCCCGATCACCGCGAAAAGGGGGTGAACTCCTACCTGCGGGTCCCAGCCGGCCTCTCCTCCGTCCCGCAGGTGTCTCCGGAGCAGGTGATCCTGTCGCACAGCCCCCTGCAGCTCTTCAGCCAGTTCCACCAGAGGTACATGCTGGTGGCCGGGCAGGGGCCCCTGGAGGAGAACGCCTACAAGTATCCTTTGCAGCTGGTGGTGCTCTGTGCGTCCTGCTGTGCCATCCCAGCTAAAGGCTGCTGCTCCTGCCCCTACCCCTGGCACTCGCTTGAGTCCTCCTTCTCCACAGGTTTAGGTAGTTTTTTGTAATTAGGTGAAAAAAGTTCACATGTAGGAGCCTTAAGTAGTCACTATTAAATCAGAAACATAAATAATATAAGTATCATCTTGTTATTAGGTAATTGGCACTTAAATAACCTTAGAAAGAATCAGAAGTACTCCATTTACTTAGTTTTTCAGCTTCTGAAGCACAAGGAGACACAAAGGTCATGGGGCTTACCTTCTGGGGCAGCGTCCTTATGGACAGGCTCAGGTGCTGTTGGTGTCCGTGTTGGTCACTTCCTGGCTCCCCTGTCCGGTGTTTGGCTTCTCACGCTCATGGCTTCTCCCGTGCTTGCTGTTCTGTTGGTGGGATGTGACCACGAGGACTCTGTCAGCTTTAGGTGTCTCTGACTTTGGAGATAAACTTGTGCTCCTCCCACTCCCATTAGAGATCAATCACTCCCAGCTGTCCCGCGGATAAGGCTTTCCCCAAAATCTGGCAGCAACTGAAGGAACTCAAATACAACGTGGCTTTGAGCAGCCTGGTCTAGTGGAAGGTGTCCCTGTCTGGCTGAAAGCTGTGAGGTTGTGCACTACCACACTGCTCTCTCACTAACACTTGCATTCCTTAATCCTACAAATGCCCCTGCAAATAACTTAAAAAAAAAAAACTTAAAAATCCCCCAAACCAACCAGTGTCCACAACAGTCCTTGATGGTGTGAACCAGCCTGGGGTTCAAGCACGTGGTCACCATAGAGGCCCTGAGGAAGGCATACCCCCTGTTAGACATGGTGGACCTGAGCCGGAGGCCGAAACAACTGGTAATTTCCTCAGGCAGCAGCAGCAGCAGGGGTGGTGACAGCACACAGCAAAGGGACAGCTGGCCACTCTGAGGTCCCTGAGCAAGAGCCTGGCACTGAGCAGCCAGCACCTCTGCTCTTGGCAGTGCTGGCTCCTGCAGGAAGGGCAGTGACTTTCCCCTCTCTATTCTCTATTCTAATTCCATTGCTGTTCCTTGCAGTGAGGGCTGACATGGCTTGGTTGCCATCTCCAGCTCTGAGACAGGAGTACAAGATCTGTGGGGGAGGGGGAAAAAAATATCCCTTCAGTATTCCAGGTGGCTTTGTCCTGCCTTCTTATGGAACTGCCTTGGCAGCTTCGAAGGAGGCATTTTTAGTTTTGTTTAGTTAGGTTTTGCATTACTAATCCAGCCTTCCTCTTTTTCTGGCAGCCTCCTCCAACCACTGGCTTCCCCACTATAGAAGGTAAGCAGTGGCCTGTGTTTACACACGAGCAGCAGGCAGGACAGCTGGGATGGGAGCTAATGATGTGCTGTCAGCTCGCTGCTATCCGTGGGCAGCAGATTCAGAGGGTGCAGCCAGGAGGCAGCCTCACTGCTGGAAAAAGCTGGATAAAAAAGCAACTTTTCCCTGTGCTGTGTGCCAATATCTGGGACCATGGTGCAGGCTGGAGCCCTGGCACCAGCCACATTCCTCTGGTAGCTGAACTTGCCAGGGCAGCCCAGCAGAGGATGTGGGTAGCTTTTGGGTGCTGTGAGTTTCCAAACAGCTCTCAAAAAAACCTTGCAGGGGTGATTCTGTTTGGCGAGCCAGTGAGGTGGGAGACAAGCCTGCAGCTCATCACTGATGTCCTCCTGAGCAATGGGAACCCTGGGGCAGAGCTGCAGGAGGTGCCATACCCTCACCTGCCTATCCTGGCCTGCAACATGGACCTGCTGTGGATGGCTGAAGCCAAGATGCCCAGGTGAAAAACACATGTGGTGTTTGGTTTAGCCTATTTCATACTCCTCTCCTGCAGAGAATTTAGTTCCTACTGTGTTTTTTCAGCATTTAAATGTTTTAAGAGCTCGACTGCATGATGTAATTAACATCAGAGACATGAAAGCTGCATGAGAAATAAAACTAAAACCTGAGGGAGAAGCACAAGGCACACCACATCCAAAAACAGGCAACAACCAAGGAGTGCTTGCTGCTTCAGTGGCATTACTGGGGATGCTGATCACCTCTTTTCTGGGGCAGGTTTGGCCATGGCACTTTCCTCCTCTGTCTGGAGAGCATCTACAAGAAGGTGACAGGCAGGGAGCTGAAGTATGAGGCCCTGATTGGCAAACCCAGCCCTGTCACCTACCGCTACGCCCAGCTCTTGATCCAGCAGCAGGCAGAGAAGCTGGGCTGGAAGGCTCCCATCCAACGCCTCTATGCAATTGGGTAAGAGAATTTTTCCTGCTTCTTTCCACAGGGAGTTGCATACTGACTGCTCTTTTTGTTGTTGTATTGCTGACTTGCTTGGGGTTTTTTTCCCCTCTGCATATTTGTAAAGTTAACACCAAAATTCCGATGGTGTCGCCAGAGCCTCACATCCTGCAACAGAGGCTTGCTGGCTTTTTGTACCCTGCACAGCAAACCTGTGCAGTGGGTAAGAGACTTTTTCCTGCAGCTTTCCACAGGGAGTTGCATACTGACTGCTCTTTTTGTTGTTGTTTTGCTGACTTGCTTGGGTTTTTTTCCTCTGGATATTTGTAAAGTTAACACCAAAATTCTCATGGTGTCTCTGGAGCCTCACATCCTGCAACAGAGGCTTGCTGGCTTTTTGTACCCTGCACAGCAAACCTGTGCAGTGGGTAAGAGACTTTTTCCTGCAGCTTTCCACAGGGAGTTGCATACTGACTGCTCTTTTTGTTGTTGTTTTGCTGACTTGCTTAATTTCTTTCCCTCTGGATAAAGTCAACACCAAAATTTCGATGGTGTCTCTGGAGCCTCACACATCCTGCAGCAGAAGCTTGCTGGCTTTTTGTACCCTGCACAGCAAAGCTGTGGGCTGAAGGATGCAGAGTGCACTTAGGGTGACTCAGAGACAAAATTAAGAGACCCAGATGTAGTACTGTAGCTCAGGAATATAATCCAGTAATGGCTGGAACTGCTGTGGGTGCTTGGGATGTGCTGTCTCCCCTTTGAAAAGTGCAAATGTCCTGAGCAGGACTCACTGGCCTGCTGCAGTTGCTCCTCTTGATGTTAGCAGCTATCTCACACCTTTTCCTCCTTCAGAGCCGTCTTAATCTCAGTCCCCCAGAGCCAGAGCTTGTTTCTCATTTCTGTTTCCCCCTGTGACCTTCCCCAGGGATAACCCCATGTCCGACGTCTATGGGGCAAACCTCTACAACAACTACCTCAAGTCAGCTCGGCACAGCCAGGCCCAGGCTGGGCTGAAGGGGAGCCCACAGGCAGCCAGTGCCCAGGCTGAGGTTTCCCTGGAGCTGAGGAGTGACTGCAGCAGTTCAGTGGAGAGCTGTGAGTCCATCCTGGTCTGCACTGGGGTCTATCGCCACAACGGTGACGTTCCCGAGGGGACAGAGGCACAGACAGGGGAGAGAGTTTTCCATGGACATCGGGACTTCTGCTTCGACCCCAGCCTGCTGGAGGCTTCCTACATAGTGCAGGATGTGGATGATGCTGTGCAGCTTGCTTTTGAAAAGGAGAACTGGAGCTAGGGGTGCTTAAAGATCTGCTGTAAGGGGGTTTATGTACTGGAAAGAGAAGAGGGAAGAATGGGGAGGGACTTGGGGTGATTTTCTAATCTAGCTGATGTTAAAGAAAACTCCCTGTTGCAGCACTAAAAGCCCTTTAATTTTATTGGTACTCCTCTGCCATCCTGACAGATTTTCAGCTGTGGCTGTACATTGCTGCCAGCCCTAATTGAGCTGTAATGGAAACAGGGTATAAGGAGCAGGCTTGTCCCAGCAATCCCAGTTTTGTCCAGCTCTCACAGCTCATTCTTTTCCACATTTTACGTGCAAAGATCAGGGGAGCCCACCCTCCTCTTTGTGAGGTGTTTGGGGGCAAAGCTCTTCCCCACACAAGGAGCCACCATCAGTCTGTACAATGAGCTGTTTGTCCAGGCTGTGACTCCAGCACACCAGGGCTGTGGTGGCACCATGCCAAGGGAAGGCTTGAAGTCTTAACATTCTCCTCGTGAAGAATAAGTGCCTACAGACTTTAACAAATTCTCTTTGCCTGGGGATTTGCCACTGCATCACTGTCAGCCTGAAACAAAGTTGTGTTTTGCAGTCATCTGGCAGCTGTGGAGAGGCAGGGCCCCTCAAAGGAAGCTGCAGTAGCCAGAGCAACTTGAGGTGAAAGTTATATTGTTCCCTCCCCCCTATTTAGCATTCTGTGAACACCCCTGCCTTTTCACATCCCACCAGGGAGCCAGCAGCCTGCTCTCAGGAGCAAACCACCACAGAGTTTGAGTTGGCAGAGCTGTCTTTGTGCAGAGCTCAGTGCTGCAGCAAGAGGCTCTTTTGGCACCCACTCTGATCCCAGCTGTTGTGAGGAACATCCCCCTGCTCCAGCTGTGGGCCTTTCTTTGGAATAAGGGCCAAACAAAAATAGAGTCAGAGTCCACCTCTGCTCCTTCCTTGCATGAAAGGATTCAAAGAGGAGATCATGCAGCCAGGATGGTGGCAGAGCCCCACATCCCCAGGCCTGATCTTTTAGAATACAAATGTCTGTGTCTTCCAGTGCTTTAGTTCCTCTCATCCCTCATGTGGTTTGCAGCTCAGGGATACCCCACACAGTCTGACCTCTGGTCCCTCCTCTTTCTTTAACATGCAGGTAAAATCTCTCTAACATAAATCAGCAGCTGGGACTTGCCTGCCCAGGAACATTTCCCTAAAAACATGCACCTTCTATTGCCTCTGTTCTCCTAGCTCAGGCTATCCAGAGAAAGATAAAACTTGTGTCTCCATGGACATTCCAAAGAAGATAAACAAGATTTGCATGAGGAATCAATGTGAAAGATTTGGCTTAGCAAGGAGTGTCTTAATTCCAGAGGAGCATTGTGATTTTAGAAGCACAAATCAGCCTGTGAATGTGATGAAAAGCCTTGGAGCCAACACAACTTGAGTTGGTTTTCCTAATTACAGTCAGCTCACACTGCACTGAAGTATCAGGAACAGGTCTGCTCTGCCTCCTCTTTCTTCCTTCCTGCTTTACACAGCTCCATACTCAAACAGGGTGCAAACAGGATGTTCTGCACAGAAGTTGGAGTTTTTAATTGAAATCTCAGCATCCCTGTGCACTGAAATTCTGCCCCAGCAGCTCTGCATCCTCTCAGTCCTGATGCATCTTCCTGGGAAAGTCACTGCAGCATCCCTGTGCACTGAAATTCTTCTCCAGCAGCTCTGCATCCTCTCAGTCCTGATGGATCTTCCTGGGAAAGTCACTGCAGCATCCATGTGCACTGAAATTCTGCTCCAGCAGCTCTCCATCCTCTCAGTCCTGATGGATCTTCCTGGGAAAGTCACTGCAGCATCCATGTGCACTGAAATTCTGCTCCAGCAGCTCTCCATCCTCTCAGTGCTGATGGATCTTCCTGGGAAGGTCACAGAGCACAGGCTCTGTTCTAAAGTTGTGCCAGGCTCTGTGTGTGAAGCAGACCAGGTGCTCTCTCAGTTACCCAGGCAAAAGAGTTCCTTCTCAGTTTCTCCATCCTTTACTTCATGAATAGGAGCAGAACAAATTCTTCTTGGTATGTGTTTCCCTCCTGTGAAATCCACAGTGGGAAGCAGTTTCTTCCACTCTTACCACTGCTTGGGGTTCTTCTGCTTTGTCTCATCAGGACAAGAATTGCTTGGCTGCTTCTAAAAGCAGCTGAAATGGGAGGAAAACAGATTTGAATCATTTTCCTTTCACTGGAGAGGGAAGGAAATCACCATTTCTTTTTGTTGCACAAGACAAGATTTGTCTCCAGTTCCCAGAAGAGCAGCAGGCACAGGGGAAGACTTGGGATAGAGCACAGGGAAGGTCCTTTAGCTGCAGCACCTCCCCAGAGTCACAGCTTTTCATCCAGTGTGCAAGGGCTGAAACTGGAGCCCAAACCCCATTTATTCATGGGGTAGCTCCAGTGTCCCTCAGCCTCACTTTTCAGAGGTGCCATCCACTGCAGAAAGGGGAACACTCCCTTTGCTTGCAGTTCTTGCTGATTTGAGTGGGGACTTTGCTGGGATTCCTTGGAATGGGCCTCACAGAGCTCAGGGAGCTGCTGCTGGCAGGAAGAAGGAGCCCCACCACCATCTGATGGCAGAAATGCTGAGCTCTGGTTAAAAGTGTGGTGCCAGCTGCTGAGAGAAAAGCTGCTGCTGAACCACTGTGCCCCGAGGGCTGTGGCACCTCTTCCAAGGAAAGAAGGAAGGAAGAGGTTTGCATTTGCACAGAGAAGGAGCCAGGCATCTCCATCTTTGGAGCAGCAGCAGAGGTGAGCTGACTGATGTGAATCTGCTTCAGATGCCAAATCTGCTTTTAGCTCTGGATTAGTGTTTTTTTTTTTCCCACCACTGTTCTGTGAGTCTTGAAAACGCGTAGGAGGAACTTCAGTGATGAGGAATTTAAAAAAAAAAATGCTTTGCTTGTGAGTTGAAATTGAACAGAAGGGAGGAGATGGAATCTAGAAATATCTTGTACCCTTTCCCTAATTCATATCATGTAAGGTTGCATGAAAAAAAGCCTCTGCTTAGTTGCTCTCTGCACTAATTCACCAGATGGGCTGCCCTTGGTCTGAGCAATGCAAAGACCTTTCCCCTCTTCCCCTTCTCAGCTCCTTGAAACTGCACTTTGTCCAAGCCCCTGCCTGGGAATTGCATGGATTCACTGGGTGGAGTAGGAAATCTGGCTTCTCCAGCTGCCCTTGGACTCTGGCTTGATTCTGAAAGGTTTCTGTTAATGAAATTGCTTGGCAGGTCTCCTCTGTGCCATGGGTTGTGCTGGAGTGCTGTCCAGGCTTGTGTCTTACCTCCAGCTCATTTATGGACATCTGTTGTTGCCAGAATTCAGTGAAATCCTTTTTCCTTGGAGCTGCTGCTTCCTGGAATTGGCTTCCAACATGGCTGGAATGAAAATCTTCCTGTGTCTCATGCATTGCTCAGAAGTGGTGTCTCTGAAGCAGTATTTCTGTCCTTTGGAGCATCATCCTTCTGTGCAGATTGTGGGGCCAGGCAGGAGAGGGGACTTCATATTTACATTGTGCAGAGCCCTGCACAGCAAACAGGGCAAAGACCTGATCCTAACAACTCCACCTTCCAAAGATGAGCAGGTTTTAGTCAAGCCAGAAGGGAATCTCCAACTGAGAACAGCAGGGAGGAACCAAGGGCTAGAGCTTGGTTTGGATCTGAGGCAAAGAGCTTTTATGGTGTGCAGTAACACAGTGGCCAGAGAAGAATAAATTCCTTTATTCCACAGGACACATGCAACTACTGACCTGGCACTCAGGGCACCAGATAACACTACTGTCCCTTCCCATCCTAACCCTGCCATGTCTTTCTCCCTCCAATAAATGATAATGTTTCAGAGTGTGTCACGTGCACTGTAGCAGAGTGATTATATATATCATTCAGAGAAATCATAAACTGTGATTATTTTAGATTTTGTATTAATTTCAATGCAGAGTTGCTGCTTTGTTCAAGCATAAATATAAAATAATAAAATCATGTTTTCTTTGAGAGAAATTTTAACTTCCTGTGTGTACATTTAATGAGTATTTTCCTGCTCTCTTTCACATCTTTGTCCTAGAATATTATTAGAGCAAATTCTGTCTGCTTTTTCTTTTTTTTCCCCTGTTCTTTAAACTATTATCAGATTTTCTTGAGGGAACCACCCTGAAAAGTCAGCAGTTAACTGGCAAACTTTCAGACTAGAACCAACAGCTGCTCCTGATTTCAACAGAAAATCAAAGATCCTGCTAGGTGAAACCATCATCTTTAATAATCTATAAAACAATCTATAACAATCTATGTACAGATATAGTTCTGTCTATAGATAGAACTTGGTGCTGAAAGCAACAATCAGTAAAGCATTTTTGGAGGCACTGGACAAGGATTCCCATTCTCAGCAGGGAGAGCAGTTGAGTTATATTCCACATCCTGGAGAAGTGACCTCCAGCCCTGACCTCCAACAAATAATGATAAAAAGTGTTAATCAACCTCCTCCTTTTATCAGCACTCACCCACGATGGGGCTAATCAAGGCTGAGTTAAGCAGGGAGAGATCACAACCTGAGACTCCCAGGTGCATTATTTCAATGTTAAATGCTTTTAATTTATTGTCAGAGCACAGGGGGCAGCCTAGGGTTGAGGTGTCCCTTGTAGGACAGCCTGAGCTGGAAGTTAGAGTCCCATAGAAATCCTTGCCCAGCCTAAGGTGCAGAGTTAAACACTGGTGTTGTGAAACACTGGAGCAGAACCAACTTGAAGAAAAGGACTGAGAGCCCTGGAGGGGTTTGCTGTGAGAAATGCCTGCCCTAAAAAATACCCTTGGCAAGTGCTTGGTCCCTGCCCACCCTGGTACCTTTAGGGGCCTGCCCAAACCCTTCCATTGCCAGGCATTCCTCACCCCAATTATAAAAGCACAAATCTTTATAGGTTTTTTTTACTGCCCACAGTCAATTTGAGGAACATTGTGCACTTACAGACCTTCACAGATGCAGTCTGCAACAGTTTAAAACACCACCAAGGCAGCTACATGTTCTCTAGGAGCCAAACCTCCATCAAGAAACCACTTAAATTCGCTGTAATAAACCTACTTTTCCTTTTCAGTCATTTAAACTACGAAGAACTTGCACTTTCTCCTCAAGGTCAGATCAATAGATGCTCTGTGCTAAGACTAACTCCAAAATACCAAAAAGCAAACCCCAAATCCACTCTCCAAACCTCTACTCTGCCACAAGCAGGAAAAGAAATGTCTTGGCATTTCCTGGTGGTATTAAAAGCTCCTTGAACCGAAATGTAATTACAAGCAATAGACTGTTAACACTTGTATATCCTTTTGAGGAGGATCTGCATTCCCTGAACCATAACACAGGATCCAGCAGCTGAGTTACAAAGACTGTTCAGAAGCCAAGGCATGGCTGAATTTTGGCACTGGCCAGGTGAAACTTCTTTCACACTTATCTGTAGCTTCAGCCCTGACCATTTGTAATGGGTTAGGTAAGTGCAGCACAGAGAGTGTGGCAGAGAATCCCAGAAGCTTCCTTGCCCACACAAAAGGCATTTTAAGTATGGTTGGAGCAGATTATGCTCCAACTCCCTGAGATCAGCTTTGCCTCCTTCCCTCCCACTGCTGCCAGTTTCTGACAGCTCACTGCAGGGTATAATTAGGTATCTAGTTTCTGGTCTTTCTTGCAGGCATATATCTGCCTTTTTTTTTTTTTTTCTTTTCTTTTTCTTTCTTTTCCCCCAAGAAATTGAATCATTATTTTGTTTCCTCCCAAGTTCAGCCCTCAAGAAAGTTTTTACCTTCCCCCAGCAGGGGTATTTTTGAGGGCACACTTGTTTCCACTTGTAGGGGAAACTAAAAATGGGAGCATTTTAGATATTGGTTATGACTGCTGCACAAAACTCTCTTATCTGCTGTTTGCCTTGAAATACATGTATACACACACACAATCTCTATGCATACACATCAATACATAAAAAAAGCCAAAAACATAGCTTGGGAGCTGCTGAAGAGTAGGAGCTATTTATAGTTTAGCTTTTTAATGTTTTAACAGGAATGGTTAAGCACTAACACATCCAAGCACTGCACATTGCATTAAATAACTGGATCACATGGGAAGCATCAGCTTGTCATATCCCATCCTACAGTGTGCTACAAAAAGCTCTTCAGTGCATTCTCAAGTAGAAGTCATTTCTCCCCTCATTCCCATTTTGAAGCAGAGGCACAATTTCTGCTTCCTTTCCTACAAATCAGCTCCTTTCCAATCCTCACCTCTTTGTTTTGGGTTGTGTTTGCACTGCTGGAGCCCCTGCCCAGCCCAAGGAACCCCGAGGGCTTCTACCCTCCTTCCTGGTGTTCCCCCATTCCTTGTCACAGCCCCCCTTGCCATGCAGCCACAGATCCTCCCTGTTCCCAGCTGCCTACCTTGGATGCAGGAATCTTCAGAGCCCCAGCAGGTATCCTGAGGTGTCTGGAGAACCATTTCCAACAGCCTGCTCTCACCCTGCTCACACAGCCTGAGCCCAGCAGGCTCTCTGAGCACCCAGCTCCCTCCCAGCTGCCTCAATTCCTCAATTCCCTGCTCCCCAAATCACCTGTGGCAGGCTCAGAGTCTCATTTCCCAGGGCTCCACACCAGCTGTGGGTGTGTGGATCCCTCCCAAAGCCCAGGGACCCCCCACCCAATTCCCTCTACCCAGCAGGTGGGACACCAGCCAGCCCCCCAAAGTTTGGGGAATGAGTTTTCTTTGTGGAATGAGTGCCTGGATCAAAAAAGCAGAGATGGGAGAGCCTGTGGGAGGCTGCCAGGGCAGCTAAAGGAGCATGTCCAGCCTGTGGAACACAGGGAATTGCACTGCTCAGGAGATCCAGAGCATGACAGCCAAGGAGGCAAAGCTGTCACTGTCTGCTGCCCAGCTAGGGCAGGACCAGCCCTCTCTGCAAGAGAGGGATGCTTAGTTTTCACTCCACATCCTCTTGTAGAAGTGGAAAACTCCCCTTGCAGCACAGTGGGGCAAGACCAGGACCAATTTAGCTAATGCTGAGGGCTGACCACACGTGAATCATGCCAGTGACACAAGTATTGGCTTACCCTGACAAGAGTCAGGTGAAGGTGCCCACCCACCTTGGAAAAAAGCCAGGATCCAGAACATATGAATGTGGTTTTACCCTCTTCCACACAGCCTTACACTGCCATCTAACCCTACACCCAAGGTGGGCCCAAAATTGTCACAAAATGTACACAAAATGACCACTAAATGGTCACAAAATGGTCACAAAATGGACAACCAGTCACGAGATCTCACACTTTTATAAGTTTTGGTCCATTTGTATATTGGAGTTTAATTGTCCAATTCCAGTTTCAGGCTGTGAGGTCCCATCCTTCTTGGGAGGTTCCTCCCTCCAGCCCATCCTTGTTTGTGCTTTTGGGCCTGAAAGTTGGCGTGCAGCAGGAAAAGGATTTGTTTTGTGTCCCTGCTGTGTGCAGAGCTGAGTGACACTGCCTGTGAGCTCAGAGCTGCACCCCTGGGCAGCACAGAACCTGAAATACATGAAAACTAAAATTTAAGGCATCAGTGTGATGCCTGGGCCAAGCACCTTGACAACCCATGGGCTGCCTGGGTTGGGTGCAGGCAGTGCTGTACAGGGCTGCTGCTCTGAGAGCTCTTCTGCCTCAGGTTGTCACACAGTCACCTGCTGGAAAAGAAATGGCAACAGCTCTTTTTGGAGGGCTAAAATCGATGACCACCTTAAAACTAATTATTTTTATTTGCTAATGGAAAGGTGGAGTTAGTGAGAAAGCCCTCAGCAAGGAAGGACAAGATGTTGTTCAGTCTCCTCTGCTGCTGGGGACCATGACAAGGTGGCTGAGAGGAAGGCAGTGGCACAGGTAGTGCTGATGCAAGGTTGAGTCTTGCAAAGTGCATCCCAGCACTGCAAAAAATAGATGTCCTCCCTCTGAGCTGCAGCCCAAGCAGGGTATGGCAGCAGGGATGCAGCAGCATGGGCTTGGAAGCAGGGTAGTGGGGGACCACGGGAACAGCTGCTTGTTGCTGCCCCTAGATGTGATATCATTTCAGTCCTGGGCTGCCCAAATAACCAGATTAAACCTTGCATAACCTCCAGTTACCTTCTCTTTTCCCTTCTGTTCTGACCATGCCTTTAGAAAACTAATTTATCTGTTCTCCCCTCACTCCAGCCTCCACTGACAGCAATGCTTTTGCTGTGACTCTTCCCCTGCTTTTCCTCCTGATTGTTGCTGTGTGCCCAAAGAAATCCTTGTGTCAATCCACTCCAATTTCTCCCTTTCCCTTACTCAGTTCTCTCTTTGCTTCAAGTTTAAGTATGAATTCTCCTTGTAGCCCAGACTGATTTCTCCTTGTTGCCAAGAGCAGCCAGGGGCATTGACTGGAGCAGGGCTCCTCAACTCTGCTGTCCTGAATGTCTTTCCCCATTTGCTTTGTCCTTTCCCATAAGCAGCATTTACTCAGTGCCACGTGTTGGTTTTAGCAACATGCTCAAAACACGAAGCTATTTTGGGTCTTTATCTCAAAGTGTTGTTAATACAGACATTTGTGGGGACAGTTTATTTGATGTGCTTCACATCATTGTCAGGCAGCACCTGCCTCATGGCTGGTGGGCACAGGTACAGATGAGGAATGGTGATGCTGAGCACCAAAACACTTTGGAACATGATGTGCCAAGCCATTAGTGCTGGTGATGAACAGACCCAGGCAGCTCTTAAGCTCAATTTGAGGCCATTAGTAGTGGGTCAATAACGGTCCCGATTGTTGCCTTCAGTAGAAGTAAGAACTCTACAGCTATTCACATCAATTTAAAGGCTCTGTCCCATCACGACAAGCTGGGCAGGCCCCTCAGCACGTGGATTGGCTCAACTCATAAAATTGGTGGCATAAAAGACATTTACTTTGATGAACAAACACGCCAGACCAAACCTAGGGGCAGATGAATGTCCAGCAGCACCACAAATGAGCGTTTCACTGTAGGCTCTGTGCCAGGCCAACTGCTCTTTGTCTCGGCCAGCCTGGAGAGATCGGGGGAGGCTGAAGCACGCCCGGTGTTACCGAGCGGGTACCGGGCTGTTGTGGCACATCCATGGGCACGGCTCGCCCCATTGGCGAGGGTCCCGCGGGGCAGGAGGCAGGATGATGCTCCCCGGGCTGAAGAACGGGAGCATCCCCGGGGGGACACAGGGCGGGGGGAGCCTTCTCCCCCTCCCCTTCTCACCCCCCTCCTCCTCTCCCCCGGCCGCGCAGCCTCTCCCCCATCCCCATCCCACCCACCGCCGCCAGCCGCCCGCCCCGGCTCCGCATCTCGGCCTCGAAGGCAGCGTGCCGGCGCTGGAGCAGCAGCACGCCCGGCAGGTCCTTCCCGAAGTCCAGGGAGGAGTAGAGCTGCTCCTGCTCCTTGATCCAGCTCTCTGCCTCGTCCAGCTCCCACAGGCAGGTCCAGAGGGTGCGGGATTTCTCCAGCAAGGCTCTCCTCTGCATTGCCAGTTCTTGTAGCTCTTGCCAGCACATCTCCAGGTGCCTTACACGGTCCTGGATGACTTTGGGATCACAGGGACGATAGCCTGGGCAGGGATCAGGGTGAAAGCTCGTCAGTACAGTGTCCTGCTCTCTCTTGGTCGTGCCAGGGATGCTGGGGTGTCCTGGCACACCTACCCTCAACCTCAGCAAAGCGGAGGGCGGCAGCACTGATGGCCCGGGTCTTCTCTGCCTGTACAGCCATGTCGGCCTCCAGCAGGCGGTGGGTCTGCAGCAGCTCCTCTGCTTCCAGAAGGTGCTTCCCAGATTCGGGAGATGCCAGCTTCACCTGCAGAAGACCCTCAGCCATTACCCACTGACACCCAAAACTCAGCACCGGCACCCCAACATCTCACCTCCCTCCCTGGTGAACTCCCACCAACAGTTGGTGGGACAAAGACACCTCACCCACAGTGACACCCAATGCCCACAGCTCACCTTGACCTCATCCATCCAGTCGATGCAATGGAGCATCTCCTGGAAGAGATGCTGCAGGGTGAGGTTCATCTCCAGGCGCTGGCGCCGGGCAGCCAGCAGCTGCAGGAGCTGCTCCCAGAGCCGTAGGATGTTGTCTTTCCGCCCGTTGATGCGCTGGATGTCATGGTAGCCCTCCAGCTCCAGCTCCTTGGCCACCGCCTCGATGGCCTGCACCCTCTCCCTGTAGGCAGCCGTGTCTGTCTCGATGGCCTCGTGCTTCTTCTTGGCTGCCTCCACCGCTGCCAGGTCCTGCCCAAAGTTGTCCTGCCCAGGCACAGAGCCCATGGTGAGGCTCTGCTGAGCTCCCCAAGGTGGGGGTCCCCGGGATGGGTGGTCTCCCTCCTCACCTGGGCCACCAGGCGCTGGTTCTCGCTCAGCCAGGCCTCCCGCATGGCCGCTTTCCGGTCGAAGCGCCGTGCCAGCTGCTCCAGCTTCTCCTGTCGGATCAGCTCATTGCGCAGAGCCAGCTCCCGCTCATGCTCCGCTTTCTCCAGCTGCTCCCAAGCCTGGGGGAAGGCGACACTGGATAGGTGGCTCCCATATCCCACATCCCCCCACCCACCCATGTCTGGTTCTGCTGGTGAACCCCAGCATGACCCCCAGGTGGAGGAACACAACCTGCCATGGGATGGATCAGTCCTGTCCCAATATGGATTCAGCAAGTCCTGGGATGGACCTGAACTGCCTCAGGAGATGGACTCAACCTGCTCCAGGACCCATCCCAGCCTGCCTAAAGACCTGAACTGCCTCAGGAGATGGACTCAACCTGCTCCAGGACACATCCCAGCCTGCCCAAGGACCTGAACTGCCTCAGGAGATGGACTCAACCTGCTCCAGGACCCATCCCAGCCTGCCCAAGGACCTGAACTGCCTCAGGAGATGGACTCAACCTGCTCCAGGACACATCCCAGCCTGCCCAAGGACCTGAACTGCTCCAGGATGGACTCACTCTGCCTCAGAAGAGGAATTCAGTTTCCCCCAGGAGGTGGACCTGACTTGACCACAGGAGACAGCCCCCAACTACCACAGCAGACAGAGCCCATACCCGGTTGATGTCAGAGACCAGGCGCCCCTCGTGTGGGGTGTAAACACGCTGGTTGTTGGCCCTCATCCGTGACTGGATGGTGAAGAGCAGCACCTCCAGGTTGCCCTTCTCCTGAAACCTGCCCCAGAGAGAGCTCAGCATTGGGCACGCTTGGATGCCTCACACCACTGGGCAGGCATGGGGAGCAGGGGGCACTTACTTGGGGGGCTTCTCCACGGTGCGGTAGGTGCTGAAGGCTTGCAGCTGGTGCTGCACGCCAGCCAGTGAGTTGGCAAAGCTGCGGCTGTTGAGGGAGGCAATGGTCTGCTCAATCCAGGTGAGCAGGTCGGATGCCAGCCCCCCATAGCCCTCAATCATCCGCTCTGTCTCCTTGGCGTGCTCGATGACCTGCAGTGGGACCGGGGGTGAGTGTGAGGGGCCTGCACCCCAAGAGGACACCCCTGACCACCTCAATGCCGTTCCCTACCTTGCCCAGGCGCCTTCCCTCCACCTCCAGCACCTTCATCTTGGAGAAGTAGTGGTAGAAGGCCACCACGTAGGTGATGATGGACTTCTCATCAGGGTTCTCCGTGAACACATCTGCCAGGTGCGAGTGAGAGGCGTCACTCCTGACCCAACCTCAACCCACTTCACAGGCCCCACAGCCTCATCAGGTCCCTCCTGTGCCCACCCAGGCCCTCCTTCTGTGTATTGGGAACCTCTCTGTGCTTCATGGAGCCTGGGAATGTCCCGGGGAAACTGAGGCAGGAGGACTGACAGCAACTGCCTCACCTTCGGGGTCAAGGAGAGGGGTGATGCCGAGGTGCCGCTCTGCCACGCTGAACGCATGCTCCAGGTTGTGCCGGGCATTGGATTTGGTAAGGTTTTGGAAGTCAACCAGCTCAGGCCTGGGGACAGAGGGCATGAGACAGCAGTGACACACCTGTGGGACATCTCTCAGTGCCACTGCCACCCCAGTGCCTACTGCTGTGCTGCCTACCTGTGCCTGTGGATGAGGGCATTGAAGGCCAGCCCGTCCTTCCAGCTTGAGGTGAAGTTGGTGACATTCACGTGGGGGTACCTGCAATGGGGACAGGGTGTCACTGTCACCCTCTGGACACTCTCAGGGCCTGACACAATCATGTGGGGACCCCACCACCTACCCTGCTGTTTTCATCTGGCACCAGAGCAGAAGTGCATCCCTGGCAGAGCGTGTCTCCCGGCCCTCCTGCGTCTCCACGATGATGTCCTGGATCTGGGGGCAAAAAGGACATTCTGGGGTTGTAACAGCAGTTCCATGGAGGATGGCTCCCACTTGGGAATGAGGTGTGGAGCAGAGGGATGCCCAAAACCACCTGTCCTCACCTGGAAGCGGAGGATGATGGTCCAGATGAGGCCGAGGACAAGGCGGTGGTTGCCATCCACAATATCATGGGAGCCCATGTTCTCCAGGTGCACCCGCTGCTCCTTCAGGAACTGCAGCGCCTTGTCCACATTCTCCAGGCAGTGGATCCGCATCCGGCCCTTGGTGGGCTTGGGCTGGGGCATGACAGTACTCAGCACCCTCCCTTCCACACCCGGTACCCTGCCCGGGGACACCCCCAAGCCCTGCTGCCACCCCAACTCTTGGCCAACACCGAGAGAGATGGTGTGGCATGGCAGGGCAGGCCACAGGTCCCAAGGTTTCCGTGTGGGTTGGGTTCCTACCAGAAGCTCTCCTGACAGCACTTCCAGCAGCTTGATGAGCACCCTCCCATCCCGGAGGTCCATGTAGAGGTCCGAGATGCGGCAGGTGACACGAGCCAGGTGCGAGTTCACCCACTTGGTGAAGGTTTTCTTCTGCACGGCCTCCCGCTCATCTGCAGGGACAGTGGGCACGGGGTCACCGACAGTGGGGACAACCCAGGTGGGACCGAGGGGACCTGCCACCCACCTGCCAGGGCTTTGATGCGGGAGCGCTCGAAGAGCCGTGCGGAGCTGTTGTCGTTGTCCAGCTCATCGTCGGACGCATCCCAGCGGACATTGATGCGGCTGTACTGCTGCTGCAGCTCCAGCTGCTCGTAGTCATTGGCCGAGGTCATGGTCCCAGTGTGCCCTGGCCCGGTGGCCGTCGGCTACCGGTGAGAGGCCCCTGGGGGACAGCAGGACCGTGAGCATCAGTGTGGCCCTGCGGCACGTGGGGATTTGCGGCTCAGAACCTCGGGATAAGCTGCTCAGAGGGATTTAGCCTCGCCCCACCCAGGTGTTGGGGGGGCACCTGTCAGCTGCCCGCTCCAGGACCCCCATGCTGAGCCCTGCCGAGCTGTGCTAATGGCTATTTATTGTGCTGCGTCCCCACCCATGTCCCTCTGCCAAGCTGAATCTCCAGCCCAGGTCCCCAGAGATGTCCCCCCAATCCTTGGATGCCCCCAGGGAAGGGGCTGCTCCTCATCCCCACCCTGACCCCTGCGCCACACGGGGGCTTCGCCAGCACTGGTGGCAGAAAGTGGGTGACAGCTGCCGGCAGGGGGGGGCCACCCACCCCCGGGGACATTTGAGACACAGATAGGACATGGCTGGTATCTAAAAATGCCTCTGAGCAGCTGTCGGTGGCTGCTGGGGCCCCTGAGGGGTGCGAGGAGATGGGCTGGGGCTCCCCACAGCCAGCAGCACGTCCAGGATCTCCTCTGCAACCCAGAGCTGCACAGAGCCCTCAGTTATGGGTGCCAGGGGGAAACCCCATGTGCCCCAAATCCCTGCTGTCCCCATGAGCTGTGACAACCCATGGGCCCCCAGGTCCACCTCAGATGCCCCGGGCATCCCCCAGGTCCCCCCGGCAGGGTTATCGGGGCAGCCCAGGCTGTGCCACACCCCAACTCCACACCATAATCGGGGCGGTGCAGGCAGGGCCTTGGCTTGGACCTGGAGGCACCGGGAGCTTGGAGGAGTGTGGAGGAGCCTGCAGAAGTGTGGGCAGTGCAGCAAGGACAGACAGGAGCACACCAGAGTGTGCAAGTGTGAGGAAGGGCATGGAGAAGGGTGGCAGAGTGTGTACCTGTGAGCCAGGGCATGCAGGGACTTGTCACAGCATCCACATGTGAACGAGGACATACAGAAGTGTGACAGAGTGCACCTGTGAGCAACGACACACAGGGACATGCCAGAGCATGCACAGGTGAACAAGGACAAGTAGAAATGTGCCAGAGTGTGTGTGCCTGAGCAAGGACATGCAGGAACACACCAGAGCGTGCATGGGACACACACAACAGGCACACGAGTGGGTGCGGGGCCACGCAGGTGTGTACTGGAGCAGGCAGGAGGGTGCTGGAGCTGGGCCTGCAGCCCCTCATGCCATGACTCCGTGCCTCTGCCAGAGCACCCAGTGTGCCCAGACAGGAAAGCCCTGTAGGAGACCAAATTTGGGGATTTTGCCCCCAAAACTTCAGGGACTGCCAGCAGGATGGGTGTGCTAAGTTGTGTCGGGTCTCTGCAGGATACTTCAGTTCTGACTGTGTCCCTGACAGCACGGCAGCGGGGCCATGGCTGTGAGCATCCAAGGAGGAGAAAGAGGAGGAGGAGGAGGAAGAGGGGAAGGAGGAGGAGGAGATGACGCCGAAGGGAGCCACAGCAGGCCCATGGGAGCATTCCAAGCGCGGGCGCTCACCCACCCTTTAAATCTCCCTCCGCCGCACCGGCGCCTTCCGAGCCTCCCTCCCCGCCACAGCCACGCCGCCACCAGCACCCGCCACCCGGGAATTGTCATTCCTCCCGCTCAGCGTGCAGAAAGCTGGGAATACCAGCATGCCGGCCTCGCCGCCAGCATCCTGCGGCCGTGGCCCGGGCAGCGTTGCCTTCCCCGGCCAGCGGCTCAGCACGGTGAATCAGCACTTCCCGGTGAGGGGCTGGCACCGTGCCACCACCACGGTCCCCCCGCTGAGCATAGGGAAAGTCCCCCCACACCCCAAGGGCGGCCGGGGCAGTGGTTGGCACCTGGCATCTATGGCACCCTCAAACCCATTCCCTGGCTCATCCCTCACAGCCACAGCATGCTGCCGGAAAGCCCATTTCCAGTGCACAGAAACTCATCAGAATCCCCCAAAACACCCCAAAATTCTGCCCCATCACCGCCATGCAGAGCCTGGAGTGTCCCCATCGCTCCACTTCACCAAAACACTTGGATTTAGCATCTCCCCCGTATCCACAAGCAGCCATGCTGTGGTTGGGAAGGGGCAGGAACCAGGGGGCATTCCCCCAGCCCCTCAGTTGTCTCCTCCCTGCCAGGTGCAGGGCCGGGGCCGGGAGCAGATGGTCCCTCTCGGCACGGCCGCACGGCACAGCACGGGGCAGTTGGGCATGGAAAGACACGGCACAGCTCCTCCGGCTGCGATGCCCTGCTCCGGCCAGGGCTCCCCGGCCACACTCCCACCTGCCAGGAGGATTTGGGCTTCCCCAGGGCCACATGCCGGCCGTGCCAGGACTGTCCCATGTCACCCAAGCCGATGACACGCACACGTGCTGACACTCCACAGACATTTTTGGCTATAAATAGGCCTCTCCTGCACACGGCGCCAGCCGAGCCCTGCTTCCTTCTTAGAAGCTGCCCCCCTTGCACCCCAAAATCACCAGACAGTGCCCCAAAACTACATGATAGCTATAAAATAGTCCGTGGGGGGCCATGCTGGCGCCCAGCAGGGTTTTCTGAGTCTCCTGTGCTTACCACTGTCTTCCAGGGGACCCCAATCCCCTGGTTTGGGAGCTGGAGATTTATAAAGGGAAAAGCTGGAAAAATCAGGCCTGGGGGACCCCTAGGTTATTGAGGTGAGGGTAAGAATTCCCCCAGCCCAACGCCCACCCGTAAGCATCCTCCTGGCACCAGGACAAGGGGGCCCAAGGGCACAGCACCCCAAAAACCCTTCCCAGTAACTCCAATTTGCCCAGTTGCTAAAAACTGGGGGACAAAGTGGGTTGGGTGATGTGTCCCACCAAGACCCTCGGGACTCAGCTTTTCCACCACGTCCCAACAGTGCTGGGAGCACCAAGGACTGGTGTGGGGAACCCTCCAGGGGTTGGCACCCCAGGAAAAGTGTCCTCAGGGTGTCCCCACACTGTCCCCGGGCTGTCCCCTGGGTGTCCCTAGAAAGTCACCGTCACTCGCCCGCCCCGTCCTTCCCGAGAGCAGCCCCGAGGGACACGGGGTGACAGCAGACTCCCCGCCGCCGGGCGAAAAGGGGGTTCAGGCTCCCCGGAGGGCTCTTCACCCCCGCTACCAAACTTTCCTCCGTGCCCACCGTCTCCCCCCCAGTACCGCGCCCGGTGTTCGGTGCCGCACCCCCCACCCGGTATCCCCTGGGCGGATAACGCCTGCCGGTGCCCCCCCCCACCGCGTGTCCCCGGGGACCGGCGCCTCCCGCTGTCCCCCGGTCCCTCCCGTGTTCCCCGGAGCGGCGCATCCCGGTGCCGCGGGGTCTCACCTGCGCGGGGCGGCGGGCGGGCGAGCGGCTGCGACGGCGGC
>JBBMKD010000053.1:68060681-68084942 GCA_037834095.1 Argya squamiceps | reverse complement strand
CCACGGGCTGTCCGACGTGGACGTGGGGCCCCACGGGTACGTGAACGCCTTGGCGGTCACGGCTCAGGGATGAGCATCCCTCCGGGCCCGCTCCCGGCAGAGCCTCTGTTCTCTGCGTTCTGCTCAGGTTCCCTCCGCCGTGGCCGAGCAGGGGAAGAAGGGGACGTGGGGGCTTTTCCCTGTCAGACTCCCGCTCCCCTCCTCCCTTCCTCACGGACGGATCCAGCAGCGGAAGCTCCGCACAAACCCGACTACCTGCAGGAGCCTAAGGATGACGCTTGTCCCCAGAAAACGCACCTGGTCCTTCATGACGAGACTTCTTCCAGCGCTTCTGCCTCTCCGCTGTCTGGAGGGTCCCGCTCCTCCCCTCCCTCCCAGGACATTGTGTCGCTTTGTAACCATAAAGGCGCAGTTTTTCGTCCTAAACGGCGACCAGTGCATTCGTCCCCTCCTTTAAGAACTCCTGCCGACCACAATAATGAGATGCAAGAGGGGCCTGACCAGCAGACGTTGCCTCCAGGTACGGGAAGGACAGAGGGAAGCACGCCTTGGTTTCCCGGGGTGTTGCAAAGCTGCTGCCTGTGTTTCCCGGGCCTTTGTGAACCAGCTGAGGAACCTCTGGAAGCACGCTGGCCACTCGGTCACTTCAAGCCCACGAGCCACCTTCTCCTAGCCAAAATGTCTACCTCTGTGCTTCAACCTTTTGCATCTTACATTGACTTCACGTGCTAAAAACAAACAAACAAACAAAAAAACAATCCAGCATGGACATAAACCAGGGCTTAGGCCCCATTTCATAACCACCAAGACATTTATTTCTGGTGAGAACAGGGTTTACAGCAGCCTCCTGCTGGCAGCCCCAGGTGCTGGGGCTCTCATTTCTCTGTGAATATGCATGTTTACGGGATCAGCGTTGGTTTTCTTTTCCACGGAGTGTAGGGTCTTCCTTTTACACAGCCAGAAAGGCTGGAAAATTCACTCCAGCCCCCTTCCATGCCTGCTTGAGGAAGCAGAGATAGGGCTAAGCCTGCAAAGTGTCCCCTCTCCATGAGCAGAGCAGAGGACGCTGGCACTGCTCGGGGTGGGCTCCATGCTCACTGAAACCTCATTTTTCAGCACAGAAAGCAAAGTGCTGCAGGAGCCCTTGGGGCACAGGGGCTCTCCAGCTTTGGTGAAAGCCCATGTAATCAGCATCCTGTCCTCTGTGTGCATGTGGTTTAGGGTTAGGGGGGGAAAAAGTGTTAGTAACCTCTCATAGGAACATGGTTTTCTTTGGTTTTAAGCTCCATGAATGTTGGGTGGGGTTAAGGCCTGCCTTTCTGCCTGGCTGCTGCTGCTCCTGGAACCAGCCCCATGGAAGCAGGAGCACACAGGCCACGCTTGGAGGAAGGACTTTGCCCCTCCCAGGCTTATATTTTGTTATCTGGGCAAGGCTGCAATAATTGTGAAAAACAACAGTTTCCTGTTGCAAGGTTTTTATTTTTGGGGGGCTTTTTTTTTGTTTATTTTCTTTCCAAGCTGTCCTGATGGGAAGGGGAAATAAAGCACAAACCAACTGCTACCCAGAGCAGGACTGCAGGTGCAGCCCAGACTTCTTCCACACACTCATTCATCCTTTTCCTTCAGGGCTTGGGCTTCAGAGCCTCTGTCCCACCTTTCCTTTTCACAGAGTGGGATACACTGCCTGCTCCGGTGGACTGCTCCAACAAAATGTTTACAGTCTGGTAACTTCCAGCTCCCAGCAGCAGAAATGGGGCTGCCATGGGACTCTTCTCCCCCCCCAGCTCTTGGTGGCTGATGGGTTTTGAGGGGCTGGAGAAGCCTCTAGAAAAGCTGGGTCAATAGTGCTGTTCTGTTCAGAAGTGCAGCTAGGATGGGTGACTGATTTGCTGCTCTCCTCCTGCCAAATGGAGAGTTGGCAAAAAGCTAGGCTTAACTTTCCCACCAGTGCTTTATTTTTAACCTGAGCCCTTACAGGGGCAGTTGTGTGAATTTTGGCCAGTGGCCTTTCTTCTTCAGTAACTTCTTCTTCTTCTTCTTGTCTGGACAATCTTGGTGCTGTGAGTGACTGTGATTGTAAAACTTGGTACTGTGAACTTTTCCTATGTGATGTGAAATGTGTCGAGGGGATGCTAAGTTCCTGGCCAAAGGAGGTGTAATTACAAGTACATTATGCTTGTACAGAGATTTGTTTCCTTGCACCTTCCTTTTTCAGCATTAAATAGGTAGTAGAAGCTCAAATAATTATTCAAGAGAGAATGACGTGATACCTGAACCTAGGACTACTCCATTCTTCAGTCAAACAGCTGAAGAAAAAAAGAAAAAAAAATCCCCAACCAACCAACCAAATTTGCCAAAAAAAAAGCTGAAGGAAAAAAGCAAAAAGCTTTTCATCACCAACTAAGTTTGGCTGCTCCTATGGCCAAGTTCCCAATAGCACCAAAGTGCTAATCCCTAATACACTGAAGCATGAGCATAGTTGAGACATCAAAAGGATCACAGCACTATTATTAACAAATCTTACTTCAGTACCCCTTCATAGCCCACAACAAAGTTGCTGTCTCAACAGTGAGTGCCTTTTTCCAGTTAGGATGTTCTTGAGAAAAATGGCATATTTGAAATTTATCTGGCCATGGCAGACTGAACTCACAGTTCCCATTTTTCCATGGATGAAAAGGTTGCCTGGGACAAGATGACCCTGCAAAATGACACTTGTGTTGCATAGAAATTCCTTGGTAGAAAAAGTTGTTCTTTGTGGTGCCATGGTTTCTAGGTGGTTAGGAAATGTGTAAAGCTCTTGTAGTTGGCTATACAGAAACCCCCTTTGCAACTAAAAAGGGCAGCTCTGCTGCTCCTGCAATTATTTACTATGAAAAAAAACCATTTAAAGATTTTCAATGTCTTGTTTATAAACCTGCTCCTCCTTTTGAATTCCCTCCTTGGTAACTGAGCTCTTGCTTCCACTGAAACCTTTCTGTTTGCAGAAGAGAGGTGGTGGTACCATGGAAGTGCAAACAATACCTCTCCCTTTGCACCTTGCACAACTCCTGTACAACGTGCCAACATTCAATTACTGGTCCAGGTCAGTAACACTCTGCTGAACGAATTTGTGCCATATTAAGACACAGGTCCCCTTGGGATTCTGTTACACAATTCAGCTATTTAGCATTTTATTGCTCTTTGTTTGCTATCCTGACAAAAGAGATGACTATTCCCAGGAGGGGAAATGGAAGTGAGAGATAAGGCCTGTGGCTGATGGACACTTGGCATCCCCCTGGCATTAATCAGAACTTGTATTTTTTAAAAAAGCAAGATTGTTAAAATAAAATTAGAAACTTGTGACTGATTTTGCTCCTTTTTTTTTTTTCCTCCTTTGATTCTTGCTGGGCTGTTCAATTTTTGTATTGAATGGGGACCAACAGATGTGCTAAAGTTACTTGTTTTCCTCATCCTGGATTGCCAGAATAGTGTCTGGATTTGCCCCTCAAAGAAAGTTTCTGTAAGGGAAAGCAAATTCTAAGAGCTGTAACACCAAGGGAGTTATTTGAGAAGGGAATGACTAAGGCAAGGAAATTCAGATGACACTTCTGAGCTTCCTATTTAACTGATTTATAGGAATTTATACCACTTGAAAAAGACTCATGGGAGAGAAAAAAAATCAGACTTACATGTTAATTGCTGCAAGATAAAAGAAACTTTTAGAAGTGGGATCATCAAGATGGCAATTACTGACATAATGTGGGCAATGGGTTCTCACTGGAGCAGCACTGGGATCACAGCTGCCTCTGCTGAGCTCCTGGTGGGTCAGACTGGATTCCTGTTGGAGCAGGAAGGCTCCCAGCCTTCAGTCTGCATCTCTGCAGGGATTGTCCCTTTGTTACCAAGCTGTCCTAAGAGTCCTGCATGGAAATCACAAACAACTCCTCTCCCACCTCTTTTGAAGGGATGTGCACTTCCCATGGCTGCAGGCCCTCAGCTCTGCCCAGCTCCTGCTCTGCAGGAATATTTTGACATTTGTGAGCCACTTCTGGCTCAGTTTTGCCTGATTTCCATAACAAATATTAAGAACTTAACATAAGTCAACATAAGGAGTTAGGCAGAATCGAGGACACAGGAGTGTTTAAGCAAATATATCCAAAAAGTACTCTTGCTTTTTAATTTAAGGAAGAAGACACCACAGGTTAAGACACAAAATTATAAAATACACACAGTACAAAACAAATTGCAAGTCAAAAGAACAGATTCTTTTCTGAGACATCAGATTTTAAAAAAAGCTGAGATAAAAGATGTTTTGACAAGTAAACACAGATGGGACAAAGGAGAAAGGCCTGGGTGTATTTACATCTCACAGGTTGTTGTCCAGTGGGCTGCAGAAACAGGGATCAGAAACAGGGTAAATGCCAACCTCACCATCACTGCTCCTGGAAGATTAATCCCTTACTCTGCTCAGTATTTCCCTGTGGTTATCCTGAACTACCTGTGCTGGAGCTTAAACCCACACCAGCACATCTTCCAGTCATTTTCACTCAGCCTCCCTTAATTCAGATGTAATTTCCACTCTCAAACAGCATCTGCTGAGGCTACACTTTCTTCTCCTCCAAAACAGTCTTTCATTTCCTTGTGTGTCACTATCTGTATCTTCATTCTCATCTTTCTGGTGCTAAGATATCCCAAAGCAAAGAGCACTGCAGCAGTGTGTCACACAACACACCAGACTCCTCTGATTCTGTATTCAGCCCCACATTTCTTAAAACTGTAGAAAAAAAACCCCAAATTCTTTTTTTTTGGTCTCCTCTTCCCCCTCCCTGCTGCTGCTGGTTTTCAAGCACATACCTCCCAGTAGAAAGGCAGGAAGGGTGATGGAGACTCTCAATTTAAACATTTATCCCACTTATTCTCAGCTACTCCACTTGATTTCTGAATGACCATGGAAATGCAGCTGCAAAGGAATGATGAGTGGGAGAAAAAAAAATCTCCAGGCACATTTAACCAGGTAGAGACAGCCCTAATCTAGCTGAAATTTAAGGCACACATCTTTAACACAGTATTTACAAGGAAATGTTTAAAATGTGTATTAAAATGGCAATGCAAATGCTATCTAAACCTATTTTCTAAAACCATGCCTGTGATTTTTAATCCAGTGCAATAGAATCAGCACAGCTGGAGGGCATTTTGAAGGCACGAGTGGATGAGCCACAGTAATTTTTCTGCCATCCATCAGGGAGAATTCAGTGCAATGCCTTTCCCCAAGGGACAGAACCACTGCCTGCTCTTTCACAAGGGGGTGGCCAATATTTGTGGCTTCTCTGCACAGAGATTGGAAGCAATTCCACGTCAGCTGGGCAGTGCTGCAGGCCAGCAGCACACAGGGAGATCCCAGCACAAAGCCATTTACAACACAAGGATGGGGTTGGAAATGCAGCCTCAGTGCTGCTCTGCAGGGCACCACCTTCTATTCCTGTATTTCAAACAGAGCAGAGCCTAACAGTCCTCCAAAGACTGATCAATGTCCATCATCTCTGCTGGATAGCTCCAGTTAGAGCTCCTCTGAATGTCCTGGAAAAGCAGCTGCTTCTGGAGGCTCTTTAGGCTGTTCAAAACCTCTGGAGAGAGTTCGTGGAAGCCCACCTGTTGTTCCTGATCCTCCTCCTCCTCCTCCTCCTCCTCTGGAAGGTCCTCAGGAGGCAGAGGGGAGCACCTGGAGATGTAGCCCTGGTCTGACTGCACTGACTGTCTTTGGTCCTTGCACTGGTCATCAAAGAGCAGCTGGTGCTGCTTGTCAGCCTCCCCCTGGCAGAGGAATGGCTCTGAAGGGATGACACTCTGCTGGTAAAGAGGGTACATGAGTCCATTCAGATGCTCACTCAGCTCATCTGAGAAGTTTGCAGGGCTCTGCTCAGCCACTGAAACTCCAGAGCTGTCGTGGAGGATGATGTTATTCCTCATTGGGAAGCTTGTCTCCAGAAGAGGAACTCCTTCCATGCTGTCCTCATTGCTCAGCACGTGGTGGCTGAGGATATTTCCATCTTCCATGGAAGAGACTGGCTCCACCACCTGAATCTGAGGCACATCCACAGGCAGGACCACAGTCTGGGAGTTTGGATCCCCACATGGGTTCAGCTGAGGCTGCAGCTTGCAGCCTGTACTTTCACCCTCGTGCATGTGGAGGTTGATGGCATAGCAGGAGGCAGGGTCAGGCTCACGTGGCTGCAGCTGGTGTTTCACAATCCCCCCTGGCTCACTCAGCAGTGAATCCACCTGGCTCTCTCTGTGCAGGGAATGCAGCTCTTCATCACTATCCAAACAGATGGTTTCACACTCAAACCAGTCTGGGTGCTCAGTCTGCCACTTCTTGAACTTCTCTATGGCCTCTTTCAGCTTCCTCCCACTGGGGGTATCCATGTAGTTCTCAGCTGTGATTTCCTGGATCCGATGGATCCGCCCAGGTTCAAACTTCTCCAGATCCTGGATGCGAAAATAAATATCCTCAAACTTGTCCATCAGCTGGTACCTGGAGGTGACATTGAACAGGTCAGGGATATCTCTCTCACTGCTTATCCCCTCGAAGTAGCAGACTATGTACATCCCAAAGCAGGCTGGCTTCTTGAAATCTGGCAGGATCAGGTTCAAGGCTGGGGTGAACAGGTCTCCCAGTGGTTTTTGCTGATCCTGCTTGAGGCACACAGGCTCACTGCCCAGCATGGCTTGCCACTTGGCCTGGGTGCCCCGGGAGCACAGGATGATGATCTTTGAAGACAGCTCCTCCATCTCCTTCTTCTGCCTCGTGAGCCAGGGCAAGGGCCCCAGCTCTGAGATGTGCTGGTCTTCCAGCAGGTCCAGGGCCACAGCAGTGCCACAGACTGTCATCAGGAACTCTGCAAACCTCAGCACCACGTCCACGTAGAGCAGGTGATCAGCAGAGTACACGATCCACACCTTCCGTGGCCTCAGGGGGGGCAGGGGCAGCTCGGTGCATGGAGCTGGGGGAGACAGAAAAATACCAATTACAGCCAAACTGTAATGCTGTGAGTCAGCACTCATCAGCTTAGGAGGGGGAATTAACTGAACTTTCAAGTTTTAATGCTGTTTTGGCAATGTACGTGGACAACAGCTCATTGTGGAAATTTAATATCAAAGTGCAGACACAGCGAGGTGGTGATTTATGGTAATGCCCAGATGATTCATCAACTTTCACCTCACAGAAACACTACAGCAGCTTCAGATAATGCTGTGTTCTCTGGTGGAGAGCTGAGTGCACCCACCCCACACCAATCTCCAGGCCTAGATGATGAGCAAAGCTTCTTCAGCCACTACAGCCTCAGCTGGGTCAAAAGTCTCCCCAAATTCCACAGCAATTACCTCCCTTCTGACACATATACCATTTCAAATTCCACACACAAAGCTTCTTTTAGCTAAACAGGAAGATCCTAAGGCTGCCTTTTGCTTTCAAGGAGCATCTATAAAGTATTTACAGCCTACAAAGGCCTTTTCTGGGTAATTGTGAGACCTGCAGGACAGGTTTTGATAAAACACTCATGGCTTCTTACCAGCCTGCAAATCGTTGTGGTTGCATTTCCCTCGCCGGCGTCCTGGAAGAGAGAAAGGCACTGTCACTTCTGAAAACATGAAGGAAGATTAAATGCTTAAAATCACACCACAGATTAAGTTAAAAAAATAAATCTTTAACTGTGTAGGGAGATAAGGCTGTTAAGGAGGGAGCAGCCTAATAAAAAAAACCATAGTGAATGAATAAAGATTCTTCTGCAGCCAGTTCTTGGCATATTTTCCCTTTGAGAGGAGACAGAATGCACCCAAAATTAACTTTCCCCATCTCCCCCAAATCCTGGCAGGCTCAAGAATCCCCAACTGTTCTGTGACCTCTCTTTAAGGAGAAGGGGCTTTTAAAAATATGTCTTTTTCTTAAGAAGCTTCTCTGAAGAGGTAACCAAAATGTCCTTAGCTACACCTTACAGATGAATTTGATGTGAAGAAATTTTCCAAAAGATTACCAGTTCTTCCTCTCATGTAAAAAGAAAACAAAACAAGCACTGAGTTACACAGCACAGAAAACTAGGAGTTAGCCCTTAAGCACCCAATTTTCCAACTTGCTTGCTGTCCATCTCTATGTCCTGTATTTTCTTTTTCCTTCCACTTTAATTGAGAAACCTTTTCTAATCTCACAACAGTATGAAATTAATTTTGCAGTGACTTTGGGGAACAGGAGGAAGACTACAGCGTGGACAAACAGGAAGCTTCTGTTCTGCAACACTCTTGTGCAACACAGGGGAAAAATAAGAACAAAGATATCTGCAGGAAACAAGGGGCTGAACTACAAAATTCCTTTTTCCCCTGATGAGCTCTGAAGTGCTGTGAACATGGAGTATCAGACAGGATAACCTGTGGAAGGCTTTACTGATCTAGTGGATGGTATAAGGACATTGCAAGCCCTATCATGTAAAACAGAAGATGTTTTCATTGGCATTATCTCAGTGGCAAGGCATCAGAACAGCAAGGAACAAAACTAAAACAGGGACAGGTACAGAAGGAGGAAGAAATATTCTTTAGCACTGATTTTTTTTTCTCTGAGTCTCACCTGCTCGTTTTTTAGTCATGCACAGCACAGCTGTAATGACTGACCCCACCAGCAGCACAGAGATCCCAGTGATACACCAGTAGAGCCATATCATCATATCATCTGCAAAACAAAAACACTCCTCAGACACTGCCTCACACGGGGTTTCACCAAAGAGCAGAAGGTTCTTGAGCAGCACAGGCCAAAGGGAGGAGGACCCTGGCTTTGCTGAGCAGACCAGCACTTCCCCTTTCCAACCCACAGTTATTCTCCAAACCAATTCTGTTTTTATGGTGCTGCTGAACACCACAAACCTGCTCCACACAAAGAACCATATGTGCAGCACGCTGAAAACACAGATCAAGAACCTTCCTCTAAATAGCAACGTTTACCCAGCTTTGACAGGCATGCCGCCCATGTCCTGCCTCTTCATGTAATCTAGCTTCAAAAAAAATTAAAATATCACCATTTTGGGTCATAAATTTCAGTTTACAGGTGTTTTTCTTTTTTTTTTTTTGTTAAATCTTGGGCAAAAGATCCTTACAGGTGTTGCAGCCAAAAAAAAAATGATGTCAAATCATCATGCACAAGTTATCTTGACATTCATAAAAATGAATTTATGCAAGCTATTCTCTCCAAAAGCTGCTTTATATTATGCAAATTTTTTAACACTGAGCAAAGTGACAGAAAAGTATTTTATATTAAGACTCTTCTTGTCAAAACTGCTTCTCAAAGAATTCTATGCAAGTGAAGTGTCTCTCAAAAAATTGCTCTTTAAGGTTCACACTGCATACAAATACTTGCCTCATTAAATCATGGTGAAGTCATTCTTAGCACAATTAATTCTGAACTCAGTGTTACCAGGGGACTGTTGGAGAAATTTTAGATACCAGGCTCTCATCTCCATCAGAGAGATTTATTGGCACATACTGATTATGATACCTGGCTGGTTGAGCTTGGTGGCTCCAAAGAGGGACCATGAACAAAGAAATCTCTGGATAATTAAACCTTTATGACCTAAACTCCCCATTCCTCCTGTGACAATCCAGACCAAGAGCACCATCAGGGCCTGGGGTGTCCTGGCTCTTTGTTGTTTTGTTACCAAGTGGTTGCTGATCTTCACATCCTCTGAGGTTTCAGTGGCAGCTTTGGTGGCTTCCCAAAATTCTTGGTACAGTTCCTAACACCATCTATGGGCTGTCCACTTCACTATTTTCAAATAATGTAAAATTTTCAACAGGGATATTTCCTGCCCAGTGGGATCCCAGGAAGGACCATTTCTCATTCTACACAACAAGAGAAGAGCAGCAAAAAAAAGCTTCAGGGTATTGGAAGAACTTCTTACCCGATGGTTCTGTACCTGCAAAAGACAAAGAGTTACATTAAAAATTCAGTTCTCAGCTGTAAACCAATGGGAATTGTTTTAATTTAATTTAATTAATTTTTAATTTAATTGACAGAAAAGTGGTTCTCACTTGGAACTGGTTCACACGGGATGGAAGCAGAGTGTCTCAGACAGTCTGTGCCACAGTTTGCAAAGAATGGCTGAATCTGCAGTTGAAATGAATCCAGAAAACAAAAGTTAATTCTTAAAAGAAAATCTGTTCCCTGATTTACTTTCTCCCTGCCTCAACGTTCCTTGTATTTCAGCACAGAGATAAAGTTCCCATTTCCATTCAGAAAACAAGATTAATCAAGAATTCTTACACCACACATGACAAAGAATTTGAGCTCCAGAGGTTGCACATTTACCATTCTCACTCCCATAACCTCTGATTTGGCAGCTCTGTACTAAAGAAAAGCCCCTGACTACAGAGAATACCTACACAAAAATTCTTTCAGCCATAATATTTCCCCGATGCAGGTAATTACAGATTAGCCAATCTCAGAACAAAACACTGAGAAAAAAAAACAAACCCTAATATTCCTAAGGTGCTCACTGCCTTGGTTGTGAAGGAAGGACACAGTGTGATCCCACCTGTATTTTGTATCTGCAGCAAGCTTTTATGTTCTTCTCCATTTCGATTGTGACATTCACTTGCTGTTGGAGTCCATCCTGCAGAAATCAGATGCAAGTTACAAGGGAAGGAAGAAAACTGAATGAAAGCAAGAAAAAGGAAAAAAGCTGACATGAAAACACAGAGTGGTCCAAAGAAGAAGCAGCTGCTATTTTTTTTTCCCTTTGGACAAGAAGCCCACAGAGAACAAAATGGGTGAAGGATCTGGCCACCACCTCTGCAGGTGTCCTTGTGACAGATGTGGAAATAAGATTGCAACAGGAAATAATTAGGGATGCACGTTGTACAACTTGAAAGGAGTTAAACTTACAGTTTCTTAACAATGTAGTTGTCTTCAGCTTTGTGATGTGTGAACATTAACAACCTTCCTTGTTTAATTAAAACAACACTGTCAACACTGCTTCTGACACCAGAACTGGCAAACAAGATGCCCCTGCTACCTGCTGTACACAACCAATATCATGAAAACCTAATTCTTCACAGTGATCAGCAGATACAAGCTCCAAAATGAGGGGCATTCCCCTCCACCAGGGAAATACTCACACAGCTATCCCATCTGTGTCAGGAATAGTTTAAACATATCATTACCAAGGGTTTTCAGGGTTAAGGAATAGAAAGATTAAACAAACTCAATGCCAACATATCTGCCCTCACCCAAGGAAGGGTGGAGAGTGGTTCCAAACATTCAGTAGTTCTCCTCCCTCAGTAATGCCTGAAGGGAAACATTTTTTATATTGGAACACAGTCTGGACACTTTGAGTTTCTCAGCAGCACAGACTGCAAGACCCACAGAAATTGATTCTCAGCTTGAATGAAGCATCTGTCACTAAATCACTCATTCTTTATATCAAAAAATTAATTAACACCTTCCTGTGATCATATTTGATAAAGCACTTTAGTGGTTTATTGAAACTTTGCACCTCAATTTTGGCAAATTTACTTAGTCTCAGCTCCCCAGGCATTGGCTTGAAAAAGGTAATGAAGCCCAGATAGCCAAATATAAAATTTGACTTTGCAGGTGTTTATAGGCTGCTTCATGCACTATAAAGCCTCTTTTTTCATATTTTCATGCATTATAAAACCTCCTTTTTCATACTTTATCCAACTAATTCCTCTTTTTAAATACAATAAGAAAACAATTCCTTGAAATTTGTTGTTCAAAAGTCTTGGTTTAGCCAGCATTGAGGATGTTTGCCTAAATCCCCAGAGAAGGTATGATTTGGGAAGGTAATTACCTCCTTGAAGTCCTGTGTGATCGTTTTACACCTCTTCTCATTCAGGTAGCTGACCACATGGATTTGGTAGTGGGCTGGCTCCATCCATGGGTTGAAGCTCACAAGCAGAGTTGTGTCATTCAGACTTTTACCCTGGAGCCTGGGTTCCCACAAGCTGCCTGAAAGGAGGACAGATATTCCCACATTTCTCAGCTGTCAAATATTCCAACAGGGCACCCACGTCTATGTGACTCAAAAAATTTTTACCTGTCTTTATACAGGGGATGGTTCTTTTCATCAGAGAATCCCTGCAGTCTGCAAGAAAAACCATCAGTAGCTGGTTAGAAATGTTGTACTTCCATTTAGGAAAAAAACCACTTTTTAAATCAGAAGGCAGAGACCTAACCAAGCTCTGCTAAATGAGTAGACACCTTTGTTCCAAAGCAGTGGCAAAATTCTGTAGAACAGTATTGGCTTGCAGCAAATAAATCAGTCCCTTCACTGATGTCATGGTGTGTTTGGTTCTCCTTTTTCTTCTCAGAGCAGAGAAAATGAATGAGACTAAAAACATATCACACTTAATAGCACAGTGATAATGTAACACTGCTGCAGAAGGGGTCACAACACTGGAATTCAAACTTCATATTCATCCCCACAACTTGTCCTCACACCTCAGCAACAGATTCCTCCAAAGGCATTCTGATACAGGAAAACCAGGAGGCTGGAATCTTTCTTAATCCTAAAACTCTCTTCCACATTTCTAATTGGCCTTTATTTAGCAGATGGGCCCTGCTCTTTGGGACCTCCTTCAGAGTTAAATCTGAAGTTACATATTCAACATTTAGCAATGTGGGATTTACAACTCTCAGCCTTAAATTATGTCTCTCCTCTGGGGTTTGGACAAAGGAAAAGGAACAACTCCCTGCTTAGACAGCTGAGATAAAACATTGCAAATCTCAAATTTCCAACTTAAAAAGTTACCAATTTAAACTTTACCAAGTTTATGAATTTACAGTGTCTCTGTAATTCTGTAAACTCAAACCAGCAAAGCTCCCTGCAGCTGCTGAGCTTGACACCATGCTTTAGGTTTCTGAAGAATTGTAGAGGATAAAAGCCTGAAGTTCTCAGTGTGAACAGGCAGAGGAAAATAAGAGGGCTGAAAATGAAGTGCTCCCTCTCCTTTTCCAGCTCACATTGACTGACACACTCCAAATGTGTGTCATTTTGTAACACAAAACAAATTTGGTTTTGCCAATTTGTCACTACAAAGTCAGGTTGACAACCACAAGCAAGTGAAGAAAAAAGTTAAAAACAAGTTTTCAAGAACTGCATTAAGCACCAAATATTTATGAATTAAGTCAGTGCAGCCACAGGGCAATGCAGATACTCAGCAACCTTGGGGAAAACAGTAAAAATTCTTTTAGCAATAGAAACATTTTCACATATACAAGAAAGGCTCAGGCACCCAGCACTACCAAGTTTCTTGATAAATTATGCCTAATTTTGCCTTTGACATTGAACTTCACATGTCTAGGATTTAGTACTAGAAGCTAAACTTCTGATTTGGAAATTCTGGCCTGTACTTCCAGCTGCCACAAGCAGAGGGGCAGCTCTGAAAGATTTTAAATCAAGTAAAAGCAGCAGTGATGACCACAAACCAGCACATTCCTAAAGTCAAGGCCCAAGTGAACAAAATCACCTCTTACCAGGCATTGTGAGAGATGCAGACTTGCAGTTGTAGTCCCCATTTACACCCAGTTTGGGCAGGTGGTACACAGTCACTTGGTAAGTCTGCCCAGGTTCCACTTCAAAACGGTCAAAAGTGAAATTCCACTGAAAACAAAACATGGAAAGTGAAATTCCACTGAAAACAACACATGAAAAGTGAAATTCCACTGAAAACAACACATGAAAAGTGAAATTCCACTGAAAACAAAACATGCACAGGGACTTTAAAGGACAATGTTGTTCTTTAAGGCATTGAAATTCACAGCTGACTTGGCTCTGATCACTGCGTTCCCTCATCCCATATAACCCTTTTACTGAAGCCTGACTATGAAAAATTGGAACCCAAGTGTATTAAATACACCTATCTCTTTGTCTGTCTCAATTCTTCTGTTTAGAATTAGTTTTTTCTTGGGATCTTTGAGCTGATACAACAGTTTTATGCCAAACCATTGTGTGGAATTTCCACCCAAACGACATTCTGAACTGAAAGGAGACTAGAACAAAATATGCAGTTTCGAGATGGAAATTTCAGTCTAGTATGAATTTTGTAGCACTGTGCAAGTGCTAAGCATTTAGAATTGCATTTACACATGTGCAGTTCTGTACCTGGCCATCCCATACATATATTCTTAAATCTACACTGTTTTCTGCATCAGCAATGCTGTGCAAATTCTGGGAGAGGCACTGGCTCCTAGGCCAGAGGTATTTGGAAAGTGGTAAGCCAATTGTAGCCAAATTCTGTGTGGTTAAGAAATGAACTCCTTATTGTCTATATTCCTTACTGTTGTGGATGCTGAGGACTTTTCTGATGAGTTTCCTGTAAGCTGAAGGATCACTCCCAAGGTTGGTGCTTTCCTCCACAAGAAGAGAGTACAAGAAAGAAATGGAAAGCAAGAGGAAGAGTTGAGTTAAAAAGATATAAAATGTCATGCTCTCAAGCAGAATGCAAGAACCCCTACAATTATTTGCTTTAAGCAACCTCCTTAGTGGAGGTTTAAGAGTGATGACATGCTGGGCACTAAAAGCAGCAGTTCTTAAAACCTGAAGGATGGGAGGAGTGAAAAAGAAACGGGAAATGACAAGCAGATCTCAAATCCAATAAGCAGTCTGTACTTTTTAGTCCCTAACTTTGCCATAAAACAGTGAAAGCAGAAACAACTGGACTAGAAAAGGTAATTTGGAGCCCTTTGCACTCACCCTGCCTCCATCTGGACGGACCTGAAGAGGCAAATTGTTCTGGAAGTCAAACTGGGCACAGATCTGCTGGTTGCTGTTCACCTGCATCACGGCGAGCTCCGCGCCCTCCAGGCACCTGATGCTGGCTGCAGGGACAGGGACATGTCACCTTTTCCTTCCTCTGCACGTGGACAGGCTGCAGCCCCCACAGACAGCCTAACCTTGCCACAGCCTAACTCTTTGAGGAGCTGAGGATCCTAAAATAAACAAACTGGATGTGGAAAAGTGAGGAAATGCAGGGCTGGCTCACAGCACTCTCAGCCTAAGGGTTGTCCTGCTGCATCTGTGCAAAGGAAGGAGTGAAGGAGGAGGTGGCTGCATTCTCCACACACTGCCTGGCAGTGCCACAGATGTGGGATGGTTTAGCTCTGCCTTTTTGCAGTTTGGGTGCCAAAAAACACCTTTATTTTGGTCCACAAGGTCCCAGTGAGGGAGGCGACAAGCACAGCTGAGTGGAATTGACTGTGTGCTGCCTTCTACACTGCCATAGTTAGAGATCAGAACTCAGCCCCTGCAGAAGGGAGAAATTTATGTCTTTAATTCTGTCTTAAAGCAGTGCCAAACTGTGGACTAGACTATAAGGGAAGCATCATTTAGAAACAAACAAACAGATGGACTAGACTATAAGGGAAGCATCATTTAGAAACAAACAAACAGAGATATTTGAAAATGTGACTTACTGGCAGTCATTTAGGCTCCAACAATGAGACAATTATTATTTTATCAAAGACAAGATTACACCCACCAAACAAAATTAAGCAGCCAACCCCTCAAATTTCAAAGATGTCCTTTCCTGACTTGAAGCCATAACTCTCCTCTCTATCCTTCCCAGATCACACCTATTTTCTTTTGCTCCATGCTCCAATTAAACAAGCACCACTCACCATCCGTGGCCACCTTCCACTCTATCTGGAGCACAGGGAAGAGTTTTCCATCCTCCTGCTGGAAAACATCTGAGGAAACGTGGAGGCTGCTTGGAGCAGAGGGAGTCCAGGCAGGAACCTTCAGCCAGCTGGACTCCATGCAAGTGCCTGGGCAGCAAATAAAACCCACATTTAGAGAGTGGGGCTGAGGAAACTCTGCTTCATTGCAATTATGGCCTGCTCTTTGGAGGGGAAAACTGGGTGACAGGCTGCTTCCAGCTCAGAAAGGCAGTTTGCAGTGTGGAAATATTCTGTAAATTGCCTGTAATAATCTGAATTTATTCTATTAACTTCCTTTTTTTTCCCTTAAAATCTGTTAGTACTTGTCACAATCAATGCAGTCAGGCTAAACAGGTCAAGTAAGTTTACTTCTGCTGAAACAGATCTAATTTCCAGTGCTAATTTCCAGCCTTCCAAGGATAAGAAATCCATCAGATACCCAGGAAAATAGTTAATTACCTTGGTTCTACAAACAGCTTTTCCTCAAATTTGGATATACATCTGAATTCAGCTTCCAACAGCTGCCTGTTATGCCCTGCCTAAATTAATGAGCTTCCCAGAAAGAAAAATAAACTGTGTTTGTCAACACTGTTAGGGAAAGCTGGTGCTGTGAAGGCATCAGAACGTGAAATCAGGTATGACAGGCATGATCTATTCAGGCTTTTGTAACATGTTTGACTTCTCAGAGCATGTTAAAAATAGCACAGTCAGCCCCCCAAAATACACTATTTTGCTGGATATGTGATGGAAACAGTGGAAATTGGGCACTGTCCCTTCAGTCAAACAGTGTGGCTGCAGGTTTAGGAGTAATTAAACTATCCTCAAATGCTCATTTTATAAGAAATAACTATAAAAATAAAAAGCCTGACAAGAATAAACTACCTTTCAGCAAAGAGTTTATGAAATACTAAAAAAAAATAGATTTCCCCTAGAGCAGGAAAACATAACAAGAGCCATAAGGCAGAATTTAAACCAAATATTTAACTTAGGCAGCATTTTAATGGTGGTGCTGCAGTTTGGCTTAGCTGTGTTGTCAAGCTGTATTCCAGTGGGAAATACCACCCAGCCTGATCCCACCCAAGCCCTCTCCTGCCAAAGAAGTTTTAAATCTGGTTATTTTCAGCACAGTCCTTCTCCCTGATCTGGCAAGTCAAACAAAAAATACTGCAAAAAAAAATACAAAAAGATTTGTGCCAGTGTGACACAGGGTTGGGCACTGAGGCAGGAATGAGCTTGCTTAGAATAAAAACTGCAAGGAAAAGCCAAGTGCTGCCCAGGTGCCTCCAGGTCCCAAATGGACAATTTCACTACATTTTCCTCTTTTTTTTAAAGAATATTTTTCAGAAATATTACCCATAATTAGATTAGGGTCTTTCAGATGCATGCCATTGCTAAGACTTCACCCCTTACAGCCAGTAATTTATATTAAATGCTCTCAACTGCACCCCTCTATGCCCCTTTTTTAATTCTAGTTAATACATTAATTTTTCATCAAGTACTACCATAATGGCTTGTAAAGAACATTTACTTGTCTTTCAATTCCCTTTTCTTTAAAAACTGATGATTGCAGCTTTAAACAGAAATAAGTTGGGTTAGTCATGCCCCTGCCTACCCCCAAAATCTATCCCAAAAAAAAGACAAAAGTTTCCATTCCTCTTCTAGCTGGAGCTTATAATGGATCAAACTGGAAACTCCCAAAGCAAGGCATGATAGTAGTGTTTCCCTTTACAACCCTCTGTTTCTAGCAGGAAAAACATGCTGTATGAACCCAGTTAAAAAAAGAAAAGGAAAAAAAAAAGAAAAAAAAAAGAGCATGATCTGATGAGAAAATGCAACAAAGAAAAAAAAATTACTTACTGTTCCTTACGAGACAGTTTAAATCCTGTGGGGAAAAGAAACAAGAATATTATTCTCAGAATAAAACTGACAGCAACTTGCTCCTGCTCAGTGCTGGGAGAGGGGCAGGAGAAAACACTGCAGTGACACACACAAAATGGGAAGAATTAACCAAGATGGAAACACTGGACTGAGCTGTTAATCAAAAAACCAAAGACAACAGGGCACCAAACCTGGGCACAATTTATGTGACACCTCTGAGATCATCCAGCCCAACCTGTGACCAAACACCACTGTGTTAACTGAGGCAAGAAAACTCATCAGAATCTGACTGTTATTAAGAATAAAGATGCCCTGGATCATAAAGAAGAAACCAGAAGTTATGGAGTGGTCAGCGACAAAAGCAGGGTCAGGTTTGCTCTCACTCATTTCCTAAGCCATGACAAACAAAGCTGGATATCATTGTCACACCACTGCCATCACATAATTCATTGCAGTGGAGCAGGGGAGGCAGGTGGGTTTTTAAAGTCTCTACAAACTTCCTAAGGTCAACTCCAAGAGTGTTTGAGGCTTACTGTCCTAGGGTATATTTACATTTTTAGGGAAGGGTGCTTGAACAAGCCAGCTGTCCCTTTTTGGTAATGAAAACACTTCAGAGATTAATGCTCACATTCCAGCTCGTGTATCTGTGTCCCTGCAAACCTGGGGTGAAAGCAGCAAGATTTGGCATTAAGCTCCTCGTGTTTACATAAAAAAATAAAACCTGAAAATCCCTTCCAGGCTTTTGCTACACAAGTCACAATACACACAGGTATAAATCCTTTCACAAGAAACACATCCACACTCCAATTACTGTACCACAAATGCACCAATTTGGGCTGGAAAGAGTGTTGGTAACAGAGAGATGTTTTTGTTCCTGCTGAGCAGGGCTTGCCCAGGCCATTTCTGCCCCTGTAACACCCTGGGGGTGCAGGGATCAGGAATTGCTGACCCCGGCTACCCACGGGGATACTGTAGGGCTTTTAACTCAGCAGACAGAGCTGGGGGAAGGAAAGATGAAGAGGGGGATGCTCAGAGTGATGGAGTTTGTCTTCATGAGTCATTGTCATGCCCCTGCTGTCCTGGAGGAGCTGAACACCTGCCTGCCCACGGGAAAGGGTGAAAAATAACCCCTTGTTTTCCTTGCCTTGTAAATAAAATAAAGCCTTTAGCTTTATTTATTAAACAGTCTTTATCTCAAGCCACGATTTTTCTCACTTTCACCTTTCTGATTCTCTCCCCTGTCCCAGTGGTGGGGCAGTGAGTGAGTGGCTGTGTGGGCTTGAACCAGGCCTGAAAAACAAAGCTACAGACATGGGAAAACATCAATATGAGAAGGAAATGATTGTGAGGTGATGCTGAAATTATTCTCAGCAGGACAGGCACAGTCAACTCTTCATGTTTACTTGCTGTATTTTCACAAAAAAAAAATCTAAACAACTGTTAATTTCACTCCTTTTTAGTGATTTTTGTTTTGCTTTTGTCATAAAAAAGAACAGAGCATATGCCGTGGAGAATCCTGTGAGTCTGAATGAAATAAACCTGGGAAACTGATTAACAGCACCATCCCATAACAATTCAATTAAAATAATGGGAGGCAAAGATTTCCCAGCAGGATGCTGTGGTAACCAGAAAGAAACCACTGTGAGCCAGGCAAGTATCCAGTTTTCCTTTAAAGAGTGGCTGCTGAATGGGAAGGGCTCCAGCTTTCCAAAATCTGCCTTTCACCTTTGAACCATTCCATGTATCTTCTGAGACTTGCAGGATTTAAAGTTTACTGCAGTTTCCCTTTTCCTCCTTAGTAAAAAGAAGCAAAAATCAACACACAACAGGAATAAAAGCTGAAGGATGATTTAAGGCTTGTAGGAAACCAGCACATTTTCAAAATTGTTTTAACTTTTTTTAAGCATTTTTCTCTATGGTTTTTAACTTTGTGTCTTGCCCTCCTATCAATTCTCAGCAAAATCATATCCAAATTCAAAAGTAAAAATTTTTTCACAGCAATCAGTTCTAACGCTGTCCTTATCATATTTTCATAGTTTTGATCAGTAACCCTTTTTATGCTGAAATTCAGTGGTTTTGATCATGGATCCTTTTCATGCCAAGGAGTCCAGAAATATTTTAACAGCACTGAGTGTGCTCATGGGTTATGTTAACATCCTACACAGCAAAAAGATGCCACAGAGAGGAATGACAGAAGTCAGTCAACAGCAAAGGCAAAATGAACACATTTGCAAAGGAGGCCAGGGAAAAGTCATCCCATGGCTCGTTTTCATGAGGGATGTCACACCAATTCTTCCCCGGAGGCTTCCAGTGAAAGAAAAATCTCAGAGATCAAATGATGTACAGCTACCCTCAAAGACAGCAGGGCTATAAACACTGCATTCCCCCAGGACACCCAAAACAGTTACACCACAACTGATTTACACAGGGATTTAACACTTGATGGTGAAAAAACAGGTGGGTATTTAAGCTGGGGGATGTTTTTCCCCTGCACACAGGAAAAAAGCCCCTGCAGGTGACATAGTCAAGCAATTATTACTGGTAAGAACTGGATTTGCAGCTGTGCTATTCAGCCCTTACAGCCTGATGGAGTGCTGGTGAATAAAGCCCATCAATGCGCTTTTTTTGGCATTTTAATAAGATGAGCTGTTAACAAGCATTTAGTTTTCCTTTCGGGTGTCTGTTAATACCATATATGACACTTTCCCTCCCGAACAGCCTCTGCCACTGAGGGTTTTGCTGAGGAAGCTGCCGTGGCTCAGCCTGACCCTGCTCCACGGTGGGTTAGACAAGGGAAGTGAGGCTCACCCAGCCCACAGCTCTGCTTTTGAGCCACACACCACAGGCACACGTTGGGGAGGTCACCGAATCACCCTCTGAAAACAGCACAAGCCACAGAGAAGGGAAGGGGGAACTGTTTTCAACTGTCACAGCTTCAGTTGATGGGGCTTTTTCCTGCATCACTCAGCAGCTTCACAGCTGCTCACAGAGGCTGCTCCTGGCCTTAAGCTGCTTTTTCTTAAGCCTATCTGCCCTTTGGAAATTGGCTTTTTGATAGAAAAAAAGCCCTGCACATTCGCTGCTCTGTGTGAACACCAGAGCACGGGGCAACACAGCTCCTCTGAGAAATTTGGTGATGTTCTGGTGAACCCTCACCCAGTTATTGTGGTCACATTTCCCAAAAAACCCACAGCAAGACAAAGTCAGTCAGAGCCCAACCACCCAAGGACTTGCAGAGACTCTTTAATATATTACTGTCAATCTCTGTGACTAAAGAGGTTTGGGATATGGTTACAGGAGATGCCTAAGCAATATTGTAATTTTCCCTTAGCCAAAGTTTACATTTTGTAACTCTACAACGTCCAGCCTGAAGTAAAATTGCAGAGCTGGTCTGTTTTCTTGGGGTCTCTTTAAATAAGAGAGAAGGCAGCAGAGCAGAGGTCTGGTAGAACAGGGGCAAGGATATAATCAAACATTAGGAGAAGTGTCAGACTAGACAAAAGATAGGAAATGTGTGCAGGAAAAGATTATAGAAGCTTTCACCCCAAAGGACACATTTTGTTCTACATCTGTCCATAGCTGTACCCGACTATCTGCCTTTTTCAGACTGCTGAAAGTGCACAAGGGCATATAAAGCTGTCCAGCTTAGAAGACAGCTGTCAATTTCCCTGTTTCACTGTTATTGTTAACAGAATTAAAAAGCAAAAGCAGATGTTTTCCTCCTTCCACACACTCTTTACATGTATCTGAAACAAAACAAACTACCCCAAAACAAAACAAAAAAGCGACCAACAAAGCAAATCCCAAACAAAACCACGAGAGAGAGTGACCAGCAAGGAGTTCATACTCAAAGCTGGCTCAGGTCGCTTGGTTCACTTTTTACAGACACTGCATTGGCAGAAACTCCGGGTTTCGCAGGGAGAAAAGGCAACCAAAACCCGCCTGTTCAAAAAAACCCTCAGCTACACGTAACGTTCAATCCCCCGCGCTCTCTTAAAAAAACCCTCAAGCTGCAAGGAACCGGTTAAAACTTTTTTTCGGACATTGGGCAACGTCAGCTCTGAGCAAAGACTCACATCCTGCTCCGGGACTGCGGGCGCTTCCAGCGCGGCTCAGCCCGGGCCGCTCCGAGGTGTCCGTGACATCGCTTCTCCCGGGCAGCCACCCCCGGCCAAGGGAGCCACACCCGGCTAGGAGAACCAACCTCGACTAGGGAACCCTCCCCGGGGACAGCGATACCGCCGGGGACAGCGATACCGCCGAGCCCCGCTCCCCGGCTCCCCGCGCCCGCCCGGGCCCGGCTCTCCCGGCTCCGCTTACCGGCTGCGAGCAGGTGAAGGGCGGCGAGGCGTCCAGCAGCAGCCGCAGGGCCACGGCGGGGAACGGCGCGAGGAGCCCCGGCAGCTTCGGGCAGCACTCCCGTGGTGGGGCGGGCAGGGGTCAGACCCCACAGACCCCCTGTTCCCAGGGGGAGCGGGGAGATGCTGTGGCGGTGGCACGGCCTGGTGCTGCACAGGCTGATTTCCCTCCTGGAGCTGGGCAAATGCCCTTTTTTCTGCCGCATCCCCTCAGCTGTCACCACCACCCACCAGAACCGCCAGGCCCAGCCCCTTTGGGTGGGAGGGGGCACACACCGAGGACACGGAGGTCCCTGCTGGCCGAGAAACGTGGAGGGGTCTGTACTGGCACACTTGGGGGTCCCCAGGGGCAGGGACCCTGCCTGGTCCCCACGGTGGCTCAGGGGACCCTGGGGCAGCCACAGGGACACGGCCTTTTTCCAGGTGGAAACTGGGAGGACAGAGCCAGCGGGACAAAGTGGTGACAATGACAGGCCCTTGGCCAGTGGGGTCCATGGCAGGGAGACACCCTACAGTCACAGCCAGAGTGGGAAGGGGCTGAGGACTCCTTGAGTACCCTCAGCTCTTCCCTGCACCCTCCCGGGGCAGCCCTGGTCGTGGTGCTGGAGGGTGCCGGGCAGGGGGGGCTGCTCCGGCCGGGGGTGCCGCCTGCAGACCCCCGTGGGCATGGGGCGGGCCCTGCCGCAAACAGGCGCCGGGTGAGCCCGCATTGCCCCCGGCCCCGTCACATCCCCCCAATCCATCTCCCAGCCCGGCAGATTCCAGCCCCTGGGCACGGCAACATCTGCCTTCTGCTCCGGGTTCAATTAACCTGCTGCCGCCTCCTCCTCCGGCACCGGCCATTTCCTCCCGCTGCCACTGTCACCGCCACTGCCGCCACTGTCACCGCTGTCACTGCCACTGCCGCCGCCATGGCTGCACCCTACGGTCCCTTTTCCGCAGCAGACCCGGCGGCTCTTTCCAGGTGGAAAAGTCACAGTGGGAACACTGAGATTTGACCCGGCACCTGCCGAGCTGCGAGCAGGAAACACCAGAAAGCGCCTGCAGGGCAGGGTCCCGGTGTTGTGTCCGCCTTCCCTTTTGGGCACACGAGGCTCTGCCGGTGCCCCCGGTGCGGAGAGGGGCAGCTCGGCCGTTCCCGGTGCCGCGGTGGGACGTGGGCATAGCCGAGGGTGGCACGGACGTGTGCCACGGTTCCCGCGGCCCCACACCCCGGGCAGAGCTGCGGCTACAGGGACGAGCACCCCACACTGGGAGGAGCCTGGGACCACCCGGTGCCCTCCGGTGCCTGCTGTGCCCCGGGGTGTGCAGTGCCCCCGGTGCCCCGGGGCGTGCCGCGCTCCCGGTGCGGCAGCTGCAGCCCCCGGTGCCGCCGTGATTTACAGGCGCAGGCCCCGGTAATGTCATTTACCCCAGACCGGTGGCGCCAGGGTGCCCGGGAGGCCGCCTCCGCCCCTCCAGCCCCTGTCCCGGGGCCGTGACCCTCCCGGGAGCCGCCGGGAACCCACCCGTGGGGCCGCCGCATCGCTGTCGCGATAGTCGTCGGAAGATCCGGCCCATCCCGTGCCGCTCTCCGCTGCCGTTACCGCCCGCCGACGGGGCCGGGCTGGGCTCTGTGACCGGGAAAGGCGGGGCGGGGAACAGGGTTCATCCCAGGGAACGGCGGGTCTGGAACCGGGATCTGTCTCCGGGAATGGCGGGGCCAGGGGTGCCGGACTCCATCCCCCTGAACAGTTTGATCCGTGGAAAATGGGGTCCATGATACCGGGAACGGCAGGTCCCGGGGAAAGGGGACTCACGGCCCGGGAACTGAAGTTCGGCGTGGGGTCGGTGTCCCGGGAAAGGCGGTTTCTTGGGAACTGAGATCCCAGCTACCGGCAACGGCGGCTGGAGGAGATTGGGATCCGTGTCCCGGGATGTGTCCGTGTTCTGGGAACGGCGGGGCGGAACAATCCCTGGGTCCCCGCTCCGGGCGCGTCGGCTCCGGGGCCGCCAGATCCATTCGCTCCCGTATGGGCGGGCCCGGCGGGAACCGGACTCGGTGCGAAGCCTGCGCACCCCCGGAGCCGGCCCGTGCGCCTCGCGGTAACGGCGCTGGGGCAGGGGCCGCTTCGTGCGCCCCGGGAGGGGCGGCTGGAAGCACCGACGGGGCTGCGGACGGAAGGGGGACGCGAAAATGCGCCGCGCTGCTGCCCGATGCGACAGCGGCTCCGGTGGACCGGGTGGGGGACCGGCGGACGCCCCGTCGGGTCGAACGTGTGCGGAGCACTTCGGTGCACGGGGGACGTCCGGGGGCCGTGCGGAGCGCGGGCACTCGGGACCCGACGGGCCCGT
>JBBMKD010000053.1:68050314-68060581 GCA_037834095.1 Argya squamiceps | reverse complement strand
GCACCGCCCGGCGCTTCCGGGCCCGGGCCCGGGCGGAGCCGCACCTGAGGAGGGGCCGGGCCGGGGACCGCCCGCCTGTCGGGCCCGGGTTACGAGCTCCTCCCCGCCCCGACTGCGCCGTCCGTGGGCCGCGGTTGGGGTTAGGGAGCTAAACCTGCTTCCACCGCCTTCCTGTTGGCAGGTCAAGCGGGAGGGTGCAGGGCTCTGTGTGTAAATAATCTCAGTGCTATCAGTTTGGGAAGCCGTTCTTACGGCTTTAAGTCAAAACAAAACCCCTCTGAGGTCCACCAGCTGTCAAAGCAGAAAGCCTGGTGTTTTCGGCATCCAGAACGGCCAGGGGTTGGAAGGGACGGCTGGAAATCATCCGTTCCAACAGCCCTGCCAAGGCAGAGTCACCTGGAGCAGGTGACACATCCAGGGCGGGTTTGGGATGTCACCAGAGAGGGAGATTCCATGGCTTCCCTGGGCAGCTGCGCCAGGGCTCTGCCAGCCTGGACGTGGAGAAGTTCTTCCTCGTGTTGAGGTGGAACTCCCAGTGCACGTCTCTGGCTTCGGGTAAATGCCGTGGGCATTAAAAACTGACATCAGCAGAAAGCATTATAGGCGTATGCTCTGCTTTTCCAGTTGTGGGGCTGTTCTAAACGCATCCACTTCACAGGGGATTTTGCAAACCTGTTACTCGTTCCTGATGCTCACCTCGTTTCAGCTGTCTCACAGGTTTCACTCTAGGTTTCACACTGTTTTCACACTGCAGCACGCCCACAGCCCCTTTCACCTGTTCCTTTGTCATGGATTTCACCTAATGGTCTCACACAGAGCTGTAACTCTGCTGAGTTGCCAGCTCACGGAGTTTTCCAGCAAAGCTGAGCCCTTTGCTGGGCTTTGACCAACAGCCGTGACCATGGTGGTTTCATATGGTTTTGTGGTGGCAAATCTCTAACTGGTGGCCAGTCTGAGCCTGCAGATAACGAGGTTTCTGTTGGTGATCTTTCTGCATTTCCTTCTGCCCTGCACTGATGACATCTACAGTTTCTCATCACTTCCTGGGTTTTAACATTGTGTGCCACCACTATTTAAAACTATCAGCAAAGCCTGCAGTTCTGACAGTTTGTGTGCAAGGCAGAGAAAAATATTTATGTGTACATGTGTAACTGAAAAAAAAAAACCATTATTTTTTCTTTAGGCATTATTTTACTGACTCTTCCAGTGACGTATTTGGGCTGAGCAGGCTGTGATTTATAATGCTGCACACAAACACAGTGCTCAGCCGGCATTGCGGGGTAATTTCCTGATAACCACGGTAGAACAAATTTGCTCAATCGACAAGCAAATGCCTGGAATGCTACTTGTTATCATCCCATTAGCTTCATGGCTTATATATATACTAATTACACTGTATTTAAGCTGAGGGCATTTGTTTTCTGTTGCATGTGCTTGGTCAGAAGGAATCCAGTGGAGAAAATGTTAAGTGTGTGGTTGTGCGTGAGTCACGTGGTGACACGGCACAATTTCTGTGGTGACAGCAGCACTGAGAGAGGTTGGATTTCCTAAATTACTGTTTAGCAGGGCAGGCTGTGGCTGTCCAGACTGTTTTGCAGCCACTTAAACAGGGACAGGAGCACCTGCAGATGGGAAATGGGGGGCTGCAGGAAGCCGTCTTAAATTTCAGCCACCGCTGGTAGGAGGGAGCAACGTCAAGGGAGTTTTGATACCATGTACAATATTGAACAAATCTGGACATTGTTTAGAAATTTATTAGCAATTTTTAAAATAACATCATTCCTTAGATAAAAATGCAATCTTACAGGAATATACATTTGTCCCACACAGAGATGACCCTCTAGCTCACTGGCGGGCCATTCGCTCTAACTCTCCTCTGTTGATTTTAAAACGTGCGAGAGGGCAAGACGGACTCTGGCACTGATGACAGGCTTACATGACGGTTACAAACTGTACAGCAGTATTTACAAAAGCATTTCTGTGGGTTCATGAAAACTAGATATAAAAGTGTGGAAGGAGGTAAAGAATTGAGACAGGAAAGGTGCAAGGGAGGGCTGGGAAGGTGGGCAGGGAGTGTAGGGAAGAGTGGGAGAGGAGGTTTATATCTGGGCTGATTTATACTTGAGAGAGGTCATTTTACAGCTCTGGGCAATTCAAATGAAGGCAAAACACTTATATTTATCAACATTTATAGCTGATGATCAGAGCAGGAAATGGTACTCCAGGGCCTGAACTTAAGAGGTGCTGAGGAACCCCATCTTCCCTGAAGTCACTGGGAGACACTGGTACCCAGTACCTTGCTGGGCCAGACCCAAACCTTGCACAGACAGTACCCCCAGACCTGAAACCCTTTGGATCCTGCAGTGCTCAGTCCTTGGTGCTGATGGGAATTCAGACTGAGTGAGAGATCAGCTCCTAAATTACACTTTGGCTCCTGGAACTGGACTAGATTCCAACCACTTCTTGCCAGAATTCACTCGAAGTGACTCATCCCTTGCTCTATCTTGCAATTGTTTGGAGGGAGATTCATCATTCAGAATTGATTTTTAAGGCAGTTTTATAAGTATCTCCCCCTTTTTTTTGTGTGTGTGATGCAGCAATGTTTGTCAGAGATATTTACAATCTCACTCCTCCTCCTCCAAAATCTTCCCACATTCAAACTGTCAAGACTAAATAAGCTTGAAACAATCATTTCTATGAGCAATCATAAAGTTGATGATGTTTAGATAGTATTGGCTGCCAGTCTACCTAGGTGCTTGAGATGGGAGCAGACTGACTTAGGATGCTTAAAATACTGAAAGCATTTCAGCCTAACTGGGAAAGAGCAAACAGAAAAACACAGGTATTTAATCACCTGAACGATGATGCCAACAAATGGTGTCTGAGTTTGTGGTTCTGTCTTGGATAGGAAAAAGCTTTGGAAAGGGGCTGATGAACGCTGGGAGAAAAATCTGTGGCTGAGTGGAGTGATGCCTGCTCTGTCCTGGGCCTGTCCCTGCTCCCCTGGGCCTGGGATGCAGCCACGAATCCTGGCCTAAGGAAAGGACCAGCACCTTCAGGCTGCAGGAGTGGAGGCAGAGTGCCTGACAAAGGATAGATAAATAACAGCATGGGAGTGTGGAGACAAGCTCCTGATCCTGCCTAACGAAGCCCTTGGTAATGCTAATGAAGGTTCCCTCATTACATCGGTCATTGGTGCTGCTCCTCTCAATTAGCCCTTTAGAAAGGGACTTGATTAAGTTGCCTAATTGTCCCCCTGCCACCTGAGATCTCTGCCGTCCTCTGGGGCTGGGGACTGTGATGCCAGCCCTGCCTGGGCCCGGGCTGTGCCTCTCCCCACCAGCTGTGGCAGACCTGGCAGAGGATGCTGTAGGGCATCTCAAGAGACAGTGGACACTCATGTTTAAGCAACTGAGTCGAGCCCTGTGCCCCTAAAGAAGGCCTGGTTTTTATGCTCAAGTGTTAAGTCCCCTGTAAGGGGGTGGAGAAAAATGGAGAATTTAACTAGAACACTAAAGTTTGTATCAGAAAAAGTTGGGGGTTTTTGGGGTTTTTTTTGGTTTTTTTTTTCTCATTCCAGTGTGATGCTACTGACTTTTCTGAAAGCAATTGGAGCTCAATCTGTCTTCAGAACAGGACGTGTCTCCTGCTGTGCTTCTGCCCTCACCCACCCAACCTCAGGGAGCTGTAGCAGCAAGGCCAGAGTGGTTTCAGCTCTCTAGAAACAAAGCAGGAACAGAGATAGAAGCTCCACGAACTGAGATCCCATTGGAAACCTTCTGGATCCCTGGGCTTGCTCACCCAGAATAAAACTTTAAAAGTTTCACAACATTCAAAAGAAGAAAAAAATAAATCCTGTGGAGCTATTAAGAACTGTATTTCTTAAGACTTCTTTGAAGAAGAAAATAAGTGGGGGAAAGATGTAATTAAATTCTTCAGGGCCCAGTTCTGTTTTCCACATTCTTTGCATCAATACAACCTCTAATGCCCTCCAGCCTCATGTTAGGAAGATGGAAATTGGGGCTTCTGATGGCCTGGAATGTTTTCTTTATATGCACTACAGTTTTTATTATGGGAACTGATAAAATCTCACAGCTTCTAGAAACCCTGACTGGATTCTACTTCAATATTGTTGTGCTCCAAATTCCCCATTCCGTGTTCCTCTCCCCCCCAGTGGCTCTGCTGTGGGGACAGTCACAGCAGGACCATGGATGTATCTCAGGATACTCAGTAGGGCTGTTTCACTTCAGCTCCCTGCTTGGGGTTGGGGTTTCTCATCTACATCAAGGCCTCCAACTCCACGTGTGACACAGGTGACCCACCCCACGGGCTCGGGGTGCTGCCACCTGGTCTGGACGTGTCTGTGTGCAAACGCGCGTACATCTCATCCAGCAATCCAAAACTCAGGCAGAAAAGACACAGGAGCCTGGCTGAGACCCATACAACTGTTATATTGGCGTCAGTCTAAAGAAAGCAATGATACATTGCTTTGGAAATTATCAAGAAATGTAAAAAATGCATTTGCCCTTTTTTTTGTTGTTGTTGTTGTTGTTGTCGTAGTCACCGGGGCAGGGTTGTGAGTCAGAAAACAAAGCAGAAATAGATGCTGTTCTGTACATGGTGCCTCTCTGGCTGTCCCTCCGTGCTGGGCTGGGGTGGGCAGGGCAGGAAAACAGGCAGGACCCCTGCAGTAGCAGCAGCATCGACACCACCATCGTCCACATGTCCAGCTGAAGAGGCAGATGATGCACAAAAAGGGTCTGCGGACAACGAGAACTCCAGCTCTGGATCATGAGTTCCACTTGCTTTCCCATTCACGTCAGCCACACAGAAATAGGGAAGAAAAAAAGAAATGCACCCGGTGTGGCTGGCCCAGTACTGTCTGGACTAATGAGCAGGAGTGATACAGGGAGGAGGTTTGTTGTTTTATAAGAAATGTCTTTAGTCTGCAGTGTCCTTTTGCGAGTCAGAGATGCTCAGAGGCAAACGGCAGATTGTTTTCCCCATTCTTTCCCTCCACGCCACGTCTCAGCCATGGGTTCCTTCAAAGCTTCCATCCACAGCACAGTGATTGTACCCACCATCCACTCCCATACACAGGGAAAGGCTCCAGGAAACTAAACCTGCTCCCTCCTTCCCACTGTCCCCCAGGCTCTGCCTCACTCGCAGGAGGCAGCAGCTCTTTGCTCAGGCCTGTCACAATGTGCACGTTGGAAGTACCTCAAATGAAAACAAAAAACCCAAAAAGAAAAGCTGCCCTCCCCAGAGAGAGAAAATTGCACAGCTGGCACCAGCAATTACTAAATTTAACACCTGCCCCTCAAACCACAGAAGTCATTTGCCTTCTCTGTTAGCCATGCATTTTCCACTCTGCAGCACCTATGGGGCCTTCCAGGAGAGAGTGGGGCTTCCCCTGGCCACTGCAGGCTCTGACCCCCGAGGGAGTAGCAGCTTTCACCAAGAATGCCTGGGGCACGATCCTTCCTGTCATTTATCTTCCCATCAAGAAGAATCCTAAAAGATGGGCTGCCAAGCATCCAAAATGCTCACTGTCACCAATAATTTAGGCAAGCTGTTTCTCAGGGGTGAAGAGCACCTGTCTTCCATTGGGAGGGTCAGATGGACTTTGCAGGGAAAGAAAATGAGTTAGGGAGCCCTTACAGGGCATTTTCAGGAACAGCCAGGCACGGGCATTTTTCCCTTTCAAGTACCTTTGGAGGACATCAGCACCAGCAGCAGCTAACTCACAGGGAGTCACACGTGTGTGCCCATCTCCACACAGGCACCAGGGATGAAAGGATGAGACTGACTCACATCAGCTGGGTACTTTCTCTAGGGAAGCCTTGAATTATGACTTTGATGACATGCTTGTACAAATGGATTCCTATTTCTCTAGTATTTGGGTTTTTTTCCAAGGTATCTTGAGCTGATACTGGCCACTTCGAAAAGCACAGTCAAAAATACCCTTTGCTATTTCTCCTTTATGCCCCAGAGAATGGAGAGGAAAAACAAGAGCATCATGAAAATAACATAATCAATGTATGCAGTGAAGGCTGTCCTTGGACATCTGCAGAAGCTCAAGATTTGAATCAACCTTTAGCTCTGAGTCAGATCACACCTCAGAAGTGATCTGCAAGTCTGTGAATCATCCCGAGGAGGGAGAAAAAACAGCAGTAGTCTAGACAAAAATCAGTTGCATAAAATCTAACAATACGTGCCCGTTTTTTCAGCCTCTCTCGGGGTTAGAGCCAACTGTCAGTGTGAGAGAGTTTCACACCTACTAGTCAGGAAATGTGGCTGGAAATGCTGTGCTGCCAGATGTTTTGTGACTTAGTGCCCGACCCATCCACTAAAGTCTGGGAAGAGGATTGAGACCATGCATGGGAACACCAAAAAGTCACTTGGCACCTGCATCTTGACCAGACTGCAGCAATTCTCCTAATAAAGATCCACAGCTCTATCCCTCTGCTTTCAGCCCAAACCAGGGTTAGACAATCAACTATTCTCATTCTTGCATTTCTTATCCCAGGATCCTGCTAAAATTGATTAGGGTTCAGCTATTTAATAAAATAATTTTGAGGCCAGATTTTTTTCCCCCCCCTGTTCCTTCAATTGCTGGTGCCAGCTGGACGTGTAGGATGGATCTGCCAAATGGGCTTTGGGGGTCTTGCCACCCTTGAGTGGGACCAGACCTTTAGAGGAACTGAGCAAAAGGAAAGAAAACAAAGCCTGAATAAAACGTCCCAGTCTCGGGAAGAAAGATTCTCTACCGATAAAGAATCGTGCACGTTAAAAGGGAGTGAGGAAGAAGGAAAATGAACACAAGATATGCAAAATCAGTAACGTTCAACCTGTCAGTGGATTGCAGAATAGTTACTTACACCAGGTACACTTTGTTCATCGTACAAATTAAAAAAGGAAAAAAAAAATAAAGTAAAACAGTACCCTTTCCCCAACCACACGTAAAAAAGCACTTAAAAGTTCAAAGGTAAAGCTTGGCACATTCCAAATACGAAATGATTCACTTGACATGCAGCAAAATATACAAGAAGTGATTCTTTTTTTTTCTTTTTTTTTTTAAACAAACTTAATTCGATTCATCATCTTTGCTTGGCACAATTGCAATTCATTTTTAAAAAAATATTTGAAAAATACTGAAACTGACCTGAATTCAAGTATAACGGTTTCTTCAACAGAAACATTATCAATGCAATAAAACATCACACGGAATATATCGAAGCGTAACGTCTTCTGGTTTGTTTTTTTTTTTTGTTTCCCCCCCACCCCCGTAAATTATTTTGTTTTTCTATACAGTTTTAATGCCGACACAACTTACAATTTTATTTTTAAAATTAATATTATTGCATTGTTTTTGCATATCTTGTGGAACAGAAAATGCAAAGTTACTGATTCCCTTGTCGAAAGCAGAGACAGTGGTTTGTTTTTGCATTCGAATGGCCGCAGAACACAGATCTCCCACAGCTCAAACAGGGGCGTGGAGAACTGCTCTTACACACGCACACACACTCACTCCTATTGCTCCCACACTCACAGATACACTTAGCACTAAAAAGAACCCAAATCAATCACTCAAATGTGCAAGACTATATCAAGTGCATTGCCTACTATCTTTAAATTATAAAACGACAACGGAAAAAATAAAAACAAAAAAAAGGTTTTCAGTCGCTAGTAAATAAAATTACAAATTCTCGGTGTACATGATGGTTGGTAAAACTCATCTATCGTTACACTTCTACCAAGTTCCAATGGAGAAACCACCCTCCCCCCAAGTTTAAATAATACAGCATGATCAAACTGATTTAACATCTGCAAAGGTGAAAATAAACCAAAACAAAAAAGGTAGGTGATTACAAAACGCTGTAAACACTCCCTTCTCCCTCAAAAATAATAATAATAATAATAATAATAATAATAATAATAAAATAGTCAAAATAAAAACTGCAACATGCTTTCAAGAAAATACCAAACTGCGAAACAAGAACTCTGCACAGGCCCGGCGGCCCTTCAGCCCCGCCGCCATGCCTGCTCGCCCATTGGCTGGCACAGTTGGCGCGCTGAGCTCTGATTGGCCAGCGGGAGACTGCCTGAGCTCGGATTGGCTGGCGAATAACCGCCCGAGCTCTGATTGGCCGGCAGGGGCCGCTGCTGGAGTCTTGGCAGGGCTGGGCCGCGCCTCGGGCGCCCGCGGGCTTCTCCTGCTTCCTCCTCCCCGTGGCCGTGTGGGAATCCACAGCAGAAGTCTTCCTCTCCTTCCCAATCAAAGGGCCTTGGCTTTATGGAGACGGTGAGGCTCGTACAGAATTATGTGCAAAATGATTTTTACAAGCAAGGTTGAAAGACACCCGTTTGGCGCAGGGTCCTTTTGGCTAGGGCCATCCACGAGAAGCTGAGGTTCCCCTTGGTGCTCCGGAGGCAGCTGTCGTTCCTTGTGCAGGGACTGAAAAAAAGAGGGAGCTGGCTCTCCTCCTCTTCTCCTCCTCTCCTCACTCTTCCTTCATGGACACGTGCTGGGGTTATATCCGCTCCTGAAAAGCTTTCTTACACCACCCAACTCTGCGACTCGTCCCAACAGAAATGAATGAAGAACGCTGTTCCGGTTACTCCAGGTCACGAGAACAGTGAGGCACTTCTGAAACAAACCCATTAGGAACATTGAAACAAATAAAAAACCAGCATCGCTTCCAGCCCTGGCAACTACAGGCTGCTGATATAAATCCTGCTGTCCTTGAGCTCCTCCTGACTTATCCTACAATCCGGGTTCTGCACCTCTTCCTCTTCCTCTCCTGCACTGTCCTGCCCTGGGTCCCTGCAGTTAGCAAAAGGCAAGAGGTTGCCATTGGGGCTCTGCTTGCTGTTACCATTGAGAATGTTGTCTGCTGCATTTTCCATCTCTTCTATCGTCATGTCGCAGGCGTCTGCGAGCTCCTGGGTTGTGACCTCGATGAACTTTGGATCTTGAGCAAACTGCATCAGTCCTTCCGAAATCAAGACCTTCGAAATCGGGTGGGGGAACACAAAGACACGTGTTAGTAACCCTGCAAGCATCACCCCTGCCACACCTCCAACACAACCCTCATCACTGCTGCGTGTCCTTCTCACATTCCTACTTCTAAATTCCTTGCTTCTAAATTTTCTTCTCCCATTCCCCTTCTAAACCCCAGGAGGAAGGTTCTCCTGCTCGTGGCATTGAGGGCAGCAATGGATCTGTTTTCCCTGCTCTTTCATCGGGGCCACGTTTCTACCCGGCCGTGCCACACTACCCCGGGTTGCCTGCACGTTCTTACCGCTTCCACCAGGCTGCTGGCGCTGCCGTGGAACTGCCGGCTGCTCCCTGCGCTGGGGCTGGGCACGGTCAGGGACACGGGCCGGGCTCTCCTGGGGCTGCCGCCGCTCTCAGGGTACCGGGAGCCGCAGTGCACCGACGGCAAGCTGCTGTTGAGCTTCTCCGAGGACTCGGCGCCCTCGAGGCGCAGCGTGGGGATGCTCTGTTGCGGCCAGCCCCGGTTGCAGGGCGTGGCCGGGGGTGTAGCACACAGCCGAGAGAACGTGGTGGGGGAATGGCTTCGCTGCAGCAGGGGACTCAGGCCGGCCACTGCTAACGCCTGCGGACACAGGAGGGACAATGTGAGTGAGAACTTGCAGGGCTGGAACAAGGAGGTGCTGGAGAAACCGTCCCAGAAAGGCCTGGAGGGTTTCGAGGCTTGTGGAAACAGCTGCCAGCTCCTTGAAGGGTTTTGGATGTGTGCTGCAAACTGATTTTGCAAACTTTCCTTTAAATGGTGTGCCCTGTGCCAAGCACTGGATTGAAGTTTTCAGAACTGTAGTTCTTTAGCCGGGGAGCCACGACACTGCCAGAAGGGATATAATTCCATTCCCATGGCACTGCCAGGAGGGATACAGCCCCATTCCCATGGCATTACCAGGAGAGATGCAGCCCCATTCCCATGGCACTGCCAGGAAGCATACAGCCCCATTCCCTTGGCACTGCCAGGAGGGATACAGCCCCATTCCCATGGCACTGCCAGGAAGGATACAGCCCCATTCCCATGGCACTGCCAGGAAGGATACAGCCCCATTCCCTTGGCACTGCCAGGAGGGATACAGCCCCATTCCCATGGCACTGCCAGGAAGGATACAGCCCCATTCCCATGGCATTACCAGGAGAGATGCAGCCCCATTCCCATGGCATTACCAGGAGAGATGCAGCCCCATTCCCATGGCACTGCCAGGAAGGATACAGCCCCAT
>JBBMKD010000053.1:68024978-68050214 GCA_037834095.1 Argya squamiceps | reverse complement strand
GCTCCATTCTCATGGCATTACCAGGAGAGATGCAGACCCATTCTCATGGCATTACCAGGGAGGATGCTCCCATTCCCTTGGCACTGCCAGGAGGGATACAGCCCCATTCTCATGGCATTACCAGGGAGGATGCTCCCATTCCCTTGGCACTGCCAGGAGGGATACAGTCCCATTCCCAGAAACACCAATCTCTTCTCCACTGGGGGAGACAGCAACTCATTTTCCCACCACTGACACCACACACAGCACAGGCTTTTACTGCCAGTTGCTGCTTTAAGAGCCTGCTGAGGAACCTGAACAGACACCAGATGTGAACTTTAGATATGTGTGCAGTTGGCAGTAACTTGAAATCCACCACTGGATTTTCAGGCATCTGCTGCTGGTGGGAGGATCAATATCTGATGATTGTACTTTCAGCCATCCAGTCCTTCCTGTAATCATACACACAACCTCTGAGTCATCCAGCCTCCTCTCAGAACAAAGTCCTCAAGAGGCCTCTTGCTGCACAGGGCTGATCTGATGCCTTACTGATGGTGACTGCTTCCTTGTTCTATAAGCAAGACTGTCAGAGTCATGAGCTCATCTCACAGAGCTCATGGCTGAGCACTGAAATAAATGCACAGAAGCTGTGGATTGTGTTGTGTTCAGGCTGGGGGAAGGCTCTGTGTTTAGTCTAAGCAGAGAGGCATTGGCAAGCCTCCCTTCTCTTCAATGCCTGCCTGAAAACACTGCCTCAAAATCATACACAAGACTTAAACTTGCCCTTTGGTGATGCTCCTTCCCTCCACTGCCCACAGTGGGACTGAGCTGACTAATTTAAACTAGACAGCTCACTTAAAGCTATCTGATGTTCAGTGAAGCTCAGTCCATCTGCCACTGAAATCCTTGGGAACTGAGAATTATGTTGTGCTGATGACACTGAAAAAAATAATCAATTCTTAGTCACCTGCAAGTTTACCAAGGCTTTCTCAGGAATTGGACGTCAGATTCCTGTCAAATTACAGAGAGGAAGAAGAGAACCCTTAAAAGTTCTTCTGAATAAGTCATGCCCTGCAGGCTGTGACGGCCTCAGCACATCCCTTAAACTGCCAGGACTTCAAGGAGAGACCTGGCTCTGTCAGGCAGGACAACAGAACCATTTTTTCAGCTTGTTGGCAGAAACTTACACAAAATGTTTTATCAAAAATGTCAGGGAGCTAAAGGAGCTCTGTAGGATTGCTTTGAGCTTCAGCTGAATACATTTACACATCCTGATGTACAGGTATTCCATGAGAACACCTCTTCAAGCATTCACAGCAACACAATCTCTTAGGTTTAGCAGAGGCAACCTTTCCACTCTGTGGTCTTATTTGAGGCACTGTTGTTGGTTAACATTTTGTAAATGTGACTGTTGCTGAGTGCTGTCAGCTGGCAGCCAGGCCTCTCTTTCAGGGTGGCCCTTCAGTCTGGCTGAGTGACCCCTGTGTCACAGAGCCCCTTCCCTGCACGTTTTGGGCTGCATGGTGGGATGAGGAAGGGTGAAGTAGCTCCATCTTACTTGTAGAGGTTGGAGGGAGGTGATTCTGTTGGCTGTGTGGGCTGGGAGGGCTGTGTTCCCTCTGCCTAGCCCATGGGAGGGCTGTGGGTGCTCTGGTGAATGTGGGAAGCTGTTTCCTGACCAATCCTCCCTGCTCCAACACGTTTTCTGGTTGTCCCTGACACAGCTGTAACTCTCTGCAGCCTACTGTTTTCTGGAATTCAAGGATTTGTGGAATTTCTGCTTCCAAGAATTAAAGGATAACTCTCTGGAAGTGGAGGTGAGAGAAGCCAGGGAGCCTCACACCCACTCCTCTCTCACTCCTCTGACTTCTCACTCCTCCCATTCCTGCTGTGTGGCATTTTCTGCCCTTGTTGCAGCCTAAAGGAGTGGCAAGGCCATTCTACACTGCCTGGGGAGGACTGCACAGAGCAGGATGCCACACCTGCAAGGCTGGCACTGCCACCTGCACCTTTTATGGTGACAAAAAGTGGCACTGTCAAACCGAAAGACAAAGATCTCTGGAGTCTGACAGCTGGCTAATCATCTAGGTACATGTTTAAGGATACATTTCCTAGGCTGCTGAACACAGTTACAAAGGGCTTAAAGAAGCTGCTTGATTACATGGAATGAGTTTATGTTTTAAAATGGTTAATTACACTTACTGGTTACCTTTAATTACCTTAAAGTAGACTGTGCAGACTTTATTCATGTGCATACTGCCATCAAAGCCAGTGTAATTGCACTGCAGCATGCAATTTGGGTAGTTATTTTCATCTTTGTGCTAGGATTTTATTTTTATTCTTTCACAGGCATCAGAAAATGATAACTGTGGCTGACTCCAAGGAACATATATATTCCTGTAGCATTGTGGAATGATAAAAATCCTGACTGCTAAACCCTGGGCTTTTGGTATGGGTGAGAATTTATCCCAAATAGTTCTTAAACAGTGGTAGGGATGCTCTGGGGAGCACTGCAGGTGGCAGGGGTTATTAACACTCACCTGATGATGGACCAGATGCAAAGGCAGGACTGTCTTCTGCGAGACATCCACACCCTGGTTTTTCTGTCTTTTCAAACACTCTAAGTGAAAAGATGCTCTTCGACCTGGAACAGCAACACACACACAGCGTGTCCATCACTCATGACACACCACAGGTAATCTGTTTTCAGTTTCTTCCACTGCACTCCCACTGGGCATGCAGCAAAGACACACACACGCTTTGGGCTCTGTCCACTTTCCCTAACACCACACCCTTTCCAAAGCAGATGTGTTTACAGAAGGCACTCGGGCATCACAAACCAATCAACGCTCCCTTCCAAACAAGCTGCCAGGTAGGATTCTGAACACTTTTCTCCTTTAAATCCACTTTTCTCCTGGTTTCCCTGCCAGCAGCAGCAGTGCTCTCAGGTCTGTGTGTGTGAGGCAGAGCCCTGAGCAGGATGGGGGCAGCTGAGGCTGTGCTGGCTGCACACAACACTCAGATGGGGACATTGTGCTGGGCAGGTGACACTGGCACCCTGCTGGCATGTGATCTGTGTCCCTCAACTGCCAGACATACCACACTTCGTGAGACTGTGTCTGCAGCAAGGGCAAGTGCAGCTGAATTCATCAATTCACTGCTGAATGGAAGGTGACTTAGACATGAAGCATTTTCAGAATTTGGAAGGAAGGGAAAAAAAAAGATTTTAGAGGGAACTGCTGAAACAGTCACGCTGTTTGCTTGCTATAAAATGAAACTTTACTTCTCTAAATATGAGAAAGGTACTCCCAATGAGGAGTTTAAAACTGCTGAAAAGTATGCTTATGATCAAGTGCTTTACTTCTGAAAAATGGGAAATAAATCTAGTATTAAAGATTCAATACATGGCACACTAAAGTATTTTGTGGTCTTCTTGATTTTGCTGCCATTTTTCTAAAGAAGGAAAGAAAATTAGAATTCTGAAAATAGTAAGTATCTATAATATTGGATTGTTAAGAAAAAGCCCTCTCAGGGTTGGAGAAAATATGTTATAACCCAGAGAATGAATGTTACAATGCAGGTTAAAAGTATTTCCTCTTTCTAGAGAAAAAAGCCAACTACTAAAATGAATATGACAACAGTTTATAAATATTCACTAGAATGTAGTTAGTGAAGCATTGTATCAAGGGCTGACTGCCTTACAGATAGATATAGAAGTTGTCATTGCCTAATATTTTAAGATTTGAAATAAAGTAAATGTTGTTAGGACAGTGAAGCATCCTGAAGGATTTCACTGAAGATTCATTAACTTCACTTTAAACATGACACTACCTGGTCTGTCACTGTTATCCTGTAAAAATGTATTTTATACACATGATTCTTTTAAATTTCTCCCTTCAGAGCCCTTTTTCACCACACCAATACTCAGAAAAAGGCTGAAAAATGCTATACCTAAAAGAGTTCATTTTGTCACAGACTCTCTTGATACTTCCATAAACCTTGTGATTCATGAGTTTCACCTGACAGGGAAGCACTTGAAAATCTCCAGGTACAATTAGATCAGAAGGCAAATTTATGTTGTGTTAATTTAATCTGACATTCAGTGTGTTCCTGGTAGCAGACAAAGGACACAATCTCTCATTTCTCCTTGCTGGATACACACAGAGCAGAACACCACAGACTCAAGGCTCACCTCTTCCCTGACTCCCTGGTGATTGTTTGGAGAGTCAACAGCTCTCAAATAAACTGCCCTAATTCACAGGCAGCCTTGATCAAACAGATCACAGGGACTGTCCAAACAGCCCCAGGTTCATCTGCTGGCTGAGTGTGAAGCCAGCAGAGCCCTGTGCCTGACCAGGACTGTCTGCACACCCTGACCTCACCAGCTGAATGCAGCAAACAGCCACACCCGTGCCCACATGGGCTGGGATTCCTCCAGGGAGGTGTGGGAACCCCTCCAAGGTGGAGAAAACCCAGCCCAGCCCTGCTGGAGGGTTACCTAGAGCTGAGGAGCACAGAAACCCCTTCTTGGGAGAGTGCCGGCTGTCCTCTCCTTTGTTGTTTTCTGGCGGAGCGAGTTGTCTGTTTTCATCATCTTGGTATGCAAGCCTGGGAAGGAGAGCACAGGGGGTTAGAAAAGCAGCTGATATTGGGCAGGATAAACCCTCTTCCAGCAGGGAAGCCAGGAAGGTCATGCTAGCAAAGGATGCAAGAGCAAGCTAGCTTCAAACTATTGCTGGTCCAGGAGAAGTAACAAGAGACCATGAGATAGAGAACCCTCTAAAATATCTGGGAACATCAGGGGTTAGAAGTGACTGTGAGGGGCAGCCCTGCTGATCCAGATATCTCATTCAGAGAAGGAAAGTCCTAGGTGAAAAATATCCTTTTCAATGTTACTTCTAGGGCTGAAGTGCATTTTTAAAAGAAATTATTTTCTCACGTTTGAGTTGTCTAAAATTTTCTGACCTTCTCGCATAAATTGAAGTTTTTGTAGAAAAATGTCACCTCTTCCCACCTCTCCCCCTTAATGAAAGAACCACCCAAACACCTTGACTAAAGCTGCAAAGCTCACATTTCAGTAGAGAGCAGACTTGGTTCACTACAGTACTCAATGTCTTCATTCAAATTTTCATCATAAGTCTCATCCTGAGACACTTCCTCTTGGCAAACAATTGCCAGCTGGCTGTCTCTGGAACTGGAGCTAATGAGCAAAAAAGACAAGTCAAGATATGGAGACGGTAAAGACAACCTGTTACAAAGACAAGAATGACAGGCTCCATCTGTCTCAGTTTATTATAATGCTGAAGAGCCATCATAGGAAAAATCAATGACTGAACAGAGCTACAGAGTTCACAAATACCAGGCAACAACCTTTGTTTGTGTCCTCTTTCACAGGACAAGTTTCTGAAACCGATACTGAACAGCACTGTAAATGTATTTTGTCATTTGTGACCACCTGTACTCCACTGATGTGCAAATCACACATTTCCAAAGAGTCATCTCACTGCACTCACTGTAAAAACTGAGTAAAATCTGAGATGGGCCTGTGTCCTCTTTCACAGGATGAGTTTCTGAAACCAATGCTGAACAACACTGTAAATGTATTTTGTAATTTGTGACCACCTGTACTCCATTAATGTGCACATCACACATTTCCAAAATACACCTCACTGCACTCACAGTAAAATCTGAGATGGGCCTGTGTCCTCTTTCACAGGACAAGTTTCTGAAACCAATACTGAACAACACTGTAAATGTATTTTGTCATTTGTGACCACCTGTACTCCATTAATGTGCACATCACACATTTCCAAAATACACCTCACTGCACTCACTGTAAGAACTGAGATGGGCTCTCAGGAATAAGCATTTCCCCTTGTTGCAAAAGACTTGGTTATGGATTCCAGAGAAGCCTCCTGGACACCCACAGTAACCTCCTCATCTCTGTGATGTGTGGCCTTGGCTCCCAAATCCCTCAGTCTGCACCAGCCTCCTGGTCACATCTCATCCTTGCTGGCTTTTCCACCTTTTATCCCTTTTTTAAACTGCAGAGTGCTTCTACTGAGCTCAGGAGGATCTGTTAAAAGCCTTAGGTGTGCCAGCCCTCAATTCCCTGCTTGCCTCCTCTCTGTCCCTCTGTTTCACATTTCAGCACTTGCATTTCACTTAATTTGAACTTTGCATTTTCTGAGGAGGTGGCTTGAATCTTTGAGGTATGGACATGGAAGTATTGGAAGCAATTTCAGTTTCTTACTGGCATTTGCACAGAGAGTAGGGTGGCTTTTTTTTTTTTCATCTTTTAGGGACTGGAGAGGTAACATTATCTTGTCATCTGGTTAAAGCAAAAAACCATTGGGAGAATTGTGGGTATGCCTTGTGTGAAAGAGCCTGTGGGACAGTGCTGCAGTGACTTTCCTCTGAAATGGGAGGCAACTAAAACTGCTGAGGTGCAGAGGGGAAAAAATACCTGGCACCTCCTCCTGTTCAACTGTCTGTGTTTAGCCAAAACCACGTGGAATTTTTGTATGAACATGCCAGGGTGCACTTCACTATGCTGTGATCAGAGAATGTGTAGATGTGTGAGCCCAGCTAGAATCTCTAAAAAAACCCCAAATCTAGAAAATAGCCAGAACACGGATCCCTACGTGCCCCGAGTTGGGAGAATTTTCTGGAGCTGTCATGGTGATCAGTATCTCTATTTCAGCCCTACTGACAGCAAAAAGGAGAGCTCACATTCAGCATTAATGGGAATTTGGGGTTTGAACAGGAGGGATAGAGTGGGTCTCACACCCAGGCAGCATTAGAGGAGAACACGTACCGTCCCAGGGTCTCGTAGTAATGTGTCCTAATTCAGGGAACGTGCCCAGGGAAGCAAGGAGAGAAAAGAACACCCTGTTAGCAGTGTGACACCAGCACGAGTCAGCAGGGAGGAGAACAGAGGGGAGCACAGCTTGTGCAACCCTCGTGACCTCCCTCAGGAAGGCGTGAAATAGAAAAACCACGGGACTCTTCACTTGGGCAATTCCACACCCACTGAAGTTCCTCTGTCTTATTGTCCTATTCTGTCCTTTCCTGGGGCAGCATTTGGCCACCTTTTCACACTGTTCACTCCTCTGCACTGGAAAAAAAAAATCCCTCTCTTTCCTGCTGTTTCTGAAAGTATTAAAAAAAATCCCCCACTGAGAAAAATTATATTCCTTTTGTGTTAGTTTCTGTGTGTAGAGAGCCTGAAAACTGTCCAGAGAAGGGATTTTCTTCACTTTTTTTCTGAAAACCTTGCCTCCCTCCTAGCAAAATGTCTTTGGTGTCCTCTGTAGGGATGTGACCTGCTGAATGAAAAACCACTGACTTCAACAAAGCTCCCTGTTGGGCCATTAAGACATGAAGAGCAGTCTCCTTCAGTTACCAGTTGGTAAAACACCTCCCTGTGGTGAAGGAGAGATAAATAAGGTTCCTTTTGGATCTTACAAAGGTTCCTTCCTGACAAAGCCCAAAGAAATCCAGTGTGTTGCTCAGTAAGAGTGCTGGTGCTGGCAGTGGCCACTTGGGTGCTTGTTTGTGGCACTGTGGGCTTTGGGACAAGTGGAGAACCAGAAGGCTCAATCCAGGCTGGGCAATGCCTGGGAGTGACTTCAGCTCAGCAACAGTGCTCTGGTGTTTGCATGCCCCTTCCAACAGCTGCTCCCTTGGCTCCCTCTCTTGCTGGGACACTTACCTTTTGGATGGCACTTTCCAGGGAGCCTCCTGCACACAGATGGTGGGTGACAAGGGTGTCCCGTGGCCCTCCACCGTGCTGACAGTGCTGGGGTAGCTGGGCGGGCTGGGGAAGCGACACAGGGCAGTGTTGTTGGCATTGTTGATGTTGGCATTGGAGCCTGAGGACGAGTAGCTGCTGGGGGTGAAGGTGGAGTCCACCAGCTTCTCGTGGGATGGGGACTCGGTGTCCCCGTGGTTGGTGCCAGATTTGTTGATGTGCAGAGGTCTCTGGGTGGTGAAGGTCTGGGGGAAGCCGCTCCTGCCGTCGCTTTGGTAGTAGCTCACGTGGTTTCCAAACAAGCCTCCAGCTCTCTGCCAGGGAAACAGAAAGGAGTTTTCCTCTGTGAGTGAGATGGGCAAGGACCCTGATGTTTTTCTGCTTAGATTTGAGTTCTTGAGGGGAAAAAATAAGTGAGGACTGAAGTGAGCATGATGGCACTGGTGCTCTCTGTTCCAGAGGGCAATGTGAGGACTTCTCTGTCACAGACACTAGGAACACCCTGGGAATACCCTGGGAACACCCTGGGAACATCCCTAGCTGGGATTTCAGAGAACTGGCAGGTTATTTACACCCTCCACCAGTCCTGAGAGTCCTGGACAGGGTATGGATGCAAGAACCAGGTAGCTGCTGTCTGGTTTTCCCAGTGCAGTTGCAAAGGGACATATAGATATGAGGGGGAATTTGAGAAGAGCACCACAAACTATCAAGCACCCGGAGGAAGAAATTAAGAGAAATTTAATGAGCCAGTTATATTTAGATGGTGGGTAATGAAAGGGACTGACAGCATCTTTCTGTAAAGAAAGGGGGAAAAGAGGAAAATGCCAAAGGAGAGGAAAAGTTACCAAAGAAAAGAATTATAAGAAACAGGAATGAAAAAAAGAAAGAAAAGATTTTGCTAAGTTGGTCAGAAAATTTTCTCCTTCTATAGAGCTCTGTTGGGTCCTTGTGTGCTTTTTGGACGGATGCTACCAGTGCCACTGAAAGGAGTGAACAAAACACTGGAGTGTGCCTGGCTGCTGCTCTGCAGATTGCAAGATGGCTGCACTGATCTGCTCTTTAATTTAGGTCTCTTGTGGGAATCTACCTCTGAGAAGTTTCTCTTGAAAGAAAGAGGGAAGGAATTGGGATAAAACTGTGCAAAGACCTTAGGACCTTTCACTCAGGACCTAGATCCACCACGGTTTTCTAGTAAGATCTCCAAAACAAGGAGGGCCCAGCTGAAATGCAGAATGAACAAAAGAAAATGTGGCACTCTGTCGCCCTGATTTTTCAGCCTTCTGATGTTTTAATTCTTGGACTGAAGCTTTTTCACAAATTGTAAGAAAAACAAAGACTGATGTTTAGTAAATAATACATTCCTTTCCAGGGGGAAGGACAAATTGATGAACTTCTAAGTTAACCACTGGGGTCAGAGGGGTGTTACTCCTGTCCTCCAATCCCTGATCAAATTCCAAACCATATTTAAACCCCAAATCATAATAAACTGTCTCTTTCTCTCCTCACTTCTCAACTTGACGAGTGAGTGTCATTCTTTCGCGTTGCGATTGCGGCCCTGCCTGACTGCCATTCCTTTTCAGGGGAAGGACAGAGTGATGGACTTCTGAGTTGACTCCTGGGGTCAGAGAGGTGGTCCTCTCACCCCCTGATCCTTGATCAAATTCCAAACCCTATTTAAACCCCAAATCATAATAAACTTTCTCTTTTTCTCCTCATTTCTCAACCTGTCGGGTGAGTGTCGATCTTCTGCGTCACAATTGTAGCCCTGCCTGACTGCCATTCCTTTTCAGGGGGAAGGACAGAGTGATGGACTTCTGAGTTGACTACTGGGGTTGGAGAGGTGGTCCTCTCACCCCCCGATCCTTGATCAAATCCCAAACCCTATTTAAACCCCAAATCATAATAAACTTTCTCTTTTTCTCCTCACTTCTCAACCTGTTGGGTGAGCGTCGTTCTTTGGCGTTGCGATTGTGGCCCTGCCTGACTGCCATTCCTTTTCAGGGGGAAGGACAGAGTGATGGACTTCTGAGTTGACTCCTGGGGTCAGAGAGGTGGTCCTCTCACCCCCCAGTCTTTGATCAAATTCCAAACCCTATTTAAACCCCAAATCATAATAAACTTTCTCTCCTCACTTCTCAACTTGACAGGTGAGTGTAGTTCTTTCATGTCCTCTAGCAACAGCACACTGAGCTCAACCTCAGCTCACAAACTTGTTCAGAACCTACCCTGAAGATATCATCCTCAGAGGCAGCAGAAACAGCCTCTTTCATGGCCTTGTCCAGCTCCTCCTCAGCTGTCAGGTCTCCGGAGATGGCTCGGCGGATCTCGGGCCCGATGTCGTGCAGCGTGCGCAGCCCAGCCTGCAAAACAGCAAACTATAGAGCTTCATATCTCCGAGTGGGCACAGGACAGACTGCAGCATTGCCATTGCTCCCTGAACACTGTGGGGCCCCTTTGGTTAACACTGCACCCCTGTTGCCCTCACAGTTTTCTTGCCTGCAAGTGTTTGAAATCTTGCAGTGCTGTTCTCATGCAGGGTCGTCCGATGAACACACAGACAGGTCCAGATGCCACACGTTCAAGGTCACCACTTGTGTCAGGTCAGGGCACACGAGGAACAAGACAGACACAGCAGGTCAAGGGAAAGCTTCTCCTCTTTTTTATTATCTGGCTCCATTACTTATATAGATCTGTACAGATGTCAAGAGATTGGCTACACAGGTTGCCACCTCTTCGACCTGGCTGGTGAACATCACCGTCCATCACATTTCTCCACTCAGAGCAGAAATATGTAAACAATAAATGATTTCTAAAAATATACATTGTTTTCTTGAAGCTGCGTGAGAACAGCACTGCAAAATTTCAAACACTTGCAAGCAAGAAAACTGTGAGGGCAACACCCCCCCAGCTCCTAGAGAAACACCAACACATTCTGTTCTTTCATCTCCACCTCAGAGAGCGAGAAGCTCTTGGCGATACAAACCAAGGAATGTTTGTTGCTAGTCCTTGGCTTCAGCACAGCAGGACATAGACAGAAATCCACAGGCCTGACCAAGCAGGTCTGTGGGCTTTCAGCTCTGGGTTCTCAGATCCACAACCAAAAGCTCTAGAGCAGCCACAGTTCCAGCTAAGCCATGTGCTCTGGTGCCTTGGAAAATCTCTTCTGTTTAATCAGGAGCTTAAACAGGGATTTAATTACTAAGCTCCTGGCATCTGGACATGCAAAGTCCTCAAAGCCCACACTGACTGGAGTCTGATCCAAAGAGTCCATCCAGGGGGGTAAGCTGTGGGTGTACTGAGGCCTCATTCTGTGTTTGTGCCCACATCACAGCACTTTTCAGCTTGCTGAAACTCCAGAGTCACCCTTTTTTCTCAATGTATCTTCAAGGGACATAAATAGTACTGCTTGTACAGTCAACAGGGTTTTCTCTCTCTGTCACACAGCCTGGTAATCCACTGAGTGAAGATCTATCACAGTGGGGAACAGATCTCAGTCCTTACAGTCCTGTCCATTGGATGGCCTTTTTGCTTTTTAAGTGATTTTTACCTCCTGGCAACATGCACTCAGAATGGGTCAAATGTGTGTGGGATCAAGGACACTTCATACCAGCTCTCTAAAAGGAACCCACATTTCAAATATTACTGGCAGATCAATAAATTGTGATTATGCCTCACCTGTGCCTTCCATTTCCAACGCTGAGGCACTGTGATCCCACGGTATACAGGAGTGGTGTGATAATCCAGGGGATCATGGATAAGCCCATTTCAACCCCCAGGATGGCTGAGGAGGGAAGTGGGGCCCCCTGTCTCTAGTGTAACCCCCCCATGGCACTCGGGGCCCGCTTGTCACCTGTAAGGAGAGCGCGTTGCGCTGCGAGGGCTTCCCCACCAGCCCCTGCTCTTTGCGTTTCTTGAACTTCCTGAAGTACTCCTGGATCAGGAAAGTGGCGTAGAACTTCCCCACGGTCACCTCGTCATCTGCAAAGGGGAGGGTGGAAAAAATAAATTCAGTAAGGAGGTGATTTATCAGCGTGTTTGCTCGTGTAAGCCTTGCAGAAACACCAGGCGCTGCATCTGTGCTTTTTTATGGCATCAGGATTTGGGGCTGAAGGGAGGGATTGCTCCTCAGCCAGAGCTTGGAGTAGTCAGGAGAGGTGCAGGTGGTATCCACAGAACCCCTGGCCCTGGTTTCCACAGAACCCCTGGCTCTGCTGGCACAGAACTCCTGCTGATGTGAGGGGTGTTTGCCCATGTAAGCCTTGCAGAAACACTGGGTGCTGCATCTCTGCTTTTTATGGCATCAGAAGGGCTGAAGGAAGGGATTGCTCCTCAGCCAGAGCTTGTGGGCATAGTCAGGAGGAGAAGTGCAATGATTTCCACAGAACCCCTGGCCCTGGTTTCCACAGAACCCCTGGCCCTGGTTTCCACAGAACCCCTGGCCCTGGTTTCCACAGAACCCCTGGCGCTGCTGGCACAGAACCCCTGCTGATGTGAGGGGTGTTTGCTCATACAAGCCTTGCAGAAGCACTGGGTGCAGTCTATCTCTGCTTTTTTATGGCATCAGGATGCAGGGCTGAAGGAAGGGGTTGTGACGCTGTTGTACACCACAACGACACAAAGACTCCAACTTCAGAAGGCTGAAAATGACTCCCTTATTTTTGGGATGTGTCTCCCTTATATACTGTTCTACACACACCAATTTGATTGGTGAAACAAAGACAAACCTCTTCAATCACATTGACCAGAGGGACATCAAGAAGTCCCTCCTAGGAAAAGGAATGAAAACAGGTACAAAAGCATGTCTCTTGTTTACAGAAAATTCCCTGGGAAAGGAATTTCAGAAACCACAACATCTCAGGCAGGAACCAGGGCTACAGGATTGCTCCTCAGCCAGAGCTTGTTTTGAATAGTCAGGAGAGGTGCAGGTGGTTTCCACAGAACCCCTAGCTCTGCTGGCATAGAACCCCTGCTCATGTAGCAGAAACACTGGGCACTGCATCTCTGCTTTTTATGGCATCAGAAGGGCTGAAGGAAGGGATTGTTCCTCATCCAGAGCTTGTGGGCATAGTCAGGAGGAGAGGTGCAGGTGGTTTCCACACAAGCCCTGGCTCTGCTGGCACAGAACTCCTGCTGATGTGAGGGGTGTTTGCTCATGTAAGCCTTGCAGAAGCACTGGGTGCAGTCCATCTCTACTTTTTTACGGCATCAGAAGGGCTGAAGGAAGGGGTTGCTCCTCAGCCAGAGCTTGCTGGGCATAGTCAGGAGAGGTGCAGGTGGTTTCCACAGAACCCCTGGCCCTGGTTTCCACAGAAGCCCTACAGCAGGAGCACATCTGACCTTTGCAGTCTCTGGTGTTGGTTAACCACAAAGGATCTCGTTATAGCAGCAGCCTCCCAGTCTGGGTGAGCACATGCTGCTGTCTTGTGACAGCCTGGGGGAAGACTTACTCACAGGCTGGCTGGCCAACAGCATCTGACTGATCATCCATCCCAGGCCTGCTCTGACCCTTCTGTGCACTGGAATTCTGTCCCTTTGTGCCTGGCATGGGTGTGAGTGAACAGAGATCACCTCTCCCCTGAAAATGCAGTCACAGCTGTGTTCCCACACAGTAAAACCTGTCAGTCAGCCAAAATGTGCACTGTTTTTCTCCAGGTAGCTCTCCTCCTTTCTGCAAACACACTGGAAATTTTAGAAGACATGGTCCACTGACTTCAGAGCAGGCTGAGCAAGGCTCAGGACCTGGCTGCTTCTGGTGGCTGACTGCCAAGTGCTGCTTTGTGCCACTTGGGAAGGCAGTGAATACCACACTGGATGCACCAACTCCTATTTATGCACATTTTTTTTTTCTGACCCTGATTTCTCAGCAGTAAGAACAGCATATCCATGTCAGTATAGAACAGATCTCAGCCTGATGAAATACAGATAGCTTGGAGAAGAAAGCCTGTCCCCTCTATTCCACCTGATTGTGGACAGGTGAGGGAAAAAAAACAGAGAGATTTAGAGCCAGGGACAAGATCCTGCACTCACCACCTGCAGGAGGCACCACCTGGTCCAGCAGCTTCATGCTGGTACGCTTCCAGATTTTTTTAATTATTGCTCTCAGCTCCTCGTTGGCTTGCTCCAGGTTACCTGCAGGGTGAAAACCATCAGAGACAGGAATTAAGCAGAGCCTGCAGAGGAGCAATTTAATGTCTGGCATGGAAATCTCGGGAGGTAAAATATCAGAGTGTTTTCAGCAGTGGAAAGTTTTGGGCCAAGAGATGCTCAGACCATTCCTAAAGCTCCCTCACAGCAAGAGGTCTTCTTCTTAAATATGCATAGTCATCTCTGGGTAGGGAGATGACTTTCCTTCTAGATACCCATTTCCTCTCAAATGAGTCACCTTCAGTTTTGTTTCTTGATTTATGTATGTTCAAACCCCTCTCTTCTCTCTCTGGGTGTCTGAAACCAGGATCTTGTCCTCCTAAAGGTGCTGTTCCTGCTATTTTTCTTATTTCTCCTGAGGGTGTTGCACAGGGCTCTGCATGGCAGTAGTTCTTGTGAGAGGGTGCAGTGAAGACAGGGACACTGAATAACTTGCTGAGGATGCAACACATGGACAGCATCAAAGGCAGAAATCTGACTCAGCAGGGCTAATTCCAAACTCCTGCCATGACCACTTAAAAGATCCTGCTAAGGCAAGAAAAAAAGCAGTTTGAGGCTTTAGATGGTTTCCCAGGAGTTCCCTGGCAATCACTCCGAGAGTTTGAGGCTCAGACAGACAAGAAAATCGAGTCCTTTTTGGGTCTTTGTTTCATAAGACACAAGATGTCTTACAGGGATTGTTGGTGGCTTTTTCCTCAGGAGAGTCTCTTGTGCTACAAGTGAAATTCTGTTTAGCACAACTTTCAAGGCCTTAATATAATTATTTTAAAAGATAATTTTTCATTTTGCCACTGTTTTTGGGCTCAGCTGTGTACAGCTGGCACTGTAAGGTAGAACTCTGCTAGTCTCTGCTTCCCCATGCCTGAAATGCAATGCAGCCACTCCTGAGGTGTTTAGCTGTGAATCACAGACCTACACTCTCTTTTAATGCATCTCATTAATACATGAAACCAGATTTGGACTCAGCACCAATACCTTTCATTACAGCAGGTGACAGAGTGCAACAAAGAGGACAAGCTGAGCCCCAAATCTTGTCTGCCTTCCTCAAATGTACCTGCTGTCTATGCAAAGCTATTAACAGCCCCTTTACTTCTCATCTGCCTTCACAACACCACTGTTACTGCAATATAATGTTAACTCGTGCTAATGGAAGCACAGGAGGAGTTTTTGTGAGATGAGACCCTCGAGTCCAAACTTCTTTTTTTCCCCTGGACTAGAAGATCAGTGGGAACAGCAGTCAAGAAGTGTCTCAGCTCTGCAGGCAGGGTACAAAGAAGAGGCTTCTTTGCTCTTTGTCCTTCTCTTAATTGCTGTGTGAGCAGCCATTGATCTAAAACTTTAAACTTTCAGACCACTGTGAAGAATGTGATCAATAATTTGAGATGATACTATAGGAAGCAGTGATTTCCTAGGAAGTGGGAAACACTGTGCTTTCCCTAGAAGATGGTGGTATTATTATTATTATTATTATTATTATTATTATTATTCCAAACCTCATTACATAGTTTTTGCCCCATTTTCTGCATATGGGCAATTTGGATCATTTTAAACAAGATGCCCCTGTTGTTTTATTCCAGCTCAGGACACCTTGGCATGAACACCTCTGTCTCTTTGCAGTCAGCAAGCTTCTCACCTTCTGTCTTGATCCTCAGTGCTGTCCTGACCAAGGCAAAGAGGGTGGCATTGAACATGACAGTCCCATCACTGTTCAGGGGCATGTTCATGGAGACAAGGCGCTGTGGGGTGAAGAGAAGAGAGACAACAATCACACCTGGACTAAGGCATGCTCTTTCCTTATGACCTGCCATCTCCTCTGATGTGAATATCCATGGCCTGTGGGTTAGTTACACAATGAGAGTGCCCTGTTATTTCTCTCTCTCCCAATCTGTCTCAAGGTGCGTGTTTGACTCCACAAGCAGATATTTGTTCTTGGTGCTTGGGAGCTGTATTTAGCACAGATGTGCTCTCCTAACCACACAAAAAGCCCTGAGTAGTGCACAACCCATCTTCTGGTGACCCTCCAGCCCTCGAGTGGGTGTTTGCAGCCCAGAGGAGCTGGTGAGAGGCACAGGGCAGGCCAAGGGTTGTTCAGACACGCTGCTGCTGGCTCTGCCTGGGGGGCAGCGAGCTGGGATGTGCCCAGTGAGTGAGGCAGGGCCAGCTAGAAAACACCCCAGCAGGCTGTTGGGTGTACAACAACTGCTCTGGTGGAAGGCAGCCCTGCCCAAGCATGAGGGTTGGAGTTAGATGGTCTTTAAACTGCCTTTAAGGCCAAACCATCCTGTATTCTGTGAGTGATTCTCTGGTTTGGCTGCTGTGAGCCCAGCCTCCCCCTGATGCCTTGGGAAGGCTGACCTGAAACAGAGACTGGAGAATAAAGTTGGGATTTATTGAAAGGCCTCCAGAATCCACCTTGGACAACAGCCTGACCAGGGCTACACTCAAGGTGGACTTCTTATGGTCACAAAATGGACAAACAGACACCAAGTATTAAATTTGTGTAAGTTTTTTTTTGTTCATTTGCATATTGAGGTTTAACTGTCCAATTCCAGCTCCAGGCTGTGAGGTCCCATCCTTCTTGTTCCTCCCTCCAGCCCAACCCTTGTTTGTGCTTTTGGGCCTGAAAGTTGTCCTTGGTGTGCAGCAGGAAAAGGATTTGTTTTGTGTCCCTGCTGTGTGCAGAGCTGAGTGACACTGACTGTGAGCTCAGAACTGCACCCCTGGGCAGCTCAGAAAGTGAAAACCATGAAAGCTAAAGCTTAAGGCATCACCCCGAGGCTTACTTTGCAGGCCACCCTGTGGGGGCAGAGCTTCCCGAAGCCCAGCGGGGGCTGGATCCGCCGGAGCAGCGTCACCACATCCAAGTGTTTGATCCGTCCCCTGGGGGAGAAAAGCAGAGTGAGGGCTGCACCCTGAGCAGGGCTGACCTGCTGCCCCACCTGCAGAGTGCAGCTAAAAGTGTCACTAAAGTCTCTCCAGCCTCATGCTGCCTCTCCCTGTAGCCCAGGAATAGCTTACAGTATTATTATTTCAGGCCTTTTGCATCTGGCAGTTCTGCAGGATTTGCCCAGCACTCATCTAACTTCTGCTAGGGCAGAAATCCCAGCTGTCAGTCAGACTTGAGTCAATACTTGCAGGAATTGACCTCAGCCTTTTTCAGTGTTGCAGTTTCTCAGTGCATGAACAGACAATTTGGGGTTCTGTTCCCGTCACTGACCTGCTCAAAATAAATATCTACTTATTTCCTTGCTGGGCTGAGGCCCATAGCAGGCAGAGAGGTGTAAAGGGTCTATTTCCTTGTGGTTTGCCTCCCACATGAATAGCCCCAAGCCACTGCCTTTTAATACTTGTTTATGCTTGGGGCTGTCACTAGAGTGAGCACGAAACAAAGGACTGAACTTCCTCCACAGCAGCAGTTGGAGGAAGGTTTGGTTTGTTAAATGGCTTTTCAAAAGAAGAATTCTCCCATGGAGGGGGAAAAGTTAGCAGAGCCAGAGGAGGGGCATGGGACATGGATGGGGAAGAGGAATAAAAGAATTTCCCATTTATAAACATGGAGGAACAGGATTCCATCTGAACTGAGTGACTATCTATTATATGGCTTCAGCCACTGCAGTCTTGCCTTCAAGCAAGCACAAACAGTAGCATCTGTTTTGTTAACAAAAAGTGTGTTTATTAGAAGTCTGTGCTTATTCCCCATCCATATTAAAAGTCCCCAGCCTGGGAAGTCACCATGAACAGGGAGGAAGTGTTTAAATTCATGTATCACTTTCATAATGTGACACACCCTCACACAGGGCAGAACCTGAGGCCAGACTAATGTCTCCTAAAGAGATCTGATTTTAGTTTACACCCAAATCACCTTCCATGGCTTTTACATTGTGAAGGGAGCTTTGCAATTACAATTGTCAGCTGTACAGTAATGCCACAGGGATCTAAATGCACTTTAAGCCTGAGCATGTGTCAAGCAGAGCATATAATACTGAATGTGTCAGTTAAGCCCTCAAGTGAGTTGTAGTGTAACTTTTAATCCCTGCAAGTCTGCTGTTGTGAATAACCCTGCAGACATGTGAATGTACAGGTTGTGATGGGCATAGATGGAAAAACAGAGATCTGAGCACAGCAGCTCTGCTGTGAGGGCAAAGCCAAGCAGGAGACTCACAGGTCAATATCCCAAACAAATACAACAACTAATACAACTAATATAACAAATACAGTAACTAATCACCTTAAAAACAAGAAACAATTTTAAAACAATAAACTAATCACCTTGCCCTCAATCTCCTGCTGCCCCTCACTAAGTCTCTGTCTCTCTGATAGAAAGTAAAGCAATGGCCTGACAGGTAACAGTGCAGCCTGAATGTTGAGATTTCTGTATCTTGGCACTTTGGGCTTATGGATTCACCACCAGAATCTGGTGAATATCTGTTTTAGGGAAAGAAAAGAAAAAGGGAAAGGGGAAAGGGGAAAGGGGAAAGGGGAAAGGGGAAAGGGGAAAGGGGAAAGGTGTCCTTGCAGGAGGAACATGGCACTTACTGCACTGAGTCTAGAGAACAGAAAATAATGGGCCTGTTCTCCTGAGGAGCTCTGATATCCAGGCTGGGTTACTTACTTAGCTTCAGGGTCATACTCTGCCCAGATCCTTTTAAACTCATCCAGGTGGTGTGGTCCTAAAATGGACCAGTCCCGTGTCAGGTAATCGAAGTTATCCATTATAACAGCTACAAAAAGATTGATGATCTGCAAACAAGGACAGAGATGATGTGATGGATCAGGCAAGGAACAGTCAATTTTACCAAGTTCTCCATTTAAAGTCTGGATTTGGACTCCCAAAACTAAGAAGCCATTTGGGTTAGCTTCTTTATTCCCCCATGCCAGCCCCCCAGTTTAAATGGGAAGAGCCCAGAGGTGGAATATTCTCAGCTGGTCATTTTTCTCTTCCCTACTAAATGGATGAGGCACAATTTTTCTGAATTCTTAGATGTGCTGTTGTTGCTTTTTATTTACCTGTGTCTTTGCCTGGCAGAATGGGGTGGGATTTATTTTTGATGGGGCTGAGATAAAAGTCCTCTCTTCTGGCCCAAGACCAAAACCTTTAAAACATTGCTGCTGTTCACTGGGAGAGTTTTGGGCACTGCTGCCAGCTGCAGAGCAGTGCCACATTGCAACCACAGAGCAGATGCAAGTGGGATATGTGTATTCTCACAGTCAGTGCTGCTGGCAGGGGAGCAAAAACCTGCTCAGCAGCCAGAAGGGAGGTGGGAGGGGAGGTGGGAAGTGTGGCTGAGGCGTTGCTAGCCTCAGCACAGCCCACAACACACTAATTTGGTTTTCTCATTGAGGAGGAGGGGTGGAGAACGGTCCTTTGCTGTGCACAAAAGGATTGGGATTGGAAGGAGAGCATCCCCCAGAGCTGCAGGGAGGCAGGGAAGGGGTATTATCACTGAAAGGTGCTGCTGGAAATGACCCCATTGGGGAAAACTCCCTTCTTTAAGACCATTCCTGTGTTGTGGATTGCTGCTATCTGGTGAAGCAGAGGCTCAGTGTGACAGAGGGGAGGTCCCCGAGATGCAGGGAAATGTTATCCCTGAAAGGGAGCTGCTGGAAAAAACCTCTTGGGGAGATTTCCCCTCTTTGAAACCACTCCTATCCTGTGGATTGCTGATATTGGGGAAGCAGAGGCTCAGTGTGACAGAGGGGAGGTCCCACAGCTGCAGGGAGGCAGGGAAGGGGTGTTATCTCTGAAAGGTGCTGCTGGAAAAAACCTCTTGGGGAGATTTCCCCTCTTTGAGACCATTCTTGTGCTGTGCATTGCTGACATTGGGGAAACAGAGGCTGAGTGTGACAGAGGGAAGGTCCCAGAGCTGCAGGGAAACAGGGAGGTGTTATCACTGAAAGGGAGCTGTTGGGAAAGACCCCACTGGGGAAAATTCCCCACTTTGAGACCATTTCTGTCCCATGGATTGCTGACACTGGGGAAGCAGAGGCTCAGTGTGACAGAGGCAAGGTCCTAGACTTGCAAGGAGGCAGGGAAGGGATATTATCCCTCAAAGGGTGCTGCTGGAAAAAAACTCTTGGGGAATTTTCCCCTCTTTGAGACCATTTCTGTCCCATGGATTGCTGACACTGGGGAAGCAGAGGCTCAGTGTGACAGAGGCAAGGTCCTAGACTTGCAAGGAGGCAGGGAAGGGATATTATCCCTCAAAGGGTGCTGCTGGAAAAAAACTCTTGGGGAATTTTCCCCTCTTTGAGACCATTTCTGTCCCATGGATTGCTGACATTGGGGAAGCAGAGGGTCAGGGTGACAGAGGGAAGGTCCCAGAGATGCAGGGAGGCAGGGAAGTATTATCCCTGAAAGGAAGCTGCTGAGAAAGACCCCACTGGGGAAAATTCCCTTCTTTGAGATCATTCCTGTGCTGTGCATTGCTGACATTGGGGAAGGAGAGGCTGAGTGTGACAGAGGGAACGTCCCAGAGATGTAGGGAGGCAGGGAGGTGTTGTCACTGAAAGGTGCTGCTTTCGGAAAAGAAAAAAAAGTAATTTCTTGGGGAAATTTCCCCTCTTTGAGATCACTCCTGTCCCATGGATTGCTGACACTGGGGAAGCAGAGGCCCAGTGTGACAGAGGGGAGGTTTGGGAAGGGGACACTCACCAGGAAGGCACAGAGCATGTAGAAGCTGATGAAGTAGAAGACAGCAAAGCTGCTGCCACAGGAGTGATCGGCTTCCGTGGAGTTGGCCGGCTCCGACTCGGGGTCACACTTCTTGTCTGGGAGACATGCCAGCATGATTTCCTGCCAGGCCTCACCTGTGGCACACCTGGGCAAGGCAGAGGGCAGGGCAAGACACCAGTGACCTCGGATGTGACAGGGACTGGCACATTAGCAACCTGTTCCTGATCCCGTGGACATTAATGGGAATTTTGCCACTGAGGGCAGCGAAGAGCAAATTGGGCTGATGGCTTTGACATCCCCTGGCACATCCTGCTCCTCTGCTTGGTTTTGTTGCCATCACCATCAGTGATGGCAGTGAAACCACCATTTCTGACTGCTTTTGGCTGCTCTGGGCACGGGGCTCTCAGAATCCAACCAGAATCATGGATGTGTGTGACATGGCTGTGCACTGCATCTAAAAAGTCCTCCAAAATTATGACAGTGTTGAATTTGTGACAACTTCCCACCCCTTCAGCACCCCAGCTGGAGCAGAATGATGTGCTAAGCTGAGCTGGGCATAGCAGCACAAATTCATCATGTCCCTTTCCCTGCTAGAAGTCACCCTGGTCAGATTTTGAATCAAAGCAGTTTTTGATGCATATCAGCATTGGAGAGCACTGAAAACTGGCTACATTCCCTCCATGTAGGAGGACTCGTGTCCCTCCCCAGCACTGAGCCTCACCAGGGTGAGCTGCTGGGCCACAGGAGATTTAATGGGCATTAATAATTTCATTTCCAGGCTCCCTCACTGAGGGACAACATGTAACTACTCACCTCGGGAACACGACAGGGCAGGAGGAGATAAGCTGTGCCCAGGAGCAGAGGAATGGTGCTCCCAGGCTGACACAAAGCAGAGCTGTCACACACCCACCTGAAAAGCAGCAGCACTGCCTGGGGGAAGGTCTGGAAGTTGTTGTTGCGGTTGATTTCTGTCGTGTCGTTCAGAGCAATTTTCCCAAACACCTGGCAGAAAGCAGAGGTCTTTTCAGATTAGCCCTGCAAAATCCCTCAAACCTCTTGTCAACCTTAGCTCTTGGCCTCACCCCGACTCTGATATTTATTTATTTAATGCTCTTCCATTAAAACAAACTTTTCTGTGTGTCTTTCATATATGTTGTTGCTTCCCTGGCTTCTGCTTTATCACTTAGAAAACCACTAACTTTGCAATAAGAAGCATCTGGTGTCAAAACAAGGTGTCCTTCCTTATTCATACACTGAGTACATGACATGGGGGCTTGTTTTAACAGGCACTCATATGGGAAGGGAGTCCAGCTGAAAGAAATCAGTAACAGAGAAGAAAAGGTTTCTTTCTTCATTGTTTCTCTATCTTTGTCAGGGGGAAAATGAGAGCAAAAGAGCAGCAGCTGCAAAGCCTTGAGCTTCCATCTCTGTGGGGGGCCTTGGATCTTCACAAAGAAATGTAAAGTACATTTCCTTGGATCTGGAATTGTCCAAATGCCTGCCCTTCTGTAGTCATTGCTTGTCACCAGCAGGTGTTTTGGGGGTCCTCCCAGACTGCAGCAGCAGGAAGATGATGATGATGATGAAGATGATGACCAGATCTGCCCAGACAAGGATGCCCTAGAGCTTCTTCCCATGCCACACCAAGCAGTTCACTCAGTTCATGTTCATCCAGCCATGGCACGAAGCCTGCAGCCATCAGCAAACCTTTTTAGGGGCCTGTCTTTGGGTGTGAAGTCCCCAGTGCAGCAGAGTTTCAGGCTTCTTTAAAACATCTTGGACAGCTGTGGTACTTTCAGGCAGAGGGACTGAGAGCTTAACAAACTTTGTGTGGCAGAAAGGCAGAAAGGTCTCTGCACAGCACAGTCAGGACTATTTATTCCCCACTGATAACAAGGTGGCAGAGATCTCTGGGGCTGAGAGCTGTAATCTCCCTGCAGCCAAAACAAGCAGCAGGGACAGAGCAGCTCTGAGAGAAAGAACACTGAGCTGCTTTTCAAGGAAATGTCACTGATAATTAGCACCCCAAGAGAAGCAATGAATGGAGAGGGGCATGGGAACATGGGATGGCCTTGCCAGACAGGAGGGAGGGTCAGCACACTGCAGTTTTCTTCAGGGGTTCCTCATGGATGCATGGGTCTTCTCTTTCTTGGCCAGACAGGCAGCACTGACAGCTCCAGCTCCAGTTTGAGCAGCTCATATTTTTCATTTCAGGCAAATGTAGGTAAAGGAGCTTCCCATGATCTTCCCTTGGACCCTGCAGCTTCCCTCACACAGGATGCACTGGCAGCAGCTGCTGTGGGTGTTCTGCAGTTTAGGTGCCAGGGAGGAGCTGTGAGTGGAAGTTTGTCCCTCCTGGGCCATCCTGTGAGCAGCTTCATCCATCAGCAGCATCCTGGAGTTTTTCCACCTGAGCACATCAGGCAGTGAGGCTTGAATGTTGTTAGGCTCCAAGTTGTGGCAGTAGCTGACATAAAGGTCTCCTTTATATGGGAAATTTTGATATTTTTATCAGTTCTGGTATGTCTACACTTTCATGGTAGCTGCTTAATGGAGTGAGGGATGATTTTCCTTCCTGTGTGTCCCTATGTGTGAGGGAACTCTGTGTGTCAGCACGTCCAAGAGAGCTGCACACAAAATGTCTGAGGTGACATTTGGACAAAAAGTGGAACTCACAGGTCTGTGGGCTCTGGGCTAACAGGGAAAATGGAAAAAGTTGGTTTTCTTACTGGAAGACATGAGGGCACGAAGTGACCTAGTAATCTAGATCAATGTGAAAGACAGAAGTATGATCCTCAGGCTGCTGAGATGATTTTAGCAGAGGCTTGAATGTAAGTCAAGGGTTAAATAGATAACATAGAACTAGCTGACACAAAAAGGGGCAGAATTACAGAATAAAGCATCTGGCCCTGGTGGTGCCCTGATCACTGTAGACCCCATCTGTGTGGATGCTTGGAAACCACTTACAATGCTTTGTGCACCAATGTAACACCAGCTTAATACTCCAAAGTGATTTTCTGTATGGCACAGGTAGTTCTGTAAGATCGTGGCCATCTTAGGTATTAAAGACAAAACTGGCAAGTATGAGCTTAGTAAATGACAGCTGTGATTACTGGGGCTATTGAGAGAACCTGTGATAATTCAAGAAAACATTAATTTTGTTTTTCACAGTGGGGCAGGGTAGATGGAGTCTGTGAAAACATGGTTGTAATAACAAATTAAACAAATTCCAATTAAATTGGAAACAAATTAAAACAAGGCCACAGAGGTCAGATGAATTTCATCCCAAATTCTGCTGTCATTGTCAAACCAAGAAGCCTGTCTTGTTTGAAGACCTCTGGAAGCAATCATGCCATGCCTTCCTGTACTGTGGCCTCTGGTCCCAGATGGCTGCCTGGTCTGAGAACTTTGATTAACACCAAAGTGGGAGGTGAAGCTCAGCTTGAAAAGCAGCACAGCAAATGAGGCTGGGGCTGCCACAGACTGTGCCTGTATCACAATGTGCTGTCTTCAATGCTCTCTGTGCAACAGGTGAATGCTCTGGATGATTCCAAGTACATTTTGCAAACTGAATAAGACGTTGTGTTGATGCAGCTTCCTGGAGAAACTCTGAGTGTTGGTACATTGGGTCTGATCCCACATTTACCTTCATGGGTGTAGATCAAAAGCTGCTCTTTACAACTCACTGGAAGTTATTCCAGTGTGAAAGAGATGCAAGAGAACATTTTGGTTTGTTCAGAGCAGCATGGCCATAAGCCCACTTAAAAAAACCTGCTTTGAACCAACGAGCAAGGCAGTAAATCTTCTCTGTGGATATTCCTTCGAGAATGTGGAGGACAGGCATGGTCTTTTTACTTTTTTCATGTTGTGTTCTGCCATTAAATCGGTCAATACTTTTTTGCTTGCTTGCTTTTTTTTTCTGGAGCATGCTGTGCTGCTGTTGGAAGTACCCAGTCAGACAGTGTTCCCCAGCCAAGGTGAGCTGCCATCTCACCTCACGGGGTGAAAACACAGTGAAGGGGGTGAAAGCCCCCACAACCACACACTGATCTACCCACCCTGTGTGTTGAAATCCTAGAAAAGGATCCTAGATCAATCTACCCAAAACCCTTACAGCTGTGAGCCTGTTCCCGTGCTCTAGCAGAAGACAGACGAGCTCCTTGAGCATCACTCACCTGCATCCCGATCACAGCGTAGATGAAGAACAACATCACGATTAAAAGAGCCACGTAGGGGAGAGCCTGGAAAGGAAAAGGAGAAAAGAGAAAGTTGTGTCTGTGCCTGGCTCGTGCTGCCGCGGCTTTGGAACCCGGGGCGGGCTCTGTAGTGCGGGCGGGCGGCCACTAGATGCCTCTACAGACCGCGCTTGGTGCCCGCACGGCACGGCAGGGTCGGCTCCGTGCTGGGAGGAGGGAGGGAGGGAGGGATAAGGGATGGAGGGAGGGATGGAGGGAGGGATGGATGGAGGGATGGATGGAGGGAGGGAGGGAGGGATGGATGGAGGGATGGAGGGATGGATGGAGGGATGGATGGATGGATGGATGGATGGATGGATGGAGGGAGGGAGGGAGGGAGGGAGGGATGGATGGAGGGATGGATGGGTGGATGGATGGATGGAGGGAGGGGGGGATGGATGGAGGGAGGGATGGATGGATGGATAGATGGATGGATGGATGGATGGATCGAT
>JBBMKD010000053.1:67948112-68024878 GCA_037834095.1 Argya squamiceps | reverse complement strand
GAGGGATGGATGGAGGGATGGATGGAGGGAGGGAGGGAGGGATGGATGGAGGGATGGAGGGATGGATGGATGGATGGATGGATCGATGATGGAGGGATGGATGGATCGATGATGGATGGATGGAGGGATGGATGATGGAGGGACGGACAAACAGATGAATGGATGGAGCTCCACTGCCTTCCCATCACTCCTGCCCTTGACAGAACCAGGAAGGCGAGGGAAAAGCAGTTTCTACACCTTCTTACCAGGAGGAGAAAGCTCTCGCAGCCAGCATTACTCTGCCACTAATGGCAATGTGAGGTTTCCCTGGATCCAGTATAGTGAAGTAAAAGATGCAACAGCTGCTGGAATCTGAATTCAAGGGTTCTGCTACAAAGGCTGGTACCACCCTAAGTACCCAGAGCAGCATCAGCACCTTCCCTGCTCAGTGTTGGGTGCCCCTGACCGTGTCTGCCATGCACTGGGTGTCAGTGATCAGCTGCTGAAGAGGAAATGCAGAGCCCTGATATGCAGAGCTGCCTCCCAAGGAAGAGGTCAGTGCAATCAGCCAAGTGCTGAGTGCTGCTGCTTTCCTCCACCACTGACAGGGACTTCATAGGCCCAGGCTTTTGAGCAGGAATCTTTTGAGATATCTAGTGCTCAGATAGACCAGAGGCTTTCAGAACTTGCTTCAGAGGAAATGGGTGGACACATTCACTCTGAAAATGTGAGCACAGTCCCTGATCTAGATTTTGAACACCCAGTTTCACAGGATACAACAAACCTACAACATTATCAGAGAGCTGCAGCACCTCTGCTGTGGAGACAGGCTGAGAGAGTTGGGGTTAAGCCTGGAGAAGAGAAGGCTCCAGAAAGACTCTGGGGCACCTTCCAACACCTAAAGGGGGCCTACAATAAAGATATAGAGGGATTTTTTTCAAGAGTATGCAGTGATAGGAGAAGGGGTGATGGTTTTAAACTGAAAGAGGGCAGGTTTAGATTAAATTTTAGGAGGAAATTCTTTACTGTATGGGTGGGTGAGACATGAATACGTTGACCAGAGAAGCTGTGGCTGCCCCATCCCTGGGAGTGTTCAAGGCCAGGTTGGATGGAGCTCTGAACAGCCTGGTTGAGTGGAAGGTGTCCCTGCCCATGGCAGAGTCGCTGGAACGAGGTGATTTTTAAGGTCCCTTCCAACCCAAACACTCCTGTAATCCTAAACTCAACACAACTAAATCCTGCAGGGAATATTTTCACTGGCCACCATGGAGATTTGACTAAAGTCTGCATAAACCATCTCAAAGAGATCTGAATATTAAAATAGTGAAAAATAATCAAATCCTTTAGACAATGTCTGTAATCATCATCTTGGGTCTCAGGACAGATTCCTCTGGGTTTTCATGGGGCCATAGGATTCAGTATGTTTGTCCCACAGTGTCACTGAAGAGACCACCAGCTCAGAACAGGGCTCCAAACGTTTTGTGATGATTTAGTTGGGACTTGATGCCCACAATAGCTAAGAGCTCCTGGGACTGTGTCCAGACAGGACCTGAGGTGTATAACCTTAACAGTGCTGCTGTTTTCTGACAGTTTTGTTGTTCCCATGCAAATGGGGATGGGGAAGAGTCTTCTCTCCTGTCTGTCTGCCCCTTCACTTCCTTTTTGTGTTCCTCTGCTCAGTCCATTCCTCCCCACTAACACACCTTCCTGCTCATCCCACCCCTTGTTCCCCCTTCAGCTCCCAAATCCCACCCTGGTGTCTCTGTCCTCCTCTGGCTCTGTCCTTCCCCAGCATCACCACTTTGTGATTCCCACGGCCCTGCCGTGCCCCCAGCACCCTCTCACTTCCTACTCCTCCCACTCCCAGCCTGACCCTGCTGCTGTCCCTGCAGAGGGAAACCCTGCTGAGCATTTTCCCACTGCTCTGAGCAGTGCCCCAGACGTCAGCACTCTGTGCCGTGCCCAGGGGCACGTGGAAATCACCACGGGATCCAACTCCAGCAGTCTGCTGCTCATCAGGCTGCCCTGTGTGAGCAGAGAGGCTTCCTGGAAGCATGTGGGGACACTGAGGAGCCTGTGCCAAAGTCTGCTGGGATCCCACATCCCGACAGTGGGGCTGGCTGGATTAAAAGCAGCACAGTGGCTATTCTTAGCTACCAAAGGAGCCTCCTGGTAGCTGCAACAGGAGGAGCCTGGAGCAGAGAATTCCATGTTATAAATGGCTAAAGGCTTTCAAGGGAAAAGGCACTTTGCTTGCAATGCTGCCTTCTTTTTTGTCCCTCTCCCCTGCTGTGGAAGATCCCTCCCTTCATACTTTCTCCCACCACCCTACAGCCCTGCCTGAAGTGACTCTCCTAATGAAGAGGTCTGAGGGTCACTGGAGAGAAGTTCCAGGTGCTCCCTTTCCCATCCATCTCCTCCTCTCCAGCCATAAGCCCTGACAAGTTCAGCTCAGGGCAAGTTATTGCTAAAGGAGGCTGGAGGGGCACAGGGGCAAGGGGAGGAGAAGCAGGGAGTGGAAAGTGTGACTCTGTCCCCTGCATCAGGGCTGGCTGAGCTGTGCCAAGGGAATCTCATTCCTACCATGCATGCCAACAAAACTGTTCCCAGTGGCACTGCTCAAACAACAACCTGGAAGTTGGCAACTCTGCAAGCAATGGAAACAGTCACAGTGGGATGGATGTGTCAGGAACCTGCTGTGCAGGGTTGGGTCCTCTGGCAGTCGAGGAGGGTGCAAAATGAGTCCTTTGCATCAGCCTGGTGGTCTGAGAGCACAGAAGTAGTCTGTGCTGATCCCTGGTGTGCTATTTCTGCTGAGAAGAGACAGGAGCTGCAGTGAGCTGCAGCACTGCAGGCTTTGGTCCCAGCTTGTGTTGTTTGCTGCTGAGTTTTAAGTTTTAAACTGTGTGTCAGTTCCTTTTCCATTTGAGTCAATACAAGAACTATTGACCATTTACAGCCTCACTCTGATGGTGAGGTTGAACATTTGGTGTGTTGCACAAGTTACTCTTTCATGCTTTTGTCCAGTGGTGTGTCCTGCATATTTTCTCATGTTTAGGCCATCATTTGTATTCCTGTGTTGTGTTTCCCTGCCACTTCCTTTGGATATGCCCCAGCTAACATCCAGGTTGTGCTGGTCCACTAAATCCAGGTCAAGTACTTTTAAAATGCAGGAATTTGCTGTGCTTCATCTCTAACTATCATTTTACTGTATGTGGCTAGATTTTTTTCTAGCAAATAACTGTGGTGTTTCTTTTCCTCCAAAGATGATGATTCTTATCCAGTTTGGTCTCCTTCACTTTCTCCTATCTACTCTGGAACTTTACCTACCACTGAAATGCAATCTGTCTCCAGGGGAAAAAAAGCAGCAGCAATTTAATAACTTGGCATTGTTACCAGCTCAAAAGAGTAGGGCTAAAAAGGTGAATTCTCCCTGGATGAAATATGGAGGCCACACACCTCTAATACTCACTGGAAATCCTCAAAACAGGGCTTAAAGGAAACTTAATTGAGACCCAGACCTTCCCCCCATAGCTGTGTGTTTCACTTAAAGCTACACATATGGAATATAGCTCAAATAAAGAAAAACAAATAAAGTAGATGGGATCAAAGGGTTATAGACAGGCAGTAATTGAGTTGAACTGAGCTATTGAGGCTTTTCAGGAGGGTCTCAAGCAATTCCTCATGCTTTAAGGATGAAACTCACACCCAGGCAGTCATTCCCACTGGACTCATTCGTGCCACTTGTCCCTGGGTACCTTTGAGCTCAGGCCCTGGGGTGACACCTCTCCCTGAGGGGCAACCAAGGGAAATCAGAAGGTGTTTTTTATAGAGGTAAGTGAAGGAATACCTGTGTCAGAGTCCAGGGCATCCCTTTGGTTGCCCTGGAAGGTCACAGACCTCGGCAGACCTGAGAGAGAGGGTTTGAATCCTGGACAGGGGGGTCTGTCCAGGGGGGTTGTCTGGCACAGAGGCCAGGAAGACACAGGCTTTGATTTCAGTCCATGGAAAAAGCTTCTAACATTGAGAGAAGAATTACAAGTCACAAAGGTGTGACAGACAGACAGTAGTGTAGCTAATCACAAGGTGGAAAATTCTGTAGTTTTGGGGTTCTTAGAATGGAGGTGAATGGGGGGACAAAATGGAGATTTTAGGGTGGTGCCCTGGGTTCTTCTTGTTCTCCCTTGGCCTCCATTTTCTGCAGTGACAGTGGCACAAAGTAGTTTAAGGAGATTGGATCAGAGTAGAAGTGACCCTTTTAGTATAGGTAATAGGCATTGGCACAGAATAGTAAATAATAGTAAATAATAATTGTCATTAAGGTAATTTTCTGTATAAGAAGGTAGCGACCTCCCGTTGAGGCATCCTTGGCATCCATCTCCCTTGGCCTCCATCTTCTGCAGTGATAACGGCACAAAATAGTTTAAGAAGATTGGATCAGAGTAGACATGACCCTTTTAGTATAGGTAATAGGTATTGGTATGAAATTGTAAATAATAAGTAATAAATAATAATAATAATAAATAGAAGATAAATAATTGTCGCCCTCAGTTTTCTTGATTTCGAGTGTTTGAAATCTTGCAGTGCAGATTCTCACGCAGCTTCAAGAAAACAATGTATATTTTTAGAATTCATCTATTGTGTTTACACATTTCTCCTCTGGGAGGAGATATATGATTGATGGTGACGTTCACCATCCAGGTCAAAGAGGTGGTGACCTGTGTAGCCAATCTCTTGCCTGTTGTACAAATGTATGTAAGAATGGACTCAGATAATTAAAAGAGAAGAGCTTTCCCTTGACCTGCTGTGCCTGCCTGGTGCTTTGTGTGTCCAAAACTGTGGCAAATAATTATGTGAAGCAAGGGAACCTGAAAATAAATGGGAAGTTGGATGGGAGCAAACGCAGATCCAACCAATATGGTTAATGCTACGTCCTCTGTTTATTCCAGCTAAAATGGCAGGTTATATACACTTCTACATAGTTTACCTTTACAGGTGGTTTTTCATTGGCACATGGCACAGAAAAGAATGCAAACACTTATTGTTGAACAAACTCTTTAAGCAGCTACTGTGTCCACACTAATCACTGTACTTGCTAACTACTAGAAAACTCCCTATCCCTTGCCAACACCTTAAGCTGTAATTTAAACTGCGCCATAGACTTGGCACTGGATTTCCACCCGCGCCACCAACTCCCACAGGCCCCAGCGATGAGTCTGGGTGATTCAACCACAGTCCAAATACAAATTATATCCATCTCCCCTAAGAAATTCTGCAACAATTATATTTTTAAGAAGGTAGAGACTTACCTGGAAGGACTTGATGAAGGTCCAGAGCAGGGTGCGGATGCCCTCCCCTCGGCTCAGCAGCTTCACCAGGCGCATCACGCGGAACAGTCGGAAGAAGGTGATTGAGATGCGAGAGTTTTCCTCTGCGTTCTGGAAGCCATTAGGGCACAGAGGCAGGAGTTACAACAGCACCAGAGCAACCAGGGCCCCTGGGCCACAGAGGGTTCACTGCACTGTTCCTTGTCCTGGCTCTGCTCTCCCTGGGCTTCCACTCCCCAGGCTTCCATTGCCCGAGCTTCCATTCCCTGAGCTTCCACTCCCCAGGTTTCCACTCCCTGGGCTTCCACTCCCTGAGCTTCCACTCCCCGGGTTTCCACTCCATGGGCTTCCACTGCCCGGGCTTCCACTCCCTGGGCTTCCACTGCCCGGGCTTCCACTGCCCGGGCTTCCACTCCCTGGGCTTCCACTCCATGGTCTTCCACTGCCCGGGCTTCCACTCCATGGGCTTCCACTGCCCGGGCTTCCACTCCATGGGCTTCCACTGCCCGGGCTTCCACTCCATGGGCTTCCACTGCCCGGGCTTCCACTCCCTGGGTTTTCACTCCCTGGGCTTCCACTCCCCGGCACCCCAGAGACAGGCCGAGGCCTGTCCCCCATGGTGGTGAGGCTGCTCTACAATGGCTCCTCTCTCTCATCACCCTCTCCCTTCAGTTTGCCTGGGCTTTCAGGGATTAGGGATTGCTCATGCTTATGCCCCTCCAATAATAATCTCCTCACATGACAAAGAGGCAATTCCCCTTTGACCTCACGCTGGAGGAGAAAGACACTTTTCCTTTTGGCCTGCTTGTCCTGGGCGTTTCACCCCAGTGGGAGCCTCAGCCAGCAGTTCTGGTGAATCTGGTGTGGGGCACCTGCCACGTGCTGCTTGCTGTGCTGGGAAACGGGAGCAGGTTCCAGATTTGCCCCTAAATGCAAAATTTGCCCCTAAGTGCAAAAACCCCATGGGGGCAGGCAGGGTGTGTGCTGGTGTGTCCCTGGCAGTGCTGCCCCTCTGCTCCTGCAGGCTGGGCCCTGGTCACTCACTCCCACTGCTGGGCCTTTCTCATTTCTCATGACCCCTTTGTATTTCCCACAGTCTGAGCGCTGACTTTTGTGGCTTTTTTTTTTTTTTTAAACATTTTATTTTGGCCTCGCTGCTACCGTTCAAGCATGGAGTATTTTAAAATAGTCTTTCTTCTGGCCTGTTTTTTCTCACAGCATCTGCTTTGTCCCTAAGCGCTTTCCCCTGGGGTTGTAACCAGCTCTGACGTTCCTCAGCCTTCACATGTGTGAAGGCAACATCCATCTGAAGGCTGCTGCAGCAGCAGGCTCACCTGGCCTTGGCAGAGGACTCACTGCCTAGCTCAAGGGCACAGCAAATGCCACATTTTCCAGTTTATTAACCCCCTAAAATACCCTGCCAAGCCTGTGGAGCTGGTGCCTTCCGGTAGCAGCACTGTGGGAATGTGACCTCCTGTCACAGGGGGAGATAACACTGTCACCCTGCCACTTGACCTGCTGTGGGGCCAAGTGCGTGGAAACCCCCCTCTCTGTCCCCACCCACTGCAGTTTGAGTCTAAACACCACCGAAAGAGCAACATTTAGGAGGAAGAAACAGTGCAGATCACCCCTGCTGTTAACTACTCACCACTGTGTAAACCAAGAGAGAACAGACCCTTTGGATTTCCTGTCACTGGGCAGTGAAAACAGCAGCTGCTTGCCTGTCTGCTTCTGATAAAACCCAAGGAGCAGCCTGGGTGGATGTTTCTGGGATTAAATGTCCAGATGCAGATGTGTACCTGTGTGTGCTCCTGTTTCTGAGGCAGGGAGAGCAGATTGGTGCTCAGCTCTGTCCCAGCTGTGTGCTGGGTGTGACACCTGCTCCCACAGAGAGCTCAGCACCACGTGCAGCACATCAGGATTGCACCCAGCTGCAGCTTGTCTGTCTGTCTGTGGTGTGTCTGTCACCAGGTACCACCCTCCAGTCTGCACCAAAGGCTGACACTCTCTGCCTGTGGAGTAATTGGGTTAAAAAGATTAGGGAAACAGGCTGTGTCAGGGAAAAGCCTGAGTGCTCCCTACACCTCACATCCTCCTTGTTTGATCACCTGGACGTCAGGCTTCAGTGGGCTTCAGGGAATTGGAGGGAGTTGCTCTGAGGTGAAGGAGGGAATGTGGCCTCCAAGGAATCAAAAATCACAGCACTGAATACTCTCAGTGCTACAGAGGGATAACTGTAAGGTCAAAAACCTCTCCCATTCCAATAGAAGCCAAGCTCTAATCCCATCTAAAACAGAGCTGAGGTCCAAATTTAGAGGTTGTGTGGACAGCAATGCTGCTGTGGTTGTGACTAAAGAACCAGTGTTTTCTTGTTCTACCTGCTGTGATTCTTGTTGCCTTGGCTCTTTAGGTGGCAGCAAGTTTGGACGTGGGTCTGGTCAGAGGTTTTAGTATCCCTTTGTCCTTCCTTGCTGAGAGGAGGCAGAAATTTATCTCTGCCCTCCCAGCATCCTGGAGCAGGCAAAGCCTGAGCAGCAGATAAAACACAACAGATCCCTCCCTGACGCAAATCTGCAACTTTCTGGCATCAAACCACTTAGCCAAAAACTCAGAGATGCCTCAGAAGATTACAGTCACTTTAAAACCAGGTGGCTGTGGATTAGCTGAGGCTTGAGTAGCCCTGCTCACTTCCTCCTGGCTTTCATCCAGCTTTTTGAAGGAGTATCCTTGCCAGAGGAGGGAGGTTCTGTAGGGTGGCAATCCAGAAACTGCAGTTACTGCAGCTCTGTGGGGGTGGTGTGGGAACTGCCTTGCACACCAAGGCAGGAGTGTTTTGTGCACCATGGCACCACTTACTCTTTTCTTTGTGCAAAATATGAACTCAAACGTTCTAATGAATCACCTCGGTGAAGAGGAGTTTCAGAGTCCCAACCCTTTCTTTTCTGGAGGCTTGAACATTAAAATCACACTGCATCCAGTGTCACACTGACAGTGACACAGGGACATGAAATCTCACAAGAAATCTTACCAGGTCCAGTTCTCTCTTGGTGGTTTCATTATTAGAAGGCAGAAGGACAGTTAACTCGACCAAAGGAAAAGCTCAGGATGCACAAGAGATACACATGTGCAGCATATTCACAGCTCATGTGAACACCAGACTCACACCAATACACGACATGGCAGCTTCATGCACAAATAACTAGGCTGGGCTTGGAGAGAGAACTTGTGACCACGGAGAAGAGAAAAAAGGAGTGTGTTAGAGAGAGTGTCACAGAAGCTGGGAGGGTGGGTCTGTATTTTCGGTCTTACCATAGAGGAAGAGCATTGGGTATGTTCAGCTGGCTTTAAAGAAAGGCAGACAGAAATAAGCTGTAATAAGTCTCCAAACAAGAGCCCTAGTCAACTAGGTCTTGGCTAACACAGGAGCAACAAAATGGCAGGAGAGGGCAAAAGGGGATTTGAAAGAAATGCACAAGAGGCTGGGCTCATTCCCTAGGATGCCCAGGATCAAGGCTGGCTGTGGCAGAAGCAGGTACAACTGCCACTGAATTTGGTGTGAGCTCTCTCCACTACCACCACCACCACGTGCGAGTCCCACTCAGTGTCTCCTGAGGGCTGGACACCCTGGCAGTGGAGGTGCTGTACTGGTAAAATGTTTCTTGTGTCACCACTATGAGTCAATGCAGGGGCTGATTTAGCTCTCCAACTCAGATCCAGTCTGCACAGGGACCAGCCAGCTTCTAGTGCATCCATCTGATTGGGAAACCCATCACACCCCAGTGCTAAAGCAACACTTGCTGTTCATACATCCCCATCCCCTCACACAGTTCTGGGTTGGAAGAGTCTAACTGGCTCTTGGCAACCCTACAGCACCCAGCACCAGCTGTGGAAAGTGGGTTGGTGCAGCTAATTAGCAGCTAATTAGCTCACTCTGCCTTCACCCACCTCACAGCAAAGCCCCAGGGACACAATGGATGTGTTCTTGGAGGCCAGGCTGAGCTGACCCCAGCCCTGGTCACGCCTGGAAGAGTCAAATTGCTGCAGACACTCTGCCTGATATTCCTTGATTAACCTCTGGGGCCATTTCCAATATTGAGAGCAATTCTAAAAGGCTGCAAGAACCCTTAAGTGTAAGAAGCAGAATTGTAAATTAAATAAAACTGTCTTTACTAGGAGTCCTTCAGTTCAGTAGTAACATAATCCTTCAGGCCTAACCTCCACCATATGCCAAACCTGTCTGCTACTTTAGTAAAGTGGGAACTGATGTATTTATTCTTCTCTCAGTGTCAGAACTCCCCTCTAGTGCCATGGAGGATTCTTGCAGCATGCTCCTGCTCTCCAAGGATGCTGCACTAATCAAACTGGCATGGTATTACCTGAAGGAAAACTGTAGTTTTTCAGCCTATTTGGTGATACAGGCAAATAAGAGCAATTAAAAACCCAACTCATTTAATAATTTGGGTTAACTCATTGGTTTGGTAGTGTCAGCTTTCATTGCTTTTTATCCTCCTCTTTCACATGTTTGCTCTTGTGTTTTCAGATCACATACAGGCAAAAAGTTGGCTTGAATACCAAATAAAGAAGCAGTGCCCATAGAGACATTTCTTACAGGTCAGGCACAGATTTTGATTTTGTGTTGCTAGGCAAACATCTTTCCAGCAAAGCCTGTCTCTGTCCCATCCCCCTTCCTCTTTCTAGTTCTGCAAATCTCCTTTTCTAACAGTAGAAGGACCCTTGTTCTGCTGCTTGCTGCATTCCTGGTAGAAGCTACAAAGGCCCTTCAAAATAACTGAAGGAAGCCTAAAAATTTTTGGGATTCTCCATCCTTCCTGGCTGACAGTGTTGGTGCATCTGTGACTGACAGGCTGAAGAAGCCTTTTGAGGTTCTGTGAGATATTGTTGTGCCTTCATTGTCATTTCTGCTCTTATTCTCTGTGCTAACTGGGCTGTGTTTTAAGATCAAATTATATCACTACCTCTGGCAGAGGATCAAAAGCAGCCCAGGAAAGGTTCTGCTAATTCTGGCAGGTGGGATTTGTACAAACCGTGGCACTGTGGGCTGAGGTTCCTGCTGTGCTTGTGCACAGTGTGTGAGCTCCTGAGGGGGAAATCAACCCTCAGCTTTGAGTTTCTATTTGAAAAAAAAAAATACATTTTCTGATGTCCACAAAGGTTTCAGAAAGGAGACAAATCCTAGCACCTGTCCAAAGGTGTACCTGTACCTGAGCACAGGTATCTGAGAACCCATTGCTGGAACTTTCCAGTGTGGCCATTTTGAACTCTAAGGCTGGGAGAGCTGCTGCTGGATTATCCAAGAATCTTCAGCCTTGCCAGTGATGTGGGAATGCCAATTTTAGGACAAGGACAGGCAGCTGGCACCTGAGAATGTAGTGGTCACATCAGTTCCCAGAGATGGAGGCATGGTGACACGTACTTGGAAATAAAGCCAGTGTCTATTGCCCATCTGAAGTGGACAGGATTTCATTTCTACACATCTCAGAACGATGTGGGAAAAAACCCAAACCCTCATCTGTTGAATGTCTCTGAAACATGAGCTTTTGGAGAAGCTACACCACTGAGCAGAAAGCACTCTGGGCTGTAATGTTCAATTTCCAGCTGTCTCTGCTCCTGCATGGGGTTTAACCTGCAGAGGAGCTTCAAGCCTTCCATCCTGCCCTTCTTTTTTGGGGCATGAGTAGCATGAACATGCTGAATGGGAAAGGTCCACAGCAGGGAAATCAGCCAGAGATGATGTTCTGAGCAGTTTCCCTTGTACAGAAAAGGGATCTGAAGTATAAATCACAAGTCCAAGGCCATATTTAGAGTGATATAGAAGGGAAGCTGCAGGCTGAGTGGGAGAAGAAATATCTGAGGCAGGATGCACCTGTGTACAGACACTCAGGGGGATGACTGCAATGAGAACCCTTTGGGTAATTTTTTTTCTCTTTTGATGTCACTATATTTAAAAAGGCAACAGAGATGCTGAGGAGCAGAAGAGGCCAAGAAAGAGAAGAGAAGGTTCTAGAAGCCCAAATAAAAATTCAGTAGGATAAAACCTGAGTGATCCCTGCAACATGTCTGAAAACCTCCTCAGAATATTGTTGCCTGCATAAATCTCATTCATATTCAGTGTGTACCAGAACACCAGCTTTTTAAACAGATAAATTGCTTCAGCTGCTGCAAACCTGTGAGCATCCTCAGAGCCCCTCCAGGCACAAAGGAGGAAGGCAAAGCTTATGCCTGTCATGAAGTCAGAATCCCAGGTAAGGAAGTCTCTGGGAAAGAAGCCAGGTTTATACAATGGAGAGACTTAAAATCTCAGAGACCACAGCACTGGATAAGGGAATTGTGTTCCTGCTAATTGTGCTTTGCCTGGGTAGGTGGGAGGGAGGTTTACTGGGAACTACTTGTGAAGAACACAGCCCCACCAGGTCCCGTTCAACCTCCAAAATGTCTCACGTATCAAACTTGGTGTCTGATACTGCCATCAAGTCAAGAAAAAAGGTTTCTAACGGGTTGTGCTTTTGGAGGTAAGAGAGGATAAAATCTGCACTCCAGGAGAACCAGTCTCAATCTTGCAAGAGCAGTATGTAACAGAGTCAATACAGTAGGATATTCATGCTGTGATGCATCCCGTTCTGAAATTCTGAGAAGGGATGATGTGGCTTTGCAGCAAAGACAGCAGCAAAAATATATGCAAAAAGGCTTTGTATAGTCACAGTAGTATCAAAGTTCCCAGAAAAATCCATGGCTTAGAATATCTTATGGATAAAGATTTGGAAGAAAACAAGGAAGTGTGTTAACAGGCAGATTCAAATCAAAGTTTCAGTAGGAAATTGCTGAGAACAGATATTAATCCCACCTCATCCTTGCGGAACCCTGGAGATGGGAGGACCCTGTTGGGAGGTTTGAGTTCCTTTTGGCTGGTTTGCTGACAAGTGGAATGGCTCTCCAGAGAAGCAGCACCTGGAAATGCCTGCAGGGAGCTTCATTAGGTCTGAACAGTGTGAATTTAACCCACATAACCATGGAGACTCCTCTGGGTGAGCAGCAGTGGCTGTTCAGTAGCTGTTGCAGCCTGGACAGGCAGGCAGCATTCCCTCTGCCAGCACTGCTGATGGTGGCAATGCTTTCACACCACAGGACACACTGAAGATGAGTTCAACTCCCTTGGAGGGGATCCAGCCTTTGCTAGCAAGTCCAAACTGATCTTTTCCCTGGTGTTTGAGGAGCAGAACTTCCTTGCTGATGGTTTTTTACTTTCATTCGTAGGGAGGAATCTCTTTTTGCAAGAGACAATTCAGCCTTTATGTCATGGAGAGCATTTAAGCAGCTGAATATCCAATATTTTAATTTCTTAGAGTTGTGTCAGTCAATGCAGAGGTACAACTGCAGCCTTTTAGTCATGCCTGACAGCCCTGGTTTAGAAGAGATGAGAGGAAATGTGTGTTTGAGATGCTGGCACCACAATATGACAGAGGAGCTTCACATTTTCTCAGGAGAAGGAGTGGTCAGATGCTTGTGCTGCCTTTTTGTGACCAACAATTTGTAATGGCATTTCTCCACTGAGGAAACTGTGGGTGAAGCTTCTGGGAGCCCACTTAGAGCAGCTGGTTGTGGTGATGGATGTCTGCTGAGGTATTTCCTTGATTGTTGTTGAATTTGGAGAAGGAAAAGTTACCTGTGAAGATGCCACATCTGTTGGAAACTTGATGATTGGTCTGTCAGCCTTGTCCCATGAGGAAGGGGGAGATGCATGTTCACTTCTTGCTTTTTTCTCTGAGAATCCTCACAGAAAAAATCCTCTGAGAATCCTCTTTTTTTCTGAGAATCCTCCCTGCAGAGCTTTTCTGGGCAGGCTGAATTGTTGTGTAATTCCTTTGCATTTCTAGCATATCAGCCTTTCCTAGACCAAAGTCTTTGTACACAGAGGTCTCCTCCAAGAGTCCTACTTCAGCCATGCTGCATCTCTGACTTTGGGCACAAGGTGAAGGGTGGAAAGAGACATTCTGGGGAAATGAACTCATCCAAACCATGGGTAAGATATGGAGGGGAACTAAAAGCACAAATATGGCAATGACAAACCACTCTGCTCTTCTGGAGAAGTTTCCTTCCCATGTGGTGACACTGAGATGGGGTCTGCAAGGCTGTGAGTTTCAAGACGAACATGAATTTACCAAAGTATGGGGAAAAAAAAAGAGGTTTAGAAGTCAGAGACACAGTAAAAGAAGACACTAGACATCCTCTTGTATTTGTAGTTTCAAAAATCTGAAGTGACCTCAGGAGGCTGAGTTGCACAAGCCTTTGTGGAGGAGCTGGAAAAAGTCAGGGTTTCAAATCAACCTGACTGCTGGCAGGTAAAATTGTCTGCCATTGCACTGGGGAGTTACCAGAGCCCCTTCCAGAGCCATCTGTCTGCCACTGCTGTCTGAGGTTTTAATCACAAGCACCCTGGAGAGAACCCACCAGCCACCAAAAGCCTGTGAGGTTATTGTAAGGCCAGGCAGAAATGTATCTGGTATTTCTCTGACAGGGAATACTACTGGATTGCAGATGGCATCATTGTCAATTCCCACAACCTTACAGTGAAATCAGATTATTAGCAGAAGGTAAAAAAAAAACAAACCTGAAAAGCTTCTTAAAACTTTGAGAGTTTGTGGGAACATTTTGAATAAAACTAGCCAAAATTATTATATTTTTTCCCTGCAAAAATATTTTCTGATGCTGAAAGTCAAATGTTCTGTAGAAACATGCCAATTTTGCAACAGGCACTTCAGAAATGTGAGGTTGAAATCTCACATTTTGTCCTCACACATTTTAATTTGGTTTACATTTCCATTAGAAATCATATATAACTAAGAAAAAAAAATCAGTGCCAGATTAAACTGCTTTTACTTTACTGAAGCATATGCTTTGAATCTTGATTATTTCAATAGAAATTATTTCCTACTGAAAGTTTTTCAACTTTAAATTTTCCTCCTATTTTAAAAGAGAAAAATTTTGTTACAGGAGGCTTTTGGAAACAAAAAAAATCGAGCCTCTCTATAGCTCTAATCTGGGTGAAGCTTTTTTGGATCATTTAATGCCTATTAGAAAAGGGATCTTACAGGAAAACAGGGAACTGAGGGGTGTGATGCCTTTACTGGGGCAAATGGTGAGCAGATAATTGCTGATTTCCCTGGAAAAAGCTCTGAGTGTTCCAGTGCAATAAAACATGCTGGTGCTCTGCAGAGGAGCCTGAGCTCTCCTGCAGCAGGGAGTTAAAATTCCTTTTGTTGCAAGGAGGGGAATTAGGAAAAATGAGACATCTGCAATGAAGTTTTCCATTCCATTCCTGCCTGCACCAACTCGTGGGGGCCAACAGACACCAAGTGTCAGCTCATCCAAATGCAATATAAATGCATTTATACTTCACTGATTCCACATGATCTCACACCTCAGGGGAAACATTACCATATCCCCGTGCAACAAAAGCCTGCTTTGAATACAGTTAATAAGGGCAAGGTAACTTTTAAAGCAAATGAGTCCTGCAGCTATCAGTTTTTTTCCCCTCTTCATTTTCTATGCATTCTAAGATTTTGAAATTCTGGGGCTTGCTTTTCTAATTAGCTTCTAATATGCAAATCATACCAATTTGAATAGCTTATTAATTAATTTCATATATATATATATATCTATCTCCATGAAATTGTCAGACAGTAGTCTTATGGTTCCAAGTGCTTAAGGTAAATAGAAGAAAAGTCAATTGCTTTAATTTGGTTATGCAGATTACCCTAGATTGACAATTAGAGGACAAGTAATGAAAGGGCTGCTTTTTTACACTGCCAAAAGCTCTATTTTTTTTTCCCATGACTTTCAGAAAAGCAGAACAATTGGTAAAGTCTATCTGTGCAAATTATTCCTAATTTTTGGGACGTTTTAATAATCCCTCTCATTAGCTCTGGGAAATCCAGTCTTATGGTAATCAGGCCTGGGGGGCTCCTGAGAAAGAAGAAGTCACTAACCACTCTCAGAGATGTAGGGATCATCTTCAGGTACAGCTTCTGCTCTGACTCAGAGAGGCAGGTGCAGCTGGCTTGTACTTCAACATTTGTGTTCTGTGGGACAGGCAGCCAAAAAAACCCCCAGAACATCTGGCTAAGAAGGGACTGGAGATGAACTGAGCCACGAAAATAAATGTTGAAAGGCTACTTGAGTGCAGGACCTTTTGTTTTACAGGTAGAGTGGCTTTGAGGATCTTCTGTTTGAGCAAGAGAGGAGAGGTTTTGCTGATTTGAACACCAGGAGCCATGTGTGATGAGGGGTTTTTTCATTGAACTTGCCTTTTCATGTGACCAGTTCTTGATGCACAGGGCAGTGGCTCCCAAAGGAGCTGATCAGTCTGTCCCAGCCTGAGGAGAACGACCTTGGGGACAGAACAGACCACTGAGCAGGGTGGAGAGAGAGCAGGAGTGAGAATTTAAGTTCCCATATCCAGTTTTCCTCACTTTTGTTACCATCCATGCCAACAGTGTCCTCCTGAGCAGCCCAGTGTGCTTCACTGCATTTCCTCAGGCAAAGTTAACACAGCTTTCAACATCAAACTCAGCAGAGTATTTATCACTGTGCTGGAAAGGGCAGGCTTCTTTTCCTCCACCACTTCAGAAAGATTTATGTTCTGAAATACACTGTTCATTATTCCCTTCCCTTTTTTTTCCCCCACTGTCTGGGAGGGCAGAGGGAGAGAAATCTGTGGGACAGGTTTTCCAAAAGGAGCACAGCCTGTATCTGGTTTGGGCTCCTTCCAAATAACAGTTATTTTCACATCCAGGTTCTCCCATCCCAAACACACAAATAAATCCATCCCCTTGACTTCTTATCTCCTTATCTTGCAGTGGTGTGCAAGCACAGCTGCTCTGGAGGGCTGCAAGCTGGGAGATGTTCTCTGACACACTTGGCCTGCTCAGGTTCTCGTGCACTAAGACCACGACAGCAATTTTGATGTCAAAATAAAATAGGAGAAAAAGACTTTAAAAAAACTGTTCAAAACATTCACACCAGCCCTAATGACTTTAAAGACATGCTGTTGTGCACTGTGAAAGAACTGATTTTTCCATTTCTTGTAGCATCCCTACCTTGGAAATGAGAATGGCAACAGAGCTTTTCTCTGAGAACTTCCTGAGCCATTGATGGGCAGGAGCTTTGTGTCCAACACCTTGCACTACTCCATTGGTACTGGGAGGGTGAGAGGCATCTACTGGCTTCTTCTTCCTTGTAGACTGGTGATTTGAGGAGTTAAACAAACTCCCAGAGGTGTGTCCTTCTGCTGCCATGGCTGTGTTGATCTTCTCTGCACTGGATGTTTTGAGCACTTCTGCAGGTATTTGTTAATTACTTCTGAATTAGCTGATGGGATTTCATGGTGTGGGAAAAGGACAAGGAAGAAGGAAAAATGAAGAACAGAGTGAAACTTGCTGCTCTCAGTGTATTGGTGTTTCTGGGGTTTCTCTGGTCAGCCTCAGGCTGAAAGGAAGAGGGAATCCTTTGGACTTTGTAGGGTTCCAGAAGCACACGAATCCAGAAAGGAACTTCAGTGGCATCTTTGTACTGCACAAATCCTGTATAATGATGGGGAACTACACTGCTGCTGGTAAGGCTGCAAGGAGGCCTGTGGTCTGCAGGAGAATCCCCACTCCTCACTACAACTCTGGGGACTGCTGGAGCCAGATGGAGACTGGCTCAGGAGCACGTTTTTCTGGGAAGGGAGGCAGGTAGGCCACCAGCTGAAATATTCCATGTGCAGGGTTGCCAGGACCCATCCTTTGGGAAGGCCAAAAGCTCTTTCTGGGACAGTGTGAAGATGGATGAGCAATCTTGTGCTTTGATTAAGGTTTTTAAGCAAAGGTTTCTTTGCTTCAAGAAGCTGCACGTGCTGGTGGAAGCAGGAGAAAACCCAACCCCATCTTCATTCCAAAGCAACAGGTCTGTGGATTGCAAGAGGCTCTGGATGGCTGTAGGTGAATTATCAGCCCTTGTCAGTTTTGTATAATTAATCTTTGCTCAAGGGAGGATACAGAGATAGCAGCAGCCCAAACAGAGAGATTGTTATGGACCATTGTCATCTGAGATTTGTAGCAGCTAGTGTTTAATTCCCTCTCTGTGTCTTTTAAATTAGAAAGTTATTTAATGTTGATGCAGAACATTTCCTAGAAAAAAAACCCAGCCTACAGACTCATACTGGATTCCTGTATGATATTATGGGATACAATAAAGCCCAGGTGTCATTCTGGGATTTGACATGCCAATCGCAGGCATTATCAGAAAACATTAGAAGTGGTCATATGGAGACTGGGAATAGCTCTTACAAAGCTACTGAGCAATGTTTTCTTGTTCTACACACCTTTCCAAGAAGAAATTATTCTTGATTTGATGAATTATTTGGTAAAAAAAAAACATGGATAGGTACTGTTAAGATGATATGTAATGCTCACTGTGTGTGATTTGCTGTGTCCAAGTATGGTCAAACTTTTGAGTCTCAAATTCCCTGTTTCTAAACATCGATTTGTTTTGATGTTTTCCTATTAACAAGTGTTTCTTTACAGTTGAGGCATCTTTGCCTTCATGTCTGTTCATCTTATGCAAAGATGCCTGGCTTTGGATGAAGGAGATTGTCTCCCAGCCACCCAGACAAGGCTCAGCACTGGTGTCTCTGAGCTTCAAAGTGGAGCTGGAGAGAACAACTGGGGTGCCACCAGCTGGGACATCCCATCACTCCTGGCTCAGTTAGAGCCAAGTCACATTTTTTTGGCCATCAATCAGCTGACCATCAGCAGCAGCCTGGTCCCTACAGCTTGCTCATCTGGCTGGCAGCAGGGAGTGGGTCCCATTTAGCAGGTGCCTGGGAAGATGAATGAAGCTGAAGTTGTTTTGTTGGCATGTTGTGCCAGACAGTCTCCACAAAGAACAGATCAGGGAGAGAAGGTAAGAGCACAGCCATTTAAAAACAGATGTCTATTAAGAAATAATAATAAAAAACACCCCCACCTCCCTTGTGTTTGCCTGGCTGGTGCATGAGAATGTAGAGGAAACAAGGCAAGAGCTAAATGAGGGAGCTATATTGCCTGTATTAGAAAGGGTAAAATTAATTTATACATGTTTACCTTTGATTACAAATCTGGGTGAGCAGCAAAGCCCCCCCAGCAGGGTGTGTATTTGATGGGAAGTCTGTACATTTGGCTTTGCAGACTGGTACCATCACTGTGCTGAAAGGCTGCCCAGTGCCTGCCACAAAAACCCTCCCCAAGGGGAGCAGCTCTTCCCTGGACTGGTGGGATCTTGGCTGAAGACAGAGAGGAAAATCTACTCCTACATAAGACAGAGGGGAGCTCCCTGATGCCTTGATGGAAATGCCTGCTGCCCAAGATTTCAGCAAAACTGGGAGAAGAAGATAGGGGAGAAGAGCAAGTTAAAGAGGAAAACAAGTAAAATTCTTATGTGTGTCTTCCTTTCCTCCATCACCTCTGCTGCTTTCATTGGAACTGGCAGTGCAGGCTGGGACCAGTTAGAATTTCTCCAAATATGCACAAGGGTACAAGATGGTGCACACATTGAGGTCTTGTAGCACCAATACTAAAAGCTCTGGTGGTTTTGGATGAAGAACAGGAGCTTTTGCAGCAAAACTGAGTGAGTGAAACGAGGGGTTTGTGCCCTCTCTGCTCCTGCAGTCTGTGTACGGAGAACAGCCACACTGGAAAATTCCTTGGGCACTCTCAGCAAGGCAGGTCTGAGAAAAAAGAGAATTAAACACTAGAAACATCTCTCACTGCTTCAAGGAATTGCCTGAGATGACAGAACCAGCTGGGTTTGAAACTCACCCAAGCACCTTTTTGACCATCTAACTTAGGGTGCTCAGAGATCATTAATTAATGGTAATATATTCAGAGATGATCTAAGGAATCAAGAGTCAGAGATTTTTCTGTGGATTTGTATAAAGATACAATCTCTAGCAGAGTTCAGGGAAAGTTAAAAGAAACTTTTCCTAGGCAAAAGGAATGATTTATCCTGGCTAGCAAGCCAATGGAAAAATATAATCAGCTTGGGGTAGCTCTTTTTTAATTTGAGTGTTTTAACTAGCTTTGTGGAAAACCACACTGGAATTAAAAGGGAGATGAAATATAACTGTACTATATCACAGATGTTGATGCCAGAATATTGTAGTGGTTTTTTTCTTCAAAGTGCTGTGATAGAAAAATGACAAGTAAAATTAAATACTGGCCAGAAAACCTGGATGTAGGCTTTTTTAAAGAGCTCTTTGTACTGAAATGTAGATGTCATACTCTTATTTTTACTATTGAATCAACACAGGACAAGGTCTGTGGTTCTCTGTGTTCCTACTATTAACTTTTTACTGTTATTGTAACAATAATTTACAGTCAAATAAGTAAACAGGCCTTTTTGCTCTAAAGGCCTTAAAACCCAGCAAGGTTTTGGGTATGTGCAAGCCTGCACTAATTAAAAGCACAATTCACTGCCCAGGGCAGTCAGTGAGAGGCTGTGGGCCACCATTTTAAACATTTTCACTCAGAAGGACTCCAGACAGGTTTATGCATCAGCTCTTACAGTCACAGAGGGCTGCCTAACTTTCTTTTTGCTGCTTTCACATTTAGCTTCTAAGAATTTGTTCTCTTGTATCCTTTATCTTCTATTTCTCCTATTTTAATTAACGACAATGTGTGTGGTTAAATTTTTCCAGTAAGGCAAAATGATTTTTATGCTACTCCTAAGTCTTCCCTGCATTAAAATACATTCTGATTTTTCTGTGGGCCTGGAATAACGTCACAAGCCAAGCATAACAATTCTGTGGAAATCACAATATTGAGGTACTTCCTTAAAATTGGGTAGTATGAAGCAGGAACTACATGACTTCTTCTTATGGTGCTAGCACTGCTCAAATATTCAGGTAAACTGAAGGAGGAGTCATCTGCATTTACTATCCCCTTTTTTTTTTTTGCAGAAAATATAGACTTTTTCTGATTGTCCATATTTCATATAGATTTCTATAAAGAAAATGTTGTGCAGTTACCAAAATCACCCCTTTTAAGGGGCAAATCACATTATGAACTCTGGAAATGCACTCAAAATACCCAACATTTTAAAGACAAGAGATTAAAAAAAAAAAATAAAGAGGCCCCATTATCATGACAAATATATACATAAATAAAAGCAAAAATAACCCTGTTCAAACATGGTTGTGCTTGGATAGTCATACCATACTTCTTTCTCACCAACACAGGGTGAAAAACATGCACTAAAATTGTTGATCAAGCATGGGAGGTGATCAAATTCAAATTGATCGAAGCCTAATCTGTGGAAGAGTCCAGGGCAGCTCTCCTGATGTTCTTCCAAGGCAAAATAAAGCATTTGCCACTGCCACAGCTCACAACCATGCTTCAACCTGGCTTCCTACAGCTGGGGCCACCCTGGTGTGTTACCTGAATTATTCCAATGATAAAAACACCACCAGATATATTAAAAAAAAAAAGAAAAAAAAAGAGGCAAACTAAATCCACCCTCCCCCTCCCTCCCCACCCCATCAATTTTATCAGCAGCTTTTTCCAAAAATAGAAAACAAGTCATATATACAGACATGTACACGCACACAGGGAGAGCTCGGGACTACGGACAACTTCTGGGATGGCAGCAGTAAAAGGGTGTGACAACACAAGATGTCAAAAAGAAGCCACTGTGCTTCCCCAGCCCTTTGCTACAGAATCCATCATTTGGAGGCCTCTGCTACCCAGATGGCATTTGAGAGGGAGAGAGAGGAGAGGGAAATACCCAGGAAGTTTGGGTAAAAACGAGCTCGTAAGTCGCGGGAGTGGCCAAGGTTTGTGCCAAAATCTGAGCAGCAAAGGGCGTGGAAGCAGAGAGAACTAGACAGGCAGAGAAAAGACAGACAGACAGACAGACAGACAGACAGACAGACACAGCGACAGATATGAATGCCAGTCCCCAGTGAGGTGCAGGCTGGATGCAAAGTCGTCCTTCCCGCGATCCTTGCTCCCTCGGAGGGAGAGGGGTGTGTGCACAGCACTGTGTGCCAGGGCTGGCTCCAGTCCTTGTGCCTGGACAAGGACTGCAGGGCCTCGAGCCACTGGTTCTCTGCCTCCAGACACATTGCTTGGGAGTGGGAACGGACCCGTGAGGTTTAGTGGGGCAGAGGAAAAGCCAGGGAGAAAAGGAAGAAAGGCAGGGTGTGGGTTAAAAGGGAGGAAGGGGTGCAGGAGAGGGTGAAAGGGAGATTTAAGTATAGGCTGTCAGATATTCCAAAGAATGGCAGCAGGAGCCCATGGCAAATAATATGAAGCCTCTTGACACCAAAAAAGCAAGATGGTTGTAAAAAAAGGGCCTCATGCGCCTGGTTTGAGGCTGAGCTGCTTCACATCAGAAATAAAATAGACTAAATGAGAAATCGCTGCACAAGTCTCCGAGTGTTGGGAGCTCAATGCTTTGGTATTTCTCTGGCCTTACTGCACCAGTACTCAGGATCCAATCAAGCTGCAACCCTCTGCTGACTTTCTAACAGAATTTGGAAACCTTTCCAGAAGTGCAAGGTATAAAGTACTCAGCTCTCCTGAATACCTGTTGGACAAACACCAAACCATTCCCAGCAGGCTGGGGCAAAACAGACCTGACTGACATTTTTTGGGAAGTAATAAACCAAGGTGGGTATTTACTTTGGGTTATTTGGTATTTTTGGGTTTCCCTAACCTTCACAGAGGGGTTATTTCCTCAGGTACCTATGTCTCCCAGATGCCCACACTCAACACTGCACTCCCCTCCTGTCATCTCTCCCATTAAAACCCCATTTACACCACTTCCATCAACCCTCAATCCACTTGCAATGTTCTCTCTTAGGAAAACGTGTGCTGCTACACCAGGAGGGCATTTTATGCACGGAAATATTCCATTATTTCACAAAAACCCCCCAAGTCACCAGTTCTCTATCCCTGACAGTTCTCATCTTGTAACCAAGCTCTTCCCCCCTGGCTCACCACATCTGCTGCATGGCCTGGTGTACCTGTGCTGGGTGATTCCTCCTCCCCTGTGCCTCCTGCAGGGCTCTCACACACACACTCACACACAGCTGTGGCTCAGGATGGACAGGCAGGGTGCACACCAGCCCGGGTGGTTTGCTCACTCATCCTCACACACCCCCAAAGCACAGCTGACAAAAACAGAGGCACCCAGACATGCAGACAACGCTCAGAAACCCTCAGAGACAGACCCAGAGAGAGGCACAAACCCTCCCTGCCATCCTTTGCAGACAGACAGATGGGATCAAACACACACCAGCCCCACTGTCACTGCTCTGGAGACACAGCTGGACACATCTGCAGACCATGAGCTGCTCACTGCAGCTGGAGGAGCAGCCCCTCAGCAGCCCAGGGCTCCTCCAGCTCTGTGGGCTCTGATATGGGCATTGCTTTGGGGGCAAATGAAGACTGAGCCACGCAGCCTCCTTGGTCTGACACTGGCAGGGGAAAGGATGGAGGAAAAAGGACCCTGTGGACCCAGGAAAAGTCAGTTTTCCTCTCCCACCAAGGGGAAGGAGGTCACAGGAACAGCTTTCCCAGTGACTCAGGCTCTGGCTGTTTTTCTCTCATTGCTTTGGGGCACTGTAGCACAGCACAAATGGAACTTGATTTCCCCATTTGATACAGAGCAGCAAACAGTAATGAGCAACTTTCTTTGCCTGGAGGAGGGGACAGCAGGTTGTTAGTCACCTTTACAGTGCTCAGCTCCAGGCTGTGTCTGCTGATGTGGAAAGGAAGTGCTACTCTCTGCTTGAGGCTGCTTCTGGGATGACACAGTCCAAACCTGCTGGTTTTTATTCAACACCTATAAAATCTATTTCCAATTTTAATAGAAAGTAATAATTCTTACCACCTTAACATTTTCTTCTTAAGGAGCTTAAAGGGTTTTGCAAACTCTAATAACAATACTTTTTAAACATAAGGAATAGTAACAGTCTCCACTGATGGAAAGACTGAGGTACAGGGATCTAATCAAAGTCCAAGGAATGTCATCCACAGGCCCTACATCCCAGGCCTCATATGTGGTACCATTTTTATCTTACTCCCCAAAAGTGATTCTTTGCCTTGAGGAGAGCTGACACATTGTAGATGTGTTCTCTGCCTTGGAAGTTCTTTTTTTAGCAAAAGATTAAAAAGTCCTCTCCTCCCTCTTTAATTACTTCAGAAGTGGCACAAGAGCGCTCCAAAACAGAAACACTGAATATTTGAAAGAATTTTGGGGACTAGTAATAGCAATAATAATAGTAATAGTAATAATATCTTCATTTTGTGACTAGAAAGTTAGTTGTAGACCAGTCACTGAGAGGAAAGCTCTGAAAGTGCAGCTTCAGAGTCATGCAATTTACAGGTGAATTTGGCAGAAACTGTGCCACTGAAGTTTTTAAACTCACCAGATTTTGACCTCTATATATCTGTGGAGCTCCTTGGGGGGTTTAGGAGATGTTCCCAGCTTGCAGGAAGCAAGAGGGCTCAACATGATTTCACTTATTGCTTGACATTTTTCCCCACCATGGAGGTGTTTTATGTGAAGGCTTCCTGAAAGACTGAGAAATGCTGAGGGGGGCCCACCTTGCCAGCACTTGGCTTCCCACTTATTTTTGGAATAGCACAGCCATGCTAATGAAAGTCTGCTGAGCTGGGCATGCAGGGGAACATTCCTGCATCCAGGAAACTCCCAGGCACAAACACTCATCCATAACCAGGTCCAGTTTGCACAGTGAGAGAGTCACATGGGTTCAGACACACACAGCAACACCTGAATCCATCAGCAACAAATGCAGGTGAAATACTCGTGCTGACATTCACACACTTTTCCCCCCACACATGGATTTATGTCTGGACACTCTCCCATGGATTTGTAGCCTATAAAGGCATCCAAACACTCTCAGGGACATGGGGTACAATTAATGGAGTGCACACACCAAGACCCACCCATGCACACTCATGTATATCTTAAAAAGGGTTTTGGTCTGGGAAATTCCTTTTCAAGAAACAAACAAACAAAATATCGAAAGGAAAAATAAAAGACAAACCAGAAGATGGGGAAACTGCACAGAAACAAGCAAGCACACACTTACACACACTGTGGAGGCTGTCATTCAGTCAGGGCTCTCCTCACAACTACAGCTCAGAGCCTGCTGGGTTTGCAAACATCTGCTGAACCTCACAGATCTGTTACGTGTCTGTAACTGACCTGTGCCAGGAGTCTCCATCTTCCCTTCTACCTGACCACAGTAAGAACTGACCCTCCACTCCAAGAGCAGCACCTTCCAAGCTCCTACCACAAGCACTCTTCAGCTTCTAAGCAGTTAAGCAGAAATATTCTCACCTGCACCTGACCAGTCTAAACATCCCCTATTAATGGTTGGCATTTTGGGGTTCATTGTTTCTGTCCTTTTCAGGGAACAAGACAAGACAGTGTACAGAAACACAGGGCAGGGCTTTTTCAACCCACAGACAGCAAGGAAGCAACAAGCCCCCTGAGGAGAGGGGAGAAATGTGTCACAAACTGCCTCACACTGCTCGGGGAGATGACAACCGTCCGTCCAAGATGGGCTGCTACTTCCAGAGCCCATTTTTTTTCTACAGGTGTAAAACATACCAAGTGCTGCTAGCAGGGAGGGAATCTGACAGGACAAACCAACATACAAAACATTCTCTTATTCAATAAGGGTTATAAGTGCAAAAAGGGGTTTCAGAACATTTCAGAACAAACTCAATCCATAGCTGCCGCTCGTTTATCGGTGCATCAAAAAAGGTTGTGCAAGTTTTTTTAGTAACAAACATTAGAAACTAGTAGCAAAGGACTTGCCTAGATAAAAAAAGAGAAGATTTAAACATGCCAGGTAACAAAAAGACGTGTGCAGAGATCTGTAAAACTGTATAGAAGGAAAGGATTCTTTAGAGGAAACAGAGGGACCATCACACAATTCTCTTCACAGCCCTTGCTAAAAGAGCCAGGGCCAGCCCTGCTGCCTCCTCACCTAAGACAGGTCCTGGTTGTTTGGACAGAGCCATGCCCTCATTTTTCATGGGTTTTTATGACTGAAAACTGGATTCTTGGCCTTGCCTGACATGAACTTGAATTAAGAGGGAGCCTTGTGACTGGCAATTAAGCACAGCAGCATGGGCAGCCCTGGAGACTGAAGACCACAACAATCAGCAGCAGCAGGACTGTCTGGACAAGATGCTGAGAAATGAGTGTGATTTATACTGCTGAAATTTGATGTCTGGGAGCTGGGTGTCTAGACAGACCTAACAAAGCCAGACACTCACCAGAGAGGTGTGGGCACCTCCAAATAACAATTTATTTCCTGTCACACATGTCCAGGGTGGGGAGGGAACATCCCTTGTCACTAACAGCAAGAGGACACCTGGGTGATTCTCTTCCTCTCACATAAGGGAAGGTAATGAGGAGAATAATCTGAATTTCTTCAAAAGAACCCATTGGATTTTCCTGCAGACTAGAATTTGTGACTAGTTATGTACCAAAACACAAGGATTTCCTTCCTTTCTGCTTAGAAGATTTTATATGGATTCAAATACATCAGGGCCCATTGGATTTTCCTTCAGGTTAGAATTAGTATTAGTTATGTACCAAAACAAAAGGATTTCCTTCCTTTCTGCTTAGAAGACTTTTGTATGGATTCAAAATAATCCATCATGGAAGTCTTATTGATGTTTAATATGATTAATTTCCAGTTAACTGTGCTTACTCCCTCCAGTGCCATGGACAGTTCTCCCTGTATGGATGAGAAGTGAACTTTTCCACAATCTGAAGACTATTGCCAGGTTCCCTACTTAGTTTGCTTGTGACAAGTGTGGCAGAGAAAAGGTTTAATTTCACTCTTAAAAATTCACAACTTCAGCCTTATTGTAACATCCCTCTACAAAGTCAGCCTAATACTAATATCTACCTAGTGACAGGGTAACCAAGATTGCTTACAACATCCTGTGGGAAGTGTTGTAAGCAACTTTTTGTGTCCAGAAAATTGGACATTTAAGAGAGGCAAAATAAAAGTTCCTTTTTAGTTAAAAATTATTTTCCATTCTTTCAAAAGACAAGGAAAATAAACTAGTTTAAAAAAATAAAAATTCACTTATTCAAAATCAAAATGTTGCAGCTGGAATAAATATTCCTGTTTCAGAATTCAAAAAAAAATAAAAAAGAATAAAAGGAAAAAGTTGAACAGAAATTAAACTAGAACCAAGATATGAAAATATTTTGTTTGGAAAGTTCCAAGTAAGGCATTTTTTATTTTTCAAAACACTTGCCTCATTTTTTTTCCCCTAAACACAGCACTGAGTGAAAACTATGCTGTCACTTTTCTGCTTGCAACGGGTTGTCTTTACAGTACACAACAATTCCAAGATGGAATGTTTATTCAACAACCACGTAATTTTGAAAACTCATGACTAATTTGCCGTTCTTTAACATATTTTCAGCAATTTTCTTTCAATCTTTCTATTTTCCTGCCCTTTATAAGCTGGATTTTACAGAGTAATTTTTTGTCCATGTTTATAAACCCATCCTAGCCTTTCTTTTGGAAATCTGTGTGTTCCCTGCCTATCCTTAGTCTATTTATCCTACAATTCTGTATCCATCCACCTCCAAAAAAAGAGATGTAGCAAAAAAACCGGCTGTTGTGATTGATCTCCTGCACACCTGATGCTCATTTCAGTCTCCGTGGCTCACTCAGGCCTTCACCTGCCTGCTGGGATGGGCACAAGTGGGGCCAATCAGTGTCAATTGGGCTGGGGCAGCTTGGGACATGGAGCAGATCAAGTTACAAACAACAAAAAATAGAGTTGGAACTCTGGTGGCTTTGTTTGCCTTTAGGATTTCTGCTTTATTTTTATTTTATCTACCTTATTATTATTTTCACATTTGAAAGGGAACATTAGGAGCAGGTTCCTCTAAGCAGAGGTGATTTGGAGGAAGGAATTTATTTCTTTTGGAGGAAGGCTGAGTGAGGAGGCACAGGGAGGACATTCCTGTTTTGGTTCCCTCAGTTCCACCTCGAAAGAACTGACCTTTATCTCTCTGGTGGGGTGGAGAGTATTGAACTGCCATGGGAAGCAAGGCATAACACTGGGCAGACCAAAGTGCTGGCCTGGGACTATTCCAGCAGCTTCCCATGGCACAAAGAGCTTTTTTTTCACTTACACTCCACTTCTCCCATCACTTTTCCTGCTATACAGTTTAATTCATGCCAGGCGGATTATGGAGGGAAAAGAAAAATGATGCAACAACAGTCAAAAAAAGTCCTTTAAAGTCGTTCCAAAAAAATTAAAGCGGAATAAAAAACCAAACTGAACAAAATAAAATAAAATTTAAAAAAAAGAAAAAAGAAAAGAAAGAGCTTTGAAACGAAACAAAATAATAAAAGAAGGGGGGAGATAAAATAAAATAAGATAAAATTAAAAATAAAAGAAAAAGAACCCGGGAAAGGCAAATGAATGTTAGAGCAGGCACGATCATGGACAGACGCCAGCTACTTACGTTCACCTCGGTGATTGCTATATCAACAATGCTACCCACAACAATCAAGGCGTCAAATGTATTCCATGCATCACAGAAATAGTGCTGCATGTGGCAGAGAAGCCAAGGAGAGAGAGAGGAGAGAGAGAGAGAGAGAGAGGAAAGAAGGAAGAAGAAGAATGAGAGAGAGAGAAGGGAGAGAAAGAGGGAAAGGGAGAAAAGAGGGGGAAACAAAAGTAAAAACAACAAAAAAAAGGTAAAATAAAATAAAATGAAAATAAAAACGAAACAAAAGCGTGAAAGAGGGAGAGAAGAGGAAAAAAATAAGAAAAGAAAGAGGTTACGTGGGCATATTAAATAGTCTCTTACCACTCTACAGTATTGGTTGCTCAAACCTCTGTAACGTTTCACATGATGGAGGGTATCAACAAAAGCCTGGTTAGTTCAGAAAGTTACACTCAAGCATGTCTACCTTTTGGAGGGAACAAAAAAAAGCACACACACCCCAAACTCTGTGCACTTTCACCAGTCACAGCCTTGGGGCCAGCTATGACAAGTGAAAAAGAAGGAGGCTTTTTCCCCCCCTCCTTTTTTTTTTCCCTGGGAGAAGGAGAAGGACGACGGCAAGTTCAATAAAAGCATGACTAGAGGGAAAAAAAACCAGAAAACAAAACAAGAGAGAGGAAAAAAAGAGAGAAAGAGAGAAGGAACAGCAGAGGAGGAGGAGGAGGTGGTGGTATCCTGGGGAGGGTAGAGTAATACTCACATTAGTTTCACTGAGAATGACGTCTATAATGCTGCCAATTACGATGAGGAAGTCAAAAACATTCCAAGGATCACTAAAGTAACCCTACATAAGGAAGGGGCAGGCAGGATGGGGATTAAAAAGGAATGTTAGACAGACAAAAACAGTTCAAAATTACCATTAGAATTTCTGCCCTGATACCTCAAGGGGTTTTTCCTCTTAAAGTCTACTAGTTGTGTCTCAAGCTGTAGCCCAGGCCTGGGTTCCCTGACTGGTGCGGGCAGCCCCTCTCCAGCTCATGGGATTCCAGAGAAGCCACCCCTCCCCTCCAACTCTGAGACAGGGGCTGAAGGGAGCTCACACAGATCATTTGGAGCATGGCTGCTGGCAGGGATGGGGCTGGCAGGACCAGCTCCTCCAGACTTCTCCATTCCTGGCAACGCAGCATCCTTCCCATTTGACTTGGGGGGCAGAGTACAGGAATAACAATGTGGTTTCCTCAAAAATTGGCTCCCCACTGTCCATATCCATCCCCCAGTCCATGTTCCAGCTGTAGGGCTCTGTGCTGGCACAGGGAATAGCTGCCTGCTGTGCCATGGAGGAGGAGAGGGCACAGGCAAGCTGGGGATGTGCTGTCTGTATCTCACCTTTCTCTTTACCCAGCCACAGTCATCAGCCTACAAGTTTCTCTCAGTAATGCTTTAGGGGCTGTCTCAACAACACAGCAGGAGTGGGATCTCTGTGACTCTGAAAGCACACCTGCACCATGAAATGGAGCTGGGAATGTGGCCTGGCTGCTCCCAGCAGGGAGGGGAAGAATGGGAGCAGAGTTTGCTTCAGCATTTGCTCTGAGCCACACCTGTGGCTCACTCCTGGTAAAGACTTCCACAGCAGTGCTGTCACCTGGGCTGTCCAGCACAACTGATGGCTGATCACTATCCCAAACCTCTCACAGAGCTCAGGAGATGCTAATCAGCACTGTTTACTGTCCTCATCCTGCATTTTTTTGGTGGATAGGCTGCAAGGACACAGGCCCCTTTTGGAGAAGGTCCTGCTCAGCCTAGAAGATGTATAAACTTCCTCTACAAGTTCATGAGCAGAGAAAATTCATCTTGGCTCTCTGAACACCTGTGCCAGTCTCTTGCCCTTGTTCTGCAGTCTTAAAAGGAGGCAAACACACAAAACCCTCCGTGCTCCTTTCATGTGTCTGGTTTTGTGAGCATGGGCTGATGTGACCTCCCTGTTTCCCAGCTGCAGCTTGTCTCCTGTGAGACTGAACCCCAGTTGCACTGTGCCTGCTATTCTTAGTCCAAGAGTCAGGTCATGGGTAAATTGTGAGCCTCTGTTCCCAGGCAGCCTTGCAGAAAGCAAAAAAGCAGAAAAGAAAAAAATTTAAAAACAAGAAAGAAAAAAAATTCTCCCAGTACTGGCACTGTACGAAGTCAGGCTTGGGAACCTCACATTGCTGAGGGTTCAACCATCACATGGAGCAGGCACTGGCAAAAATTGTCTTTCTGTCTCCTGAAACACTCACTGCCTCCATGAGACTTTGAGACTCACATTTATCAATAACATTACACTTTGGGCAGGGAAAAGACAAAAAAAGAAAAGATGAAGCAGAAAAAGCCAGTGCCCAGCTGGTTCCATGCCAGTGAAGGGAGCTGGTAGAGGGGACCTTTGAAGTCTTCTCCTCAAAACCAGAATAAAACACCTTTATTCTGCAGCCTGAAATAAGCAACTCTCTTAGCAGACCTACACTGGAAGGAGCAACCATCCCATGGCTGCTACACATTACTACACAATTAGCTACAACAGGGAGGAAGCAAACAGGAGCAAAAGCAAATTCAGAGAATATTATTATTCAGCGTCCAAGCCTAGAAATACACAACAAATATTAGAATGAATGCAGCAGTGATGTCCAGCATCATTAGCAACCAGATGGACCTGGAATAAAACTGTAATTAGACTTCACCAGAGGAAGGGGAGGGAGAGAACAGCAGATTAAATCGTAGAGGCAAACGCATTTGGAATCAGTAAAGGACAGACATAGATCATACAGAGTTACACAAAGTGCCTTTGCAGCCTGGTGAGACCTTGGCAGACTTGCAGGAGCAAAGAAGAGAGCAGAAGACACCAGACCCAATCCTCCTGCCCCTGCCCATGGGCACAGCCCTGCAGAAGGCAATGGCACTGCCCACGTGCCAAATGAATACATGCCTTCAATAGCATGGTTCTCTTCTAGTTCCTCTCGAATTGAAAATTGGTTTAGGAATTAGTAAGGATTTCAGCAGGAATCCAAACAACTTCAAAAAAAACCACCAAGAGTTTGATTTTGGGCAGCTGCAAGGGTAAAGATCCAAAACGTGTTGTTTAGATGATGACTTTAATGATTTTCAAATCTCTAGTGACAGATATTTGGTATTTTTACTAGGATTGGCATCATACTGCAAAAAATGTTTTTGGTGTAGCCAAATTTACAATTTCTTTTTTTTCTGAGCAGCTTCTTCCATAGAGCCCAACAACCATTGCTCTGGTGGAACAGCATTTGCTGTTGATGCAGAGCCCAGGTAACAAGTGGCATCAAATCCTGTCCTCAGCTGACCACCAAAGCCAGCCAGTTATAAATTGCTCCCAGTAGTAGTAAAACAACCTCACTGGAAGCAATGACACTGCACTGACAGAGCTGGCACATCTCAGGAGAGATTCAGGCCTGGAAAGAAAAGATCCCTTTTCCATTGCCATCAAAAATAGCTGCTTTGGACCTCTGAGACACCACAGTTGTATCTGGAGTCACTCTGCTGACTTCAACAGCCTTGCTCCAAATTTACACTGCAGCTTCTTTCTCCTGGGATGCTCTGCTGAGTCTCAGCAGCAAGATCCTTGCTTCAAAGTCATGGGCTGGTCTGCCCTGGGATCCCAGACAGAGCATTATCCCAGCCTGATGTTGTGTGGCTGCAAGGTGAACTCAGAGAGCTCTTTTCCTCCTGTGTCTCTCAGATGAGTGATAGAGAGGAACCATGGGTGTGAAATGCAGTTTTACTCAACCCCCACATCCAAAATTTCAGTGTTGAGTTCAAGGAAACACATGAATTTTAAAACCTTCCTTTCCTCCTCACCTGCTCCCTCTGTGTTTCCAACAGAAGGGTGAAAAATAGGAAGATATTATTCACAGTAAGAGAGCTCAAGGAGACAGAGAACACAGAACACAGCTTCATTGGGGCTCAGGGTGATGGGATCCATCCCTAAAAACCCACCCACCCTCCTGAGAGAAATTTACCTACAAATGGGACTTAGCTTGGGATCAGACCTCATATAACCTGGTCAGGAGTTATGGGTGTGAAATGAGAGTGAGCTACACCCCCTCAGGACCTGCCTCTTGTGACCCCAAAGTCCCTCTTCCAGCCACATTCCTCACTGGAGTGTGCCAGGGTGGCTCATGAAAGACAAACTGAATGAAGGAAGAGCTTTCCCTCTAATAAAGAGGTTGTATTTCCAAAGTATTTTTTTTCCCACCAGAAAGTTCTGCATACTTTTCCCAAGAGGGTGGAGGTCTGACTGGAAATGAATCGATGGCACTGTTTGTTTTTGCAGGACAGGAATTTCAGACTGTAATTCCATATTTTACCCATAAAGGGAGAGGCTTGACCCTGATTTAGCTGTAATTGCATGCCACAAACTGGCATCCTCAGGCCTTTACTGGGGAATGGGAGTCACCCTCTCTTGTGGGATGTCTTTGGAGATCCATGAAGCTTTTGGGGAGAAAAGAGGACAGAGAGAGAGAGACCAGGAGGATTGGATTGAATATTCAGGAAGTATGAAATAGCCCCACCAGTAGAGCACATTTTTTTTCCCCATTTTTTTTCCCCCCAAAGGTAGTAAATGATAGTGTATCACCACATGATCAATAAGTTAATGAAAGGCTGAGCATAAATATGCAGTAGCTGACTGGAATGGAATCTCATTTGTGCAAGAGGAGCAGACATTTCAGCATGAGTATTGCCAATCACTTTTAGGTTTCCTAGTTGCTGAGATTAGCTGTAAAAGAAACCAGGGTTTATTTAGGTGCTAACAGAGGCACTGACACCTCTGGACACCATTTCTTCTACTTTTTGTGCATATGAGATATCCTAAATAGCACATCTGAGAAGCCTCAATAATAACAACAGGGAAAATTGCCCAAGGGGGTTTATCTGAAGCTCAGAGTCACCAGGAGCCCACAATAAGGACATGTGGTAGCTGGAGTGAAGCACAGAAGTCCTCAGGGGAACTTGAGTCATGGTCCTGGCTGGGTTTTGAGCACTGAGCCCTGTGGGACCTGCAGGGTCACTTGTGTGTTAGTTTACGTGCAGATTTTTATCTGCTGAGTCACAGGTTCTCGTTTCTGCCTCTTCTGAGGCAAAATTTAACAGCCCTCTCTCTGAGGAAAAAGAAAAAGTTTATCTAAAGATGAAGAGCACAGCAAGGTCAAGGCTATTCACTGGGTGAGATCTGAATGCAGGTGGGATGGCTGTAGGAAAAAAGGGAAGGATGTGCCTACATGCACGTTTGTATTTATGGATATAGGAATGAAGAATTGAGCAGGAGAAACTAAGACACAGAGAGAACTGCACAGCCCAAAAGGAGGGCAAACTGCAGGCTGACCTTGCTACCACTTCTCTGAAATAATCCTGCATGCTAAAACAACCAAAAAGCATCATCAAGTCTAAATCAGCTGAAGAGAGCACATAGGAAGGAGAGAAAGGGGCTGATACCCTGACACTCTGTGGGATTTCTTAGCAGAAATTTCCTGCTGATTGTAAAGGGTAAAGCAGACTTTGCTGGGGATTTGCAAAAGGAGGTGAACTGCTGGTCTGGCTGATGCTTGGTTAATACAAGGATTCATTTGTGAAAATTCTGCAGAGGCTGTTTGGAGCTGTGAGAGTCAGTTCTCAGGCTTCATTAAAAGAGACTTTCCCCAAAAATACTTTTGCAAAAGGGACAGTATTGAATCAAAGGACATTTACACAGTTCCAGGGCTCTGGGCACACACTCTCACAGCAGATTTTGGGGCCTCACCTGTGTCCTGAGCAATCTTACAAAGCTACAATAGCTCCTGACACGGGGTGGAGACGAGTGTCAGATGCAAATTCTGTTGTGCTGAGATCCCATTTAGCCATAACAGCAATCAGGGAAATTAGCAGAACCTAATAGAGAAGGAATCAAGTGGAGGATGCAGCTGCCTGGAGTTCCTGACAGGCTGCAGGAAAACAGCATCTATTTGCATCCTATCCATCAACCCTCATCCACTGATGGATTAATCCTGAGACAGAGTCCCTGCAGTTCACCTACCAGTCACTGAAATGAGTCACTGCTGCAGGGAATTAAACAAGGCTCCCTTCTCCTCCTTCAAATCTTTCCACAGACAGGCAAAGGAATGAGGAGCATTTCATCACTCCAGACTGTTCTGGTGAGTTCTGGAGGAGCCTCATGGCTATTTGCTTATTCCATAAGAAAACAAGACCAGCTGATAGCCCAGGATGGACAAGCATAAATGTTGATGCTTTCCTTTATCCTCTCTCACTTTTTTGATGTTCTCTCTCACAGAGGGCACCTGTGTGTCCCTTGAGGTCTGAGGGCCTGCTTGGACATCCTGAACACTCTGCTTGACAGAAACAAAAGAGTTGGAGGAGGACCTGAATGGCTCTGTGACCTGGAAAAAGACCTCAGATGTTTATTTCCAAGTGGTTGGTAGAAAACTGAGGCACCTCCTTACTGGCCACTTTGAAGTGGACACCTTCTGATTATTGTTTGAGATCCTGTAGGTCTTAAAGCAATCTACAGGTGTCACTTGTGCTTCTGGGGAACAAATATCTCCATCATAGGAAAAAAAAACCAAACCAAAAACCACACTGCCTGAACCAAGGCCCCCAAGCCACTATTTGACAAAAACATTTATGGAAGCTGGAAATACAGAATCTCTTCTTTATGCTCTACACACCTAAGGATAATGGATGATGTCTGGAGGACATGACTAGAAAAGACTGCATCGTACCTGTGAACTGAGAATTTCCATTTCCAGGTTTTGCAATCCAGTTCATTTTAGAGCTGCATTTTCTAAAGAGCCCCAGCAGTGCCTCCATGCCCATCTACATGGACTCATGGGGTGGTTTGGGCTGGAAGGAACCTTAAAATTCATCTATTTCCAACCCCTGCCATGGTCAGGGACAAGTTCCACTATCTCAGGTTGCTCAAATCCCAATCCTGCCTGGCCTAGGACACTTCCAGGGATGTGGCACCCACAGCTTCTCTGTGCCAGGGCCTCTCCACCCTTACAGAAAAAAGAATTTTTCCCCAATACCTAATCTAACCCAGCCCTCCTTCAGTTCAAGGCCATTCCTCCTTGTCCTATCACTATGTATCCTTGCAATAAAACATCTCCATCCTTCCTGCAGGTCCTTTTCAGGTGCTCAGGGTGGTGGCACTTGGTGGCACAGTCATCTTACATCTCCCTCTATTCCATTTACTCTAAAGTGGTCAGAAATACACAAATTCTCAGCTTGAAGTGCAACTTCCTGGTCTCAGGTCCTCCAAAGGCTGGGAAAGAAGCATGGCAAAGGCAAGAGGGAAGCATTTATTGTGAAAGCATCTCTTAGACAGAGCAAAGAGTGCATTTCCAGGCAACATGCTGAGAAGCAAAGGCCTGAGGAAATGATACCAGTAAAGCATGCTGAAACCAGATGATTCAACTAGCTGATCCTGATGGAATTTTTGGCCTGGATTGCTCTTAAATGTCTTTGGAGGAAGGGTGAGTAATGCCTCTGAACAATAATGACTAAGGCCTCCTTGATATAAATGCATGAAAATGGTGGCAGAATGGCTGAAAGCTGTCTCCTAAATTTTGCTGTCCACCTAGAAAATAAAGATAAACCTTCTTGAACTTCCTACAGGTATCTTGTGGTGCAGCAATACCCCATGAGGAGTCAGGCCCTTTTTCTCATGAACAGGATGCTCAGAGCAGCCATTTACACGATCACTGCCCTGCAGCCAGAAACCAGACTTGTTCTCAGCAAAGAGAAACAGAATCAGCACCAGTTTTACCAGCAAGACTGAAAAGTGAATGTGATGGCTGAGCAGATCTTCTATCACAAAGTGCATTCCATGATACCTTGGCTGTCAAATTCCATTTGGAAGAAGCTGCAAGTCCACAAAGACTTTGGGAGGTCTGGAAGCAGCACGTCTTGATGAGAGCCAGTAAAGAACTCCTGAAGGCAATAAACCAACCCAGCAATATGAAACAGTGCTATAAACAGAGCTAAAGGATGGGTTTTATTGCTTAGGATTGTCTGCCTCCTAAATCAGGACTGACATCCCATCCCAGGCAAGAATGATTCAAAAGACAGAAAACTCATCCTATCAGAACAGAAGTGCCACATCTCTCAGGGTGAAGAGTCACTTCAAGTTGTGGGAAGATGAGACAGGGGCAAGCAGTGGGTGAAGAAGGATTCTGAGTTTGGGGCTGGGCTTGGGATAGCTTCCCTCCCTCCGTGTGAAGCATGGGAAGAGGCTGTGGACTGCTCTGGTGTGGCTGCTGAGTGGATGTGATGAGTCTGGCTTCTTTTTCTCCCCCAAGGTGGGCATTAAAACATGGGAGTTGCAGTTTGTGTTCAGACTTGGATATTTATTATTTCTAATCTATTTGCAGACTTATAAGCCCTGAGCTCTAAGTAGCAAGTCAGAGAAGTGAGGTAAAATGGAGCCTCTCTCTATCTCTACCGGGTCTTTTCAAGGACAATCTGTCCAGTTATGAAATGCCACCTAAATTATTTTTACTTTAAACCAAATAACTAACCACTTAAATTCCAGAATGCAGACTCCATCAACCAGGTACAGAAAACCACCCAAACCCATGCAGAAGAAGGAAGAAGGTGAACAACAAGGTAGAAGAAGGAAGAAGAAGGTGAAGAAGAAGGACTCAATGCCTCAAATCCTCCATATTGCTTCACACACATTACTATATTCTAAAATCTTAAAATCTAAGTTTCCAGAATTCCAATAAGTGGATGGTGGATACTGACTGGCAGAAAGGCACAAATGTTCTGGAAACAGCACAGTTTCCCACATGAGCAGTGGGTTTTTACAGGGTTTCTCCTTAAGTTACTCCATTTTCATAAAAAGCTTAATTTTATATGGATTAGAGTAGGTTACAAAATAATACTTATTTTCCTGTGATCCATCAATCATAACTTGCCAAAAGAGGATAATTACTCTCATTTTACCCTTGGGGGAGCAGAAACAAAGAAAGCTAAAATATCCAAGGTCTCCAAAAGCCAGATGCACGAGAGAATAGAGATCACCTCTCTCAGCCAGGTGACCATTTGCCAGTGGAAATGTCACTTTCTAGCATGATAAACAGTTCTTAACAGGTGCTGTGTCACAGTCTGTTATCTGGCACCATTCTTACCTGAAGATTCACCTCTCTGAGAGCTTTTGACACTTTAAAACAACCTCACATGAAGTGATAGAGGGTTGGGATTTTTTTTGTCTGAGAGGGAGAGCAAGTTGCTTTTCCCTGGCACTGTTCCCTTTCCAGGCTGTTGTTGCTGCTGCTGTGAGTGAGGCCCTGGTTCACCATCCCACTGGGCTTTTAACACCATGCAGATAATTTTCTGTATTAAATAATTAAGTGCAATAGCTAATACAAGTGCTTCCCACACTGTTGCATTGCTCAGTCATATAATTATTTTTTGATCATTTATAACGACATTAAAACCCCCAAGTGCCAGACTGAAAATACATCTGTCATAATGTTGCAGCAAAATGCAAACATTCTCTGGGTATGTTTGCTGTGGAGGAGAAGGTCCTTTATCACTAAAGCTCTCACACAGCTCCTTTAACAGCCTTTTTTCACTGAATTCTCCATTAATCCTTCAGAAAGCTGGAGGACTGCACAGCTCCTGGCTGATCATTGTTAGAGGTTTCACACATTCTCTGTAGTAATTAGAGGATGTATTTGCAGAAAATTGCTGGCCTTGTCCTCCAGGAAAGAGACCATCCTGCATTTAAACAACAGATGTGACATGGGGAGCAGCAGATCAAACAGCCTTTTTGTCCCTCACCAACTGTTTCCACCACAACATGAAAGGAGAAGTTCTTTTCATGAAGAGGGAAGTTTGTTCTGGATACTCATTTCGTTGTTGGCCTCTTTCTCAGGGGCAGCAACAAAGAAAGCAAACAAGGTGCACTCTGCTCACGTCTTTGTGGCAGATATATTTATTTCCTGCAATAAAATGGGAAAGAGCCACTTTATACAGGATGTCAACCAGTGCTGACAAGGAAGGCTTTGATGCTTCCTGACCCAGATTCAAGCAGAGTTATGAGCTAGGATTTAGGGTGAAAGTTTCATGTCTCATCATCCATCTCGTTTCTCCTGTTACATTCACCTACCAAGTGTTTTTCACACTGCATGACTTGTTTAGCTTCAGTCATGCCTATGCCAGCTCAGAATATAAGCATATGCACAATAGAACAACTTCAGTCTGGCACTGCTTTCTTCTCCTTCAAAGTGTTTGGAAGGGCCAGATTTCCTCTCCCACACACACCCAGGAACTGGTGAGGAGCTCAGTGAAGTCTAGAAGCCACCAAAGAGGATTCCCTGTGCTTTCACATGATGAAGAAGGCAGTTATCTGCTAGCTAACTCCTCATTTGTAGAAACTCTCTAAATCAACCTCATCCCTCAGCATCCTGTGGCACATTCTCTGTATTAGCTTGGAAGATTTATTATTGAAGGCTTTACTTGATGGGCCAGCAGACTAAAGCACCAGGATGCAGTTCCTTTTTCTTTAAATTTCACTGCCTGGTAACAAAACACGTTGGCAGCACTCTCTCCTGAGTAGTTTCAATTAAGTACCTGGAATAATAAATCCAAAACAAATCCAAAGAAATGGCTCTTGGCTAGTGGGGTCTCCCATGGTCTGTGAGAAAACCTCAGTGCTGAACTGCTGAGAGAATGCTGTGGCACACTCTGGCCTTTCCTTCTTATCCTCTCTTTTCCTCCCTTTTCCTGGACATATGGGCAGATAGAAATTCTGTCAGGCAAGGAGTTTCCAACAGCAACTCTACCAGCTGACTGTGCCAACCCACTGGTGTGTATAGAGGACTGGGATGACCTGCCCATCCATGCCCAGAATAATTATTCCAAGTATTTCTTCCCACCAAAGTCACCTAAACCAGCTGCTCTGACATACAGAACTTTTAGTATTTACTTTTCCAGAAAGGGTTAGAAAAGAGGCTCCTTCCTCCTCCCAGACCTTTGGACATGAAAGACAATCTGGTCAAGTCTCTGCATGATGTGTGTATTACACAAAATGCCTGGCAATCCTGGCAGACAGGTAATCACAGCAAAGAGAAAGCAGAGGAGTCATTAATAAAGGGTTAAGATGATTTTTTCCCCCTTTTCTAGCTGATTTTCCAGACCCTGGAGGCTGGTTCAGCAGTTCATCCAGAGCCTCAGGCTGACTGCACACCAAATGCAGAATCTGGTGTCTTTACCTGGGCAGGACAAAGACCTCAGGGATTTCTGGTGCTGTGGCAGCTGCTGGGCTCACTGATTCCAGCTGGGCTGCTGGGGGTACAGAAGATCCACAGGAATATACGAGATATCCAGACTTCACCCACAGCAAAACTTGGGGTGAAAAAGGAAAGCCTTTCTGATGATGCATTTTGAAACAGGGCAGAGTTTAATCCACAGAAAGAGGGAAACAAACTGTACCCAAATTCTACTGCAAATTACCCTGAAGAGACACTACACAGGGAGGCTCTGTGGCTGAGATTCTACTGTGTTTGAACATGGAGACCTGGGATTCCTGCCAGGGAACTTCAATAAAATGTAGAAGCACAAAAAGATGCTCATTAGCTTAAAAGGTATGGGGTTCAATTCAGTTTTTAATTTTCTAAAAACCCCGTGTTTACTTTTTCCTTCAATCCTGCTTCTGTTTTTCTTTTCCTTGCATCACTTTTTGTCCAGTCACTTCTTCCTCCATTTTTTAACACTTTACTATTTCAAGGTCTTGAATTTATTTTTTCCTTTCTGCCTTTAAGGATATTTTATCTCTTCCCACTCTTCATTTTCTGTATGGCTTTTCTTCCTCCATGGACTTGAGTCTTCACTCTTTTCCTCTCAGACCTAGTCCTTGCTGTTGTTTTAGTTCTTTCCTTCAGCTAACAAACTGTCTTACCACTAATTTATGCCACCATGCTGCATCCCAGAGCATGTGATTTTTAGCTAAATATGATTCCTGTTGGATGAAGCTGACGTGTTTTTCAGCTCGGAGCAAAACACCACTCAGTTGTAACCAGTTTTCCTGATTTTTTCTTTTTTTTATCAGTGCAGGATGTCTTTACTTCCCTTCCTCTGTATAAACTGGAGAAATAAAACACTATAATGAATGATGCCAGCATTCTAAGCTATACAGGTATTTCTACATGTACTAGAATGAAGAAGCACAAAAGGAATTAGATTTCCAAAACTGACCAACATTGTTTCTGTGGTGCTTAAGGATATAAATTTCAGCTGTTTGTGAAAATGTTGAAGCCTCTATCCTGACCCAGCAATAACAGATTATGGTTTTGGTGAGAAAGAAGAATGCAAGTAGTATGAAGCAGCCAGTGTGACTTTAGGAGAGACTGCTCAAAGATCTGTTTATAGGCAGAAATGTATGAGAAATGTACTGGTAAAAAAAGGGAACAAAAACAGATGAGTCATTTTGCAGGTTTTGGAGAAGAAATATCTGTACATCAAACGCATGACAAACGCTGGCTGAGAGGAGCTGAAAGAGGAATAAAAAAGTGGGGAGAAAGAAATGCTGAGGACATGTAGATCCATAAGGAATAACCATGGGTGGCACTTTTGACTTCCACTGCACAGAGGGTCACAGCTCTTCCTGGGATCTCATAGGATTGTGTGCCTTGTTTGAAACAGCCCTCTGGACTCTGCTGCACAAAAATGAGGTGTAAGAATGGCAGGAATGCAGAGTAAAGCAGCAGTGATAAACCAGGGAGTGGAGGAACTCTCCCAGGCAGGACAGATGGCATTTGTTACAGGCTGCTTTACAAGAAACATCCATAAACACCCAGGGAAGAAAGGTGCTGACAGTGTCTGGTAAATGGAACAGACTTGTGATCTGCAGTCTCTCTGATAGTCATAATTCCACAGAGGAAATCTCCAAGGTTCCCTTTCCACACGCAGGCACGGGGTTGACAAAATATATCATCATGTGCTTTATGCACAGCAGTAATTCCATGGATATGTCTTCCCTAGTTTGAGATGGCAGGCACAGCAGGAGAAAATTCCTAACTCTTGGATTAGTGGTCCTGCCCTAGCTAAGGAGGGGACAGATGAAGTGATTCCTGAAAGAAAAAGTAGATGTGGCTCATCAGGAAAACAGCCTCTCTTCCAGGGAGCTGGAAAGATCTGAAATTCCTGGAGGAATATCCATCCTCACATCAGGATGTACACTGACAGATGGTGAAGCTTCATATGAATAGGAGTTTTAAGTCACTCTCTTTGACTTGAAAAGATAAGCCCCAGGCAGGTTTTGTAGAGCAGCTGGCCCTTCATGGGCTGGTTCTTGTGGGAATTTCCTCTTTAAGCAGCTGGAACAGTGGTGGCTGTGAGCACCACAGACAGCACAGCACCTCATTCCCTTTAGTAGTTTTCTCTGAAAAAAGCCTGAAGGAGCAGCAGCAGCAGCTTTCTCCATGCAGGAATTGGAAAATAGCTCAGCAGACTGGCTGGAGAATTTATAAAATTAGAAAAACAAAGCAGAGAAAGGCCTTGGCTCAACAGCATTACTTTTAGACTGTCTGTCTCTGAAGTAACTAGTCTTGAATCAGTTTATGAGCATCAGCCAAGACAAACACTGAGGTCCATTTGGGAGTTTTGCTTCAGAGCAGCATATTAAAACTCTGCAAGGAGATGCAGGGCATGTAGTGGATGTTTTCTTTATCAGCAGCCCTAATCACCCCAAAGCTCACTGTTAGCACACCCTCCTGACAAAACTGCAGACATGGATGAGCTGTCTCAGATTAATCCTGAAAAAAAAATGGGGTAACTGACCCTCTGCACCAGAAGAGGTGTCATACAAAGCCACAGAGTTCTCAGAATTCTTGTCCCAGCCTGGCATGTGCCACAGCAGCAGCTGCTCCAGCTGATGTACCCTCTTCTTCAGGGCCTCCCAGGAGACCAAGCAATCCAAAACACTGCTCACAGAGCACAGCCTGCTCAAAGGACAAGTTTCAAAGGGATTTACTGACCAGAACAACCAATCTCAGCAGTAATGCTGTGTTTAGTTAGGAAAGCCCTTGCCTTCCTACCCCCTTCACATATTTTCTGTGAGTGTGAGGAGATGAACCCTGACTTGGACTTGGCTCCTTATTCCTACAGCTGGCCTTTCAACAAGCAAATCCTTTCAATTAGTAAAGCCTTTCAATAAGCAAAGCCTTGCTCCCACCACAAGAACCAGGGCCAAGGCTGGATTATCCTTGCTGGCTCTTTGTAGACTGGCATGTGTGTGAACCTGCTTCTTAACCATACAACTGATTGTGTTTGTGCTGTTTTCACCTCCAGTGTCAAGAGCAGCAGGTCAGGAGGACATCTCACAGAATGGGAATGAAAGAATAAAAAAGGGATACTGGGAAAAAAATCTGTTCAGTCAGGCTACCACCTTTTTCTGTTGTTATGCAGGTAATACACAGGTAGCACTGGGGTGCATTCTATTTAGTTTTGTATGATTATAAATTGCAAGGTTTATATTATACCTTGCAATGGTATAATATGGGAGGTTAACAGTTGGACTTGGCAATGGCAGGTTAACAGTTGGACTTGATGATCTTCAATGATCTTGATGATTTTCCAACCCATTTCCAATTGAATTTGTGCATCTGTAACAGTGGATGCCACATCATGGGCAGCAGCAGGAACCCTGCATTTTTTAGGCTTCCCCTAAAGCTGTTCCACATCCCTGTGGTGATTCTGTGAGAAGGTGGCACCATAGCAGCTCCCAGGACCTCAGGGATCTGTCCCAGTTCCCTTTCCAGCTCTCCCTGGTGAAGGTAGGAATAAACAGCTCATTCCACCTTGTTCAGGTGGAGGAAGGCTCATCCCTCTGCTGCTGCTGCAGACCTTTCCTTCCAAGGTGCCTGTAGGAAGTGGCTTCGCAAGGGAGAGCTCTGTGGTGGCTGCTCCAGAGCCACAGCTCAGTTCCTGTTTGTCTTGCTGCTGTTGAAGTATCCTCAACTGGGTTAAGCACCCCAAAAAAAGGAGAAAACAGACTGAATGTTGCCAGCTTCAATTCCGTGCTCAGTTCTGTTCTGCCACGTTCTCCTGGGGCTTGTCATCAGAACACAACACCTTCAGCTAACCAAGTTTCCTCCTGTCTTGTTGTCAGTCATTAAAGCTCACAGCTCTTTTATTTTAGGGTATTCTTCAGACAGAAAAGAGTGATGTTTGGGCACAAATTCAAAATGAGACAAAGCAGTTTAAACAAAGGCTGCTTTGTGTTTTGTTGCTGAGGAAATGACAGACAAATCTGTCTGCAGCAGGGATGAACATTTCATTTTGCCATTTCCCATGTGGAAAACACCAATAACACTCAGTATCTCATTTCTTTGTTGGGGAGACTTGCCTGGTTGGTTAGAGGGGAGAGGTAATGATGTTCTCCCAGGTGACAAGGAAATGCTTTTGCACTTTCCCAGCTGGTGTTCTTGGGGACAACTTCCATCTGCAAATGTAGTTTGGCCTTGACAAGGTGTAGCCAAGCAGAGGATGGAGGTAACTACTTTCTCCATGCTGCAAACTCCCACTTGAGAACACATTCCAGGCAAGTTCATCTTCAGTAGTGGTGTGAAACCTGAAGAGAAGCAGCTGGTGCTCCCCATGGTGGTGCACACCAGCCCCAGTGGTCAGCTGGGAGGAAGGGTTGCCTTCTTTGGAGAGCAGGGAATGAAGGCTGCAGCCAAATCCTGACACACAACAATGACAAGTGACACAAGGGATTTGGTGTTTCCAAACCTGAGTCACTGAACTGGGACTTAACATAATTCAGTGTGAATATGCTGCAGGAGGAATGTCTGTTTGCTGTGTTAGCTGTTTTCACAAGGTCAGTCCTGCTTTTCTTCCCTGTAATCCTTTGCTTCAAATTTAAATTGCTGGGGTTTTTTTTCAATAAGGTATTTAATTAAAATAGAGGTATGAGTTAGTACCATCCTTGGCATACAGGCCAGACCAGGATTTGAAACATTTATTGTTAGTGCTGGCTGCTCTTTCACCTGAGGTTGTTGTCTCAGCCCTAGCTCAAAAGACTTAATTAAGAATCTATTATTCTCATCATAAGGAAAATTTCCTTTTTACTCTCACTTTTCTTTTTTTTAGTAGCTGGGGATTTAGTTTGGAAATTACAGAATCATGGAAAATTGGGCTGAGAGGGGCCCTGTGGTCTATTCTATTTGCCTGTCCCAAGACAGAGTATAGATTCCTATACTTTCTTGAATTAAAGATTCTCCCAACCTCATTTTAAATCCTCAAAGTATAGAGATTCCACAATTACTTCAGGAAATCTGTTTCAATGTTTTCCCATCCAGATACACATGCTTACCCTCAGCTGATTTTTAAAATATTTTTTTGTGCAGTAAAACTTGAAAAGGAGGTTGAACAGAGGAAAGTAAACCACAGGAAGTAGAAAGGATTTCCACTATCATCAATGCCATTTCCTCACTGTTAGAAGCAACCCTGTCACGTAAAGCTTTCCTTGTATAGGCACAGAGCTCAGAATTTGACCTGGTTGAACCTAATGTTCTAAACCAAATTCTGCTGAGATTCCCACCTACCTGAAAGTCAAGAATCTCCTGTAAAGCAGAACTGCAGAATCAGAAGAACATTATAAAGCCTGTGAGATGCACTTCTGGGTACATGGTGTGCAGATAAAACTTTTATCAAGTGACAGAAAATTTGCTTGCTAACAGACACGGTGAAGTCTCAAAAATGAAAGGTTGATCTCTCCTGAAAATTAAAATCCCTGCTGAAATAGATAATGATGCTCCTAAATTTCCCAAGACACTGTTTGAGGTCTCACAAAAAACCTCCAAAACCCAGTCTTCAGCAAGACTGCCAAGATGCTCCTAACTTCCAAGAGAACTATATCTGAGATAGGATAATGATATTTGGCTTGGGTAAAAAATAAAATTGTGACTCTAACAAGAAGTCCTAGAAAGTGTGGAAGAGAGAGAGAAGCTGGGTGGGAGCAAAGTCAACATGGAGTTGAAAAAAATAAGGCCAAATTCAATAGCAATGGAGAGCCAAGTTTCTGAACTGAGGATGAAGATGATGTTGAATTACATTTGGAAGGAGTTAAAGTTGGGGGATCACTGAATTTAACATGAAGGACAAGCAGGGCTGCCAGACATAAAACTTCTCATTTTTACCAATGTCATAACTGATGCTTCAGAGAGCATCTTGACCATCTCCACAACGTTTCAAAGCATCCTTCAAGACACAACCCCACGCCTCAGGGTTCCACTGAAGATAAGACATGACAGGAGGGACCCTATATTGAGGTATCTGGATTCAACTTTTTATGACACATCACTGAATTTAAAGCCCACAGAAGAGAGTCTTGGGTAATTCTGTGAGGTCAGGATCTTTGTCCTTGTCCTGCAGCAGCTGTGAGAACTGAGCTAGAAGAATTTGGAGGTTATAATCACACCCCACAGTGCAGTTATACTAACATAATAATATCATGGCCCAATGCACAGGACAATACTTTCAGGCAGGACCTGCTGGGGTACTGAATATTATCAATGAAGCCTTGAATTCCAAACCACAGCAATCCAAACCATCACTGAGATGGAGCCCTCCCAGAAGAAACATTTTTTTTTTTCCAAAGCTCATAACTCAAAATGAGTCATGCTTGATTAACTTCACTTGGGTCAGGAGACTAATCATGAGATGCTATTTATAAATTATATAAGGGAAGTCAGAGAGAGAGAGCATTAGAATAACATTCAGAATGGAAGATATGTTATAGCCTTAGCAGAGTGTCACTGTGACAACTTAATGAAAACTAGGAACCATCTCTATTAGCAGGTGTTGCCTTTTTTTACCTTTTTTTAAGTGTGTCTACTCTCCAGCAAAAAAGCAGTTAAATATAAGTTTAATAAATTTATTAAACCTCTATTAGCAGGTGTTGCTTTTTTTGACCTTATTTTTTAAGTGTCTACTCTCCAGTGAAAAAGTTATTAAATATAAGGTTAATAAATTTATTAAACCTCTATTAGCAAGTGTTGCCTTTTAAAACTTTTTTTTTAAAGTGCCTTCATTGAAACTCTTCATTGAAACAGTTATTAAATATAAGTTTAATAAATTTATTTAATCTCTATTAGTATCTGTTGCCTTTTTGTTTACTTTTTTAAAGTGTGTCGACTCTCCAGTGAAAAAGTCATTAAATATAAGTTTAATAAATTTATTAAACCTCTATTAGCAGGTGTTGCTTTTCTGACCTTTTTTTTTAAGTGTCTACTTTCCAGCAAAAAAGTTATTAAATATAAGCTTAATAAATTTATTAAATGTCTATTAGTATGTGTTGCCTTTTTGTTTACTTTTTTTAAGTGTGTCGACTCTCCAGTGAAAAAGTTATTAAATATAAATTTAATAAATTTATTAAATCTCTATTACCAGGTGTTGCCTTTTTTTACCTTTTTTTTAAAGTGTGCCGACTCTCCAGTGAAAAAGTCATTAAATATAAGTTTAAAAAAATTATTTAATCTCTATTACAAGGTGTTGCCTTTTTTTACCTTTTTTTTAAAGTGTGCCTACTCTCCAGCGAAAAATTATTAAATATAAGTTTAATAAATTTATTAAATCTCTATTAGCAAGTGTTGCCTTTTTTTTAAGTGAGTCTACTCTCCAGTGAGAAAGTTATTAAATATAAGTTTAATAAATTTATTAAACCTCTATTAGCAGGTGTTGCTTTTTTTGACTTTTTTTTAAGTGTCTACTCTCCAGCAAAAAAGTTATTAAATATAAGTTTAATAATTTTATTAAACCTCTATTACCAGGTGTTGCCTTTTTTTACCTTTTTTTTAAGTGTGCCGACTCTCCAGTGAAAAAGTTATTAAATAGAAGTTTAATAAATTTATTAAACCTCTATTAGCAGGAGTTGCCTTTTTTTTTTACTTTTGTTTTTTCAGTGTGTCTACTCTCCAGCAAAAAAAAAAAAAAATTATGAAATATAAGTGAGACTCCAATCCAGAGAGCAACTGCCCAGCTCAGCTGTTGGTGGGGTAGTAGATCAGAGAGTTTCACCTCCTCCTTCTCCTCACAGCTGCCCCACACACGTGCACACACACACAGGGGCCAGGGGAATCCTCTCCTAGAGCTCCTACCTTGGGTTTGAAGGCGATTAACTTGAGGACCATCTCCACAGTGAAGAGGCCAGTGAAGAGCATGTTGAGGATGTTCATGGCTTCCTTGAACATGCAGCTCTGGCCATAGTGCTGGAAAAGAGCATCCCAGCAGGAGGGTGAGGGCAGGACATGCCAGGACCCCTCCCTTCATGCCAAGGAAGACCCCAGCGTGACATTTTTTCAATTTCAGTTCCCATTTCCCCTCATACATAAGCACTCCCATGCCTCTATCCATTTTTGCCACCTGGCTCTTGATCTTCTCTCTTTAGAAGAATCTTTTTGAGGGGTGGCTACCAAAATAATACTTCTTATTCCAATTCAGGACTCATTATAAATTTGTACAATATTACAACACAATCCCCAATTGTGTTGTTTTATCTCAACTTTCCCTAACACTTGGATTACTTTTTTGTTTGATTGTGGCTGCACAGTGAGCAGGGTTTCACTGAGCTGTCCATAATGATACCAAGCCATTCCCCAAGTAATTATACTAAATTCAGGATTCTGCAAGTACATGAACAGCTCAAATCACATCCTTCCAATATGCATTATCTTGCATTGTCAACTCTGAATTAAATTTCCAATCACACTGCCCATTCACTTAACTTTATTAAGATCTCATGAAGTTACTCTCCATCTTCTATTGATTAATTCAAGCAGTGCCTTCTGCAAGTGTTGCCACCTCACTTTTCATACCCCTATTTCCAGATCATGGTACTTGAACTGGTTGCACTGCCTTGTTCTAAGGTCACCTTCCAGTTCATGTTACAAGACCCCATTTGTAGTTGCTTAATTTTAATAAACTTCAGCTGGGATGGATTTTCGTGTTCTGTATTGGCACAGGATGATTTATTCAAACCACTTTCAGTTAAAACAATTCAGCTGCAGCTGAATGCAAGGCCAGGAAAAATACAGTGTTGAGGCATTTTTGACATTTTTTTGAAAGGCTCTAGTACTTGCAGGACTCTGTTTAGAAATGTGAAATTTGTTTGTTTTTAAAGAGTCAAAACAAAATTGTTAGAAGTGTCAGATATTAGCAGGAAGAGGGTGAGAATTAGATTCCTCATTTCAACTACGTGTCATCAGATGTGAGCATGGTAGAATGGTTTTCTTAACATGCTTATCCCTCTCCCTCAACACATGGTGTGAAGATGAAAGGATGCCTCAACCTCAGCCATTTTTTGCATTTTCCTCAACAAATGCTACTACTTCATCACCTGGAGGAGTCAAAACAAAATTGTTGGAAGTGTCAGATATTAGCAGGAAGAGGACGAGAATTAGATTCCTCATTTCAACTACGTGTTGTCAGAAATTAACATGATACAATTGTTTTCTTAACGTGCTTATCCCTCTCCCTCAACACAGGGTGTGAAGGTGAAAGGAGGCCTCAACCTCAGCCATTTTTTGCCTTTTCCCCAACAAATTCCACTACTTCATCCCCTGGAGGCTTTCTCACTCACCTGCATGGCCAGGCAGATGGTGTTCAGCAGGATCAGAACGAACATCAGGTATTCAAAATAGGTGGAGTTGACCACGTACCAAACCTTGTACTGGTACTGGTTTTTGGGGATGTACCTCCTCAGGGGCCGGGCCTTCAGGGCATACTCTACACACTGGCGCTGTGGGAGAGGCAAGGGTGCATTTAAAATTCAAAATCTCAGGGTGGTCAGCTACCTTCAAATGTCATAAAAATACATTTCAAGTGTTTTGTTGAAATGAAAAAAATCATAGAAGAATTTCTGTTTATAAATTAAATATATGTTTATAAATTAAATTTATATATTAAATTTTTATAAAATAAATTTTTCTGTTTATAAATTAAACATATATATTATGAATATATATATTAAATATATATATTCATAAAGTGAATGTGGACATTCTACCTGTTAAAGAGTTCTATAATTAATATAATTATAATTAATAATTAATTTGGCCATTTACTCTGGCCAGACACTGCTGTTGGGCTCATCCAATCTCAGTGAAACAAATGGCACAGCAAACATTTTAAGGTAATTGTTGTTCCTTGAGCAAATTTTACAGCAAGATTTTTTTCTCTAAAAGCTGTCAGCAAAGCCAGCTCACAGTTTTATCTTGTTGGCAAGATTAGCATTTTCCTCTGTGCATGCATTTATCTATTAAAAGCTTATTCTCAGTGCATTTTCTACCTTTACTGACAGCAAGGTGTTGTAAATTACCTGGTTTTTGTCCAGCTCACAGTTCTTGTACTCTTGCTCTCCTTGTTCCTGAAATGTGACGATGACGAAACCAACGAAGATGTTCATCATGAAGAAAGCAATGATGATGATGTAGATAATAAAGAAGATGGAGATCTCAACCCTGTGATTATAGATGGGTCCCACATCCTCCATGTGGGAATCAATGGACCTATACAGCAACCTGAAAGCAAACAGGAGCCAAATGCAGAGAAAATCTGCAACTGCCTTGAGGCCGTACTAGGTGATGTTATAAAGTTTGACTTTGTGATTTTCTTCTGCTTCCATCAAAATTAACTCACTCAGGGATGTGCAGACTTGCTCTGATCTGAGTGTAAATGCTTGTGAAAGAGGAGACCTGGCTCTTACTAATGCTACACATTTGAAACTGCTCAGGGGTGAAATGTCTTCATAGTTGAAAAAAATCATGCTCTCCAGTTAATAAAAGACAGGATAGTCTCAGCAGAGTTGTTGGGAACTGAGTTTTGTGAGAAAAGGGGATGCCAGGAGTGAACAGTTGTTAACATTGCTGTTGGCATCACCTGGTGACACAGGTCAGGGTCAGCCCCTGATACTCTGCATGTCCATGTCACCCTGGGTGACTCTGTGGGAGTCCCCATGACACAGACAGCAGGGCCTGGAAAGACTCCCCAAGTCTGTCAGAAGCAGCACTGCTGTGTTTCATATTGCCCTGCATGGGGAATTTTCCCATGGAAAACTGAAACCTGGTAATGCTGAAAAGGACCTGATATGCATTTTACATCCATTTATACCCATAACAATTGTAACAAATACTGGTATCACTGCTACCATTGGAAATCATCTTTTAAGAACTAGAGACAGTGCTTTGCACTATTTACAAGCACAGTAACAGAAATTCCTGCAGGCCCTGAGGAATTTACAAAGCACATAATACTACAGTGCTACCATTGCTAATATTTAAAGCTCTAGAGTTTTTAAAGTATTTTCAAAGGGGAAGGCTATGCTCTGCCTTTGAATTTTCTCTTTTTGGGATGAATGAGGACACTGCTGGTGCTGCACTGGCCCGGGAAACACTCACTCTGGCCAGCCCTCAAAGGTGGAGACAGTGAAGAGGGCCATCATGGCAGTCAGGACGTTGTCGAAGTCGAACTTGCTGTTCTCCCAGCTGCGGGGCTGGATCATGGGCTGGCTGACCTCCCCGTCCTTGTAGGTGATGTAGTACCCTCTGTGGGTGGAGAGGGGAGACACAGCGTGGCAGAGCTGCACTGCCAGCACCAGGGGAGGGGTTGGGAAAGCTCAGACCCACCTGCACTCTGCTTCTGTCTGCTTGGAGCTGTCAGTGCAGCTGTACAACTTGCCCTGGGGAAGGAAGGAAGAGGAATGAAGCTTCTGTTTGTGCAGTGGTTTTATGTGTGTGTCCTGAACACTTGTTGTCAGGAGGGTGGGGAAAGGCAAGGAGATAAAAGCAGACATAAAGGAGTGAATGAACAATCCCCCGTGGTTGTCTGGTGTGCCCCTTCCTCCCTCTGCAAGGTGGGAGGTAGAGAGCCTGCAAGGACCCATCCTTTTGGACCTGCAAGGACCCATCCTTTTGGACCTCCAAGGACCCATCCTTTTGGACCTGCAAGGACCAAACCTTTTGGATCTGCAAGGACCAACCCTTTTGAACCTGCAAGGACCCATCCTTTTGAACTTGCAAGGACCAATTCTTTTGGACCTGCAAGGACCAACCCTTTTGGACCTGCAAGGACCAATCCTTTCAGACCTGCAAGGACCAACCCTTTCGGACCTGCAAGGACCAACCCTTTTGGACCTGCAAGGACCAACCCTTTTGGACCTGCAAGGATCAATCCTTTTGGACCTGCAAGGACCCGTCCTTTTGGACCAATCCTTTTGGATCTGCAAGGACCAATCCTTTTGGACCTGCAAGGACCCATCCTTTTGAACTTGCAAGGACCAATTCTTTTGGACCTACAAGGACTAATCCTTTTGGACCAATTCTTTTGGACCTGCAAGGACCAATCCTTTTGGACCAATCCTTTTGAACCTGCAAGGACCAATCCTTTTGGTCCAATCCTTTTGAACCCGTAAGGACCAATCATTCTGGACCTGCAATGACCAATTCTTTTGGACCTGCAATGACCAATTCTTTTGGACCTGCAAGGACCCATCCTTTTGGACCTGCAAGGACCAATCCTCCCTTCACCTTCCTGGGACCATGTCATGCCAATGTAAAGCTGTTTAGGGAAGAACAACATTAGTGATCATTTCTTCTGATCACAGACAATGGGCAAGGGTTCTACACGTGCCATGGGCAAGAGTTCTGAGTTCAAGCTCAGTTTTGGAGAGCTGCTGGTAGCGGAAGCCCAGCTAACACTGACAGTGCCCCAAAATGTCTTGCCTGTTACACACCAAAGACCTCATTTTCCCTTCCTCAGGCTTTTCATGCTGTTTTTTCTGTCCAGCCCTTAATCCAGCTCGATGTAATGGATGAATGGGTGGGTCCGATGGGTTTTACCTTGAACAGCTGAACTCCAATGCAGGCAAACATGAACTGCAGCAAAGTGGTGACAATCACAATGTTCCCGATGGTTCTGATGGCCACAAACACACACTGGACCACGTGCTGCAAATGGAGGAGAGGAACAAAAAGTCACTTTTGGGATTGCTCTCAACTGTTCTGGCTCAGGGAGAAGCCCAAGAATAAAAATACAAATTATTATTTAAATTATTTAATTATTTTAAACCACAAATAATTATTTTGATTATTTAGTTATTTAAATTATTTAAGTGTATATTAATTATTTAAATTGATTATTTTAATTAATTATTTACTATTATTTAAGTACTTAATAATTATTTAAAATATTTATTTATTTAACTATTTGATTTATTATTATTTAAGAAACCGTTATTTAACCAATACCCATTACCCAAGTAATGTCTTGGAAAAGGAGACCAACTTGTTTCATTTCTTGCTGTAATTTTAGAAGCAGGCAGAAAGGGGTAGGAAAATAGCAGGACTCCAGGCCTCTGAAAGTTCCCTCATAGTTAGGCACCCGCTAGCACATAGGAAGGAGTTTATCTAATACAGGGAAAGTTATGTTTAGGGTTGTGGGCCCATCTGTAACCCAAGAAAACCACATAATTTCACCTCTGTGCTGATGGGGCCATTCAGCTGAAAGGAAAAGGTCAGAAAAGGACCTGGCAATCCTGGTGGACACAAAGTTGAATATGAGCCCTCACCACAAAGACGGTAAATTGTGTCCTGGGCTGCATTAGGCAAACTTGCACTTTCAGCAAGCTGAAGGAGGTGATTCCTCCCCTTTACTCAGTCCTGTGAGACTGTGCCTGTTGTACTGATCCAGCTCTGGCTCCTCAGTTCAAAAGAACCATGGACATACTGGAGGAAAACCAGCAAAGAACCACAAAAATGACTTAAGGGATTGGAGCATCCCTCCTGTGAGAAAAGGCTGAGAGAGCTGGGTCTCTCAGCCTCTTCTCACAGGAAACAGAGGGTCTGTTCACCTGAGAGGAGGCTCAGGGAAATCTATATTTATCAATGTATATTTATGGCTGAAGGGAGGATGCAGAGGAGGCAGAACCAGGCTCTTTTCAGTGGTTCCCACTGACAGGACAACAGGCACAAATTGAATCAGAGTAGGTTTATCTGAACATTGAGAAACACTTCTACTCTCTCTACAGTGACTGAGCACTGGAACAGGACATCCAGAGAGGTTGTGGAGTTTCTCTCCTTGGAGAGACTCTAAAGCCTGGGCAACCTGCTTTCAATGCTTGAGCAGCTCCCTTCCAACCTCATCCATACTGTGATCCTGCTGAAACACTACTTGAACCACTGCAAAAGCCTGAAATAACCCGAATTTGTAGTTTATAGAATGCAGAGGGACTTTTCTGACCTTTAGTCCTTTGGCTCTGTTGATGGCCCTCAGTGGTCTGAGGACCCTCAGAACACGCAGGATCTTCACCACGTTAATGGCACTGGACCTGGAAAAAAAAGTGTTGGAAGGTCTGAGAGCTACAGCAAGGACAGATCTATGGAATTCTGCACAGCCTGAGACTGTCCAAAGTATTTAATCAACTCTTTGCCATGGCACTTCAGGGGTAAGGAAACCAATTTCTGATGTTTTCTTCAGAGGTCTGGCTTCTTGTTCTGGCTTTCCTCATCTCTGCTGGATTAATGAAGGGGGAATGGAACATGGGCAAGGCGTATTTTTAGAGCAGGGCAAACAGATTCTGTAGATATCTGTGGTATAGAAATTGTGCCAAGATGTAGTCATTACCAAGGCATTTTCAGATAAGGCTCAAAGAAGCCCTCCATTGAAATATTCACAGAAGAGTGAAAAGTCCAGCATTAAAGGGAGACTCTCCACCTGGAGTTTGATCCTACAGTGTGCTTGGCCCCTGAACCCACAAATCATTTAAGTGTGTGCATAAATTCAAGGATGTGAAAACTCCCACTGAATTGATTAGGATGAGTTATGTGCTCACTGTTAAGTACTGAACACAACCATCTCCTGCAGCAGAGCTCTCTGCACCTTCCAAGACTAAAACCCTGCCTGAGAATCTCCCTTGTGCTCAATGACATCACGTTCTCCTACTGATTTTGGGGACAGTTTTAATGTTAACACACCCAGAGTGTGACTTAGGTCTGTAAGAAGGAAACAGCAGGGCAAAACAAGAACTGTGCCATTCTTAAGACTGTGACTAGAAGCCCAATGGAGCTTACAAATTGTCCTGCTTGACTTAGAGTGCAAAAAATGTGAGCTGCTAATCTATAATGGTAACAACTGGGAGCTTGTTTCTCATCAGATGTGTGTTCCTAATTAGGGAACTTCCTATGTGACATAAAATCAAGTAAATCTATAAATTGTTAAGCAAATTAACAGATGAACCAAAGGAAAACAGCATGACAGAACAGCCACTACCACTCTGAAGATTCTCACAAAATTCTCATCAAGTGCTTGATGGCTTTCCATTGACTAAGATTCACAACACCTTAGGAAGCAGGAAAACATTATCAGCCTCATTTTCCAAAGAGGTTATGAAAAGTCTAGGAGGGAACCATAAGTCACTGTGCTGTCCTGAACTGATACAAGTGAAACAAAGGCTTTGGAACAAAGCTAAGTGTCATGATCCCAAATACACACATTTTTTGTTCTCATTTGCTGAAATGAGAAAATTTGCTCTCATTTCTGAAAGATTCCCCCCTCCAGGTCACCAGTGGAGCATTTCCCAGTTACCACCTCCCCTCTGGAGGATGAATTTTAACAGCCTTGAATCATCTGACAAAAACACCTCATGAACTCCCCAAGGGGCTCATGACAAAAATCCTACCCAGATAAGAGAACAGTGAGCCTGTGCCATCCCTCCCAGCCCCTCCCCAAACCCATCCAGCTGGAAAGAGCTCACTCACTGGATCCCAAAGGAGATGAGGGAAACGCTGACCACCAGCAGGTCTAAGATGTTGAAATAGTTCCTGCAGAAGGAGCCCTTGTGGAGGAAAGCCCCGTAGGCAGTCATCTGCAGGGAGGCACAAACACACTTTGCCATCAGCAGCTGCTCAGGAGACAAACCCACCTGCTTGTGCTCAGAGGGGAGAACTGGGGAGGGGGGCAAGTTTCTATTGCTGGCAGACAATTCACCCCCAGACCCCAAAGGAGAAGCTGAGCCCCCATGGAAAGGAAAGAGAGTGAAAAAGACAGCAAGATAACTGTGAAAGCCTAACTAAAGAAAGGAAAATATGCACATTAAGTGCACCAAATAAATAACATCTAGAATTAGCAAAGCAGCAAAATGACTGTTTGCAAAAACTACTCTTTGCAATCATGTGCATTTCCTTTTTCTTCAGTGACAGGGGACACTTGTATTATACAAAGGCCTCTTTAGCAAAATTGAATTAAAAATATAAAATAAAATGGGCTCTTCTGTAATGCTTTTCAGTACTTGGACCAGCTGCAGTGGACAGTTGATCACTCTTCCCTTCATGAAGGAAAAACAGAGTCCCTCAGGGATTTGATGCTTTAGAGCTGAACTGAAACAACAGGAGGAATTACTGCTCTTTTCAGCTTGCTCCTTCTGTTCCCACATCCCTTTTCCTATCCATCTTCATTCATTTTTACTTTAATACAGTTGCATTTTCCCCTTTAGTTTTCCCTACAAATCCCAGGCAGGCTGTATTCCTTGAAACAGGGTAATTTCTTTGTGCAGGTAATCATTATGAATATCAGGGAGGGAAAATAGTTACATATTTTGCAAAGGAGGTTCTGCCCTGCCTGGGTATGAAGGGTTATTGAAAAGCTGCTGGCTTTGAGGAGGATGTCACAGCTCCAGAACTGGACTGGCTGACAGTGTAAAGAGAAAAGTTTAGACTGAGCTCTGTTACAGACTGTGACTAAATAAACCTGGCACAGTTAAAGGCGGGGAGCTGATGGGGTATTTGTACCACCTACCTCAGGCTCGGTGAGTGATCTAATGCAGCTGCTTTGGAGAAACCCCATCCCCACAACTGCCAGTGTTCCTTCATTAGGAATTCTCATTCCCTTCCAGGAATACAGGCTGCTAATTTTGCTCCTCTGAATCCTCTAAACTGTGTGTCTAAAGTAACCTGAGGCAGACACCATGAGACTGAGCTGTAGCCAGACTTCCAGCTGAGAAGGGTGAACTGGGAAGTCAAACTGGAGTTTTCTGGCTCTCACCAGTAGCTCAGGATGGTGTGTTGGCTGGTGGTTTCCAGCCTGTGGCAATTTCATTCAGAGCAGGGTGGAAGGGCACATGGTATATCAGATTATTTTCTTCACCAAACATCCATGACATCAGGGAACTGACTATCAATCAGACAGAAATTAGAGGGGGAGGAAGTATAAACTCTGGTCTTGGCTTAGAATTTATACTTGTAGACACATTCAGTTGGGGAAGGGAGGAGGGGTTCTTGCCATAACAAAGGTGGTAAAGATGCCCTTTACTGGTTGGATTTTGTATGGCAATCTTGAAAGAAAGACACCATTGAAATCAGGAGGGGAAGCTCTGCTGAGTTTAAATTTAGTAATTTGTGGTTTAAATTGTGGTTCTCTCAAGCCTGTTGAGAGATTTTGTCATCTCAGAAGAGAGTCTCAGAGAGTGTATAATCTATACCTGCCTCCCATCTGGGGCATTAAACGAGTTACAGCCTTTTAGGACGCCAGTTAAAACTCCTTGGCAGTCACCAGAATGTTGTTATCAGCAACCTGAGGGCAGATGAAGCTTGTTTCTCTACAGCCTTGAACATCCCACAGCCATTCATTCTTTTGTTTTTCACCACTTTACATTAACTTTGCTGTTTTGCAGAATAATGTGCCGCATGCAAGGCAGCAGAGAAACAAGAGAAACTCAGAGAAACTGAGAAACCAATGGCTTAAACTGATGGTCCTTGCACTGTTCTCCCACTTGAACTTAGAGAGTATCCAGGGATGGATAAATCACTGAGGTTAACAGGAGGACCTTGGGAAAGCCCAGGCCAGTGGGCTGGGATAAGTTTTGCTTCCACTGAAGTCATTGGGAGTGTTACCACTTCCTTCAGAGCAAGCAGAATCAGTAATTGTGAGTCCAAACAGGTGCCTTGAACCCTCAATTCATTTTAAAACGTTGCTGTTGGGATATTTTCCTCTTCTTGACAGGCCTTTTGTGATCTGAGCACGTTCAGATTTATGGTTTAAACACAGATGCAAACTGCACGCAGGCATAATGTGCACACCTCCCTGGAGAACATTATGGCTTTGGTAATTTCAAGTCATAGCAAAAAAAGCACGTTTCTCTACAAAAAATATGCAGGGGCCACCCCTGCTTGCCAGCCTTCCATATAGATACTGTTATTAGGGTCTTGAGCTGCAAAATTTGAGCAACTCTAAGGCACTGCCAGCCAGCACTTAGAACCAGCTTGCTGAGGAAAAAAAATAAAAAAGCAGCTGCCAAGTGAACCTAGCATTTAGAAAGCCAGAACTTTGCTCAATTACTGTTATTTAAATTATTAGCCTACCAATTTGGGAAAATTAGAGTTAAGAACAAGGCAGCCTATTTTTATTTTCTTCCAGGCTGAAGCATTCTCCTGCACGTTCCCCTTGGTGCAGAGCACGTTCCTGGGAAATGGGAAGCTGGGTTTTGATGCAGCAATTTTCACTGGCAGCTCCTGTCCTTGGTGTCTCAGTCATTTTTGTTCTCTCTCTACACCTAAAAAGTGAGTTTTGCACTGTGCTCCATGCCTCCTGCTTGGCTGTGCACCTTGTAAAGCTCACAGAAGTCACCAGGCACCCTTTGGGCTGATTTCTGCAGAATAGAGAGAGACCTTCTCTTTGGATGTAGCCTGTGTAAGAGGTGTGTGTGCTCAGAGTTTCTTGCAGAGCAGAAAAATCCTCTTTTGGAAAGACTGGCCAGGGTAGAGGGATAAATTTGTCAGGGGTTGATGGCCTTTTCCTTGGTCCTCTCTTACATTTCCCAGCACTGCATCCTTTCATTGCAATTCCCCTAAAATCATTGTTTTGCTGTAAGCCCTCAATTACCAGTTGGAATATCAACATTTCCCAGGAGACTATTTAAGCAGCTACCAAAAGGTCAAATGAAAAGAAAAACAACCCTTTCTGCAGAGATAATAATGAGGTTAAAAAAAAAAAAAAAGAGAGAGAAAGTGAGAGAAAGAGAAAAAGAAAGAAAGAAAGAGAAAGAAAAGAAGAAAAGCAAGTGTATTTCTCAGATTGGTTACCTTAAGAATAATTTCTAATGTAAAGATACTAGTGAAGACATAGTCTGCATTGCCTAGGATCTGAAAAACAAGCACAATTGGGTTAGTGGTACTGAGAGTGACCCAGGAACAAACAGCCATGTGTGTGTTAGCAACAGAGAGTGGCAGGAAACTGCAAAGCTTGTGAACAGGTAATGGCAGAGAAGATGGGCACTTTACCTTCAGAGCAATTTCAATGGTGAAAATGACAGTAAAAACTATATCAAAATAAAAGAGAACCTGTAAAAAAGAAACAAAAGGGGATAGGAGTGGGGAGGGAAGGTCAGTGGCTGAGTGCTTGAATGGGAAATCACAGTTAAAAATCAAATACATGAGTTCTTTCCACCAGGGAATGAGGACAACTCTGTGGGGAGAGGTTTTGTAACAAGGTCCTGTTGAATGCAGTGAAGGTCCTGGCACAGAGGACAAGAAGCACATTACATGAAATCTTTCCTGAGTTACAATCCCATGAGCACTACAGAGGCAAAATAACTTTTTTGTTGCTGTAGGATTTTCTTTTTTTTTCAAATCTCATAAAGAACATTCAAGGGTTTTCCCAAATAGGATTCCAAACTGAGAATAAAAAGAATGCCTGGTCTCTCAGTGGAAAACATGAGATTCATTCTTATTAACTTCCATTCAATCTCATCCTGTGCCTCTCTCAAAGGAAGAAAAGCAAACTGCAAAATCATACTCCAGCTATTTCTTTTCTCTGTCCTGGCTTGCTCTGGATTAGGATGAATAACAAAGGCTCTGCCAATTGAACAGAATCCCAGCCTTTATATTGCAACCATAATTTGGTCATTTGCTGGAGGTGCCTGACTTAGATCCTGCATCTTTCTATTTGCATCCTGAATAACCAGCCAGCTGAAATGCTCATCATTCCCAGGAATTTAAGCCTGGTGATGGAGACACCCATGGCATGCACTGCAGACCACAAAAAGTGGAGTCACAGGAGGCAATGAAAAGTCTAGAAGTGTAAAAAGGCTTTCAAAGTAGCAGCATCAAGGACAGGAATGCCCTTCACTGCCTCTGTGTTGGCATCCCACAGTAAATGGGAACTTTCTCACTGATTTATGGGGCCAGGATTGAACTCTCTTTGTTTCTGATATATTTCAACATCCCAAGCCACTTTAGTGCTGTCTGCACCACAAATGTGGAATATCAAAGGTATCAGGCCCATGGTTTACTGTTTTTTTTTAATAATCATGTTTTAAACCAGTAGGCCAACACATGGAAGCTGTAGAAAACTGATAATTGGTGAAATTTAGACCTTTGCTGCTAAAACACTAATCAACATAAAACAGGAAATTGTCCTCTCCTGTCCCATAGGTATTTATTGTATCTTAGTGCCTGTATCCTCACTCAGATTTATGATTAAAATTTAAATTCTTACACCCTAGTGTGCAGAGGGGCAGCTACTGCAAAGCCCAGGGTTATTTCACATTGCACTATTTAAGCACAATCCAAATCTGGATTGATCTGCAGACACTGCATGTTAAATGGGGGATATATCACTTACTGCTATCATGGAACTCAAAATTCTTCAGGTCACTGCTCAGATTTTAATCTCAAATTCTCATCAAGGCTGTCTTAGGCTCAATTTTTAGAGAATTAAGGAAAGGCTGCTTCAAGGGGACAGATCTTGATTTCAACTTATATTAATTTACATACATTACAACTAGAAATATCCTTTTGCCTTGCTGCTTTGTCAGTCCTGACATTTGATTATTTTATCAATGGAATAATTTTATAATCCATGGGCCAGTTTCATGGGTACTCTCTCTTAATTGCCTTGCATGACTCCATCAACATAAAGAAGCTGCAAACTTGATTAAAATGAATGATTAAACTGTACCTGTTGCTGCTTTGCCTCACCAGAGCACTGCAAAGGAGCTAGAGCACTCTGGTGAGTGGAGTGTGGCCCCAAAGGTGCAGCAGCAAAGATGAAATCATGCCTGATGAAAATAGTCACTGCCCCATCTATGCAGGCAGTTCCATTTATCAGCTGGAATATTTATTATCATCTAAACATGAACTTGCTCTAGAATATATTAAAATGAGTGAGCACCTTGCCAAGGTGCAAACAGGGGAATTTTGTGAGCACAGTCTTGGGATTTGCTTGGATCGCAAAGGCTGTTTGGTCAGCGTGGGCTGGCATTGCAAACCCTCACTGCCTGAGCCCTGTGTGACACAGGAAGGACACAGCCTGCCCCAGGACAGCAGCAGAGTCCAAACCTCTCCACTGGCCCTGGCTGGGCTCTCTGCTCCTGTCCTGCTGCTCTGGGATCCTCTGTGCCTGCAGCATCCCCACTCTGCACAAATCCTGCTGCACAAGCTTGTGCTGAGTGAAGGCAGGGGCAGCTTTGCTTTCTGCTTGATCTCAGCTTGATTTCAGCTCTGATTTCAGCTTGCTTTCAGCTCTGATTTCAGCTTGCTTTCTTCCTTTTCCTCCCAGGCCTCCGTGTGGGCACAGGGGAGGACAGGATCTTACTGCTCTACTGGCACAGTGCAAAGGCAAGGCCACATTTGCAACCCAGACATCTCCTCAGTGTCCCCTTGTGTGACACTTTTTAAACATCTGTACCTGCAAAAATTAAAACAGATTTTCAGGTGGCTTCATATACACAAAACCCTGCCTTGCCTCAAACCTTCAGCTCTTTAATCCAGGACAAACCAGCTCTGACTCCTTTTTTCCCCCCCTCTCATTTAAATCCCTCTGCCACAGACTGTGTGACAGTTTCTGTGGCATGTCAGGAGTCCATCTGGCAGCTGACATGCTGCAGCATTAATACATATTAGCATTCAGCTATTCCCTGCATGGTGTGCACCCTCATTTGTGCACAAGTGGGTTATTGGTGGCACAGGTTGGGCTGGATTATTTAGCATCCTCCTTCAGGACAAAATGCAAAGCCTCTCTGAGATCTGCTCAGGAATAGACTTCCATTAACACCTTCTCTGCATGCACATATGTGTTCAAATGCATGCTCAGGCCAGGATATTTTGGGGAGCATTAAATTAAGGTTTTATTATTAAACAAGAAAAAAAAACAACCCATCCCACTCTTCAATCCTAGCAAACTCTTCAGGCATCGAGGCACCAAAATGCCACTGCAGACACCAGAATTCAGAGGTCTTGCACATGGCTGCTGACTCCTCATTTTTCTGCAATGACCCCTGAATAATGGAAACAACCACTGGCAAAGTTAAGGGAGCACTGAACATTTCAAAAGGTAAATAAGGATGGTCAGGAAAGAGAGTGAGAATGTATCTCTGTGCTGAATGCTTTCCTCTTCTCTCCCCAGGCAGGTAAGGAGAGGAGCACAACATATTTTTTGAGGGTTATCTCGAATTTAATGACAGCTTTGTGGCTTGTGTTCAGAAAGCCTGATTTTAACCTTGATGACATCAATTTCCCCAGAGTGACAGCATCAAACTCAAGAATGTTACTCCTGATTTACACCAGTGTGAATAAAATGAAAATCAGGCCTTGGGCTTTTTAGTTGAAAAGACAGCATGTGGCAGCAGAACAAATGTTCCAAAGGGAACCTGAAAATCCCTCAAAATTGAATCATCTGTATCCCCAATCAGTGTTTTTACAGCTCATTTGTAATGCTTTAATCCTGGGGAACAATCATTTTCCTTCAGCCTCCTGTTCCTCCTTTCCCTACACACACTCCTGAAGTGAACTAGAGGCCAAACTCTGCACTGACTCATGTTTCCTGCAAACCCTAATGATTTCACACACAGCCTACAAGCAGCAGGAACCAGAAGACAGGCACTCCCCAAGCCTCTGCTGCTGCCTCTTCTGCCTTTCCTGGCTTCCAGTCATGATCCACACTTGCAATACCCAGCCAGGGGAGGAGGATGTGGAGCATACTTGGTTCCTGAAGGAGAGGTGTCTCACGGGGTCCTCAGCTGCCAGGGAGATGCTGCTGAGCAGGATGAAAAACAGGATCAGGTTGGTGAAGATGTTGTCATTAACAATTCTATGGCAGTGGACACGAAACCTGCAAGAGAGAGGAGAGGCATGGCTGCATCTCTCAAAGAACAGCAAGACCTGGGAAACATTTCCCCCCTCCTCTTCTGCCTGCAGGACCAGAGGATTGTCCTGCAGAGCATCTTCCCCCTGCCCCAAAACAGGGACAACGTGTGCAGGGCAATGCTGGTTCTTCACACTGATGTGTTTGAATGGAGAACAATCCCTCCCTCCTGACAGAGCTCTTTGTGATTTCCATGTGCTCTGAAACCTGCCAGCCCAGAATTACATCCCTTGCTTTCATTCATGGAACCATTCCTGATTCATTTAGGAGGAAAAGCAGCAGAAACAGGCTTTAGGGTGCCAGTGTCACTCTGAGCTGGGCCTGGAGTGTCACTTAATGGGATCTGCCTTGCTAACAGGGTACAGGCTTGGCCAAATGGATTTAGAGCAGGCTGGCATCAGCAAATGACTTCTGAGAGACATCATGCCATGGAGGTTGTGTGCTAAACATAGGTGCTCTTAGTGGGAAACTAAAAGGTAAAGAAGGAGCATCTCCCATCAAACTTCCTTACTGGAGACCATTACATCACTTTCCATATGCTGGTAACAGGATCTGAGGAGTTAAACCCCATAATAGCTCTGTGCATAATTCTACAGGCACTTCATTAATCCATTTAGCTCCACTCTTGGCTGTTAGGGCTCCAAGTCCCTATTATAGCAATTTTACAGATGACTGCAGAGGTTAATTTAGTTCTACAAATGACGGGGTGGGTGGGTGGCAAAGCTGGCATTACAGTCCACAAGCCCCAGCCATCCTCAGTCCCTCTCTGTTCACATACCCAGGGAGGAGTGGCACAAGCTCTGCTGGGGAAAAAAATGGCTCTGAATTCAGCAGGCACAGCCCTGCCTTCCCCTGGGGCTGTGTTTGAGGGCTGAGCCCTTAGGAGAGATGCTGGAGCTCGTGGTGCTGCACAGAGCAGTGGGCAGTGAGCTGTACCTTGCAAAGGTAAACTCACCTGTCTCCTAAGATCCCTCCTCCACCCCCAGGTCCTGCACATCTGTTTGGCTGTGACCACAGGAGATGCATTGCAGGAGCCCCGTGGGCAAAGTGGGAGAGAAGAATTGTGTTCCCCAGGCTCCTCTCAGAGCTGGGGACTCTCCTCCCCTCTCATTTCTTCTTTTATGCTCATTCTTGACATGCAGCAATGAGCAGAGACACATGAACTCCCTTCTGGGAGTGGATTTTGGGCAGCCCTGAGGACGGGAAGGTGCTACCTCCCTCCTGATTGATTGCATGGTGGCTCTCCTGCAGTTTAGACCTGGATATGTTGGGAAATTCCAATTTCTGACTCGCTTCTGTGTCCCTTATTTCTGAAGTTTTTATGATTTGTGTCTTCAATCAGCCCTGCACGTGCCATGAACTCCCAATGAATGTTTTCACTGTACTCCCTACAGCTGTGCTTTTGTGGGATTTCATATATATTCCATGTTTTCATGCCTTAAAGGAGAGGTGGGTCAAAGGAGGCCTCTGGTATGAACTGCTGAAAGGGAGCTCTGCACCTCATAACTTTTGGGGCCCGATGTGAAAGGGGCACCAGCTCTTCACCTCCTTCTTCTGGCTCACCAACCCCTTAAATACCTGTTGTTAGGGCTGAAGATGAAGAAAGCACTGGCATCAGGCATGGGCACAGCCTTCTCCTTGAGGTGCAGCTCAGACATGGGGCGAGGCCGAGGGCCCACAGGCATCTCGGGTTCTTCCTCATCTTCCTCTGCTGCAAGAAGCATTTTTTGGTCTTTTAGTGCAAAATACAACCCATTCCAAAGTGCTGGGGCATTTGTCTCTGTCATGACTAGAGCTAAAAGCTGAGAATCATTAAAACAGGATGCTGAAGCCTTGAGTTTCCTTGCCCTTCCCTCCTTTGAGGCAGTGCCCTTTTCCCAGGGCTCACCCTGGCAGACATTGCTCTCATCTCTGTGTAAAACCATTAATGCTGCACCTACAACACTCTCAGTACATTCTCCTCAGATGCTTCACAGCTCCTTCTGCAGAAAACAAACAGAAAGGCTACTTCTAGTGGCTCATTTCAATCTTTCTTGTTGTGGCCTAGGTCCTTTATCTGGTTTTTTATTTTCCATGGATGCAGAAAATTAAAAACTGCCTTCCTCATGCAGAAACCTTTTGCAGACTTGAGCACCACTATTATGCCTCTGGGAGAATATCTGGTTCCTAGGGCAGAACAGCAGCAGCCTTTCCTGAGGTGCTGTGTTCCCCCGGTCTGTGATCACTCCTGCTACTTGTTTCCAGATTATCTGCAGGATTAACCTGCAGCTGAGGTTTTACTGCTGCAGAGGAAAGCTACATTACTCCTTATATCTTGTAATACTCTCTTCCTGTCAAATGTCCTTCATGGAGACCTTCCATTGTACTTTGGCATTAATTTGCCATCAGTGTCTGATATGCACAAAATACAGATTATTTCCCATAGAGCATCAGTCTGGGCCTGTCACTCCCCCCTCTGCATTTCTGCTGCTGACTATTCCCAAAAGTGGCACTTAGACCTCATCCTTACTGAAAGACATATTTTTTTTTCTTTTTGACCATTCCTCCACTTTATCAAGATTGTTTTTCTTCTATTTGTGAGCATCTCCATGGAGCTGCTGCTGCATCTGGATGAGCACATGAATGCCCCAGAACAAGCAGTGGGCACATGCACATTGACTTACACCAACCAGAAAGTCTTAAAACTGTCCCCTTTTATTATTTACTGGGGGGAAGATCAGAAAGATGGGGATGAGGCTGAGACTCTTGAACCTGTGTCATCTCCAGGCAGAGCAGTGAGCAACCTCAAGACAGAAAACGCAGAGATGAAGGCAAAGCTTCTGCCTTTGAGAATTTCTTCAACCTGCTGAAGTCAGATGTTGTTTTGTAAATGACATGATAGGATTTTGCTGTTTTAAAGATTCCAATCCTCTCACTTAATCAGCAAGACAGGAAAAAAAAAGAACCACCTTCAAGAAAGGAGCCTGACATGTTAGATACAACTGATTCATCTTCCAGGCACGGCAAAGGAAGAAACTCTAATTAAAAGGTTCATCTTGAGTCCATAAAGGGAGATAAGTTCCAGGAATGGTGTTCCTTTGGTGAGGTACTGTACTTGATCTGGTTACAGGACACATCAGAAAGAACAGATGAATCAGCACAGATCCTGATCTGGATATCAGAGAGAGGAGAAAAGTGCCCTTTTTGAATGCATGCCATTATTACATGCAAATAGGATTCTTTCTTTACACTTCCAGTACCAAGAGTTCAGCTCCAATTCACTTGATAGATCTTTGCATAAATGTTTGAGCTGGTACATAGAGTTTGTTCTTTTTAAGTCAGTCTATTTTTTAACAGCTCAATTCTGTGTGTAATGTACTTCATAATACTCTTTCTACAGGCTTTATTAGCTAAAGAAACATCTTTCAGAAGGACTTTTTTACACAGCACTTGTAAAATAGGTGTTAAGGTTAATGTGCATGTTTATGTAATATAACCACACTCTGCACCTTTTATCTACAAAAGGCTGACAAAGAGTGAGGTAAGCAAATTCTTTTTCTTCTTTAACAGGCCAGAAAACCAATGCCCAGAATCCTGTGGGATATTTGAAACTCTTATTTAAGAAGAGTATTCTGGGTCCCTGCTCTGCACCTTCAGTGGGAGATCATTCTTCTTTTACTACTCAGAGGAATGCTTAAAATACACTTTTAAATGGGCATGGAACAATGCCTCTGGAAAATGGACCCTTAGCAGAAGGATCAGCCCCATGAAGACCATAAAGAACATTGTTCCTCTCCTCTTTTTCTCCTGTCTGCCATACAGCAAGAAATATATATTAATGACTCTGGGAAGCAATACTTTCAGCCTGAAAACCACATTCAGCTCCTCAGCCATAGATAAAGAACAATGTTCTACTTTTCACTCAGAGTTTAGGGTGCAGAAGAAAGGAAACATTGAGGGCCAAATTCACAAAGAATAACATGATTACAGCCTCATCCCAGGTCACTGCCCAGACTTTCTACCTCCATATAGAAGCAGCTGCTCATATTTGTAGAAGCAAATGTTCTTTGGCTGTGCAGACAAGCACAAACAGGAGAAATTCAATGCTGGGGAAGTTTTTTTTTTACTGTACAAAGACCAGAACTCTCCTATAAGGACATTACTTAGCTTCAAGCTCCCATGAATCATCCCAAGCTTCTACCTTCATTTGACGGCCCGAATTCTTTGCCTATTTCTGTGCTAGACTGCAAGACTAGCTCCCTGTCTTCCTGCAATAAACATATCATCAGAATAATCCTCCTAGTGTACACAAATCTCTGGGAGAACCAGGCTGTCCTTCCCAAAAAGAGGCCAGGTGATCTGAGGAGCTTCAGCTATTCTGGGGCTGAGGAGGAACACTGTGCAGCAAACGGAGCCAGGAGAGGTTATTGAGAAAACTGCTTGAAGGAGCAGAAATAAATCATAAATAAATCAGAAATAAATCAGAAATAAAATAAATTCAGGATGAGCAAGGTAGGATAGGAAAGACCCTGCCTTGTTAAGAGAAATAAATGAAGTGATCAATTTAAATGGTTTCTGAACACCGAATTTTCAGTCTTCACAAAGAATTGATAAAAAAATTCAGGGAAAAATTGATAAAATTGAAAAAATTAGTAAAAAAATTCAGTCCTATTTAGAAATGGCATTGATGCCATACAATGACAAATAACCACAATGGTGTCCCTTTGCATTTCTGATAAGAGACAGCAGAAAACCTGATAATCCATTCAGATTTTAGCTTGTGTCCAAAAGTACATTGAGACAGGGATTGGCACCCCGAGGCAAGCACTGAAAGTGTTTTCACTTGATTTTCTGCACTCTAATTTTCTATGCATGACAAAAAAAAAAAAAGTAGATGTAGTGTTTTGTTATATTTTTCATTCATAAGCTGCTCTTACTAAGCTCTCTACAGAAAGTAAATAAACCCCAATTCCATTAGCAGTAGACTTAAAATTGACATTCAGATGACTGATATTTCACTTGAAAAAAAATGTAATTGTCTGTAAATCCAAGCCAGCTGAGAAACAGAAACAAAACTGTATCAAGCTGTTTTAATTTGTGCTTTTTACTAAAGAGTCCCACAAACCCCTTAGCAACTGGGGGTGTGTGTCCTGTAAGTGCCTAGAGAAGAGATGGAAAGAGTAAATGCAGAGTAACCTGTCTGAGGCAGTGTTAAAATAGTATTTCCCAGAGTTAAAACCACATTCTACTCCTGATAAATTGGCTATAAATATGGAAGAATACAAGTACAGCATATATGAGGACTTCTTGTACTGAAAATCAAATGCAATGAACAGTTTGCTTGTCTGAAACTCTTGTCCATCCACTCAAAATGAACCCTTGTGTTCTTTCTTACCCTGTCAAATCAGCCTATTATCAGACATTTATTTATTAGGAATCATGGAACAGAAGGGAAAGTGTTCTGTAGCCTATTATGGGCTGTTACATAATCACAGACACACAGGAGGGCAGAGCAGGGAAGGATCACAAAAGGCCTCCTGGTTCATGCCTCTGCCAAGCCAGGTTCAATTAATTATTTTATCTAAGCCTTGTTTGGGAGGCTTAGATATTTTTGTGACTTGCCCTTCACAACATTCAGTGATGCTGGGCTTCCACAACCATCTCTGTGAACCTTTACAGCCTCACCATTAGAAAATTCTGTTGTGCATCTTAAACCTGTTATTTCATAATGGAGATAATTCTCCTTCCATCTGTAGAAGGTTTTTATCCATTTGAGGATGTTTCTCCTGCTTTTCCCAAGTCAAACGACCAAGGTTCATTCAATCTTAGTTCTTGCTACCTACTAGTGTTTTCATCATTCTCTTCTCTACTCCTTCTAATTCAGCCCCACTTGTCTTAACCAGAGCACCCAAAAAGAGCTGTGATATTCCAGATACCAGAGATCTTATCAATGGTGAGCACAACAAAACAATTCCTTTGCTCTGATCAGCTTTCCTTGACCAGTTAAAACAAACCCACAACTGGACAAAATGCTCATTCTTTCTTCCTCTATGTCACAAAGCTCACCACTTGCTTGCCTTTTCAAAGGCACCAAACTGTTGCTGACATCTGTTGAGCTCATGGTCATAAGATCCAGATCCTTTTCTCAAGGACTGTTACCTAACTAGCTGTCACCTAAGATCCTTTATTTGTGAATTGTTTATTCCTGTCTATGCCTAGAGCCTGGCACTTTCAATTTTATTTAGACCATTTATCCAGGACCTCAGGAGCTCTTTGAATTCTAATGCTGCCCTCCAGCAGGCTTCTTGTCCTTTCCCAGCTTCATGTTCATCTACAAATGTAATAAGCATATTGCCTCTTCCATCATTGTGGTCATTAACAATGAACTGAGCTGAACTCCACACAGGATTTTGGGTTGGACAAACTCACTTGGACCATCACTGCTCTCCCCATAAAGGGTCTGATCATTTCTTTCCCCATAAAGGGTCTGATCATTTCTCTCCCCATCATCCAGACCATGTTTTTCCAGTCAGCCCATGAGAACAGTGTAAGGAACAGTCAGAAGTCTTAGCAAAGTTAAAGAATATGACATCTATTTCTTTTCTCCTGCCTACAAGTGTTTGCAGCCCCTTTCAGAAGGAAATAAGAGTGGTTTGATGTGATTTTCTCTTGGCAAATCTGTGTTGGCTGCTGGTCATCTCCTTATCTTGAGGTCACACAGTTTGTTTAATCCTTTGTTCCAGCACTTTTCCAAGAATGGAAGTTGAACTGACTAGCTCCAATCCTGCCCCCCATTCAGGGTCTCTTGGACACTGCCTAAAGTTCTGAGGTTTCATCAATCAATCTTTCAAGTGTCTGAGAATGAAGTTAATTAGGCCAACCTGGCTTGAAAACCAGCTTAATTAATGCTACAGCTTGTTTCTTGCACTTCTAGCTGAGACCTTATGCCCTCAGACTTATGCTAGTGTCACACTGTCCCTTTTGATTAGAAAACAGTGCAAAAAGGCATTCAGCACTTTCCCTTTTATGACTGTCTATCCTGAGACTCCCCTGACCACCGAGTACTGAAAAAACACACTGAAAACAGTGTCATATGTGTGTTTTCAATCAGAGAAGTTTTTATGTGATTTGATTCTCTGTCAAGCTCTACATTTTCTAATATTTTTTTTACAGAAAACCAAATCAAATATGACTGATCAGGGACTTCAAAGGGCCAAGTCCACACCTGTGCAAACACAGGAAAGACCACCACCATGAAAGCATTTCCAGCAAACTTGCTACCCCAATTTGGCTCTGTGTGCATTATCAACTGGAGTTTCTGTAGGGTGGGGGATACAAGGAAGGAGAAGATTTACCTGGAGTTTCTGTAGGGTGGGGGATACAAGGAGGGAGAAGTTTACCTGGAGTTTCTGTAGGGTGAGGGATACAAGGAAGGAGAAGTTTACCTGGAATTTCTGTAGAGTGAGGGATACAAAGAAGGACAAGATTTACCTGGTGCTTCTGTTGTGGGATAAGGACTCTTTTCTTCACTTTCATTGGGCTGATAATCATCCACATTGATCTGGCAGAAATGAAAGGAGAAGCATTAAAGGCTTTATCAGAGCAAGCAGGCAGTTTTCATTCCCTTAGAAACCCAAGCTGTTCATGCCATCAGTGCACAGAGAGTGCTGCCTGCCAGCAGACCTCACCTTGGTGGCAGGTGGGGACTCTCCATCAGCAGTGATCGATTTCAGCTCAATTTTCTCCTCTTTTGTCTCTTCCTCCACAGCTGTTTTCTCCATCTCCTGTTTCTTTTCGGGACTAGCAGTCCTGGCAATTTTACAAGATAAAAAAACCAAAGAGTTAAAAAGGTGGAAAAGCTGCTTCCTTTTCAGGAGCTTCATGTAGTACAGCACAAACCATGAGAACAATCAGCTGGCTGGCATCTCCATTCTGACTTCAGTGGCTCCACCCTGTCCTCCTCTGCAGGCAAAGGCAGAGGCTCTGATCTGTCTTTATACAATGTATATTTTTTATCCAATAATGTATATTGTATATACAATAATGTATATTGTATATATATTTTATATTATTATATTATATTTATATTATTTATATAATATAAATATATAATATTTATAATATATATAAATTATAAAAAGATAATATTTATAATATATTTATATAATATAATATATTTATATTATTTATATATAAATATATATTTTATAGTATATTTAATGTATATTTTATATACAATAATGTATATAGTATATAATGTTTATTTTATCGTATATTTCATTTATCTTTTGTAGCTTCCTCAATGGCAAGTGTTTGTATGTTTGTGCAAATATGTATTTTAGGTCTGTCAGCAGAGATCCCTTTGTTCACACAGTGACAAAAGCATGGACCATTTTCAACCCATATCTTGTGAACTTCCTCCAAAAGTTCTGCCCCTCACTGCACCCCTAGAGTGAGGGAAATCTGCTGAGCTGCATGCAGGGTGAAACAGGGAGCTGCACAAGAGATCCCCTCCAAGCAGCCAGTGAATAGGAATAACCAGTGAGGAAGGAGAGGCTTCCCTGCTGCTGGCAGCTGGGAATGGCAGAGAAGCTCCTCATCCAGCTTGTGCCCCTGGAGTGTCTGCAGAAACACCGAGAGAACTGGCAGGGGAAGAGCAGCATGTGGCATCAAAAGAAAAAGAAGCTGCTAAATCTCATCACGGGAATGACAGGAAATGTGCCTCGTGGCCCAAAGCAATCAGAAGGTAGTAGGGAGATTCAGATGGGATTGACACCATTTCACAGCCATTCTCTGCTGATGCTCTGAAAGCTCAGCAGTAACCCAGACTTCCTTTCCTCTGCTCACACCACTGCAGCTGGGGGGGAACTCCTAGCTCACAACACTTTCCTGTCTTACAGTTGGAATTCCTTTGTATAAAAAATTTATATAGACATAATCTGCAGAATTTTAAAATTTGCATTTAAAAATTTATATAGGTGTAATTCCTTATATAATTAATTACATCAATCACATATACAATCTATACATACACAGATATATGTATATTAGATATACACACATGTATGTATAAGCATGATATTCATATATATATATGCTGTGTATCATTACAGGAATGTGTGCAGGGAGGTGGATGCAAATGGATTTACCTAGCTAGCTTTTTCCTCTCTTTCTCCTCTTCCTCCTCTTTCTGTGCAGATGTTAAACTCTCAGCATCAGCAAGGTTGTCCACAGCAATGGCCAAAAATACATTCAGCAGGATATCTGTTTGTGTGCTGCTTAAAGAAAACGGGCTTTGAAAACTGCAGGAAAAGATTGTACCAAAGGTTTCTTAATTGAAAGTTTTTAGCAACCTGTCATCAGATCTCTTGGATTTTCCCAAACTTCCCTTTCACACAACTGCACATCCATCATGCACAAACCTACACCTTCCTTCCACACAGATAACACACTTTGTGGGCTTTCAAACCTTCCCAACAGAATGGCTGATGTAAAACATCTAAGCCCAGATTTACATTTTAGTTTCCAGTTTCCCAAGAGTGTCTCCCTTTGTGCACAGAATCCCACTGAACATGAGAGGAGCACTGAATGCTTTGCATCTTTTGACACTTCAGGTTGCACGAGGGGATTTTATGGACAGCAAGCACAGTGATCTGATGAGAATCTCTGAGGGTAATTTAGTCTGGGGAGTGAAGGGTTGAGCTGACAGCTCTGCCATCTCCTAGCAGAGAGTCCATGCATGGCCAGTCATGCCCATGTAGCTGAAGGGCAAAGAATCACAACTGTTTCCTTGTCTTACCAGTCAGTGTTCAGCTCTCATGTTACAAACCTCACCATAAATGTTATAAATTTCTGGAGTGTAGATCTTATTATCCCATGATAATTTTTAGGCAAACCCTGGTTCAAGGCTCAGTCTGGGAACACAGACATTCCCCCCCTCCCTGGGCTCCAAGGTCTGGAGGCTCCAAAGTCAGCCAGCATGTGGAGTTGGCTCACATTTTCACAAGGAGATCCAAGTTGTAGCTTTTGTTTTTTTTCAAGCTGTCAGCCAGATTGCCTACCTTGACCTTCAGATAAGTGGAATTGCACCACCTCACTTTGAAGTGAGGGCCTGCAGGTCATCTGAAATGCCAAATAACAGGGTTGGAGAGATCTGAATTATGGGCAAAGGCCAGAAGAGCTGGGCTGAGTCTGTAAGGTGGCTTTATAGAAGCATCAGTATAAAAGGAAATGCCACCCCTGACACAGGAGGGCCATTTATTAGGGAAGCAGAAACCAAGGACAAATTTGGAGCAAACTGAGATAGGGAACAGAATGGCAGCTCTATGTGATATGCAAATTCCTGTGAAGAGACACTCAGCACAATCATGCAATGTGCTTTGTGCCTCCTGGGGTAAGTACAGAGCCCTCACTTCACCCCAAAGCCAGACAGAACTGAAGTTACTCAAGACCAGCACAGGCTGGAAGATAACAGAGCATAAAATTTTCTGTTTGAAGAACACACAGATTGCAGGGACTGAAATGGAACCCGGGTCCTGTTGGTTTATACATGAATTAATATATGACCTCACCTAAATCAATTATGTCAAACATATGTTACTCCTATTACAGCATTTGTATATAGCATATTGCAGATTATACATATTTTTATTCCACATAAGGCTTGGATGGAAGCACATGGAATACATTACTAAAAAAGCAGTTAAGTAAAAAAAAAATAAAAATTGCAGTAAGTACAGTAGGAACACCCAGAGATAAGTTTGTGGAGAAGGCAGGAAAGAAAAACCTATGAGAGAATTAAGGGGAATGAAAAATAAAAACACTAAACATGTGAAGATACTAAATAAAAGCTAGCAGGTGGGATTGGCACTCTTGTAATTGTTTAAATGCCTTAGCACCAGCTAAAACAAAATGAACTTGTTGAACTTTTGGGAGTGCAATGCCAAAATTCAGGCGTACGGAAAAGGCAAAAACGTGAGGTGTGAAATTCACTATTTTCTGACATAACAAAGCAAATAGTGGTTTTAATTCATCCCCTCTTGCAGAAAAGAGTAGCACCAAAGGATACAGTTCCCACAGATGAAGAGGATGATGAAGTAAATACAGACCAACATTCCTGGAAAAGAGGGGCCGCCATAAGCCATGATCCCATCATACATCACCGAATTCCAGTCCTCCCCAGTCAGGATCTAAATGACACATTCCCACCAATAAGGGATACAGTGTTAGACCACACAGAGAGAATTTGAACACCCCATAACACAAAGATACCCACTGTCCTAGAGAACACCCCCCACCCCAGGATGGAGCTGATGGAGACTCTGCCTGTGTCCATCTACAGCATTAAAAATAACACCCAAATGACAAACCACAGAACAAAGAAAATGAAAAGAAGGTCTGTGCTCAAAGTGTGAAAAAACCCCAAAGAGAATCTTCTTGGAGATGATGGCTGAAGGCAAATGGCTCTCCTAGACAATTCCATCCAAGTCTTTCCCCTTGTTCCAAGCATTTCCCTCCCACGTGCCTGTTGCTCCACACAGGCTGCCCAGCCCCTAGCACTGCCCCCAGCACCTCCAGGCCAATTCCCTTCTTTCACACGTCAGTGAAATCATGCTCCTGGTGCTCTTGGTGGGTCACTCCCAAAGCTGCAGAGGGCTGAAAGGCCGTGGGATTCTTTCTGAGGTGCTGTGAGCAGGAGTTTGTTCCCCAGAGAGGGGAGGATAGCAGCAGGGCTGGGCTTTGGCACACCAGTGCAGCCCTGGGACATGGCAATTGCTGTTCACTTGTCCTGTCCTGCAGCACACAGGGGTTTTATCTTTGGTTCTCACTTTGGGAGGGAATTACCCCCAGACTGTGCTGGCAGCACACCCTGGAGCTGTCAGGGTCATGTCCCACCTTGGGGACTGTCTCACCCCATGAAAACACAATAAAAATCAGGACTACTCCTGCCCTTACCTGGAACACAGTCAGGAGGGACTGAGGGAAGTTGTCAAAGGTGCTCCTCCTGGTCTGCATCTCATCAAAGTTAAACTTGCCCCCAAAGAGCTGCATGCCCAGGAGGGAGAAGATGATGATGAAGAGGAAGAGCAGCAGCAGCAGGGAGGCAATGGAGCGGACTGAATTCAGGAGCGAAGCCACAAGGTTGCTCAGGGAGTTCCAATATCTGGGAGAGAAAATAGAAGCAGTTAAAATCCCCTCAATCCTAGACAGGTGCTCATGGACTGCACAGGATATTGGTTCAGGCTGCCTTCTGTGTGAAGCAGGCATTTGCAGACACCCTGTTAAGCAGTGAATCATTGATGTGCTTCCCTGAGATAACGAGACCTACTGCAGCTTAATGAGTAATTTTACTACCCCACGTGTACACACACAATTCCCTCCATCCCCCACTCCACACACACACATACACCCCCCCAGAAGATTATTACAGCACTCTCCATCTAAGGCTCTGCACATCTTATATCAATATACAGTGATTAGTTCTTGCTGCTTCAGTGAGTTACATTCTAACCAACCTCATTACAACACTCACAGATGTTATGGCAGCCAGAATACCTCACTCCAGAGAATGGCCTGTAATAACTAACAAGAACAGATGGGGAAACTGTTTGGATGCAAATACAAGCTTGCCCAAAATTTGGAGTGTGTGTGTATGTGCTTGGGCTCACTCACAGAGAGCTTGCTGAGCTCTCTGGGATTGGGAGGAATGAGAAAAAGATATCAATGCTCCTTTTACAGGGACCCAAAAGCAAACTCCAGATCTACATTCATTTGGAAGAGCACAACGTCGCTGGGTTGTTTGCTTTTCAAACCTACTCTACTCCTTCAAACAGGCTGCAGAGCATTTTCAAATGACTTCACTGAGGAGACAGTGCATTCAGGCTTGTGCCCAGTACAGACTCATGTATGATGCAGGGACAGGATCTTCTTGCCCACTTTATGGTTCAGAGAGATGCTAGCAGCATGTTTGTTGCTATAAGTTTGCATCCTTTGCCAGCCTGCAGAGTAGCCACAAGCTTGGAAAGAGGGTTTAGAAAAAAAATCTAAAGAATTCACCACATTACCCATGAAGCAACTCCCACTTTGGTCTTGCATCTGCTCAGTCATCCCTGATCTACTGCTTAGCTGGTTGTGAGCTCTTTTTTGTGCTTTGAGGCTGGCAGAGCTTTCAGATTGGGCTGGAGATTTGCTGTTGTCTTCCAATCACCTCATTTTGATGCACATTATTAGCAAAGCTTCAACAGCTTTCACAGGTCAGCAAGCCAGCAATGTTTGTACTCTTCCTTCTGCCTGGCCTGCCACCACACTTTGAGAGCCCACCAAAGCCCTCCAGCCCCTTCTCCCAAAGCCCACAGCTCTGAACATCTCTTTACTCCGAGGGCTCTGCATTTCTAACCATATTTTCCCTGGAGACAAAAGTGCCAGGTAAAAAGGATGGCAGACTGGTGCTCTGGAAGACTTATCCTTCAACTCATCATTTTTTCTGAAGGTAGTTTATATATTCATTAGAGACAAGGGTTTTTAAAATCCTAGTTAAATTAATATTTTTAAGATATTGTTCTAAAAAGAATACTTTTCTTGTCCTGTGGAAGGCAGGACTGCCTGAGCAGCCCAAGCACTTCAGGAAGATCAGGAGAGGGACATCACCAATGTCCTCTCAAGTTCAGCAGCGGGTTCATCTCCAAGGACTGAGCTTCAAAGAGAGCTGTGATGTTTTCCCTCCAGCCCAGCTCCAGCACTTCAGAGAAAACTGGGATGCTTTAAAGTTTAACTGCAATTAAAGAGATGAGCAATGACAAAACTCCAGAGCAAAGGTAAGGGCAGGGAAGCTGTGGGCTCAGTGCCACCAAGTATCCACACAGAATGTGCAATGTAACAGCTCCCTGTGTTTGCAGTTATGCTCACAGCTCACATACTTTCACAGTTTGGAAAGAAGGGAAAGTGACACAGGAGAAGGGAAAAATTCATTCTGATGAAAGTCAAATGAATTCAGCATCCTTAAAGCAGAGGTTGATGGGCTCCAGAATATCTCCAAGTCCTCCAATGTCAGCCAGGACACACATTTTCCAGGTCCTTCCAGCAGTATCCTTAAGCAGCAGTAAAGTTGTTCCACATCTGAACAGTCCCAGTGACTCAATTTAAGCTTAAAGGCCTTGCTATCTCAGCTCACAACCATGCAGACTTCTATCAGCTCTGCATTTCTCACAAATGGCTCAATACCTGGCATTCAGATCCTTATATAAGTATCAAGCTTCAAGCAATTAACTGAGATGGCCTGGTGGTAAGATTAGTGCTGATTTATCTAGCTAGAAATACAGTACCACTAGAAAAGTAAATAAACCAATCAGGGAAAAAAAAAAAGATAAAAAGGAAAAAGGAGAGGGTAAGAAATGCTTGACTGATTAGGATGTGAAAATAACAATAGATTTATCTCAGGGTCCTAGAGGCCTGACCTGAGGTTACCATCTGTCACATTTGCTGGTTGCAGAACTGGCATGAACTCCCTCAAAGTGAGATCTGGGATTACTCGGTGAAACACAAAGGTTTTATGTCAGCACAGTGGTTGAAGCCCAGACAAAGAAGAAGGGTCTCACTGCTTCATCCTCTCTGGTTAACACCTCGGTGCCTTAAATTGTATCTTTCATGTATTTCAGACTCTGTGCTGCCCAGGGGTGCAGCTCTGAGCTCACAGTCAGTGTCACCCAGCTCTGCACACAGCAGGGACACAAAACA